>OX388268.1:12410000-13073136 GCA_947579855.1 Anticlea derivata
GACCAAAGTCATACCGTCAGGCCGCTTACCATCATCACGTAGCAGACCATTCGGTTCGAGAATGGCTGGGACGTTAATGCTGGTAAGAGCCCGGCGGATGATGTCATTAAGGCTAGCGTGGCGGGATATTCTTCCGGCAGCCCTAGTGCACGATAATCCGTGGTGACCGAGCTGATCGACCGCCGTACCACACTGGCACTGATGAGGTGCACAACAACGCGCACCCAACCGAAGACAGGTTGCAAGACGGAAGGTGACAGAATCCATTAGAGTACCAATATATAATATATATAATAGATAAATATTTAACACCCAGACACAAAACAAACATCTGTGTTTATCACACATATGTTTGTCCAGAGCGGGGATCGAACCCGCGACCTCTAGCGCAGAAGGCAGAGTTACTACTAACTGAGCTATGAGGCCAGTCGCTGAGCTATGAGGCCAGTCTCAATTCTGAGAGCTATGTCGGTATGCTATGATATTCTCTTTTATTCGGCTCATATACCTTATTCTTGGTCTTCCACTTCCTCGTTTTCCTTCTTCCTTTGCTTCAATAATGTTCAAAAGAAGCTGTCATCTCGTATAATATGAACGTACAGTCAGCATCAGAAGTTGATGATACAATTTAGATTGTCAAAACTAGTGATTGAATTTCGTGCCAAAAAGTGTGCTAGCTGTGAAATAGTTGTAAGGACGGGCTCTTGATAAATAATAAATATTCCGGACAGATCACACACGGTCAACTGATCCCAAACTAGGCATAGCCTGTACTACGGGTACCAGCGACTGATATACATAATAGATATATATATTTAACACCCAGACACAGAACAAACATCTGTGTTAGTCACAAATGTTTGTCCAGTGCGGGAATCGAACCCGCTACATCTAGCGCAGATAGCAGAGTTACTACCAAGCTATGAGGCCTGTCTTGAGAGGCCTATGGGTGCTTACCAGCTATGACGTCAGCCAGGCCGCTTCTGAACGAGTACTTGGGCAGCCATTCGACGATGGGCAGCCTCCGCAGCAGTGTCTTCGGCGAGCAGCAGGAGCGCGCGCGGCGTCCGAGGCTGCGCCGCCAGCCGGGCTTGCTGCTGTCATCGTCGTCGGATGACTTCGGGGGGAAGCCGTTGATGTACGTGCCATTTGAATCTGAAGACAAGAACAAAATTAGGCAAAATTAATTATTTTTAGAGAGGTAGGGCACAGCGAGATTTTCTCGCTCTAAATTGGAGCAGCCCGCCTGGGGAGATACCTCCGCCTTACAGAAGATCGCAGCCAAATAACATTATTTGTTTCAAATAGTGTTGTGTTCCTGCGGTGAATAAGGTTGCCAGAGCTCTTTAGGGGGGGAGGGGTTCGGCAGGCAACGCATTAGCAATGCTCCAGGTGTTGCTGATGTCAATAGGCGACGGTAACCACTTACCATCAGGTGGGCCGTAAGCCTGTTTGCCTCCGTATAACATAAAAAAAAAACACCGCGTTGAGCACTGTTCAAGAATTAATATCTCGCCTCAAATCGAGTATCAAGTACAGATCAATGAAATTAAATGAAATTAAATATATTTATTTGACACAACAAGTAGGTACAATACCGGCAGCTATATAACTATTTCTTTAAGCACTATGTAGTATTGAAATAACAGAGGTTTAGACAATTATAATAACAGTAGGTACTGATGCACCTTACAAATAAAAGATGTGCTATGAGCCGGACTAGAATATCTGTGGCCCGGTTCATAGCGCCCTCCGTCCGACGGTTGGTAGGTATGTATAATCACTAGTAGGGTTATGTCTTAAGTTAGGTAGGTACTGTGTTGTAGATACTTGTGGAGGAGGTAGGGCACAGCGAGATTTTCTTGCTCTTAATTGGAGCAGCCCGCCTGGGAGGTACCTCCGCCTTACAGAAGATCGCAGCCAAATAACATTATTTGTTTCAAATAGTGTTGTGTTCCTGCGGTGAGTAAGGTTGCCAGAGCTCTTCAGGGGGGGAGGGGTTCGGCAGGCAACGCATTAGCAATGCTCCAGGTGTTGCTAATGTCAATAGGCGACGGTAACCATTACCATCAGGGGGCCGTATGCCTGTATGCCTCCGTATAACATTAAAAAAAAAAAAAAAAACTTATGTATGTATATATATGTTTATATATTTACTATGTTTATCAGATTATGTGTTTATGTGGTTGATTCAGTTTATTTCTTGCATGAGACTTTTTGATTTGCAATACCTACATAGGTTGATGAAACTAGATGATGGTGTATAGTATCGAGTGAATATAGAATATAGATAGAATGCTTGAGTAGTGTCTCTGAATAGGAGCCATAAAGTGCTTACCTAAGGACGGTAACCACTTACCATCAGGAGGGCTTACGGCCCTCCTGATGATAAGTGGTTACCGTCGCCTATTGACATCAGCAACACCTGGAGCATTGCTTATGCGTTACCTGCCGAACCCCTCCCCCCCTAAAGAGCTTTGGCAACCTTACTCACTGCAGGAACAGAACACTATTTAAAACAAATAATGTTATTTGGCTGCGATCTTCTGTAAGGCGGAGGTACCTCCCCGCGGGCTGCTCCAATTTAGAGCGAAAAAATCTCGCAGTGCCCTACCTCCTCCTCTTATGATACAATTATTTGGTTGATTACAAATTGTCATGCAAACATTTGTCCCGAAATCGAAACTAACTAGCAAATATTAAAGGCGCCTTATTGCCATTCAAATGCGAGCGTGTTAGCGCTATTTTTAACCGACTTCCAAAAGGAGGAGGTTCTCAAGTAGGCTATATTTTTTTTTTTTGTGTATGTTACTCGATATCTACGCCAATAGTAACCCGATTTTGATGATTTTTTCGCTGGAGTATAGAGTATAATCCCGGGATGGTCCCATATTAATTTAATTCATGTGGGATTGCTACTTGTCCCGTAAAACTTATAAAATTTACGTAAAAAATTTTTTGTCTACGACGGTGGTATGGTATGGTAATCCCCGCGACTTCGTTCGGTTGCTGCTATTTATACATAAACTTTAACCTTAGGGGTTGTGTGTCGGGAATTCCTTTCTGTGCACCCATACGTTACGCTACCCTGCAAATTTCATACTCTTAGGATTTTGGTTAGGCTCTGCGTTGATTTTCAAAGAGAATAAAACCACTACGTTTGATTGTCAGTCCCGTAAGAGTTATTATTGATGATTATTGGATGAAACTGTAAATTTAATTACTTTTGTTTTTTAATAGAAAGTGTAGGTGGCCAGAATCATCCTAAGTAGGTTAGCAAAACGCAAAGAGGTTGATAACAAAAAAAGAGGTTGATATTAATCTTGTAAATATTCGGGAATTTGAAGTCGGTTTTTAGTTTTTGTAAAAAATATCTTTTATATGAATTTGAACCATAAATGTTAGAGACTGTCAACTTACGTCACTGCCTAACTAAACAAAATCGCAAAGTTAGTAGTACGCTAACAATAAAATCGTTAATGACCTCATTGGTAAATAGTAGGTATCTTCCTAATATTTAATGATGGGAACACTTGGACAAACAGACACAATTTATGTTAAGTAGGTAACAATTTGATGTGATAATTGGCAGTATGTTGAGGTAGCACAGATAATGTCTTCCGGAGTTGATTCTTCAGGGCGGCTCCACATTCTGATAATGTTGTCTTATTGGCAAAGGTTATCAGTATAATTATCAGACTTAGTAATAACTAGCCTCGTTTTTCTGAGAAGAGACATTAGTTTTTAGAATAAAAATATTGGCTCAACAATAACTAAGTACCTGCCCACGGGAATGTCATAGCCGTTTTGGTTTTAGCTATGTCAATATTTTTTTCAATGTGATATATATATACATTTTATTCATACATGTTCCGTAACTAGTACCCGAAACGGGCTTATTGTATCAACAAAATGAAAAAATAATAGCAAATAATTTATCGAAATAGTTTTGGTCTTTTTAACAAATTATTTAACAAACGAGAATTTCGTAATGTGGAGATTGATCACTAAAACAGCAGAATAATTGAGTTTTAATACATCTAAGACTTTATTTACAAAAAGAAACTTAAAACTAATACAAGTTAATATTTACAAAATACAAAAGAAACAGTTGAGCCATCTAAAGACCGTTACAAACGATCTATAGATAGCTCAACTGATCCAGATCACTACCAGTCGGAAGCGTCCCCAAGACGCTGGCGGAATTGCCACGCTGGATGGCGATGCTAATTCGCTTGGCCAAATAAGAGCCAGTTTAAATTGATTTGACCCCAAAACAGTAGTATTTTGCATAGTATTTTTTCAAAGAAAAATTACGAATTTCTAAAAGTCGTAGAACAAACTCTATTAATAATAATAATAATAATAAATAATAAATATTCCGGACATATTCACACGGTCAACTGATCCCAAACTAGGCATAGCCTGTACTATGGGTACCAGAGACTGATATACATAATAGATATATATTTAACACCCAGACACAGAACAAACATCCGTGTTAGTCACAAATGTTTGTCCAGTGCGGGAATCGAACCCGCGACCTCTAGCGCAGAAGGCAGAGTTACTACCAACTGAGCTATGAGGCCAGTCATCATTACCAATCAGTCATCAGTCAGTATTACCAATTGGGTGTAGAATAAGCCACTTTTGGGCTAGCATACAGTATTATGACTATTAAACCTTGTATATTAGTTCGTGGGCGGTATGTTTTATCTTATCAAAGGTGAACTATTACGTATTATGTCACATACATAATCAGAGTTTTTTAAATAACTTATGTCGTAGGTATCACTGAGGGTTTTTTCCATTAGAAAAATAACAGAAATTCCTTATTTTGGTTATGAGAGGATATAGATATGAGAGGAAGTCGGCAGCACGGCGTATTTTTTTTCTTATTTGCGTAAATTACTACGAAATTAGGAAACTTCCACCTGATAGCAAAGTGAACTGCAATTTTGGAAGCACGCTGTATAACACTAGCCTGGTAGCCTAAAAGGTATCTGAAATAATAGGTCCTGTCTCAAGCGTTTCTATGACCTACATGACAAAAGAGTATAGTATTAGGGTGATTCTTCGGAAACTCAGTTTTTGTCTGACTTTCGTGGCACATTTTTTTTTGTTGAAATTACACAAAATAACGAAATATTCTATATGTAGATTTGATTACTAATTTATTGGTAGTGGAGGGAACTTTATTGGCCTAACGGTTACGAAGTTATTCAATTTTAAAATTATGGTGACCATGGAGATCAACATTCATACCACCGAAATCAAATATACAAAATTATTGAACTTTAATGTGTTGAAATGTACGTTTTGTTTGAACTAGCCTATTACAATCATTCTAAGAAGGAATTTCGGGTAGGTTTATAATAAAAAAGGTAGTAAGCAGATAAAAATATATTAATTTTCTTAAAACTAAGGAACAAAATTAAATATTGTTATTAAATATATAAAGTAAGAGAGTATTACAAAAAATCTAACATCAATTATCACGATCACATGAGATCAATCTTATAAATAATCAGTCACGTTTCTAGATACTAACGGTGGAGTTATACCTAAGTTAATAGTAAAATAGGCTTATCTAATCCCTCCCATATTCATTGGTTATAAGCTATATGTATTTACTTCGAGCATTGCAATTTGAGCAAACCTGGCTGAAGTTATTTTGATTGATAAGCCCGCAAATTTGATTTTCGTGGGTTTCACTGACCTTTCGTGTACTTTTTGTCCACGAAAAACATGGAAATCAAAACCACGAAAATCAGAATAAAGTTGAAAATCCTAAATCATTTCTTAATTTGCTGGTTTATGTTACATTGATGTCTGCAGTAGAAATTAGGAACACAAAAAGTATATATTATTAAAACGATTAAAACAATAGGATTAGTATGAACGAATTTATAGTCTACATGGTAATCAGAACTTGCGGTATACCAAGCCACGGAAAGTGATTACTTACCGTAATTTCGAAGCGACGCGGAGACATGGACACGTGCTGTTCTCACCACTGATGGATCGCGACTGACAGTTTGTCTCTGTCTAACAACTATTCACTAGTTACTAAAGTACAGTTTTTATGAATGAATTAGTGCGCGCCATGGCAATCAGAGCTAAACGTCGGACGCGAAGTTATCTATTTGTATCTTATTAACTAAAGCTAATTTTTGCGTAGTAATAGTGTCTGTTAAGCCGGTAACTATCTGGTTTATTGTGAACCTGTGTGAAATAGTGCTATTATTTATAGGAAATGAGATAAAAAATTATTAACACTAGAACATGAGGTCCGGACGCACCACAAAAATCAGTATTTCCAAGGTTTTTATTTATTTTTACTTATTTAGAACAGGAAAATTAAAAAACTAAAATAGGCCCCCCCTATTACTTTTGGCTAATCTACTATCTGAAAAAGAATCATAGGGCTACGGATACTTTTTATGTGTTTTTTCGAGTCGGACACGTATTTTTGAGCCCTCTGAGAATTACCCATTATGTTATCTGTGACAAAAGCAACCGGTGAGTTACAAAATCTGTTTTGTTTGAAGGTGAAATTTACCGTAGGAAAAAATTTTACTTTTAAAATATGACAGATATTTCTAATAAAAGCTAACAATATGACCTAGAACAAAATAATTATGAATTTGTATTACTTTTTTCAAACTCCTTTTGGACCCCTATATCTTAGACTCCTTGGCCGATTCAACTTATGTTCTTACAAGCAATAACAATCTTGATAGTACAACCTGTTGACTTACCAAATTCCATGCAGCATTCCATTCCAAGCTCGGTTGGTAGTAACTCTGCCTTCTGCGCTAGAGATCGCGGGTTTGATTCCCGCACTTGACAAACATTTATGACTAACACAGATGTATGTTCTGTGTCTGGGTGTTAAATATATATCTATTATGTATATCAGTCTCTGGCACCCATAGTACAGGCTATGCCTAGTTTGGGATCAGTTGACCGTGTGTGATACGTCCGGAATATTAAAAAAAAAACAAAAAAAAAAACAAACATACATTAAATAACCGTTTCGTCCAAGTTGTTAGCGAGATCTTCGGTCGTTTCGCTCGCTCGATCAACTAACGAAACACAATAAATTATTTTTTCCCATAATGTTTAACGATCCATGACGAATACTTAGCTGCTTAGTAATATATTCTGGAATTTTGTTTAAATACCTGTGAAATGAGTCACTATTTTTAACAAAACAATTCTAGTGGTTTTACGTAATATTAGTTAATAGTACCGTAGTTCATTTAAATTTTAATTAGTGTGACTCATATTATACTTATGTAAGACTAGCTTTCGCCCTACCTAGTGGTACCTACATAAAAGTAGTCTATATGCTTTTCCAGACTATAATCTATCTCTGTACCAAATTTTATCCAAATCCGTTCGGCCGTTTGGGCGTGATTGAACAACAAACATCCAAACATCCTCACAAACTTTCGCATTTATAATATTAGTAGGATATTGCTGGAAGACATAAACGACACATCAGTTGTTGTAGGCACCTTTTGCCAAAGTTATAGATAAGTAGTGAAAGCCCCCGTGACTTCGGTCGCGTCATTTATTATCATACGAACTTCAAACCCCGCTGCACCCTCTTAGGGGTGGAATTTCGAAAAATCCCTACACCCTCCAAATTTCAAGTCTCTACTACCAGCGGTTTAGGCTCTGCGTTGCATGTCAGTCAGTCACCAAGCCTAATATACCTATATTGATACTTTGGAGATCACACATATAGTCTTGAAGTGAGTTAATTCAATTTATCATCATCATTCCAGCCGTTGAAGTCCATTGCTGATCATCGGCCTCTGCCCAGAGCGACTTCGTATCATGTAGGAATTTGCCCATACTGACCACACTGGGCATGCGAGTGGCGAGCGCAGTTAGAGCTATCTTTGTGAAAATAGGGGACGCTTCTACCCATCCCCTATATTTACGATATCCACGGGTAGAAGATATGGAGGGGCCTATTCTTCAGCCGACGCCACCACGGCCAATTAAAAAATAAATAAATATTCCGAACATATCACACACGGTCAACTGATCCCAAACTAGGCATGGCCTGTACCAGAGACTGATATACATCATATATAATATATAGAGATACATATTTAACACCCAGACACAGAACAAACATCTGTGTTCATCACACAAATGTTTGTCCAGCGCAGGAATCGAACCCGCAACCTAGGGCAGAAGGCGGAGTCGCTATCAACTGAGCAATGATGCCAGTCAAAATTCAATTCAATAGTTGTTTATTTAAAAATCACAGGGCTCAGTTAGAAACGTCTTATAAGATAGGTAAAGCCTCTTAATCAACATATTTATTTTTCATCTCATCATCTCCCTGCCCTTATCCCACTTCATGTGGGGTCGGCACAACATGTTTTCCTCTTCCACTCCCCTCTATCAGCCGTCATATCAGTATTCACTCCTTTCTTACTCATGTCATCTTTCACATAGTCTATCCATCTTTTCTTTGGTCTACCTCTTCCCTTATATCCTTCCACATTCATATTTAACGCTCTTCTAGTCACATGACATTCTTCCCTCCGCATGACATGCCCATACCACATTTTTCATCATTATTCACTATATCATTATTTCACATGCATTATTTTTCATCTGTAAACAAATAAAACAAACTAAACCGGTGCCAGCGCCGCCGCCGCCGGCGCTCTATCAGTGGCGCCAAAAGGTTTTTTGCATAAGTGCCTACTATTTTAGAGTAAGAAGTTTAATTTGCGAAACTGGTTACTTGGGGCCATCTCTAGTGTTATCAGACTGGTTGTGGAAACCAAAAAGGTTATACATAGATAATAGATAGCTGCCGTACCGATAAAGCTCCGCAACATCAACTTTGCGTTGACACACTTGCAATTTGTCTGAAATAGATTTCATCATCCCACATTATGAGGGGTCGGCACAGCATGTATTCTGGCCTCATAGCTCAGTTGGTAGTAACTCTGCCTTCTGAGCTAGAAGTCGCGGGTTCGATTCCCGCACCGGACTAACATTTGTGTGATGAACACAGATGTTAGTTCTGTGTCCGGGTGTTAAATATATATCAGTCTCTGGTACCCATAGTACAGGCTATGCCTAGTTTGGGATCAGTTGACCGTGTGTGATATGTTCAGAATATTTATTTATTTATTTATTCTGCTTCCATTTCCTTCTATCAGTCGTCATCTCAACAATCACTCCTTTCTTACACATATCCACTTTAACACAGTCCATCCATCTCTTCTTTGGCCTACCTCTCCTCCTACATCCATCCACATTCCTACCCAACACACTTCTCGTCACATGACGTTCTTTCCTCGCTCGCATTTGACTGGCTATACTACGTCACGGTAGGGCCCAGAGCCGCTAGTCTGTGATTGTAACGCTAAAACCGTATCGAGAAGTGTAGTGTAGTTGAGTTGGTGACCTATGGTATGGGACATGGTTACTAGGGCTTTTTAGCTGAAGTTACCATTATAACGCCGTATTTATAATACAGTTCACGATACACATTTACCGTAAAAATCCAAAATGTTTTGAGATGCATCCATTCAGTTCGGCTGTGCGTTTGATTTTGATTGCCTTAGCTTTGGAAACGGTTCCGTTATGCCGTATGTAGATGACCGTATTGGCCGTACAACTAAAGGCCGTTACACACGACCTATAGATAGCTCATTTGAATCAGATCATTACCAGTCGGAAGCGTCCCCAAGACACTGGCGGAATTGCCAGGCTGGGTGGCGATGCTAATCTGTGGGGCCAAATAGGAGCCAGCTCTCGGTCACGCGTCGGCGTCGCTTCGATCAGACGCCATGATATTTTTTTTAAAACGCGTATGGCCCCAGATCGCAACCCCAAGAGGCCCAATATGTAAGCCCTATCCAGAATAACATATTTGCGCCTTTTGAGATCCTCGGCCGATATCACGTAATCTACAATATAAAGCCACTGATCTTCTGAGATCTTCACAATATGCCATTTTTTTTTGAGAAACTATAAAAGTATAGCTTATCGCATCTTTAGCTGTGATACAGTTCCTACCCCATTGTTAGTCAGCCTGCGTCTACCATCGATCATGTGATGCGCCCGCGCAGTGAAATCGACGTAGCAAGTGTGAAACAACGACCACTTTCTATTTTAAAACAAATAATTTTTAGTGGAATTCTTTAGAAAACTAGTTTGTGACGAGACGCGAATTTTAAAGTGAAAAGAATGTCGTACAAAGTAGGAAGCGAGAAGTAAGAGAAAGGGATGACCACATATCGATGTCAAGAATGACCCTTAGTAACCTTGTTTGTATACCTATTATTTATTTACTATTTATTTACAGAAATAAACTTAAAACTAATACAAGTTAATATTTACAAAATACACAAGAAACAGTTGAGCCATCTAAAGACCGTTACAAACGATCTATAGATAGCTCAACTGATCCAGATCACTACCAGTCGGAAGCGTCCCCAAGACGCTGGCGGAATTTCCACGGTGGAGGGCAATGCTAATCTGTTGGGCCAAATAAGAGCCAGCTCTCGGTCACGCGTCTTTACTATTGTTCATTCAGCACAGTCAACATTTGGGCTGTACCTGCAATTTTTCGTTGACTGACTATTCTAGGCTTGGTAGCGAGGAACAGGCGTAGCTTCACCTAGTTTCTAAGACGTTACAAAGTGATCCTAATGATTTTATTGAAATAAACACTTTTTGACTTTGATTCTCATTTGCAACAAAGCGCTTTCTTTCGAACGGCACGGGCACCAAGATATGGAGGGAGCCTTCAGGAGGCCTACGTTGGCCTCGTTTAAACTCATAAAAAAGGCAGAAAAATCGGCTGTAGAAAGCTTTGCTTCCAATTTAGAGCGAGATTTTTTCTAAATTAGAGCCCGCTTGTGGATGTTCCTCCGCCTTACAGAAGATCGCAGCCAAATACCATTATTTGTTTTAAATAGTGTTGTGTTCCTGCGGTGATTATGGTTGCCAGAGCTTCTTAAGGGGTTCGGGGTCGATTGCGCGCGCGAGTTGCCTCTGGTATTGCAAGCAAAGTCAAAGTCAAAGTCAAAAGGCATTTATTTCAATAAAATCACTAGGATCACTTTGAAGCATTCATAGGCTACGATAAACACTTACCAACAGATGGGCCGTATGATTGTCTGCCACCTTAACTGTATAATAAGATTCCTTTAGAAATAAGAAACATGAATGACTGTAGTTTTAAAAACTCGGTAAAAAAATCCTTTTAGAAAAAAGCTATTACAATATTAGAGAAGCTATGGTTAACAAAAAAATTTTCGTGTTAGAATCTGACATTACTGAATAATTATTATTTTAATTTGTATGTGATATTATTATTCTTATGAAGGTTCAACCAATTAAATTAATGTATGATTTTACTATAACGGATATTGTGACTAAATTTGAATTCTCAAGTTGGTAGCACCAATTTATTTTCTTTTTGTTTGTGTACGAACGATCAATCGATCATTCATTCATGATTTACTTATTGTCAAAGTCAATGTTTCAGCTGTGTACGTTTAATCTGTGCTGTGTATATATTTTTTTGTCTTGTCTTGTTGTGTTTACATGTTATTACTATGTAAGTAAAAAAAATGTATCTGTTCTGTTCTGACCTATCTAAGCACATGTAAATGTCAAAAGATTAATAAATTGAATTGAATTGAATTGTATAAAAAAACCTTTCAGCCACGATTTGGTTTGTTATGAGTAGACACAAGCTTCGGGCTCTGAGGTTGCGGCAACAAACGGTACAATTACAATAACAGTGGTGGACGACAGACGCCGAACAGATAACATTACTTTTTGCTAAAAAACTAACATTTGTTATTATGTGATTGTTGGGTGTTTATTATATTTACTATTTATTATTAATTACCTATTTTTAAGACCTAGGTATAACTCATTTGTTAGTATGTATAGTAGGTAGGTTCTAAATCGAATTCTAAAACAAATCAATTATATTGGCCTTGATTAGGCAAAGTAGTTAGATAGGTAAGTATACAAAATAGAGTTTAAATTAATTTATAAGTATGGTAGGTAGCTATGCAATAACTTTGATCTCCACACTAGGATTCCATGTGCTGTGGAGACCAAATTATGCTGAACAGTATTCTGAAAAAAAATGGTGAGCCCAGTGTTCGCTATTAGGTAAGTAGGACAGGTAAGTTTAGTTAGGTATTGTATTCGGCAATCTACTGTTGAAGATTTAACTTTGGTATTCTTTGTCGTTAATATACTTTCACTCTACTCAAACTGACATCTGACTGACACTTGTTGCAAAGAAACTGCTGAACAATTTAATTATTTATCTAAAATTTTCAATTAGAATTCAACTCACAACGATTAACTCTGGTATTCTTAGTCGTTAATATTTTCCAGTCCACTCACACTGACTTTAGACTCACACTAGTTGCAAGAAATTGCTGTTTGGGAAATTTTTGCTTAGATTTCCACTTAAACGATTTAAGATATGAGCCTATACCTCACTATTTACCTTGGTTCGATAAGGTTTGACGTTACCGCCAATTATACAACACTATTAATTTTTCAGAAAATGTGTTATGAATTATTATCAATAATCATAGGATTGAAAAAAAAACATTGATTGCCTTTAAATTGGTACAAATATTAAAAAAGAGCAGGATACACAAAAAAATAATAATAAAAAGGTAAAGGTAGTAAATTCAGCATTTGCTGCATGCATTGCATGCAGCGCTGGTTTTCAATCTGCCCCCCTCGAATAGATGGTCACCGAGGGATTAGGTATAAGCGGGTTACATAATTTATTTATTTATTTATTTCCGAAATGTTACACAATTTTTACAGGAGAACCGAATGCAATAATTTTTAGATAGTAGTATTATTGAATCACATTAGTGACATGCCACGTATTAATATCGATATTGGTAATAGTTTGGCGATCTCGGTGGCGCAGCGGGCGAGTGCCCGCCTGAGACGCAAGGGGTGCGGGTTCGATTCCCGCTGCGGGACGAATGTTTGTATGACCTGCAAATATTTGCTCCGGGTCTGGGTGTTGTGGTACCATGGTACTCGTTTATGATACCCACGACACAGGGACTCCTAGTGTGGTTCAGCACTATGTATGTGACAATTGGGTGTTAATTTCATACGAATTTCAAAACATAAGTGACGTCTTACGTAAAAAAATAACGATAAAAACGTTGCGATAGTGAAGGAAGCGTCACTCGGCTGGCTGCCTTGACCGTGCAATTACGTGAAAAACCTAATTACTCTTACCAATCAGACTCAGGAAATTAATTTTGTACAAAAACATCTATAATTCTATGTATAGTATACCGTTGGACCTATCAAGGAATAAAATTATGCAAATGGTTAGAATGGCGAGACGCTGCCTGTCAATATAGAGCACGTAACAGTACCTACTTTGGCACCTACCTGTGGTGTACTGTTAGTTATTTTGTATTTATATATAGATACATATTATAACATAGAACAATCCGACTAATATTATAAATGCGGAAGTTTGTGAGGATGTCTGGCCTCATAGCTCAGTTGGTAGTAACTCTGCCTTCTGCGCTAGAGGTCGCGGTCGATTCCCGCACTGGACAAACATTTGTGACTAACACAGATGTTTGTTCTGTGTCTGGGTGTTAAATATATATCTATTATGTATATCAGTCTCTGGTACCCATAGTACAGGCTATGCCTAGTTTGGGATCAGTTGACAATGTGTGATATGTCCGGAATATTTATTTATTATGTTTCGATATTTGTTGTTCAATCGCGCCGTAACGGCTGAACCGAGTTCGTTGAAACTTGGAATAGGGAAAGTTCTATACCTAGAATAGCATGAAGGCTTATTTTTATGTAGATACCACACGAGCAAAGCCGCGGGCGGAAACTAGTATACGATAACAAGCGTGTGCCGTGGTGGCCCCGGCTGAAGAATAGGCCTGATATAGTATGGTATAATGTTACAAATACAACTTAACTAAAATCACTAGGATCACTTTGAAACGTCTTAGAAACTAGGTGAAGCTACGCCTGTTCGACACGACAATCAATTTACCAGTAGGTTAACCAAAAAACTATCTACAATCGGCCAGTTATTTACTTATTTACAATTATTTGCAAAAATATCTCATAGAAATTACAGCATTTTTAACCGACTTCAAAAAAAGGAGGAGGTTCTCAAGTCGGCTGTTTTTTTTTTTTGTGTTTATGTTACTCGATATCTCCGCCAATACTAAACCGATTTTGATAATTCTTTAGCTGTTGTGTAGAGTATGATCCCGGGGTGGTCCCATATTAATTTAATTCCTGAGGGATTGCTACATGTCCCTCAAAACTTAAAAAAACGCCATCATCTCTTGAAATTACGACCTGCCGTTTTTTTTGTCGACGGTGGTATTGTATGGTTATCCCCGCGACTTCGTACGGTTGCTGCTATTTTTACATAAACTTTTACCTTAGGGGTTGTGTGTCGGGAATTCCTTTTTGTGCCATACGTTACAACAGGAAGCTACCCTGCAAAATTCATACTCTTAGGATTTTGGTTAGGCTCTGCGTTCATTTTCAAAGAGGATAAAACCACTACGTTTGATTGTCAGTCAGTCAGTCAGTACCTACTGTAAGAGTTATTATTGATGATGAATGGATGTCATACTTACTTTTGTTTTTATTTCGAAAGTGTAGGTGGCCAGTGTCATCCTCAGTAGGTAAGCAAAACGCAAAGAGGTTTATAACAAAAAAAAGAGGTTGATATTAATCTTGTAAATATTCAGGAATTTGAAGTCGGTTTCTAGTTTTTGTAAAAAATATCTTATCCTATAAACTGTCAGTGTGAAAACAACATTTTTCACTCATTCATTGTTAAAGTGACGCGCGCTGGCAACATAATGACAAATAATGAACATTCATATTTAAATCTGAATACAATGTTATTGACTTACATGTGGAAATCAAATATTATTGTAAAGAAAACGTTCAGTGTCTGTAATTATAATTATGTAGTCTTTCTTATTGACACTTCATAGAAGTCGTTTTTTTTTGAAATTGTTACCGTAATTATTATTCAATTAGTAAATCGAATCATGGCAATTTGATCGAATCGTTATCTCTAACCACTAAGAAAGATTTACCTACGGCTACCTTCATTATGCTTTAATTAACAGCATTTACCTAGTTTAATTAGCTGATAGGACAGATTTGAAGGTTTTGCTATGGTTTAACTGCCAATTGATAATGTAGATAGATTATGAGGATTAACTAGACGCTTTAAGTACTTTTACTTACCACACAAACAGACCACTGGTGGAGTGGTGGTATTAGCCCCGTCTTCTAATCCATAGGTCGTGAGTTCGAGTTCCAGTTCTGCACCAATCGATTTAGTACGCTACACGAGTATAAAAAAGGGCCTATTACCGTCGGTGAAAGAATCAGTGTATTGAAAGGATTAAAGTGCGCATCTAGAGGCTCCTTTCGTGCACATGTCTTCGAGTTTTAAGGTTCTAGGACATGCCGGTTTCATCACGATGTTTTCCTTCACCGTTTGAGAGCACTAGAATAGCGCACACAAAATTTCCGAATGGAAAATTCATTACCTGGTATCGTTACTGGTATTACAGATCCCGTTGTAGAATAGGCCAGTACTTCGCAAGCATGTGAAATATTCCTCAAGATTGAGGTTTGTCTGGCCTCACAGCTCAGTTGGTAGTAAATCTGCCTTCTGCGCTATAGGTCGCGGGTCCGATTCCCGCACTGGACAAACATTTGTGACTAACACAGATGTTTGTTCTGTGTCTGGGTGTTAAAAATATATCTACTATATCAGTCTCCGGTACCCATAGTACAGGCTATGCCTAGTTTGGGATCAGTTGACCGGGATGTCCGGAGATCTCTAGGTACATGAGGTGCAAGTTGCATAAGGTAGGTTGTCAAAGTAAATACCGCATCTAGGTCAGCGTCAAAGCCACGTTAATTAATGTAACATTGAAATATTTCGAAGGTAAAATATTTCAAGCAAGCATTATGTAAGCTCCTAAATACTTTGTAATTTACATGTATTTTAGGGTTCCGTACCTCATTTGAAATAACGGAACCCTTAAAGGATCACTTTGTTGCCCGTCTGTCTGTCTGTCGGTCAAGGCCCTTTCTCTAAGAAACGTCTAAAGGTAACTAGAAAGGAGCCATTTCATTCTGGGCCTGGTCCATGTACACTACATAGAAAAATTAGGAAAAAATAGGAGATTACAAGAAAAATACAATTTCATTAATTTGAAGACAAATGCGATGGTACAAGAATAGTTCTTCTGGTAAGTTTTTTACTATGTGAACACTATTTGAAGGCCGCCATGTTGGTTTATAATTGGTGTTTGACATGACATTGACATATTTTTCATGTCATGTTGTTTTGATTTGATGTTTTTGTTCTGTCAGATAAATGTAGGTTGTCAAAATGACAATTCACGCAAGTCCATCCGCCATATTTTTGTAGCGCTGTGTGTTGCTCTCTTTGTCAAAGAAAATCTTAATGTACCTTAAAACGAAGTCAATTTAAATAAAATAACCAATTAAATACGTTTACTTTATTGCTTAGCCATATTTTAGAGTAGTGTACACAGTGCAGGCCCAGGCTCCATATGTTGATGAAACGTCTCTTTTATACCAACTACATAATTAGGCCCGCGAGTTTATAGTGTCGTATTAAAATGAAGTTTCTAGCTCAATGCATTAAAAAGATATGGCAATGATAAATGAAAAAGTCTTATTAAGGAATTTTGATGTTTTTACCCCTAAAATTGGATTATTACGAGACAAAGTAATATTTGCGGTCAATATCATACAACGAACTACGTGAACGACCACAAAATATAAGTTTGCAACTTTCTACACTTGGAATTTCGATTTTCTGACCCCGTGTAATGGTACGGAACCCTCAGGGCGCGAGTTATCGCACATGACCGACTTTATTTTAAAAAAGAATCATTGAAAAAATTATAGCCACAGTGTTTGATGCCTGATTCTTGTATGCTTGATCTTCCTGATGCTTGGTCGCGAGGAACAGGCATAGCTTCACCTAGTTTCTAAGACGTTTCAAAGTGATCCTAGTGATTTTATGGAAATAAACGCCGTTTGAATTTGGCTCTTTACATTTATTATTTGACTTATAATATTGACTGTACCTTACATTACATAATTATACACGTGTATTTTATCTTGTAATTAGTGAAATTGCTATTGAATAATTTAACCGAGCTGATAAGCAAGTTAAGCAGTGTATGAGTTCGGATCTGTTTTCTTTTTTTTTCTTTTAAATGGTCTTCAGTTATTGTTACGGATTACTATGCAGTTTTTTAATTCTAATTATATTTTAAATGCGAAAGGTTGTGAGGATGTTTGTTGTTTAATCACGGCGTAACGGCTCAATCGATTTCGTTGAGACTTGGAATAGATAAAGTTATTTACCTAGAATAGCATAGGCTACTTTATATGTAGGTACCACGCGATATTATTAAATAAGTTATTACATTTATGCTAGACTAGGTTCCGCCCGCGGCTTCGCTGGCGTGGTACCTACGAGTATACTAGAGTATAACAGTAGCCTATGTGCTATTCTAGACTATAATCTTTCCTTATGGCAAATTTCATCCATTCAGCCGTTCTGCCGTGATTGAGTAACAAACATCCATCCATCCAAAATTTCACATTTATAATACAAAAAAAAATTAAAATAAAATATTCCGGACATATCACACACGGTCAACTGATCCCAAACTAGGCATAGCTTGTACTATAGGTACCAGAGACTGATATACATTATAAATGGTAAATATCGAACACCCAGACACAGAACAAACATCTGTATTCATCACACAAATGTTTGTCCAGTGCGGGAATCGAACCCGCTCTAGCGCAGTAGGAATAAGTAAGTCTCTAATAGTAGTCGGAAGTAGGATTCACAAGTTAGAATTAATCTGGCTACAATTTGTCATGACAAGGAGGAGGTAGGGCACAGCGAGATTTTCTCGTTCTGAATTGGAGCAGCCTGCCTGGGGAGGTACCTCCGCCTTACAAAAGATCACAGCCAAATAACATTATTTGTTTCAAATAGTGTTGTGTTCCTGCGATGAGTAAGGTTGCCAGAGCTCTTTAGGGGGAGAGGGGGTTCGGGGTCGGCAACGCGTGCGTGATGCCTCTGGTATTGCAAGCGCTCATAGGCTACGGTAACCGCTTACCAACAGGTGGGCCGTATGCTTGTTTGCCACTTCAGTAGTATAAAAAAAAAAACAACGGCTTCCTTGGATCTAGTTTGTTATTGATGAAGATGATCGATATTTTCTTACAAGAAGAAGCATCGTCTGAAAGGTTTCAAAAATTAAGGTTATGAAGTTATCTCTTGTAAATTTTTAAGCGTTTTGTATATGGTTTAGATTGTACATTGATTTAGGGCTTACATATTTGAGCCTTTTGGGGTTGAGACCCTGGATCCGTGGGGAAACGGGGCCCTCCGGGTTTTCAAAAAGATATCAGGACGTCTGATCGAAGCGACGCGTGACCCGAGAGCTGGCCTTTATTTGGCCCAGCGAATTAGCATTGCCATCCAGCGTGGCAATTCCGCCAGCGTCTTGGGGACGCTTCCGTCTGGTAGTGATCTGGATCAGTTGAGCTATCTATAGATCGTTTGTAACGGTCTTTAGATGGCTCAACTGTTTCTTGTGTATTTTGTAAATATTAAATTGTATTAGTTTTAAGTTTATTTCTGTAAATAAAGTTTAGATTGTTAAAATCATCCTCAGTGTTCCGAACGTCATTCCCATTTTGCTTACAAGCACCCCTGTTCTATTCACCAATTGATACGCTAGGCAAATTGGTTACGTGAAATTAGTTGATTGCCCTAGACCTCGATGGCGCAGTCTACAGTGAAGTTCCTAGCAGTCCTTCATGACTGGCGCTAACCAGTTCGTCCGATGTCAGACTTCCTGGGACCTCGCCGAGTGACTGCGACCCGCGCCATAGAGTTTATGTCCCTCTTCTATAAAAATTACAATCAATTTTATTACCTACTAGTGAAAGCCACCGCGACTTCGTTCGCGTGATTTTTGTTCATACAAACTGCAAAACCTGTAGCTTTAAATTCCATTTTGTGAAAAAGGATCATCGAAAAAAATGATAGGCACCAAGCCGTGTTTGTTGCCTGATTCTTCTAGGCTTGGTCGCGAGGAACAGGCATAGCTTCACCTAGTTTCTAAGACGTTTCAAAGTGATCCTAGTGATTTTATTTAAATAAATGCCTTTTGACTTTGATTTTGACTTTGAAAACCCTCTTAGGGGTTGGATTTCGAAAAATCCCTTCTTAGTACACCCCTACGTACCAAGACAAATACACCCTCCAAGTCTCTACGACCAGCGTTTTAGGCTCAAGACCGTTCGTCGTGGAACTCTTTGAGGGAGGCCTATGCCCGAAGTTGTTGACTACTATTTTTAGCCAGGTTTTACGATGAAAGGTCGTTTTTACTCGCGACCTCAGCATGCGCCTCCAGATCCCAGCTGTGTAAATATTATCGATAACTTTGTTACGGAGTGTTACAACACTAGCGTGGCCGGTGGGCAGCGCACGCGCCTCCACACGTGCACAAAAATTATATGAGTGTAGATTGGACATTGTTTTTTTTAATTCGTAGTTAGGCTTTCATTTTGAGTCTAGTTTATTCGAACAATGTTGAGAGTTGAAGGTGCTATAAAACATAACATAACTATTTTGACTGGCCTCATAGCTCAGTTAGTGGTAACTCTGCCTTCTGCGCTAGAGGTCGCGGGTTCGGTCCCCGCACTGGACAAACATTTGTGTGATAAACACAGATGTTTGTTCTGTGTCTGGGTGTTAAATATTTATCTATTATATATATCAGTCTCTGGTACCCATAGTACAGGCTATGCCTAGTTTGGAATCAGTTGACCGTGTGAATATGTCCGGAATATTTATATTTATAAGCACAGGATATAATATTACTACTATTATAAATGCGAAAGTTTGGATGGATGTTTGTTACTCAATCAAACCAGAACGGCTGAAAGGATCTGTATGAAATTTGGCACAGAGATAGATTATAGTCTGGATTAGTACTGTACGTTGGCACCAAGATTGCTAATAAAAACAGCTTATTCAGTTAGTTTGAACTGATTTGACCCCAAAACAGCTGATTTTGAAAAAGTGAATAATGTCGAATTTCCAAAAGACGTTGAACAAACTTTTTGCCAATTGGATGTAGAATAAGCCCCTTTCGGGATAGCACACATATAATGAATCACCTTGTAGGTGTTAAATTGAACCGCGACATTGCTCGGTTGTCTACAATGATCTATTGAGTTCGCTATAAACAATGCATAAAACAATGGCTCAATGACAAGAAAACAATAAGATATTTTACAACAACATCGGCTACAAACAGCGGCGCTACGGCGATTATCGACCTCTTTCTGACTAATTACTTCAATATTTTCACAACTTTCATCATCATTTCAGCCGTCACGATGTCCACTGCTGAATATGGCCTCCCCCACAGACAGAGCGAATTCCTTATCATGTGGAGGGATTTGCCCATACTCACCACGCTGGGTATGCGGGTTGGTGAGCGAAGTTAGAGCTATCGTTGTTGAAATGAGGGACGCTGCTGCCCATCCCCTAGCTTTTTTTCCCTTAGTCGCTTCGCCTCTTACGACATCCGCGGATAGGTAGATATGGAGGGGCCTATTCTTCAGCTGGGACCACCACGGCTTCTTTGACGGACAACTTTGTCACTGTCGAATTCCCGTTTATCGTTGGCGTAAGTTAAGCCTTGATTGAACGTTATTTCGTTCGTTCAAGGTCGTTACGTTGGATACAGCTTAGGTGTAAAGGTAGCCTAAGTAAATACAGGGTACATGTAGGGCGCTGCAAATTGTTCTACATACGTTTATAATTTATTAGCTAATGCTTGAAAATATAATAAATTGGTTTTGATTGTACAAAGTAATAATAATTGGTAACTTATTCATTAAATGTCAAATAAAAGTACAGTTTAGTCAAATAACATTGGCTATAAGATATTTTTTACAAAAACTAAAAACCGACTTCAAATTCCTGAATATTCACAAGATTAATATCAACCTCTTTGCGTTTTGCTTACCTACTGAGGATGACATTGGCCACCTACACTTTCGAATAAAAACAAAAGTAACTATGACATCCATTCATCATCAATAATAACTCTTATGTAATAATGTATATACGTTACAACAGGAAGCTACTCTGCAAATTTCATACTCTTAGTAGGCTCTGAGTTGATTTTCAAAGAGAATAAAACCACTACGTTTGATTGTCAGTCAGTCAGTCAGTACTATGGGTGCACAGAAAGAAATTCCCGACCCATAAGTTTAAAGTTTATGTAAAAATAGCAGCAACCGAACGAAGTCCCGGAGAAAACCATACTATACCACAGTCGACAAAAAAAAATTGGGCATGTGGTGATTTCAAGAGAAGATGACGTTTTTTTAAGTTTTACGGGACAAGTTGCATTCCCTCAGGCATTAAATTAAAATGGGACCACCCCGGGATCATACTCTATACACCAGCGAAAGAATCATCAAAATCGGGTTACTATTGGCGGAGATATCGAGTAACATACACACAAAAAAATAAAAAAAACCAGTTAATACTACCATTTTCAAAACTATACAGCCGACTTGAGAACCTCCTCCTTTTGAAAGTCGGTTTAAAAAAAACAGGTTACCTTAACCTGTTTTTTTTTCTAGGTAGTCTAGGTATCTATTTATTATGTCGTCAGTCGTTTATTTATTGCAATAGCTTATCAGATAGGAATTCTTCCACAGAGTAATGGCATTTATTTAAGAGTAGATTTTTTACTTTTTTATGGAATGCGGAGTCTTTTAGTTCTTTTTTAATAATTTCAGGAATTTTATTGTAGATATTTATTGACCTAAATTCAGGACTTTTGTCGAGTATTTTTAGTTTTGAAAATGGTAGTATTAACTGATCTTTAATCTCGCTGTGCCCTGCCTCCTCCAAATTTTAAGTTTTATTTAAATTATCTAATATAAAATATCTGTGGCTGTAACCCGCCCGCAACTTCGTCAAGGCAACGTATTCAAGTATGTTCCGTCCTAACTTGACTCTTGTCACTTCATTCATACACTTGAGATTTTGGTTTTTCAACCTTCGTTCCGTACACCTACTCGTAAGTGTACGGAAGCCTCATGGCGCGAGTCCTACGCGCACTTGACTGTCTTTATTTCAAAATGGATTTTCTCTTAAAAATTAACTCTGAAACCTCGTTAAATACTAAATCAATTATTATGTGGTAAAGCCACGGAATAATTAGCGCGTAATTGTCACAGATTAGAAAATAGTTACTTAGCACCAAGTGGCGATTTTTTTATCCGACTTGATTTACAAATACTTATTGAGTGTAGAACAGCACATGAACCTTAGATTTACGTACATTTTTCCGGGATAAAATTAGCCTATGTGCTATTCCAGACTATAATCTATCTCTGTGCCAAATTTCACCCAGATCCGTTCAGGCGGTCTAGCGTGATTGAGTAACAAACATCCATCCATCTCTTTCGCATTTATAATAGGATGAAAGAAGAGTTTATTTCTTCAATATTTTTATTCAGGTAGGCAAATAATCTTTATTTACAGAACGGCAATATAACATAGGTTATGTTTTTAGCTATGTTATGTTTTGATCGTATTTTATTTGTAGGAAAACTACGCAGCTGTTTTGTTTTGCTTGCTTGCATAACACTATGCCGTCTGCATCGATGGGTCAAGTTTTGACAGATTTTCTGATAAACAAACTTTCACTAGAATTTTTAAACAAATTTTGGTTTATTTTTGTCTCTTTTTTCACATTATGGCTTGTTCAAGCACATGTTAATATGTCTATAGATGAACACAATACTATAAAAAAATTGCGTCCAGGAATATTTCGTAGGTTATTCCTGTTATTTCCGGGACGTTAGTCGGCGAGGGAAGTGTATAGTACTTATCCATGGTTTACACTCTAAAGTTGTGTTCAAATGTTATGCGATATGTCCTTGATATGTCATATAAAATTCGTTGCGAAATTATCCTTACCTGTACCGAATAAAGTTAATTTTGAGTTTTACATATGAGAGTATGATGTAGCTCAACGATATCGCAAGCGCCTAAAAGTCCAACTCATAATCAACTTTATTCAGAAGGCGTAACCATTTTAAGATAACTTTTAGATGACATATCGCATGACGTTTCAACGCGGCTTAATATACTGCACATTTCGGAGAGTGTGCGATTGAACTCTTTGATTTAGTCCCCCCATCCCCATTCCATCATCGGACAACCAGACGCACGGACACGCGACATCCGTTCATGGTTGATATACCACTTTGCCGCACCAAGCGCTTTGCGTCTACCTTTATAATGCGGACAGCCAAAGAGTGGAACTCGTTGCCGGCGTCTGTGTTTCCGAATACCTATAATTTGGGTGTCTTCAAAACCAGAGTGAATAGGTTTCTTCTAGGCAAACGTGCTACACCGTAGACCACATCATCACTTAACATCAGGTGAGATTGTGGTCAAAGGTTAGCCTATTTTGTATTAAAAAAAAAAAAAAACTGCAAATTAGATGGAAGAAGCAGGGGGCGACTGCCCGTCTGATACGGAAGGTTTGAATAACCTGCGAATATTTGTGCCGGGTGTGGTTGTTGTATGGGTTTGCATCCTAGTTTGGGCTCAGGAAGTTATGTTTTTTTCTTAATTAAATGGGTGATCAGCACATGACTTACTTGGAAAAACAGTTGGGCAGGTAGACCTGTGGCATGTATGGCAGGATTCCTTCCCGTCATTGATCGCTAAGGTCGGCGTTAGGCTCGGCCGAGGGCACAGCTTGCAGCCCCCGTTGTACTTCTCACAGAGGCAAACCCCCGGACCTTCCACCTTCAGTTCGTTCAGGCCGAACCTATCACACTCCTGCTTCACTAGCGAAGCTGCTATCTTATCCGACTGCTTCAGAAACTCGCAGGAACGCGGACAAACGTGACACTTCTTCGCCTCAATGTTCCTGTTAGCTTCCACATTCACATTGTCGTTCTGGTTAGAGTCCAGTTCAGCTGGGTTCTTCGTATTGTCTGTCATGTATGAAGTCAACGTCACCTCGGACGACGAACGCAGCGTGTTATTTAACTTATATTTAGTCATTTTGTTAAAATATTGTTTTGTAATCGGACGCGCGGGACATTTTAATGTAAAGAATATTTTATAATCACCGCACTCCTAAAATTTTGTGCTCATCACAGTAATGTTTTTTTTATCACAAGGTTTTTTTATTGTGGAACTTTTTACGATAGTTTTACTTAGGTATCCGTACGAACGTTGTGTTCAGACGCGCGCGCTTTGAAGAATGGTATGTATGTATGGCGCGAATTCGCGACTCTAGTTATAGTCTGTGGACTTTTACGATAGAAAAAAGTATCTTAGCTAGTCTTATAGACGTTGTGTTCGCTCGCGCGCGCTTCGACGAATGATGCGGAGTGTATTGCGCGAATTCGCGACTCTATTACAGTTAAGACTGGTTAGTCTGCCTGAAAACGGTTGGGAGCCGTGAAATTTATTCTTATTTTCTTCGTTGTTGTATGATTGGGTGGCACGGTAATTTGCTATGAAATGACTGAGGACTTTAGTGTTGCAGGTGTTTTCTCTCGTAATGTGAGGACTTTAGTGTTGCAGGTGTTTTCTCTCGTTAGGTATTTAATTAATAGAATTAAAAAATATTTGTTTTAATTTAAAATGTAAAAAACTGTACAGTTCAATTCGATTTTAATCTGTTTCTTGAATCGATAGTTGGGTAAATACATTTGCACAGTAGGAAGTAGTTCTTAAAAAGAAAAAATGAGATCTCCAGGCGATTAAAACCTTGAAGATGTCTAGGAAGATGGGTAGTTAAAGGCACATCCAAACATTTGGCACGTACCCACATTTTCCTTCGTGACAGGTTGCAAACTCAAGTATGATAAAAAAAAACTGTTCATTTTTTACTACTAGAGAGAACGCAATTAATTTAAATAACTAACAATCTCAAATAAAAAAATATGTTTTACATGTCCGCAAAAAATCAAATGTCCGTACCGTATGTTTTTGTGCGCGATATGGCCGTGATTTTTACTTCCACGTGAAAAAATAAAATAATGTTAAGCAAAAAGAGCCGCCCGAACAGGGACTTGAACCCTGGACCCTTGGATTAAAAGTCCAATGCTCTACCGACTGAGCTATCCGGGCTTCGAAACTCGAGGTTGAAATATCTGTACTGACTATAGAAAAGATTTTAACTCCACTTTGTAACGGTAATTAGCGTAAAACAGCTTATATTAGAAAAAAACATTTTATACAAAACTCGGTATCGAATAACTAACACCTTACATAATGGCTGGCAACATTACATAGTAACTTATTCTGCTATCAATATCTCTGCGTAAACCCGTGTTCAAACGGAATGCGATGTCCTTGATAAGTAAGTATGTACCTACCTAATATTAAATTCGGTTAGTTATGAATTTGGATCGATGTATGAGTAGAGGTAGGCCAAAGAAAATATGGATGGACTGTGTGAAAGTGGATATGGTGAAGAAAGGAGTGAGTGCTGAGATGACGACTGAAAGAGGGAAATGGAAGAAGAATACATGTTGTGCCGACCCCACATATGGAATACCCCGTGGGATATGGGCAGGAAAATGATGAGGATGCAATATTAAATTCATTTCAAAAAGAGCCTTGTTATTTGAGGTTGTTCGATAACGCAAGCTCCAAAAAGTCAAACTCAAAATATGATGGTAAGCGGCCTGACGGTATGACTTTGGTCCCTTGGGAGAAGGGTAGGCCTATGGTGTGGGACGCTACTTGTGTTGATACACTAGCGCGCACACATCTTCCTGGGACATCAGTTAGGGCGGGTGCGGCGGCAGATTCGGCCGAGGATCTCAAAAGGCGCAAATATGTTAGTCTTGATAGGGCTTACATATTTGAGCCTTTTGGGGTTGAGACCCTGGGTCCGTGGGGAAACGGGGCCCTCCGGGTTTTGAAAAAGATATCAGGACGTCTGATCGAAGCGACGCGTGACCCGAGAGCTGGCTCTTATTTGGCCCAGCGAATTAGCATTGCCATCCAGCGTGGCAATTCCGCCAGCGTCTTGGGGACGCTTCCGACTGGTAGTGATCTGGATCAGTTGAGCTATCTATAGATCGTTTGTAACGGTCTTTAAATGGCTCAACTGTTTCTTGTGTATTTTGTAAATATTAACTTGTCATAGTTTTAAGTTTCTTTCTGTAAATAAAAACTCAAAATTAACTTTATTCAAAAGACGTTGATCATTTTCAAATAAATTTTACATGACATATCGCAAGCCGTTTGATCACGTCTTAAGGCTAGTTAAGTGCTTTATCAGCATTAAATAACAATATTACGTAATAATATTACCTCCGCTCCGTGATGGAGTACTTTTGGCTTATCAATAAGGGTTGGTCGTTTTACGACGCAGTACGATTATGTAGCTACGCTTACTTGCAAGGTCACAATGTCGTAAAAAGTGATGAACAGGAAACGTGAAAAGACGGTCATCAAGATTTTTAAAAAAAGCCGGTCACCTATAATTTTTCCTCCGACCATTTTCTGTCGCTAAGTAATCAGCCTTCTTTATCTAGATGCTAAAACAACGAAAAAGCCGGTCTGTGTTTGAAGTTATTCTGAATAATTTCATGTAAAAATTGACGTAACTAAGTGTTCTCCAAAGTCCCTAAGGTTTGAAATAAAATGAATTGAAAATTGAATTGAACAATTTAAAAAGGCCGGTTGCCATGAAATGTTTTCTCAGAGTGGTAACAATGCGTTAACTACTCTAAGGAAGAATTTGCTTTACTAAATACTAGGATTCAAAAATAAATAAATATAAATTCATATTCATTATCAAGAAACGAAAGATGTGTATACATCAAGATTTAAAAAAATTCGGTCGCTGATACATTTTTTCTTATTTACGCATTTTTGCTGTCACTAAGTCGTTAGTGTTCTCCATCTTCATTCTCATTCATCTTTTGCGGTTACCATGCGTTAGGTCAACGACCTGGTTGATATTGGCTCTAAAAGGGTCTTGTATATGAACGATAGATATAAAGGAAAGGCCATGAAAGGAATAAGTGCACCTTTAAGAAGCTTATTGCACAAGCCCGTGATCAACTGGTTATTTTTTCGCACCAGCCAAAGAATACTGCTCACCATTGTAAATTGTTTATATTTTTCATTGGTACAGGCATAGGCATAGGCTAGGCTTCACCTAGTTTCAAAGACGTTTCAAAGTGATCCTAGTGATTTTATTAGACTTTTGATTTAACGAGTTTGTGTTTAATATAGCAATCCATTATAGGTATTTTAAAGACAAAAGTCGGGGATCAGGGGCTAAAAGACGGTTACTGAAAACCCTATAATTTGCGTTGCTAATTTTACCCTAAGAAGAGGGTTGCTCAAGGTCACCCGGCTTTGTTGTTCAGGAAGTTTGGGGTGTAAGCTAGTTTCACAGACAGCGCTGCTATGCACCTGGGGAGATGTGGAGATGCATACATGTGGGGATCCAGCGTTGTGGGCATGTCCACAACCTTAATAGACTTATGACGTCACACTTTAAAGGTCTCTCGAGGTAGATAGGCTGAAAAATATCATCAAAATCGGTTCAGTAGTTTAGATGCTAAATGTGATACTGTGATATGAAAACAAAAACACATTTACTTTTGAAACAAACTAACATTTTACAGTTTTATGAATTTACTAGTGAACTCTAGTGCCATTTTGCCACCTTCATCATCATTTCAGCCGTTAGACGTCCACTGCTGAACATGGCCTCCCCCACAGACAGAGCGAATTCCTTATCATGTGGGGGGATTTGCCCATACTCACCACGCTGGGCATGCGGGTTGGCGAGCGCAGTTAGAGCTATCGTTTTTAAAATGAGGGACGCTGCTGCCCATCCCCTAGATTTTTTCCCTTAGTCGCCTCTTACGACATCCGCGGATAGAGATATGGAAGGGCCTATTCTTTAGCCGGGGCCACCACGGCCTTTGCCACCTTAGTTGCATAAAAACAAACATTTTCGCCAATTGCTGGTCATCTCACGTGAATACAAATTATTAAGCACCATCTTGATTGTAAAACAATGGTTCCTATAATTCCCGTGTACGAGTCGCCATTAAATGTCTAATAGCTCACTTCCTGAACACCAAGGTAAATGGCTAAGCAGTTCTAGCAAAATGAAATGGATGCGGTCTCTAGGATGCTGAAACGTGCTTTTAAAATGGATGACGGTTATTTTGTGAGTGAAGTTACTAGTAACGTATCTTACTACTTATAAAAATGCGTAAGTTTGGATGGATGGCTGTTTGTTACTCGGTAACGTCAGAATGGTTGAACGGATCTGGATGAAATTTGGTACAGAGATAGATTATAGTCTGGAATAGCACATATGCTACCCTAAAAATTACTTTCCATTTCCGAAAACTCAATATTTTTAATATTATGAAAAATCGTTGCTTGGTTTAGTTACCATTTTCTAATCTGAAATTACTGCGCGCTATTTTAGTCCGTGGCATTGCCATAGAATTGTTAATAGTTTACTGATGTTTTTAGGAACATTTTAGGAGAAAATCCATTTTGAAATAAAGACAGTCAAGTGCGCGTAGGGATCGTGCACTGAGGCTCCCGTACACACGTAACACGGGGTCGGAAAAACAAGGTCTCAAGTGTACAAAGTGACAAGAGTCAACTTAGGTACATACCTGAACACGCGGACGAAGTTGCGGGCGGGTCAGCTAGTTGACAAATATATGTAATTAAGAAGTAGTTCAACCATGCAGACCTGTGAAAAAAACAATCACATATATAACTTGAAACATGATAACGTAACAATTTCGTAACCACAAAAACTTTATGGAATTTTTGTGCTTCTGAAATAAATAAAACAGGAATATTTTAACCCAGCTAGCTACATTCTTTGGTAGGTAACAAAAGATAAGCTACGTCAACCAACGTGGCTTACGTCAGTAAACTTTACAGGACTTCCGAAGCAGCGATGCACAATACATTTGGTAACCGTGGGCAAGCTATGAAAAATGACGTAATGTTTCTGTTAACTAACTTTATAATGTTTATTTGTCTATTGGTAATCAACAGCGTTTACTTAGATCTAGGCAAATACAAACTTGTAATAAATATAAGGCCAATAAAAGATTACCCCAATATTGTAAATAAGGTTATAAGTTATTGAGGCAGGAGAAGTTGGTACAACCAGTGAGCTGAATAACTAAGTAGCAGTAGGCTGTCGAGGTATCTTATCTATAGAAGGTGTAGTTCATCGAGTAACAAAACACATCGTGTACCTATTAATAACATTATAAAAGGGATAAAAAAAAACCAGTTAAGATGTTATACTGTATTCTAAATAAATAAATGAATAACTTAATCTAGATGAATAATTTCGTTTAAAATCTTAAAAAAAAACCGTCTCCAAGCTCGAGGAAGGAGGAAGGATTCGTTTTTTTTTTCAGAAATTTCCTTGTTATCTTATGCACTGCTGGGCCCATGACGTGTGTGATGTGAGCCTGTCAGATTTGACTAGGCTAGGGGAGATAACGCTGAGCTTGTCCCACGGGTACAGTCACCTGTTTTGGCCTCCATACGAACTTTACACGGCAAGTAAAGTTCGTATGGAGGCCAACACAGGTGACGGAGGCTTTAGGCCGCTTGAAGGTGTCTCCATAGCCGATATCGATATCATAAACTGCCCTCTGAAGTTGCCCATGACAACTGTGCTGAAGTTAGCTGACATGCCTAGCACCTAACTGAGCACCCGGCATTGGGGTGTGGTTGGTGACCTGGATATTGCTTTTTTGGCGACACACTGGCCTTTCATTAAGCTAAAGACCTAGTAATTAGTCCGGTTCGGTCAATAGACCTTCAAAACTGTTTTTGTGCACGAGAACTCTGAATAAATAAGTTTAAGTTCAAACATAAACTACGAAGGAGGAGTAGTTTTAAATTTGAAGCAGCCCGGCTGGGTACCTCCGCCTTACAATACCATTATTTGTTTCAAATGTTGTGTTTTTTTTTTATACAACTGAAGTGGCAAACAAGCATACGGCCCACCTGTTGGTAAGCGGTTACCGTAGCCTATGAGCGCTTGCAATACCAGAGGCATCACGCACGCGTTGCCGACCCCGAACCCCCCACCCCAAAAGAGCTCTGGCAACCTACTCATCGCAGGAACACAGCACTATTTGAAACAAATAATGTTATTTGGCTGCGATCTTCTGTAAGGCGGAGGTACCTCTCCAGGCGGGCTGCTCCAATTCAGAACGAGAAAATCTCGCTGTGCCCTACCTCCTACATCCTGTGTGTGTGTAGTGTTATGTTCCTACGTCGAGTAAGGTTGCCAGAGCTCTTTAAGGGGGTTGGGTTGCTTAATCCAACACTGTCTATGACAGAGATCTCTATACTTAGGAATTATGTCTTTGTGGTTACTTCGCGCTTCGGTGTAACCGCAGCCTGCGCAGACCGTTGCGAACAATGATACATTTTCACAACTCGACTACAATAACGTTCAAGGTAAGTTGCATTGCAGTTTTGTGAAATTGCATTCAAAATGCATTGCAATCAGTTTACTGATATGTTTTTTTTTTTTTATACAACTGAGTTGGCAAACAAGCATACGGCCCACCTGTTGGTAAGCGGTTACCGTAGCCTATGAGCGCTTGCAATACCAGAGGCATCACGCACGCGTTGTCAACCCCGAACCCCCTTCCCCCTAAAGAGCTCTGGCAACCTTACTCACCGCAGGAACACAACACTATTTGAAACAAATAATGTTATTTGGCTGCGATCTTCTGTAAGGCGGAGGTACCTCCCCATGCGGGCTGCTCCAATTTAGAACGAGAAAATCTCGCTATTTAATTTAATCATTATGCTATGTGGCAGAACCAGCATGTCCTGAAAGAACATAAAAATTCGAAGACATGTGACATGTACACGAAAGGAGCCTCTGAGAGGCGCACTTTAATCCTTTCACTACAATGATTCTCTCACCGACGCGACGGTCATATGCCCTTTTCAGGGATAATACGACCAAGAAGGAATCAGTGACACGACAAGCAAGCAAGTGGACATCTTTTGATGATGATGATGAGTCAAGTAATAAAATAAGAAATACTTACTATGTAGTTATACGTAGATATTGTATTTCATTTCGCCGTGTTTTACCTTATTTTTAAAATTATCGCAAATTAGGTAAATAGCTTAGTTATGAAAAATTACCGACCTACCTACCAACTTTCCTGTCTAGCATAGCATTTATTAGTAGCATTGAAAAAATATTACCCAAGTATTATCATTATAATACCCGCGAATTCGTCCGCATTTATATGAAAGCTACTACATCATAATTTTAACACCTACTTTGCCCCCTTTAGGGATGATTTGTGTGTATGTCTACAGCCTACACATAACAAATTTCTGAATTCTGAGTATGCAAATATTTAGTGCATAATTGGTGCAATCTGAAAATCCCGACCCGGAGACCCGGATCTACAGCTGACACATAGTTTTTAGCTCATATCTCAGAAACCTCTTTGGCACCTAAATTTTGAATTGGATTTTCAGATTGCACCAATTATGCACTAAATATTTGCATACTCAAAATTCAGAAATTCGTTATGTGTAAGCTGTAGACATACACACTTTTTATTTGTAGTAGAAAGTAATGTTGCTACGTCACAATTCGCTAAATGCAATGACAAGAAATAAATCCTCGTTTGATCATTGCAAATAAAAGTTTATGTGGTGTAGGTCATTTTTATTAACAAGTCTAGATAAGAGCCTGATCAAGTGAAAAAATTTTTAAAATAAATTGATTGTATATATTGGAATAAAATGGTTCCACTCTTAATTTTAGCCACAAACGTACTTATTATGTCCGAAAGGGATCTAGATGAGGCTTGATTACGTTTGGCGGAAGTGCCAAGGACGCCATGTTTCCGCGTTTCCCGCCAATTATCCGTGAAATGGCGGTACCGTGACCACAAAGATGGCCGCTGGCGCCGTGTGTTGGGTGCTATTGTCACGGAAACAGGAAGCCTGAACTATTTAAGCGTCATGGGAAAATTGGATAGCAGTTATACACGCATACGAAAAGTACTGCTAAAAATTCGTGTGACTCTTTTAGGATCACGTCAAAATAAATTACTTTATAGCGCATAATATGTATAAGCTTGGGAAATGGAGAACTACCTACTATAATACTGTCTGTCTATAGTACTTACCACTTCATTCATAGGTTACCTACTTGTTGCACCGCCCGCCGTCCATACCCCTTGCTCATTATTTTCCATCCTAAAGTTGCCTGGGAGAAATCGCTTTCAGCGATAAGCCCGCCCATTGTACTACATTATGCTTGTTATGGATTTCATATGTAATCCTTGTGTACAATAAATTGGTTAATCTATCTATCTAGAGCCTGTATTGGAAGTTTCATTCATTCATTCTACCCTACCAGCTAATCCTACATAATTCCTACTGCGAAAGTTTGTGAGGATGTTTGCATGTTTGGATGTGTGTTGTTCGTAAAGTCTTCACCGATTTCTTGAATTTTTGAAAATTGGAATAGATAGAGTTCTTAATTATCTTAGTAGCTACTTTTTGTGTAGGAGCCACGCGTGTGAAGCCGCGGGCGGAAGCAAGTTATTCATAAATGCATAAATATTAGTATTATATATAGGCAAGGTATCTACTTTTGATGGTATAAATAGGTAGTTGATTACGGTGAGTATTGCCACTCGATTCGAGAAGGCGCTGCTGGAACCGAAACACCTAGGTAGACAAACTGTGTGTTTACAAAATCTCTAGATCTTTATTAAAAACCCCTACTCTACCATTTTGTAAAAGGATCGAATACCTATCACTAACTACTCAAAATAATCCTGGCTTCGTAAATTGTTTTCATACAAAAGATTTCAACGCGCTGTTGTCATTAGGTATTTCTAAAATAGATAAAGCAAATATTTTTATAGTTGGCCCTGCCTTCCAGATTTCTGATCCACAGGTCATGGGTTCGAATCCCGGTCAAGACTAATGGATTTTATTTCGAAAATGTATGTGCGTCTTTTGTAATTTTTACGAATGTAATGCCATCCGACGGGAAGGATAAACATAAAAGATATATATTCGTAATACGCCATCGAGTGGCAAGACGTGGGACTAAAACGTTTTTATTTTTGTTCAACTAACAATGTCCTTTGGCAAATAAACAAGTCGTGCGAGACACAAAAAAAAAAAAACAACTGTCCTAACTAGTTCCATAAACAGTCGCTAGATGACAGTTTTCACGTGTCACCTAAGCTTGACACCTAAGCTTGACCAGCAGCGGTAATTGTATCAATTAAGTCACGCACCGCATTTGATAATCCGCTTCTGACACTATCCCCCCCTTATTTACCTTGATGATACTGTTTAGAGATGGGAAAGTGCCAGTGAAATTGGGTGTCTTTTGAAATTTTGAATGCAATGCCATCTAGCGAGAACGAAAATAACTAAAACAATATTCCAGATCACGCCATCAAATGGCAAGTAGCGGGACTAAAAAGTTCAATTTACTGTCGCTAGATAGCAGTTTTATGATATGGCGTAGCGGCTCCCATTATGGTCTAAACTGCATATTCATGGTGTACTATGTGTGTACTTTTGTACTACTATTTATGCTGTGGTGCGGTAAGGACTATTCTGAGAGTATGTTGTGATTTTATTCATTGTCATATAAAATAAATTTTATCAATGAAATCCGAAACTTTCCTAATGCCCTTCATAAAAAATCAGTAGGCATTTGTCCTTTTCACGCAATCGAATCAAGTTGGACCTTGTTAGACGCAACCTTCTTACGCGCAAGGCGCAAGTTCTAGGTTCACTGCCTACCTACTCATCAGGAATTACATTGCGTCATCGTCAGAATCTTGATCTTTTACTTCATGATTCTTACCAGTATTCCTAATCGCCTAAGCAATATTGAGGAGAAATTTCTAATTAGTCAATACTGTACTTACCTCATCATTATCATCATTTCAGCCGTAGGACGTTCTCGCTGAACATGGCCTCTACTAAATGTTTTCAGAGCGAATTCCTATTGTGTGGGGGGAATTTGCCCATACTCACCACGTTGGGCACGCGGGTTGGCGAGCGAGTTAGAGCTATCTTTGTGAAAATAGGGGTCACTACATCGGTTAAGGTAGCTGCTCGTATATTATCTTTGTCTTTGGTAATAAGTGCTCTGTTTTCTTACAGTAACAATCGCGCTACGTAAACAAAACATTGAAACCTCGCTACAACATCAGCAAGTTCTAGGCTCATCACAATTACAATGCAGGTCATAATTTCAGCTCCATTTAGCTGAACACCTTGTCTTGACCCTCAGGCACAGATAAACCTCGGGGTACGGTCGAGGCCCCCATGGTTTGAGAAGCGCATCTTAAGCGATAATTAGTAAGCGTCGCACGGCACAAGGGAAACCAGTGGCGCTCGTTTGAGTCTACTGCTTACTACGTGTTACTTGTCGATCGCCGTGACACTGGTTATTTCTTGGTCATCCACGCAAAATCATCATCATCAGCCTGTAGAAGTCTACTGCTGGACATAGGCCTACCCCAAAGAGTTCCATGACGAACGGTCTTGAGCCTTCTCCATCCACCGACTTCCCGCAACCTTCACAATGTCGTCGGTCCATCGGGTGGGGGGCCTTCCAACAATGCGTCGCCCGGTTCGTGGTCACCATTCAAGAACTTTACTCCCCAACGGTTGTCGGTTCTGCGAGCTATAAAGCCTGCCCACTGCCACTTCAACTTCTGAGAGCTATGTCGGTGACCTTAGTTCTTCTACGGATTTCCTCATTTCGGATCTTATCACGTAGTGAAACTCCAAGCATAGCTCTCTCCATAGCCCGTTGCGCGACTTTGAGCTTGTATATGAGGCCTATAGTTAACGACCAAGTCTCAGTGCCATAAGTCATCACTGGCAACACGCACTGATTGTAGACTTTCGTCTTGAGGCTCTGCGGTATCTGCGACGAGAAGATATGACGAAGTTTCCCAAATGCTGCCCATCCGAGTTGGATTCGTCGTATTCATACGATTGTGTCATATTCGTCGTTGGCCGGTAATCATTTGTAGATGCACCTTTCGTGCAATACTGACTGACTGGCCTCATGGCTCAGTTGGTAGTAACTCTGCCTTCTGTACCTATAGTACAGGCTATGCCTAGTTTGGGATCAGTTGACCGTGTGAATATGTCCGGATTTTTTTTTTTTTTTGTTTAATATGCCACGTGATTCATAATGAGTATTCCTGGGGGTGCTATTGCGTAAGAAAAATGGCAATAAAGTTCATAACTTTAAGGATTATTTTGACAATCTTAGCGACATCCAAAACATTTTTTTTTTTTTATAAAACAGAGGTGGCATACAAGCTTACGGCCCACCTGATGGTAAGCGGTTACCGTAGCCTATGAGCGCTTGCAATACCAGAGGCATCACGCACGCGTTGCCGACCCCGAACCCCCTTCCCCCCTAAAGAGCTCTGGCAACCTTACTCACCGCAGGAACACAACACAATTTGAAACAAATAATGTTATTTGGCTGCGATCTTCTGTAAGGCGGAGGTACCTCCCCAGGCGGGCTGCTCTAATTCAGAACGAAAAAATCTCGCTGTGCCCTACCTCCTCTTAAACACAACTCTCTCTCTCTCTCTTAAACATTTCATACTTTACAAGATACAACTTCACTATCTTAATATTTAAAACCTTTCAGATCTTGCTATTATTGATAAAATCATCCTCAAAGTTATACAATACAATAGCACCCCTGAACAGGGGTTATTCTATCTACAGGAATAAAAAAAATAGTGAAAAAAATATGTACCACTATTTTTTATTTCAGGACTTTTTCAAATCAGGTGTTTTTTTCTTTTTATTATCTTTATTACTAGTTATTTAAGGTACGGAAAGTACTACATCAAGATTGCTCCCTAAAACCGCAGAGTTTGAACAGCTGATCTGACAAGAATCCAAACATAGAAGATTTTTCAAAGAAACATGTTGAATTTTCTTTTTGAAAAGTCGTAGAGCAAACATTAATTATTTCCAATTGGGTGTAGAATAAGCCTTTTTCTTCGGCTCTAGGACACATAGTCGTTTGAGCACTTCTATTACGTACATATTGGATCTGTGACTTAAGACAGAACGGCGGAAATGCTTCCAAAACACCACCAGAGCTTTCTCATCAATTATTTAAAATCTGTCTGGAAAGCGTAGCAATGGGTCTACGTCGTAGACCTTCGTAGGCTTGTCTTATTATTTTATGAATTTATAATTGTCTATTTGTAGAGTGAAGCTACGCCTGTTCCGCCGACCAAGCCTAGAAGAACCAGGCAGCGAACATGACTTGCCACAGCCATATTTCAGTCGTTCGCTCATAAGTTCATAACCTACAAAAATGTAATGTGTAATGTTAGGTTAGGTAATTATTGTTTTTGGCTCTTTAAAATTATATTTCTGTATGGACCTGTCTGAAATAAATGAATTTATTATTATTATTATAAAGCGACCTTGATCAACGACTATTCAAATATAATTCGATTTATAATTTGATAAGCTACATATTTATTAACAATTTATGAAGATACAAGGAAATACCGCGATATAATTATTATGATAATCTACAAAGTTAATTTTGCACATAATAGACACTTTATATGTTTATTTGGCTGGCAGCGTAGCTGAGCCCTCGATCATTTCACCTGTCTACCTACATACATACCAAAACTTGTAAATTACCAATTGTATCTTTATAACTGTGTGTAGGATTCTTGGTGAATAAATGCCCTTTTATTTATTTATTTTTTATTTTATTAATGTCTGAAAACATCATGATGTAATTGGTCAATCCAAAAATAGAGCTGTGCCAGTTCAATTATTTAGTCATCATCATCAAAAGTGTAAAGTGAGAACATCTTTTTAATTTCTGTTCGAAAGTGTGCCTACGTGACAACAGGGTAGGTACTAAATACTTGTGTCATACAATACTTGTTCGTTATGAATCAATTTTAGAGTTAATTACTCATAGAGCCGAATGGCTGGACTGTGAGTCAAATATTGACCTCAAGCTATAGGCTTACTCACTCACTAACTTTATCGGCTCGATAAAAGTATGTCAGTTTCTGTCTTTTGTTTATTGTTATAAAAGCACAAGGCGAGAGTTACCGAGGTTAGAAGCTAGTGAATGATTAGGGGGTCTATCTTGCTAAATGTGAAGGCACGGATGACAATGTAGGTACCTACCAATTTAGACTTGCCTTTGGCAACCGACTTGATGCCTATAATTTGTAGATGATCCTTTTTCGCAAAATGGAATGAAAAGCTTCATTTGGTTGCCCATCGAACAAGGTGAGGCTCAAAAGAAAAATAATCATAAATAAATAAGAGCGTATAAAAATGACAAATGGTGAGCTTCAGCAAATGTTCTAAGAGCAGCACAACGAAATTTTCTCGCTTTAAATTGGAGCAGACCGTCTGGAGAGGTACCTCCGCCTTACAGAAAATCGCAGCCAAATAGTGTTGTGTTCCTGCGGTGAGTAAGGTTGCCAGAACTCTTTAAGGGGACGGTGGTTCGGAATGGGCAACGCGTGCGTGATGCCTCTGATATTGCAAGCGTTCATAGGCTACAGTGACCACTTACCAACAGGAGGGTCGTAAGCTTGATTGACACCTTATAGTTGTATAAAAAAAACATAGGTAGCTATGGCATGCAAGGACTACGTGACTTTGGAACGTACTAAATGTAGGTATAACTAGGTACATAAAGTCCTGGTACATGATGCTAATTAAAAGGAATATGAGCTCCATATCTGTACATGGCTCACATTAATGGTAATTCCAGGCGATAAATATTGTGTTTTAAAAGGTATTGTTTGTTAAAAGTCATTTTTATTTTTGTATTTATTGGCAAGTACACCGTTGATTGTGATTATTGTTATTAACACTGACTGTACTCCGCTTCTAAGTTTTTCAATACAAATTTCAACCTTATAGATGCAGTGTACAGAACGGGACGAAAAATAATTTCAGAAAAACCATACATTCATTATGTATGGCATTTCTAAAATTATTTTTTGTGTTGCCTTAATTAGCTCTGTGTACCGAGTGGGTATAACCAAGTGTGGAATGGGTGCTAGAACACACATTCTTTTACCTATAACTTTACTTGTAACTTTGTTTTAAAAAAAAAAAAACCTTTAAACCTTAAAATAAGCTGGATTTAAAACGTTTATAGATAGATAGATAAAAAAATATTTGGCACCACAGACACACACAATTAACATAGTTAAACAATTTCAAACAATATTACAAACATAAATAAACAAAAAAGTAAATAATAGTTGGTAGGTAGGTAAGTTTGTGTGTGCTGCAGTACGACAAATAGGCTATGGCTCAGTGAAATTTTTTGCGTTTCAAAATAATCTTTGCGATTTTTATGAATAAATTAAAGTTTGCTATTTAATTCTAAAGATAATTTAAGTTTTTAGGAAATAACTACCTTTACACAATCGATGTTTGCTGGTGTCCAAGTACCTACGGCCTCGCTACATATAGGTACATTCAATACGGCATTATTATTAACACGGCATATACTGGCCACTAATTAGTATTATCTCTTGGAGCCATAGCTGCCATGACGCAACATCGGTAAACCCAACCGCTGTTAAACTTATTTTATTAATTTAATATTTGTTCATGTTGTTCAATCACCATCATTATCATTATTCCAGCCGTTTGAAGTCCACTGCCGTCGGCCTCCCCCACATATTTCCTGAGTGACTTTTTTTTATACAACTTAGGTGGCAAACAAGCGTACGACCCACCTGTTAGTAAGCGGTTACTGTAGCCTATGAGCGATTGCAATACCAGAGGCATCACGCACGCGTTGCCGACCCCGAACCACCCCCCCCCTCCCCTGAAGAGCTCTGGCGACCTTACACACCGCAGGAACACAACACTATTTGAAACAAATGATGTTTTTTGGCTGCGATGTTCTGTAAGGCGGAGGTACCTCCCAGGCGGTGCCCTACCTCTTACAAAAACTTCCAAAACTGTGCTATTTTTACTACAATAAGTGGCCTGCCTTGTTATTTCCTCGTTTATTACAATGAGGGGTTTCCTCGTCTAGAAATGATAGGCACCAAGCCGTGTTTGTTGCCTGATTCTTCTAGGCTTGGAGGAACAGGCATAGCTTCACCTAGTTTCTAAGACGTTTCAAAGTGATCCCAGTGATTTTATTGAAATAAAAACCTTTCACTTTGACTTTGACTTAGAAGAATGATATACCTATATTATAAAATGTAATTATAACCGCACATAGTTACCTCACTATGTGCTATATTGGATGGATATAAGACTAGAAGAAGGCCGAAGGAAAGGTGGATGGTGAGTAAGAAACTGGCAAACATAGTGAGATTGGTGAATGCGTGAGACGAGTACATACCTACCCGTGTAACATCCCAGCTTAGCTGGTATTTTAACATTTTACCTACCTACTGCTTACCTAGGTACTTATTTTATTTTACCCTACATTTATAATAATATCTGCGTACGCGAACGAATAACTACTTATAAAGGTTAAAAAATACTTTATTTACAGAAAGAAACTTAAAACTAATACAATTTAATATTTAGAAAATACACAAGAAACAGTTGAGCCATCTTAAGATCGTTACAAATATACTACTATACATTCATTAAAAATATATGTTACTACTTATACTACTACTGTGTGAAAGATGACATGAGTAAGAAAGGAGTGAATACTGATATGACGGCTGATAGAGGGGAGTGGAAGAGGAAAACATGTTGTGCCGACCCCACATGAAGTGGGATAAGGGCAGGGAGATGATGATGATGGTGATGATGACTATAAGCTAAATAATTATTCTCATGTAAGTGATTGTAATCTTTTTGAGAATAAATTTCTTTAAACCTAAGAAAGAAGTGAGTGTGGAGATGACGGCTAACAGAAGAGAGTGGAAGAAGAAAACATGTTGTGCCGATCCCACTTAATGACAAGGGCAGTGCAGAAGAAGAAGAAGTGAGGTTACTATGACATTCTTTTGTTAGTGACTAAAAGAGGTTTTCAGGAGGATTCCACAGGTTTTTAATACCTACAAAAGCGGTAATGGTCAAAAGTCTATTTGGAATTTTGAGCGTGAATTTCCTTATTTGTCAAATTTTAAACTATTATCGTAGCCGAATTAGCAGGCCAACATGCCTGGTGGGAGATAACAACCGCGAAGGAAAGGAGAAGTTAGTATTCTTATAAGCGGTGATGAGCTTGCAATCTGTCACTTATGACGGAATGCGCACGCGCACTACTGCAAAATTTGGGTACGCGTGGTGATAGTCTATCTCTGTGCCAAATTTAATCCGCATCCGTTCAGCCGTTCTGGCGTGATTGTAGCAAATATCCATTCATCAATCCATCCAAACGTTCGCATTTATAATTTATGAAGGATTAGGGGTGTCCATTTAGAAAATACATCGATGTTTTTTTTCTATGCAATACATCGCTGTATGCAATACATCGATGTTTTCTCAAAATCGAGTACTTTTTCTAACATTGCATCAGCTGTCGTCGGCCCCCTGACACTCCATACAAACAAACAAACCACAATTTTTTATTATATGCTACTCTCACAAAAGCACTTAAATCCAGTCCTATATGCGCATTCACGACACAAGTAAAGTGTTTTTTTCATAGCTCACAACCACTAGTTTATTATATAGTCTTTGGCTCAAAAATGCCCGAAACAAAACAAACGAACTTTTTTTTGATTTTCTTACTCCATACGTAGTGTACGTAGTGACAGCAACAAAAAAAAAGAAAAAAAAATATTATGGTCAATATTTTTAACTTCTCATCATCATTCATCATTTCAGCCGTACGACGTCCACTGCTGAACATGGCCTCCCCCACAGACAGAGTGAATTCCTTATCATGTGAGGGGATTTGCCCATACTCACCACGCTGGGCATGCGGGTTGGTAAGCGCAGTTAGAGCTATCGTTGTTAAAATAGGAGACGCTGCTGCCCATCCCCTAGCTTTTTTCCCTTAGTCGCCTCTTACGACATCCGCGGATAGGTAGATATGGAGGGGCCTATTCCTCAGCCGGGGCCACCACAGCCAATAATTTTAACTTCTACATTGTTCTAAATCAGAGCTACTGAAACCGAAAGACTATGGTTATCATTAATTCGATGTTTTATGAAACTACATCGATACATCAAGTAAATCAATAGCTTTTCAAAACATCATCCGATGTTTCGATTAATCTTATTAAAACATCGAGTGGATTCGATGCTTCGATGTATATCGAATATCCCTATGAAGGATAGGATTTAAAAAAAAAAAATTACATTCTTTGTTTTTGTTAAAAAAAATACATTTTTTTTCTCTCTCGTGAGCTAACTTGATGAGTGTTTTATGTTTCGGGAAACCCTCTCGAGCACGCGACTCGCTTCCGAACGAATTATCCTTGATCTGCGAAGGTCACCAGGCTCTCCAAAATGTTGGGATATTCCACTGGCGTATATGAGCTCATTCGAAAATCAGACCTTTAATATGACCGCAAGGAGCTGTTATTTTTTATGATTTTTGATTCGTGAGATGAAATTAAAAGATTTGTTCTCATTTATGTGTAGCATTATATATGAGAAATAAAAGTCTCGAATGCGGCAGGAAATCTTTTAACTTACTTCAAACTTCAATATTCATTGAAATCGTAAGGATCATTTTGAAATCTATTAAATTTAAATGATACCCAATTTTTTTCAGTGGGATTTAAACCAGCAATTCGTAGAATCGGCAATGCGATACCAACTACTCCATGGAAGGAATGACTCTGACATATGACCAAAATATATGATAGATAGATAACACTTTATTGATCACCATACGGAAATAATACATAAGATCACATTTACAAATTTACACGGCAATACAATGGGCGGCCTTATCGCTAAGAGCGATCTCTGCCAGGCAACCTATATGTAGCCTTAAATCTTTTTGAATTTATCTTTCTACAATTCATTAATAATCGAGTTGAAGCGTTATAAGTCTATTTTTTTTTGTCATCCAAATATGAGGATATTTCGTTGTCGGAGTTTAGGTGTCTTTGTTTCTAATATTTATTGTATGTAAATACTACAAAAAATTGTGATAATGATTGATTGTTACTATTTTGTTTGATAAATTAATATTTTTGCGGCCATATCAATTTCATTATATAAACTGGCAGTCAATAAATTTATTTTATTTTTTTATCCTTATTATGAAGTGGTTCTCTGGGGCCCATATTATAAATTGCTCGAGCCCTCTTTGCAACACAAATACGGTGTTTAGCTCTGCATAAGACATAACGCTATGAAAGAAGAAAGAAAGAAAGAAAATAAATTAATTCAACACAAAACTACAGGCAAATATAATATAATAGTAGGTACATAATATTAGTTAAAAACGAAAAAAAAGGAAAAAATACAATTAGGTAGTATATATATATATATAAATACCTACTATGTACCAATATATTATAAAAATAAGAACGTAACAAAGAGTATTTGTCTGCTTGTTGACAGGGCAAGAACTCAGTTTTATGCCTAGTCCAAAAACCAGACGCTGTTTTTCAGTATTGCCCAAGGGAGGGGGGGGGGGATATTAAAACAAAACTGGGTAAAAATATGCAGAAGCTGAAGTAGACTAGTCTAGCTCTATCTACGTATATAAAGAGACACATCTTTTTGACTGCATATGCTGTTATGACTCTTAACTCTCTTGTACCTACTTGAAATTCTACTCAAGCTTTAGGATACCACACTGAGAGCGAACTTTCTTTTGGGTAAACCCAGCGCATTCAAGTCAAGTCAAATCCGAGCCGGTACTAAATTGGGTGTCAGTCAAAAGGCTTGTAAGCTATCTCACCACTTATTATTTACTAGTGAAAGCCCCCACCACTTCGTTCACGTGATTTTTTTTTCATACAAACTTCAAACCCCGCTGCACCCTCTTAGGGGTTAAATTTCGGAAAATCTTATTATTAGTACCAAATATATAATTGCCGCAGTGGGAACACGCACCCCTTGCGTCTCATACGGGCACTCGCCCGCTATGCCACCGAGGATTTATGAGAAAAGAAAAACCTTATTGCGTTGGTAAGTTTTGGAATTTGGATCAACGTACCTTCAGGACCTCAATCACAAAGATAGCATCCATCTTGAAGGTCCATGGCAGCCTGCCAAATGTCTCTTTTTGGCTGCTTTCCATGAGGTTAGCGCAATAGGTACTTGCCGAAGTCAGAGGAACCTACCTTCAATATAATAATATCGATGGCTTTGGTGGCATGGTGGGTTGACCTGCCTGAGACGCAAAATCATTTTTCGTCCAAGCGCAATAACTTACTTCTATTACCCACACTAACTTTTGTGCATAAAATAAATAAATAAATAATTATTCCGGACATATCACACACGGTCAACTGATCCCAAACTAGGCATAGCCTGTACTATGGGTACCAGAGACTGATATACATAATAGATATATATTTAACACCCAGACACAGAACAAACATCTGTGTTATTCACAAATGTGTGTCCAGTGCGGGAATCGAACCCGCGACCTCTAGCGCAGAAGGCAGAGTTACTACCAACTGAGCTATGAGGTCAGTCAATGAGTGAGTCAAGTATATGGTGGTGGGTAAGTTGCAGGAATTCAGTGGATGAAAGAAAGAAGAAAGAAAGAGAAAAAGAGCATTTATTTGTCCCCAAAACAACATAGATAAAAAGACAAAAGTATAAAGAAAGTAAGTATACAAAATAGGTAAAAAAAACTTGAGAGGTGTCAAGGGACACCCGGATGGAACGAAGTTCCTTTCGATTATTTAGTGAAGGAATTTCGTTCCAAAAAAACATGATAACAGATAAAATTAAATTATAGTAATAATATTAGACCGAGGTGATTGTTGTGGCCGTGGTGGCCCCGGCTAAAGAATAGCCCCCTCCATATCTACCTATCCACGGATGTCGTAAGAGACGACTAAGGGAAAAAAGCTAGGGGATGGGCAGCAGCGTCCCTCATTTTAAAAACGATAGCTCTAACTGCGCTCGCCAACCCGCATGCCCAGCGTGGTGAGTATGGGCAAATCCCCCCACATTATAGGAATTCGCTCAGTCTGTGGGGGCGGCCATGTTCAGCAGTGGACGTCGTACGGCTGAAATGATGATGATGATGATGACTGTTGGTGAATGGAGAAGGCTCAAGACCGTTTGATAGGAACTCTTGGGGGAGGTCTATGTCCAGCAGTGGACTTCCACAGGCGTATGATGATGACGATGGTGACGGGGGTTTTAGGAATAATCCTATCGGTAATAAAATTTGGAGGAGGTAGGGCACAGCAAGATTTTCTCGTTCTAAATTGGAGCAGCCCCTTACAGAAGATCGCAGCCAAATAACATTATTTGTTTCAAATAGTGTTGTGTTGCCAGAGCTCTTTAGGGGCTCTTTAGCGGCAACGCGTGCATGATCCTTTTGGTATTGCAATCGCTCACAGGCTACGGTAACCGCTTACCAACAGGTGGGCCATATGCTTGCTTGCAACCTTAGTTGTACAGAAATATATATTTATATATTGTTCTGGAAATCTGGTCATGCTAGGGCGGGAATTTCGGGAGATTAATCTAAAAATCACCATGCTGGGGCTGCTGGGATCTTTGGAATAAAACATTATGTGTTCAGTGTTCTCACCGTTACCCATAAAAAAGGAATTAAATAGGCTCCGATAGTACTTCCCCGCGAGTGAACTCAGCTGTACGTGCACTGATTATGTAGGCATCTCTTTAAGTAGGTACATGCCCTTTCATCATCAGTTGTTACTTCAAGGTAAGATACTCATTGTAGGTAGGCTTTGTGGACGTTTTTTGTTCTCTACTGTAATTAAATGGTAAGTTTCCTAAGGAATCTACATTTTACCGTTAGAATACGACCGCTTTATTTTTGTCACATGTAGAACTTATAATTTGGTTAATGAAATTAAAAAAAAGATACCAATTTCGAACAGGACTTTTGTTTTTTGTGAGCGCACTTTCTTAAATTAGGGCCTTACGAGGTAAATATTTTTATTTCAGAAAGGAACTACTTAATAACACCTTATTATCCATATTCAACCTCTCAAAGAAACAGCTGTGTTTGGATAGTAATCTTGAAGTCGAACTAATTCGAGAAAGTTTGGGAACAAAAAGAAAAAACATGATGTTTTTTTACGCTAATATGCTTTCTTTGATAGAATAACCTCCTCTCGGGATGGTATAGACGTTATGAATAACCTTGTATAATTAGAAAGATCCTAATTATTTTTTCGATTGCTTTAATCACATACTGGTGGTTAGACCGGTTTTATAGTAGGTATATATCTTAATGTAGGTAGGTATACACATAGGTATCAAAAACTCGAAAATCACAAAAGTCAAGTCCCAGGTCGACGCTGACGCGCATCGACCTTCATTTTCAAAACTGGTACCGAGTAGGTACAATAAATCAGGATTTTTTTGTACACACTGCCAAACCCCACCAAGCTGGTTCTGCCACGCAGTGTTGAGTGGTACTTACGTATGTACCTACTAACGACAAAGTCGTTTGTGTTTTGTTCTCAAACGTCTGTCTAGGCCTGCTTGACCTGCCGACGAATTTAAGATTTCTGCTAACTTAGATACGTCTCCATAACTGCAAAGTACCTCAAAACTGTAGCATTATTTAAGGTAAAGTTACTCCGGTTATTTTTGCAGAAAATAAATATATTTTCATTTTCATGTAAATCGGTAGGGAAATTACGGGCACTCGCCCACTACGCAACCTAGGTCATCTGTATATATAAAAGAACAAGGCCTGATTCCACGATCAACGCACAGCCCAAACCGCTGAAGCTATAAAGCTGAAATTTGGACAGTAGCTGCCTTATATGCCAAACACATCCACTAAGAAGGGATTTTCAAAATATCAACCCCCAAGTCGTTGAAAAGGGGTTAAAACGTTTGTATGAAAAGTCGTATTCCTTGAACCTACAGATTTGAAACTAACTGAAAATAATGTATGATAGAAATAAGGAAAAAACAATATTTTTAGATTTTCCAAACGACACATTAAAAGAGTGTAATGAGATGTCATAGTTTGTATGGGAGAATCTTAACGCTTGGAGAGATTTATCTGAAACTTGGTACAAATAATCATAAAGTCAAATAATGAAATACGTATTTGAGGGTTTTTCAAAACTGCCCCTTTTTATTAAGATATCACGCGAGCAAAGCCGCGGGCGTACGTTAGTCAGATACATATGTTAAGTATTCGTGAAGAATTTATAAAATAACAAGTTAAATATTTAAACACATCAAACAATATACAATGGGCACATCATCAATTAAAATACCTACCAACTACGTACATATTGTTTAACAAAATAAATATTTATATCCATACTTTATGGGAATGCCATGCGGAAAACAACAATGTTCACCATGGATTACTTTTCAATTTTAATTATAAACCAATAAATAGGGATATAAAGGAAATATCACACACGGTCAACTGATCCCAAACTAGGAATAGCCTGTACTATGGGTACCAGAGACTGATATACATAATTATCTAATAGATAAATATCTAACACCCGTACCTCAACCTGATCACTGACCTAATACAGGACGACCAAGAAAGTAACAGTGACACGACAAGAAACTCATTTCAGCCTTAAGACGTTCACTGCTGAAAATCATGTGCTGAAGCACTGAAAGAACTGGTGGAGTGGTGGTAGTGGCCCCCGCCTTTCGATCTACGCCGGTCGTGGGTTCGAATCCCGGTCGTGCATTAGTGGATTAATCATTCGGAAAACCTCATTGCACTATGCTAATGCGCTCTAACGGTGGAAGAAAACATCGTGAGGAAACAAAAGGAGCCTCTAAAAGGTGCAATTTAACTTCACTACACTCAAGTCAAAAAAAAGTCAAAAAGTCAAAAGGCATTTATTTCAATATTTCACTAGGATCACTTTGAAACGTCTTAGAAACTAGGTGAAGATTCCTTCCGTGGTGGCCCCGGCTGAAGAATAGGCCCCTCCATATCTACCTATCCGCGGATGTCGTAAGAGGCGACTAAGGGAAAAAAGCTAGGGGATGGGCAGCAGCGTCCCTCATTTTAACAACGATAGCTCTAACTGCGCTCGCCAACCCGCAAGCGTGGTGAGTATGGGCAAATCCCCCCACATGATAAGGAATTTGCTCTGTCAGTCATGTTCAGCAGTGGACGTCGAACGGCTGAAATAATGATGATGATGACACTAATTCCTTCACCGACGGTCATAGGCCCTTTTCAGGGCCACCATACTTCAACTTGGTCACTGATCTAATACAGGATGACCTAGAAAGAATCATTGACAATTTCCGATCATACGGAACGCTGCTGCTCATCCCCTAGCTATTTCCCCTTAGCCGACTCTTACGACATCCAGGGGTAGGTGTAGGTATTTGTTTGCTCGGTTCTGCCCTACCAAAATAACCCAGTAGTGGAGCTACTTGCTTACTGACTGAGCTTACTATGTCGTCTACATTACCATCATGTTCACTAGTCAACTTTGTAGAGCTTTCCATCAGTCTATCAACTCATTATCATTAACCGGTAGAAGTCCACTGCTGGTCTTGAGCCTTCTCCGTCCACCGACTTCCCGCAACCTTCATAATGTCGTCGGTCCATCGGGTGGGGGGCCTTCCAACACTGAGTCGCCTGGTTCGTGGTCGCCATTCGAGAACCTTTACTCCACAACGGTTGTCGGTTCTGCGAGCTATATGGCCTGCCCACTGCCACTGTGACGTAATATTGCATTGCTATTAGAACTCCACAGATATTTTTTGAGAACGTGGCGGAACTATAAATATAAATATTCCGGACATATTCACATGGTCAACTGATCCCAAACTAGGCATAGCCTATGGACTGATATACATAATAGATAAATATTTAACACCCAGACACAGAACAAACATCTGTGTTTATCACACAAAAATATTTGTCCAGTGCGGGGATCGAACCCGCGACCTCTAGCGCAGAAGGCAGAGTTACTACTAACTGAGCTATGAGGCCAGTCATCAACTCGTAGATATCTGAGAAGCATTGCGATCGTTATCACCCTGAGACATACCTAAAGATGAAAAGTCTTCAGACCGGAACACAGTAATGCATGCATTACTTAAAGACGAAGTTTTCCCAAGAAGCTACTACCTACAACTACGAGTATAATTACATTTTAACTTCGAAAAAACCGACTTCAATGATGAGTCAGTGAGATAAAACTCCTAGGGGCCATTATATAGAGCACTGTAGGTAGTTTCAGCGCATGCGCGAACTCACGTCATTTTGCTCAAACAAGGTTGTTGTGAAAAAAGTTTATCTGCCAAAAATTAACTAGTTTTACAGGAGAAGTAATCTCTCGGTAGTAAAATTAATATAGGAGCACGTTGAGGTTATTCCCTACACAATAGTAAAAGAATCATTAAAATCTGATCAGCCGTTATAAATCGGTCATACAAGTACATTAAAATATTGGGAAAAAAATACAGTTGCCGACTTGATAATCTCGTCCTTTTTTGAGGTCGGTTAAAAAGCAAATGCTAACAACATCATAGGTACTTATTAGCTAAGCAATAATTAACCTAATTACCTAGTAATACTTTTATCATTTAGAAATGCTTTAATAGGATATTCAATGTAAATAATTATTTTTAACTGTAACTGTATAATTACAGGAGCTATTAACAGGAACAGTATAATTTATAAGTAATCTTTTTCCTACGAATAAATTCATTAATTTAATCAAACTGTGTTGTTTTTTAACCACATCCATCATCGTCATCAGCCTGTAGAAGTCCACTGCTGGACATACGCCTCCATCAAAGGGTTCCACGACGAACGGTCTTGACCTTTTCCACCCACTGAATTCTCGCAACCTTCACAATGTCGTCGGTCCATCGGGTGATGGAAGGCATTGGAAATGATTTAGACAATTTCAGAGCAGAATTCTTGATGAATAAGCTTTTAATTATATCTTGCAATCATAACTAGATGTAATATCGTAAAAAAACTGACTGAACTGACTGCGGAAGTCTTCCCTATGTGCGGTACGACATGCGCTTGGCCAACGAGAGACAGCGAGATTTTCTCGTTCTGAATTGGAGCAGCCCGCCTGGGGAGATACCTCCGCCTTACAGAAGATCGCAGCCAAATAACATTATTTATTTCAAATAGTGTTGTGTTCCTGCGGTGAGTAAGGTTGCCAGAGCTCTTTAGGGGGAAGGGGGTTCGGGGTCGGCAACGCGTGCGTGATGCCTCTGGTATTGCAAGCGCTCATAGGCTACGGTAACCGCTTGCTATCAGGTGGGCCGTAAGCTTGTTTGCCACCTCTGTTGTATAAAAAAAAAATCCTACTAATATTATAAATACGAAAGTTTGTAAGGATGTTTGGATGTTTAAAAAAAAAAATATATCATATAGGCTAATTTTTATATAGGTACCACGTTTGCGAAGCCGCGGGCGGAAGCTAGTTGTTTTATAAAACTTTAGCAATTATTATAGTTCCTACAGCTTTATGAGTTTTTCACGATTATTTCAATTTCTCAGAAAACAACACACGATTCAAGAGTCGGTCTTATAGGTCAGTGGTTATGACGATCTAGGTATTTGTCAACAAGCAACGATCAAGGAAAATAAACACATCTTGAACTCGCCAAGAAGTCACCTGTGTTCTACGCCTACGTCGGGGCTACCCCAAACTTTTTTTACTCTTACATTGCTTTTTTACATCTGGCGGAAAAGGACTGCCTCACTACTAAGCAGAGTGCGCGCGAGTAACAACGGCATCCTGAAACAAATTGCAAATGATTATGCATGTCCTCAGGTGTGGAAAGATAAGATAAAATAATTATTTATTTCAGGTACATTTTTCTTCACTTCCAAGTAGCCATATTTACCAAACTCAGTAAAAACTTGTATTTTGGCAAATAGTGCCTGCCCTTCATTATATCATTTATATTTTGTACGGACATTACATAGTAGGATACAAAAACTAAAAATTAAGAATAAAAAAAAAAAACTACTCACCCAGAGGGCAAAATCTATTTCAGTTATTAAAATAAATAAATAATAAATATTTCGGACATATCACACACGGTCAACTGATCCCAAACTAGGCATAGCCTGTACTATGGGTACCAGAGACTGATATACATAATAGATATATATTTAACACCCAGACACAGAACAAACATCTGTGTTAGTCACAAATGTTTGTCCAGTGCGATCGAACCCGCTACCTCTAGCGCAGAAGGCAGAGTTACTACTAACTGAGCTATGAGGCCAGTCAAATTAAGTATTAAGTACTAACTCTTAATCTTAAACTTACTAACACTTGGATCATTTTTGTCTAAATAAAAGTCTCTATTATTATTATTATTGCACGTCCGGTGAGCGAAGCTTAAACCTCCGATATCATTGCGTCATATGGTACTACGCAACTGCTGTAGGTTTCATTACAGACTTGTCCAGTGACGGGTTTTTTTATTTATGTTATACGGAGGCAAACAGGCTTACGGCCCTCCTGATGGTAAGTGGTTACCGTCGCCTATTGACATCAGCTACACATGGAGCATTATGCGTTGCCTGCCGAACCCCTCCCCCCTAAAGAGCTCTGGCAACCTTACTCACCGCAGGAACACAACACTATTTGAAATAAATAATGTTATTTGGCTGCGGTCTTCTGTAAGGCGGAGGTACCTCCCAGGGCTGCTCCAATTTAGAGCGAGAAAATCTCGCTGTGCCCTTCCTCCTCCTAAAAAGATCTACGAAAGATCCATTTTTTGGCGTTAAGCCAGCGAAAAGATCTAATTGAATTGAAATGGGATTAGCTTGTGAGATGTCCGTTGTCCCGATGTAATTATTCTACACATAATCTTCTATTCATTATCTATGCGAAAGTTTGTGAGGATGTTTGAAGATTGTGGTTCAATCTCGCCGTAACGGCTCGACCGATTTCGATGAAACTTGGAATAGATAGAGTTCTTCGCTTGCCTAGTTTTTTATCTAGGTACCACGCGAGCGAAGCTGCGGGCACAAGCTAGTTATAAATAAAGAACATTCTATTCTAATTGGCAATAAAGTTTGTTCTACGACTTTTGGAAATCTGAAATTTATAAATATTATCAATCATCGGGATAGCATAAATATTATGCATCACCTTGTACCTAGAGTAGTGTGTTGTGAATGTGATGCTAGGTGTAATAAATAGTTGAGTTTATAAAAAAAAAAAAATCCCAATGGATTTTCCATTCGGAAAATTTATGTGCACTATACTAGTGCTCTCCAACGGTGAAGGAAAACATCGCGAGGAAACCGGCATGTCCTAGAACCTAAACCTATTTGACATCTGACTGCATTGTTATTATTATTGACCGTAATATTTGACCATTCTATTTTATAAGTTCATACTTTATTTACAGAAATAAACTTTAAACAAGTTAATATTTACAAAATACACAAGAAACAGTTGAGCCATTTAAAGACCGTTACAAACGATCTATAGATAGCTCAACTGATCCAGATCACTACCAGTCGGAAGCGTCCCTAAGACGCTGGCGGAATTGCCACGCTGGATGGCAATGCTAATTCGCTGGGCTAATTAAGTTCATTATAATTTCTTATCCTTAATATCTGTTATTATTATGTCTTTTATTAATGTAATTGGTTAACCCATGTTATTTGGAGTAAAAAATAAAATAAATAAATAATGGGCTTGGGTGTAACTGGTGCTAAGGGTACTTATGGTAGTTCTATGTAGTCTAGGACTATGGTAGCTTCAGAAGGTTGATAGAGCTTCTGCTTAACCTTCCTGATAAAAAAATTAGATGAGACCAACCTTGAGAATACACACACGTCTCTTAAACCCAAGTTCACCAACACCAAACTATTGATTACCACAGGCCTGAAGTATAAAAAGAGATTTCGATATTTCTGATATTGTACAGAAATATTTATGCTTTTCGACTTTTTTATTTTAAATGATCAGTTAATAACTTATTTATATGTCAGAATCATCGTAAAATAAAGATTTTTATTGAACCAAATCCTAGCAAATATCTTTATTTGTCTCCCGGGCATATGAAACCGTGATGACTATAGGCTGATTCGTTTATACAAGGTTATTCATAATATGTATGCTATCCGAAAAGGGACATGTTCCTTACTTCTTTTGGAAATTCGACTTTTTTCATTGAAGAAACGCTTTTTTCATTGAAGAAACTATGCAAAATTCAGCTGTTTTGGGGATCAAATCAGCTCAAACTCAATAAATCGTTGTTTTAGGTAGCAATCTTGATAACGAACTTTTCGTATGTTTAGTCATTAGTTAAGACGATAATAAAAATACGAAAAAACATGTAAATCGAGAAAGTTTTGTATTAAAAATGAAAATATTTATGTTGTTTTCCACTAATATTCTTTTTGTTGATAGAATAACCACCTTTCGTGATGGTATAAATGTTATGAATCACCTTGTATAAACACCCGGTTACGTGTAGGTGAACTTCAACCTTATTATCTTTGTCAAATGTAGCCAAACAAAATACCAAAGGCACGCATGTCCGAAGCCTTGACAAAAGCATTTCGATCTCAATCTGCACTTAAAATTACATTGTTTTGCTTTTTTATGACTAGTTGGTAGCATTGTATCCAAAGCACACTCAAGTGCTCTTACACGGACGATCGATTGCTCTATTAGTGTGTCGACCATGTAGGAACACGCGGTTCCGATCCACGGGTCATGGGCTCTAATCCCAGTCGTGGATAACCAATGGATATTCACTGTTCTCATTTCTCACCATACCCACAATCGTTTATCGTCACAATAGATATACAGATACAATGGTGAGTGTTCTGAGGAACTATTTGACCTCATACCCGCATCGAGGTTCTACCATCGGACCTCGCGTCACCGGAATAAGGCTCATCCACATCTCATCGACACGTGGGTATCTCGAACCACTCGCTTTACGAGATCCTTTCTCCCCCATACGTGCAAATTGTGGAATGAGCTTCCTTCCGAGGTTTTCCCGCTAACCTACAACATGAAGAGCTTTAAGAAAAATACAAAAATATTTCTCCAGGGCAGGCAACGCATTAGCAATGCTCCAGTTGTTGCAGATGTCAATAGGCGACGGTAACCGCTTACCATCAGGTGGGCCGTAAGCCTGTTTGCCTCCGTATAACATTTAAAAAAAACACAATAGACGGACGGTAGGATAATGTAATGTTGTTGTGCAGTGCAGTGTGAAAGGATTTTTCATAGATACACTTCACTTACCTAAGCTACTAATTAGTTAGTAGCTTAGGCTTATCCCCCTAACTAATAAATTAAATTTGATAAATATTTAAATTTTTTAACGTTGCCAGCGTAAACAATGGTTACTATAACCGCCCGTTTGTTGGTGAACAATAGCGCGAGGTCATTGCAACCAAATTTTGAGTGTTTTGACTCACGGTGAACCGGTCGTACCCTATTCATCCAAACTAATAAAAGTTTGTCTGGTAGTAAGCTCATTGCTTGATTGTCGTGTCAATGATTCTTTCTTGGTCATCCTGTATTATGCCAATGACCGGGTTGAGGTATGGTGGCTTTGAAAAGAGCCTACGACCGTCGGTGAAAGAACCAGTGTAGTGCAACTGAAAGTATTAACGTGCGCCTCTTAGAGGCTCCTTCCGTGCATATGTCACATGTCTTGCGGCCAATCAGTATTCTGTCTTGTTTGTCCTGGAGAAGGTTGTCTGTTACCAATTGACTGAATACTTAGAAAGCCAGAGATTTTTACCAGACTTGAAGTCAGGTTTTAGAAATGGTAGAGGTACACATACTGCACTACTAGACGTAAAACACACAGTTCTTGCAGCCCCGACGTAGGAATTCTTTATTTATTCAAGCAGAGTGCGATAGTTTCATTTAATAAGTGGTACAGATGGAACACGAAAAACCAATTATAGTATTCTTAAGTCAAAGTCAAAGTCTAAAGGCATTTATTTCAATAAAATCACTAGGATCACTTTGAAACGTCTTAGAAACTAGGTGAAGCTTTGCCTGTTCCTCGCGACCAAGCCTAGAAGAATCAGGCAACAAACACGGTAAGCGTGCCTATCATTTTTTTCGAGGATACTTTTTCACAAAATGGAATCTAAGGTATCTACTGTCAAGGTAGCGAGCAAAACCAAGGCCTTGCATTAGTATCCAGTGCAAAAACGAACGGAGGTATAACTATACAATGGCGAACCGGTATTACAAGCGGATCGTCATTCGCGAGATCGGTCGGAATTTTGATTAACTTTGTTTGTTATTGTTATTTATCCCTATAAACGTCCACATTTTATTTGAGCTGCCCGTCTGAAATGAGAAAATCCTAGAAGAACCAAGGCCACCGATAAGCCTAAGCTAAGCTCAACAACAGGAATGCAGGAGGTGATCGGATCCTCCTTCATCCACAACATCAACGGGGATTCTCGAACAATGTTGCCACCAACCCAGGGTCCTCTTCCGTTACTTTAAGGAGTTGGGCTGGCTGGGATGAGGTCAGCAGGGGGACAATGCATAATATACCCCAACGCGGGACGTCAGATCTTATTCCCCCATTTATAATTAGAAGGCCACCGAAATAGCTCTCAGAATTAGCAAGTTTAAGTGGCAGTGGGCAGGCTCGCAGAACCGACAACCGTTGGGGAGTAAAGGTTCTCGAATGGCGAACACGAACTGGGCGACGCAGTGTTGGAAAGCCCTCCCAACCGATGGACCATTACATATTGTGATGGACATTGTGAAGGTTGCGGGAAGGGTGGATGGGAAAGGCTTAGACCGTTCGTCATGGCAGGACAAATCCTGCCATGACGAACGGAGAAAGGCCTCTCCCAAAGCCTCTCCCAAAGGAGAGGCTTATGTTCCCAGTTGTTCACCAGTGGATTTCTACAGGCAGATGATGATGATGATGACATAGCTCGATACTTAGTTCATTATATTATTATAAACAATACTAACATGGACCAAGAAATCGTTGCAAAGGTATTTTTATAGAATTTATGGCGGGCATTTCCTTGTACACATTATATGTTTATCAATAAAATGTGTAGGTTACACGAGATGTGAGATACTTTTTTGACGTCACTAAGGTACCTAGTGAAGAATGCTATTTACGGGTGTAGTTAAGGAAATAATTTGGCACTTCTTACATTACGAAACAGACGAATAGCTTGATTTTTATTTTGATTTTTTTCACAAAATTCTACTGTGTGAACGTCGAGGCAATCCAGCTCCTCGACAACACAGACATAGTGCGACGGCTTAAAAGGACTAAGCTTTTTGAGTAAGTATGATGTAAAATAATAGTGAAATGTAGTGAAAGTGATAGTGCCTACCTAAAAATAATACAAGAACAAAGTGTCTTCCCCTTAACTAGAAACTGTAAGAAAAGTGCTATTGGAGACATTCTTAGATATAATTTACCTTATAAGACTATGTCAAAGTAAAATTACTCATTAGCCTACTTGGCTAGATTGTAATACAACTTAGGGTACAACATTTTGTAAACTAGGAAAAAAAAAAAATTCTACTCAAAATAAATACGAGCCAGTTTAGTCATGCAAAAAAAATATTTATTTATTTTATTTTAGACATTTTTGGAAAACTAACAGCTAGGTGGACATATTAGATAATTAATTAAACAAACGATGCAGTAGTGATCCTACATGTGCACTGATGGCCAATTATATGTTTCCGCAGATAGCAGGGGATGGGTAGGTATATAAAGTAACGATAGACGACAGAAAGCAATACACACACACACAAAAGTTAATCAGTACCATTAACAAAGAAGTTGTCATTGAGTAAGCGTTTAAGCTTACTCATTGTAGTGTTGACATCAATGTTAGCTTTAGCCAAGGAGTTGGAACGAACCGCTTGCTCTAATCAAAAATGCGTTTTGCCTGTAATATGCTTAACACAAAGCTTCAAAGGACTATTTCGAAATGATCCAACAGCCTCCGCTATATCACGACCGTAATATCAGTTGTCTCTTTTGAAAACCATAGCTCATTGAACACTCTTTAGTCTTCATTAGGTTGAAACAACCCAACATGTAGCTGTTTGTAAAGTCTATTGCTATATTCATATTCACATCCATTACACACATGCACATTCAAGCACCACACTAACACACTCACTCTCTCGAAGACACACTTATTCACACACATACATACACCACATATATACACGCATATACATGTGTGTATGTACACACACACATACACATATATATAATATTAGTTTTGTGTCAAATCAGTGACGGTCGTAATTAATAAATGTATTAGCTAAAAAAAAAAAAATCCTTTATTGGCTTTAAGTAAAGTGAATTAGTTAAGTTGTACCATATTATCTAAGAGCTGTGGATTTTGTTTCATTAATAAAATAAAATAAAAATAAAATAAAATTTACAAAGAATGAGCGCGTTTGAGTCTTTTGTACGAGGCAGTTGTCTGCGCATCCACATGATTTTTGCATATACCACCTTGCATTCGTTTGGTAATACTGTATTTTATTATGGTCACCATGCGGTCGTGAATCATTTTAGTAGGTATTCCAATTTAGGACCCAAAATTCGAAGACATGTGACATGTGCACGAAAGGAGCCTCCAACAGTCGCACTTTAATCATTTCACTTTCGCCCTTTTCTGGGCCACTACACCTCAACCAGATCACTGACCTAATACGTGACCAAAAGAGAATCAGTGACCCGACAAGCAAGCAATAGGTAGGTGCCGAGATTAACATGTTTGGAGATATGGAACGAAATTCCTCTGAAGCTGGTTTTTTAGTTTATAAAGCACTGCCTAATTAATTATTCATAGAAATCTGAATAATTTAGTGACGTTGTCGATGGAGAACACCCATTTTTACCGAGCACACCTACTGCGTGTCCCACCACTAAAGGGGGGGGGGGGGGGGGGGTGTTCGACGACGCGAGTCACGCCGCGGGTGAAAACTAGTCAATTTTATTGTCGACATCGGGAACATTATGTAGAGAACACACAGTTTGTAGAGAAATCGACAAACCGGACCAGCCATTACGAAGTAATATGCATACATATATAATCGAAGAATTATTATCATCTTCTTTTAAAGTCAGTTAAAAATAGGCAACAGTTTAATCTCGGATTAAAAGCGTAGTTAAATATTGGAACTGGCCAATAGTAGAAGGCGATTCGATTGTGTGTAATCGGCCATTTCTATAGTGGTCTGACTGGCTGCGCCGGCGCAGAGGTCTTGTGCAAATTCCTTCTAATACGCCCAAAAGAGGCGTTTGGCTACAGTGGGTGTCGTCATCTCAAGATACGATCGGCATCACACTGAAGCTCTACATTCCATTTTTTGAAAAAGGATCATCGAAAAAAATGAAACTCCGCAACTATTCACCTCTGCATTGGAGGATGATTTTAAGCTTCTGCACTGGGAAGGACATGGCATCAACATCAATGGCGAATACAACACTCACCTTTGATTCGCCGATGATATAGTCATATTGGCAGAATCGTTGGAGGACCTTGGCGCAATGCTCAGAGACCTCAGTAGCGTTTCTCAACAGGTGGGTCTTAAAATGAACACGGGCAAGACTAATATCATGTCCAATGCTCATGTTGCACCCATGCCGGTACAAGTTGGGAACGATACCATTCAAGTTGTAGACCACTATGTCTATTTGGGTCAGACGATTCAACTAGGTAGGTCCAACTTCGACAAAGAGGTCAACCGACGAATCCAACTCGGATGGGCAGCCTTTAGGAAACCTCGTCATATCTTCTCATCGCAGATACCGCAGAGCCTCAAGACGAAAGTCTACAATCAGTGCGTGTTGCCAGTGATGACTTATGGCACTGAGACTTGGTCGTTAACTATAGGCCTTATATACAAGCTCAAAGTCGCGCAACGGGCTATGGAGAGAGCTATGCTCGGAGTTTCACTTCGTGATAAGATCCGAAATGAGGAAATCCGTAGAAGAACCAAGGCCACCGACATAGCTCTCAGAAATAGCAAGTTGAAGTGGCAGTGGGCAGGCCATATAGCTCGCAGAACCGATAACCGTTGGGGAGTTAAGGTTCTTGAATGGCGACCACGAACCGGGCGACGCAGTTTTGGTAGACCCCCCACCCGATGGACCGACGACATTGTGAAGGTTGCGGGAAGTCGATGGATGGAGAAGGCTCAAGACCGTTCGTCATGGAACTCTTTGGGGAGGCCTATGTCCAGCAGTGGACTTCTAGAGGCTGATGATGATGATGATGATGATTTGAGTCATATGGCGTCATATGCCTCTCTCATAGATGTCCAGAAACAATCATTTGCGGGTGTTTGCCTATACTCGCCACTCTGAGCATGCGGGTTGGCGAGCGCAGATAAAGCTATTGCTGTTAAAGGGAACGCTGCTGCCTATCCCCTAGATCTTTTCCCCTTAGTCACCTCTTACTACATCTGCGGGATTTATGGAGGAGTATATCATTCAGCCGGGTCCACAACAGGATTGAAATCCGACTCTCCGGATCGAATCTGGGGTGCTATTGCTTAAGAAAAATGGGAATGATCTTCGCAACTTTGAGGATGATATAAACAACCTAATTATTATTATTATTCATTTATTTCAGACCAGACATTGTGTTTCAGACATTGTGAAGGTTGCGGGAAGTCGGTGGATGGAGAAGGCTCAAGACCGTTCGTCGTGGAACTCTTTAGGGGAGGCCTATGTCCAGCAGTGGACTTCTACAGGCTGATGATGATGATTTCAGAGCATGTCCATATTAAAGTTAAAAATGATAATTACTTATTAATTAAGAAATTATTATTTTTAACTTTACATAAAATCACAACACATTACACAAAATTAACAATAAAATCTAAAATAAAGCCATATCCAAAACGCGCAAAAATGTACAAAAGTAAACTTCTTAACCTCAACTTCTTTCCACTCATGTATGAAACCTATCAGATGATGCTAAGATCGTTCAAATCACCCTTAAGGTGAGGGTTCAATTATTTTATGATTTTTGAATTGTTTTTTCTCAATAACCGCAAAACGCACAGTTTTGGTTTTTATGACAAAGATAATTTGAGCATTTTATATACGTAAACCCAAGACAGAAACGTGATTGGTAAAACTTTTCTCGATAGATTTATTTTTTAAAGTTGGGTCCTCTGCAACAGTTTTTTCGAAAATACTCTGAGACTATCTAACAAAAATAACTTTTTTTTAAATATTTTCTTATACAATAGCATTGGGTACCTAAATCCAAGACACTTAAAAAAAAATAGATAGTTTTTGAGATAATCGATATATTCTTATATTTCGCTTACGTCGATTACTTTCGAGCGCCTTCTAACGCTTGCTATCTCTTTCCGCATTCAATTACAGTAGATAGCGCTGTCACTTTCTTCACACCGCCCACTCGACAATTTATTATGATTTTTGTATCCTCTTAAAGTTGTCATTCCCATTTTGCTTACACAATAGCTATGCTGATCCGATTTGAAACCTTGGGATTCCAATATTTCGAAACTTGCGAATAAAAACATCGGAAATCATAATTTTGAGTCAATTTTAAAAACCTGATACAAGTTGCGTCGTAGATTAGCATAGAGAATGCCGTCGCGTGCCGCGCGGTTGCTAAAATGACGCTTCAATTAGGCTGATAATCGCATCAATTGAAGCGTCATTTGTCATCAAGTGAAGCGTGGTAGGATTTCAAACCGCAGTGACTAACTTGCTAGCAATGTATTCTTCTTAATTGTAGGTAGTCCTTTCAGTGAAATTCAATGTGAACAGTTTGTTAGCCAATCAACCATACTTAACTTTAAAATCCTGTTGTTTGTTGTTGTGTTTTTGCATGTATTTGTGCGTATCAAAAAATCAATGGCAAGAAAAGGATTTTAAGTTCAAGTACGGTTTGTTTGTTTATTAAAAAAATGTCTTAATTTCCAATTGGGTTTAGAATAGTAGTACGTAAACACATAAAACATCCAAACATCTAAACAAACTTTATTCTTTACTAGCTTCCGCCCGCGGCTTCGCTCGCGTGGTACCTACATAAAAAGTAGCCTATATGCTATTCCAGGCTTTAATCTATCTCTGTACCAAATTTCATCCAAATCCGTTCGGCCGTTTAGCCGTGATTGAACCACAAACATCCAAACATCCCCACAAACTTTCGCATTTAAATTATTAGTAGGATTGTACACAGAAAACACATACAAAAAACAGACTAAATGAAAGGACATGTACAAAGTATTCTCACAAACTTTTGCATTTATAATATTATGTAGGATTGACTTGTTACTAACCCAGCATTTTCACCAAATTCAACCGGCGGCGATGGCGTCATTTTATCGCCCTCGATAGCAGGCGGGTGGTAATTCCCCGTCAGATTTCCCACCACGCACGTGTTTCCCTCTCGCAGATTACGATTACACCTGTAATCATGTACATGGGTTGGTGCAACGGGTCACTGACCTATGCAATTCATTGATAAGCGAATAGGCTATGTTGATAAGAAAATGCCAATGTGCGCGATGCGTTCGTTATCATGAAGTGCAGCTATATTTTTAGAAAAATACTTAAAAAATGTGGTAAAAAATTGGCAAAGCGCGTGCAGCATTGTTTTTTACCAACGCATGTTTCAGGGGACAATGCGTGCGTGATTCCTCTGGTATTTGCAAACGTCTATGGGCTACGGTAACCATTTACCAACAGGTGTGCGTGTTTGGTACCTTAGTTGTATAACAAAAACGAATCAATTTACGCGTAGTGTAGAGCTTTCTAGAGTTATTTTTATAGATAGCTTTTAGAAGCTTTGCGATATTGTTGAGCACACCTGAAGCTCTCCAATTGTCAGCTGAAGCTCACCAATAGTCATTTTTTTATATTTTATAAGCTTTTATTTAATACCTGATTATTTTTTCTTTTGAACCTCGCCTATTTCGATTGGCACCACACTGAAGATCTACATTCCATTTTATGAAAAAGGATCATCGAAAAAAATTCTAGGCACGCGCCTCATGTTTGTTGCCTGATTCTTCTAGTCTTAGTCGCGAAAAACAGGCGTAGCTTCACCTAGTTTGTAAGACGTTTCAAAGTGATCCTAGTGATTTTATTGAAATAAACGTCTTCTGACTTTGACTTTGAATAAGGGATAATAGATTAGCCAAGAGCGTGTCGAACGCGATCAGTGAAGTGAAGGTTTCAGTCGTAGGTACTTACAGCTTAGTTAGGTATACATTAGTGTTTATTCTGTTATTATATTATCCAAAATTATTAGTTTTAAGTTTTTTTCTGTAAATAAAGTTAGCAGTATTAAAAAGAAAATAAAATATTTAGTAGTCCAAAACAAACCTTATTTGGCTGCGCTAAAAATGTTGCTGTTTCTTCCTTATAGATTGAAATGACGAGGATGGCTGTTATTTTAGAGGTAAAAATATAAATAATATAAACGCGCTAACGCGCAAAAAAGTCCGCGGAATCTGTGACGATGCTAAAGGAAGTATTATAGTTTACCTTCCATTAACAAACGGTGAAGGAAAACAACGTGAGGAAACAAGAATGCCTTAGCATCTAAAATTAAAAGGCGTGTGAATTAACTGAGGAGGAGGTAGGGCACAGGCAGAATCTCCCGCTCAAATTGGCTGGCGGAGGTACGTCCACCTTACAGAAGATCACAGCCAAACAACATTATTTGTATTAAACTGTGTTGTGTTCCTGAGTAAGGTTGCCAGAGCTCTTTTTTTTTTTTTATTCCGGATATATCACACACGGTCAACTGATCCCAAACTAGGCATAGCCTGTACTATGGGTACCGGAGACTGATATACATAATAGATATATATTTAACACCCAGACACAGAACAAACATCTGTGTTAGTCACAAATGTTTTTCCAGTGCGGGAATCGAACCCGCGACCTCTAGCGCAGAAGGCAGAGTTACTAGCAACTGAGCTATAAGGCCAGTCTTTATAAGGAGGGTGTTCGGGTCATTTATTGCTTTCACATGGTTGGTTACAGATAGTAGATAGTTAGGTTAGGTTACCATTCCTCAACCTGCCAGACTATTGCGTAAGCAAAATGGTAATGAAGATCGCAATTTTAGGTATGTTTTTATCAATTTTAGCTACATCTGAAGTTTATCAAACATGAAAGGAAGAAGCTAAGGTCTTGAAGTTTTTCCTTGTCAAGTTTGGAATGTTTTGAATGTTGCTAAGATTGTTAAAATTACCCTCAAAGTTACGATCTTCATTGCCATTACGCTTCGGCAATTGCACCCCTGGTTTTTTTTTTATGTTATACGGAGGCAAACAGGCTTACGGCCCACCTGATGGTAAGTGGTTACCGTCGCCTATTGACATCAGCAACACCTGGAGCATTGCTAATGCGTTGCCTGCCAAACCCCTCCCCCCCTAAAGAGCTCTGGCAACCTTACTCACCGCAGGATTACAACACTATTTGAAACAAATAATGTTATTTGGCTGCGATCTTCTGTAAGGCGGAGGTACCTCCCCAGGCGGGCTGCTCCAATTTAGAGCGAGAAAATCTCGCTGTGCCCTACCTCTCGTTAAAACCTGACCTAATACAGGGTGACCAAGAAAGAATCTGTGACGCGACAAGCTAGCAAGTATCGTGTCCATAGATAGTCCTATCATTCAAGGGTATTTCTGATATACGGAGTACGGGTCGCAGACTAAAACGGCAACGTTTAGAAACTTTGTTTTTGATTTAATACATTTTTAGCTAAAATTTTCCTACAACCATAATTTTAATTGCGTGTTGCCAGTGATGACATATGGCACTGAGACTTGGTCGTTAACTATTGGCCTCACACACAAGCTCAAAGTTGCACAACGGGCTATGGAGAGAGCTATGCTAGGAGTTTCACTACGTGATAAGATCCGAAATGAGGAAATTCGTAGAAGAACCAAGGTTACCGACATAGCTCTCAGAATTAGCAAGTTGAAGTGGCAGTGGGCAGGCCATATAGCTCGCAGAACCGTTAACCGTTGGGGAGTAAAGGTTCTCGAATGGCGACCACGAACCGGGCGACGCAGTGTTGGAAGGCCCCCCACCCGATGGACCGACGACATTGTGAAGGTTGCGGGAAGTCGGTGGATGGAGAAGGCTCAAGACCGTTCGTCGTGGAACTCTTTAGGGGAGGCCTTTGTCCAGCAGTGGACTTCTACAGGCTGATGATGATGATGATGATGATGATAATTTTAAATAAACCAACCAGGAAAACGAAATATGTAATAATGCTTGAAATAAACCGTAAAATTGTTTATATATCTATAACATTTAACCATGGTTTTCCTTCCTGCATATGGCACCGGATACCTAATTAATACCAGACCATTTTTTTATAATATCCCGAAAATTTCAAGTCAAGACGGGATTTGAACTTGCTACCTTCCCCTAGGATGCTTTAACCAGCTACGGAGCCGTCCGTTCAAAAATCTTTAGGACTTCCAATCGGCTCAAGGCGCCGTAAGCGCCCATATCTAGGGAGGCATCACGCACGCGTTGCCGACCCCGAACCCTCTCCCCCCCTAAAGAGCTCTGGCAACCTTACTCATCGCAGGAACACAACACTATTTGAAACAAATAATGATATTTGGCTGCGATTTTCTGTAAGGCGGAGGTACCTCCCAGGCGGGCTGCTCCATCTAAGTCGAATTTTTTGGTGTATTATGATAAATCAAAGTATTCCTTTATTGTAGCTTATCAACAGTAAATTAATAAAAAAAACCAGACCGATGAAATAAGATATTGAGCCGTGTTCAAACGGCATTCGATATGTTCTTGATATGTCATATAAAATTCATTTCAAAATGATCCTTAGATACCTCTACTAAATTAAATCAAAATTGAGTTCGACATTTGAGCGTGTACTGTATACCTCAAAGATATCAAACTCAAAATTAACTTTATAACAAATATAAAAAAAACAGCCGAATTGAGAACTTTTTTTTTTAAGTCGGTTAAAAGGACCATTAAGACTCTTGATAAAATCAATAATATATCTAAGCGGATAGCACATAGAAGTTTAATATATTTTATTGTGTCACTGTTTGTTTACCCAAATAAATAAATAAAAAAAATAAAATAAAAAAATGTTAATTTGCTAAGTCCTAAGGATGAGATAGTTACGCAAAACGCGTAAAGAGAAGCGTAGCGTAGTTGCCATAACTCCACATCGTCATTGCAATTAAAGTTTACTTTACGATGTACTTCTAGGGTTTGTTAAACATTTCACCATTTTGATGACACAGGCCACTAGCCACCAAGTCTAGTACATAGGTATTGTCAAGTTGGGAATCCATATTGCTCATTTCCAGCTATGCCCATTGCGTAAGAGACCGCAAATATGATTAATCCCTTGTTGTGGTTCATTTTGAGGTTAGAGGTTTGTGTTTACTTTTGTGAATGTTTTTTTTTTCAAGATTAAAACAGCTATGTGTTCTAAATTGACCACTGTCAGCCGTCACTATAGCTGAATGATTGTAACGATTGAGAGCACTGGTAGTGCTGCAATTCATTGGTGCACGACAGGTTTCGAACCCACGACTTGTGGATCGGAAGGCGGGGTCCGATCCACAGGTCATGGGTTCGAAACCTGTGATGCACCATTCGGAAAAATTATGTGCGCTATGCTAGTGCTCTCAAACGGTGAAGGAAAACATCGTGAGGAAACCGGCATGTCCTAGAACCTAAAAATACTAAGACATGACTGGCCTCATAGCTCAGTTGGTAGTAACTCTGCCTTCTGCACTAGAGGTCGCGGGTTCGATTCCCGCACTGGACAAACATTTGTGACTAACACAGATGTTTGTTCTGTGTCTGGGTGTTAAATATATATCTATTATGTATATCAGTCTCTGGTACCCATAGTACAGGCTATGCCTAGTTTGGGATCAGTTGACCGTGTGAATATGTCCGGAATATTTATTTTATATTTATTTTTACATGTGCATGTGCATGAAAGGAGCTTATATGAGGCGTACTAAACTGATTCTTACATCGACGATCACAGGCCCTTTTCAAACTCCAGTACATACCTTTTACTCTTTTTTATTACCTATAGTTCTATCTGAACTTGAGTTGCTGTAAACCGAGGCTCTCGCCCCTTTTGGTAAACCGTACAGATACCCACGATACAATTTCACTCTAGTGTGGGTATCATTTTTATCAGGAATGCTATCATTCTAGTAATACATAAACAGTGTACACCTTAGCATAGTATTTAGTTACCCTTTCCGTGTGTACCTACTTATTGTTTTACTTGAATATATATTTTTATATTTTTCATTTTTCATTAAAGTGTATGGGGCTTCTCCATCTAAGAGTGAGAAAATCACGCTGTGCCCTCCTTTCTCCTCCCAAATATTAACAGCAATATTAGAAGGCATAGCGGCTTAAGCTGTGTGTGTAATAAGGACTCTATATTTTTTCTCATTATTTGGAACTGCACAATTTACGTGTTTAAAAATAAAAAAAAACAGTCTTCAAGTGTGAAAGTGAAGAATATTATATTACCGTAAACAAAACAGAAAAGTCACAGCCGAGCACAAAAAAATACAATTTCGTTTACTTGGATCTCATATTTTTTAATTTAAAACCCAAACTGATGTACCGAGTTTGATGAAATTTCTATGGGACCATTATGAAAGTACAAACTTTCAAACAAAAAAAAAATTGAGTTCTGAGTTCAAACATAAAAAAGTGAACCTCCTCCTTTTTTTTAGGTCTGTTAAAATGACATAAGCAAAGAAATGGCATGGTAAAAGCGGGAAATAAAAGCAAAAATCTTCATCTTTTATTTCAAGCAAAATATCTGTAGAAACTATTATTAGCAAAAAATTAGGCTGTAGAAAATTTTAAAGACATCATGGTGCTGGATGTACTCGTACATTAAATATTTTTTGATTAGTAAAAGAAATCAGTCGTTCTTTTGTAATACATTTTTCAGTAAGCCGTTGAGAAAAATCGGAAGTTGGCGGAAAACGTGACCTTTTCCTCATACAAATAGTTATCTTGAGTATAATTAGGTCACGGCTACATCAGCCAATGCTCCAAAGACGGTTGCCATTTTTATTTCCTTGCAGACGTTGTGACTCGCCTACAAATTGCGTTATCTGCACCACAACCCACCTCAAGCAGCTCTCCTTGATCTCGCTCTGGTCTAACACAAGTGACAATTATGTAAAAACAGCCTTAATAAGTCGCAATAAAAAAAAAACACCGTCGCGGCTTATCGTTAAGGAGATCGCGGGCCCACGCATGGCGCGCGTCATGTAAACAAAACAGAAAATCGCGAGTACTATAGCCGCGCTCGCGGGCTTGCCAACCATTCCACCGCGAGACGCCGGCCGCGTCGCACGTCCGTTGTGAAAAATGATCGATTACGCGCGCCCCTACGAGCAGAATATGTGCGACGTATATTACTCTCCCACTCCGCCCGCGCCCGCGCGCCTCGATGACTTCCAAGTCTTCAGGAAGGGCACCGCCTCCCACATCTACGGGAACTACTACTCCACCCCGTCCTATGACGCGTACGCCGACCCCGACATCGACAACACGGTCAGCGTGTACCACAACATGGTGGCCTGCCGCGACTACTACCGCGACGACTGGAAGAAGAAGTTCGTTGTCGAATGGACCGAGGAAGACTCCGTGGCGTGGATCATCGACGCCGTGCAGTGCATGGGCATCAGTGAGTTCGATGTTCCGTATCACAACTTCAGGATCTCCGGCCTCGAGCTGCGGAGCCTGAAGCGAGAGGATGTGCAGCAAAGGATGGCGCACTTGAGTATCGAGCCATCTCTATCTAGGCGAATCGCAGACAACATATTTGAGAAGCTCCACGTTCGCCTGAGCGATGATATGATGGCGAGCGCGTCCTACGACAGATCTATGTTCAGATACCCGGAGACCTCGGACCCGTATCAGCAGGAGCCGGTACAGACAGTGTTGGATTTGGACTCGATAGATCACAAGAACAGACCGTACACATCCGACTACAGGCCGAATGACAGCCGACTGCTGGCCGCTTGCGACTCGAGCGACGATCAAGAGGACGTGTTCCGCTCCTCGGAGAACGCATCACCTGAGTGCTCGTACGGTAGCGATGTCAGCAAGTCCGGCGATGAGGACGATAAGCGGAAGTCTGCCAAACGGCCGCCGGGCAGGCCTAAAGGTAGCGGACGGAAAATGGTAAAGCGGCCGCGTAGCGTGTCCGTTCCCGAGTTCCTGCGAAATCTGCTCTTGGATCCGAAGTACTGCCCATCTATCATCAAATGGGAGGACCATACACTTGGAAAATTCAGGTGAGTCCATGTACTAGAAATAATTAGGTATTTTACCGGTCGCGTCGGTTTTCAAAAATTGCTTCTGTGTTACTTTCTGTCACTAGCCGCAAACTTAACTTGCGCGTTTCACTGTATATATTGCAAATAAAACTGCAGTCGTGACTTGGTCGGTGCATCTCGTTCATGCATTATTTATCACGCCTGGGGCACGTGCTCTGGCAGTCGTTGAGTTTTATGGCTGAACCATTCAAGATGCAGCTATGACCACTGTGTGTATGTGTACCTACTTACCGTAGTTATAGCATTTATTTTTGTGCCAAGTTACTAAGTATTCAAGTTTTATTTTTCTCTAGCTACTGTTTTTATCAATATTTAAACTATACTACATACATTGAACTAACTGTTCGTAGAAAAAACAATGATATATATATAGTTACCATAGCAACATAATTACGGTTAATCGTAATTAATAAAGCTCATAGCTGGCCTCATAGCTCAGTTGGTAGTAACTCTGCCTTCTGCGCTAGAGGTCGCGGGTTCGATTCCCGCACTGGACAAACATTTGTGACTAACACAGATGTTTGTTCTGTGTCTGGGTGTTAAATATATATCTATTATGTATATCAGTCTCTGGTACCCATAGTACAGGCTATGCCTAGTTTGGGATCAGTTGACCGTGTGAATATGTTCGGAATATTTATTTATTTATTTTTTATAAAGCCGTGTTCATACGGCGTGCAATATCTCATCTAAAGTATATTTCAAAATGATCCTTATCTCTACTGGATAATGTCAATTTTGAGTTTGACTTAAAAGGGGCTTGCGATAGAGTACGCCCTCAAATATCATATTCAATTTTTTTTTAAACACTGCTTATGTCGAAATAATTCATTATCAATAATACATTTTTTTGGTAATAAGGTCGCTATGCTGTGTTAATTTTTGAAAATTATTGCAATCAGAACTTCTTATGCAAAAACAGGAACCTATATGTATTATTTTAAGCAGCGGCGATGCGCTTCCAACCTGTCACGAATGGAATACTAGCTTCCTCCCGCGGCTTCGCTGGCGTGATACCTACATAAAAAGACTAGTAAAGTACTAAATTTCATGCAAATCCGTTCGACCATTTAGTCGTGATTGAACGACAAACATCTAAACATCCTCACAAATTTTCGCATTTATAATATTAGTAGGATTACTGCAAAATGTGGGCATTTGCCAAATGCTAAGACGTACCTCTGACTAACACACTTTAAAAATGCGCGCTATACAAAGTGCTCATATTTATTCACCGCTTCGTCCTAGAGATTACTAAGTCTTTATCAATTAATTTACCAAGTTCAAATATTCAAAATATTATTATTTTTTCAAAAAGCTCTTATAGGCGCTTTAGCCTGCCGAGTTATATTTATTTAAAAATAAGCCGTATCGTACTAAACTGTGTTTAGATATAATACTTCTGTACAAATCGTATGTTCAATAAAGACCTTTTAAAACAAAAACAAAACAAACACCTCTGACTAACCCTCTTACACATAATTGCAAGGATCTAGTCGCCTGGACATCTGAGTGACTTTCATTGCCATCAGCTCATGGCGTGCGCTAATAAAGTAATTTATAAAAATTGTATGAGCCAAGGTGACATCTATTATCTAAAGAAAGGTTGAAGCAACCAGATGAATAAAACACGCGATCGATAACTAATTTACTGATTTCTATTTTATTATTGACCTAGAGATTTTAACTGCAATATTATTATTATCTACTGACTAAAATCATTGAAGACTCAGGCCTCAGAAGACTCAGGCCAATTGAATAAGCACACAACACCCAACATTCATGTAAATCTACCTATCATGACTTATACTGCTTTAACAAATCAGTTCAAACTTAATTATTAATATAATGTACCATAAAAATGATAAAAAGACATACAACAGCTCTTTTGAAAAAGTTAAGAAAAAATTAAGTATAAAAATGTTTTTTTTTTGCTAATATTCTTTTGTTTTGATAATAGAATAATCCCCTTTTTGGATAATATACATATTAAGAAGCACCTTCACATTCTAACTAATGAACATAAATTTACGATAATCATAAGCATAACTTTTATTACATGTACATACAAACACTTACCGATAATGTTGAAACATTAATTGCATCTCAGCTTTGAGGTCGTCTAGTTAGCCATCATCAGCTATAACGGGCATAATAATAATAATAATTCATTTATTTCAGACTATAGTAAAGTTACATGTCTTAACTTATTTTACAGTCCACATAAATATATGCCTTAAAACGAACAAACATAAAATATAATAACTAACTATATATAGCATAGCTAAGTAACTTAGCAATTATGGCACAAAACAAATGGCATTCAGGAGTCAGGAGGAGGTCGAACACAGCGAGATTTTCTCGCTCTGACGCTGTGTTCAAACAAAGTGCGATATGTCATCTAAATGTATTTCAAAATGATCCTTATCTCTACTGGATACAGTCAATTTTGAGTTTGACTTTTAATGGGGCTTGCGATATCGTATGACCTCAAATGTCAATTGACTTTATCCATGTTTTTTTTTAATTTTTTTTATTGGAGTTGGTTAGGCGTTTGACCTCCATCTCACTTTTGCAAGTGAGATGTGGCCTAAGATGGAGTACGCTTTACCAGAAGGAATTTATTCACTCTAGATTTGAAGACTCCTAGATTGTACTCATCCGGGAAAACAGACGCTGATTATTATAATATCCCAAAAATGTCAACTCCGACGGGATCTTACTGACTTTATCCAGTCGTCGAGATAAGAATCATTTTGAACTATATTTAGATGACATATCGCCCGTCGTATGAACACGGTTTAAATTGGAGCAGCTTATTTGGAGATACACAAGATTTGTGCACGAAAGAAGCCTCTAAGAGGCGAATTTTAATCCATTCACTACACTGATTCTTTCACCGACGGTCGTAGGCCCTTTTCAGGGCCACCATACCTCAACCTGGTCACTGACTAAATACAGCATGACCAAGAAAGAATCAGCGATACGACAATCAAGTGTCAAAACGGTGAAGGTATTCTTATTTGCGGCGATGGGCTTGCAACCTGTCACGAATATATGGAATCAACTACTGTACGTATAAAATACGGTAATAATGCTCAGTGCAATAATTGGACATGCCACTGACTATACTTTTTAGACATGATCAAGGATCTGAGAACCTCTGAGGAGTTTTGTGTACTTGTAGAGTATAGTCGAGAACCTATTATTTTACAATCTAAATATGAGTCAAGATAATAAAGACTTCAAGAGCAAAAAGGTCACATCACAACAATTTAGTATTTCTTCGAAAACCTTTGGCAAACAATCCTTTTAGGGAATTAAGTTTTTGGATTTATTGTTATACGTACAAATTATCAAGTTCGTGTTGCCTTTTTCATTCAAGCCAATTATTTTCTTGGCTTCAGAATAAAATCACATTAAACGTCCTATTATTTAGAAAAAGATATATAGAATGAACAGAATAGAAAACATTTATTTGACATACACACTAAAAACACAACATAGGAACAATACAAGGAGTAATAACACAAATGTTAACAAAGAACCAACCTAATAGACACCTACCAACTTAGAGGTAGGCAGGCATCCACCTCACCAGCAGGAATCATAAATGTAGGTAGGCCAAAGACAAGATGGATGGACTGTAATAAAGTAGATATGAATAAGAAAGGAGGGAGTGCTGACGGTTTATAGAGGACAAAGAATACATGTCATGTTATGCTGACCCCATATGGTGTGAGATAATGGCAGTAAGATTATGAGAAAAGGGTTTTGATTAAGACCATCAAAAACAGAAAATGAAAAATGATTAGACATGTTAGCTTAGAACATTATTGAAAGGAAGGTCGAAGAAAAGCGAGGAAGATGAAGACCAAGAAGAAGTTACATGAGCCAGATAAAATAAAAGATTGTCGTCATCTCGTATAAGGAGGTGAAGGAGCTCGCATAGGAAAGATCAGAATGGAGGAAATTGCATCAGTACCCGACAAGAGTGAAGCTCTTAGATTTTATTTAAAAAAAATGTTTTACGATAATGCAGTACTTATTTTTGATGCACAGGCGCCAGAAACAGGCCAACTGCAATGTCTACGGTTTTCACACCTGCAATTAAAATTGATACTAATTGCAATAATAATAAAGATAACAACAACATAACTACCGATATTACAAGTAGCAATGATCAAATGACGATGCTTGAGCCGTGGACGCAGAATAGCAATATAAACCTTAATCCATACATATAAAGTTATAATTCAATAGTTGTGAGTGTTTGAGCAAGGCCAGAGTCAAACCGGCTGCAAGGTTAAGGGGAGATAAAAACAAACAGACACGAATAACTTATAATTCTCAAGAGCGGTCCTTAATATTTTGCAGTCAATGCTTGCAAAGGGTCTGGGACCATTGACCAGGGGGCAACGAACTTGGGACAAAGATTTGGGCCCTTCATTTGAATGATTGCATGATTTGCGAGAAAAAAAGCAATACATAACATAAAACTGATTGTATACCCAGTATATTAGGTATCAATTGGCCACAATAACTCGTTCCACATGGGCCTTGATGTAATTAATCTTTGAAAACGAATCAAGAACCTGTGCTTTATCTAAATTTTGTTTCAAAATGATCCTTACATTTATGGATAAGAGAGGTGAAGTCAACTTCATGTTGAAATTTGAGAGCGCGCGATATAGCTCAATGATATTGCAAGCCCCTATCAGACCAACTCAAAATTTACCTTAATTCAGTAGACTTATGGTAATAATAACTAACATAATACATGATGGCCATGAAAGAATCAGTAACACGACAAGAAGAAGAAGAAGTAGACTTAAGGATATTTTTGAAACGAATTTAATGACATATTGCACGTCGTTTGAACACTTCAGTCTTCATTCCGTTTAATAAAACTTGCATTAAAAGGCAAGAAGGAGCAATTTGAAGGAGTCTATGTATTTTGCAGACCAGAGCGAACATAGACTGGCCTCATAGCTCAGTTGGTAGTAACTCTGCCTTCTGCGCTAGAGGTCGCGGGTTCGATCCCCGCACTGGACAAACATTTGTGTGATGAACACAGATGTTTGTTCTGTGTCTGGGTGTTAAATATATATCTATTATGTTTATCAGTCTCTGGTACTCATAGTACAGGCTATGCCTAGTTTGGGATCAGTTGACCGTGTGAATATGTCCGGAATATTTATAAAGAAAAAAAAAAAAATTGTTTGCGAGTTCTAGCACTAACTTGCCGTAACACAGTTTTTTAACTATCACGGAAGTTAGGGTTTTTAAATTACATGAACGCCAACTAACACTACATGTACTTAGATCATTTGTTGAAGCTCACATTTGTCTTCTTTTTTTTCACATTTTTTTAAGCTCTTATTTATTAAGGATTATAATTAGATTACTTTTCTTTTGAGCCTCACCTACTTCGATCGGCACCACACTGAAGCTTTAAATTCCATTTTGTGAAAAAGGATCATCGAAAAAAATGATAGGCACCAAGCCGTGTTTGTTGCCTGATTCTTCTAGGCTTGGTCGCGAGGAACAGGCATAGCTTCACCTCGTTTCTAAGACGTTTCAAAGTGATCCTAGTGATTTTATTGAAATAAATGCCTTTTAACTTTGACTTTGTAAACATAATAACTCTTACTTAGCAAAACTTTTGGCTAACTTTATTTGTGGAAATAAACTTATCTCTATATATTATACATTCAGTAGTTGATATTCGTTCTCAGAGTCATGTTTTTACATCACAGTATATCATTATCAACAATTATTATAAACCGGTTTTCTCAACAGGCTCATATCTAGGAATCCATAGAGTACCTACATCAATTCATATAGATATATAAACATATCATTCAAAATACGCGCAAGTAACTAGAGAGATTGTATGTGAGTTTATAAAAACAGAGAGTTGTTGGTTACGAACGCTGAAAGACTGGTTTATTAGGTATTCCGAAATTATGCTTGTAACTCAAGTGTAGATTTGATATTTTTCAATGAAATTCTGACAAACAATCTGGGGCCCAATTCTACTAATTCAATGGTTTCAACAATGGTTCAATGGCAAAATAGCCACTTTTCACACTTATGGTATTCTGTTATGATTTCACAGTTGTTTAGCAATGGCAGTCATTGTGAAACCAATTAACTAATGAAATCAAAGAAAAGAAGGTGGCGACAATCATAACTGTATGATAATGGTACGTTCATTATCATGCGATTATCATTTTCAAGTCAATGAATTAGTAGAATTTGGAGCCTGTTTATGCTCAAGTCTCGACTCACGTTTGAGTCATTAGAGTCATCAAATATTATAATGATATAAATGATATCAATTTATGCAACACTCACAACTATATATTTTTTTATAATTATTTAATTCCGCGAAGAAATAAGTACAAACTTACAATTTTAGCAATTAAATAAAAAGTAGTGGTTTCTTCATAGACTGCAATTTTCGTATACGCAACTCAATTACCAAAATGGGCCAAAGGAAAGACGGGCGCCAAGTGCTGGAGCCGCTGATCTTGGGCATAATTAATTGCCCGCAGGTTTGCTCGTTGCTCAATGGGTGTAAAAATCTGCTTATTCCGAGCCTACTGTACTAGCTTCTACACAAGCAGCCTGTGGGTAAGTTATACGCAAAAGCAGTTCAGCGCCCTTCGCGTTCAGTATAATAACGCATTCAGGGTGCTGGTGGGGCTGCCCCGGTTCTGCAGCGCGTCGGGGATGTTCTCCGAAGCGCGTGTGGACTGTTTCTACAGCACCATGCGCAAGCGGTGCACATCCCTGGGGCGCAGAATCAGGGCCAGCTCCAACAGCATACTGAATGTGTTGTCAACCAGGTTTGACAGCGAGTACCTAAACCATTGCGGTATGGTACATGCGCAGTACCTGAAGTAGATTCCACCTACTCTACCTACTTACCTTCCAGTTCTGCATTCTGCAATAATAATTATAAATAATATGTATGATATGGACTATGTTAATTGTCTGAAATAAATGATTTATATTATAATGTCTCTACCCTTCTTCTTCTTCCTGCCCTTGTCCCACATTATGTGGGATTGGCACAACATGTTTTCTTCTTCCACTCTCTTCTGTTAGCCGTAATCTCCGCTCTTCTCGTTACATGACTTTCATCCCTCTTCATGACATGCCCATACCATGCTAACCTGATTACGCCTCAACTTTTCCGTCACTGGCGCTACTTTCAAACTTCCTGAAAACGGCGAAATATATATCCTCGATTGAGAAGCACATAGCACCATAAAGGTTGTGGCGTCGTTAAAAGTTTGAAATAACGGTGCTTAAAATCGTATTAAATTAGAGGCCAATTAATATTAATTTTGGTAACCTATACCAATTTTTTACCCAGTTTAAAGTTTTTTGCCACAATTCTGGCGAATTTGGTATGTCAATGAATCATCGTTCTTTTTATTTTATTCGTCAATTAAAGGTAATCGTCGGAAACATTAAATGAGTTAAAGCAACTTCTCAGTATACAATCTGATTCATAATTTGTATACTATCCCGAAAAGGATTTATTCTATCAACAAAAAGAAAGAATATTACAGAAAAAATATCAATTTTTTATTTAAAAAATCCATTTTTTCCCGAACTAACTCGCGTGGTACCCGACTAGATAAAAAGTATCCTATGTTCATCCTCAGGGTTAAAGCTGTGTCCAAATTGTCCATACCAAATTTCATCAAAATCGGTTCAACGCTTAAACGTGAAAATGCAACAGACAGATACAGTTACTTTCGCATTTTTTTAAACATATGTTTGTATATAGATTATTTATGGAACGAGAAGAGCATCATCAAGATTACTCGCGCAGCTGAATCATTGAGTTTGAAGTAATTTGACCCCAAAACACCTGATTTTTGCATAGTGTTATTTCAATGAAAAATTAGGAATTTCCATAAGTTCTAGAGCAGGGGACTCCAGGGGACTCCACAAATAAAGTGGCGACCACAATAGGCCAGTTGTGGCCGCAGTGACACCATAGCCACAAAAAGTAAATAAAAATAAAAAAGTTGTAGAGCAAACTTTATTGCCAATTTGGTACAACTTAACTTTTTATTCTACAAGCAACTTTCGGGATAGTATACATATTAAGAATCACTTTGTATAAATGCTTTTAGAGTTTATATCGTTGTATTTAAGTATCAGTTAGTCTGTTGGCGAAACGCCCTTGGTTTTTTGTGGGTTGCTAAAAAACACAAACACGCAGATACGAACTTGCTGGCTTGTGCCATTGGTTATTTCTTAGTCATCATGCATTAAGGTCAGTAACTAGGTTGAGTTACTGTGACCCTGAAAAGGGCCGTTGACCGTTGGGGAATTAACCAGTCTGGTGAAAGGATTGAAGTGCGCCTTCGTGCACATGTCACGTCTTTGAATTTTCAGGTTCTAGGACATGCCGGTTTCCACGTGTTTTCCTTCACCGTTTGTGAGCACTACTGTAGCGCATTTTTTATTCCTAAATATATTTTGTCCATAGTATGTAAGTATCGGTATCCCCAACCCGATGGACCGATGACATTGTAAAGGTTGCGGGAAGTCGGTGGATGGAAAGGGCTCAAGACCGTTCGTCGTGGAACTCTTTGGGGGAGGCCTATGTCCAGCAGTGGACTTCTACAGGTTGTTGATGATGATGATGATGATGATGATGATGATGTAAGTATAGGTCCGTTTTTCGCATCAGATAGAATAAGTAATTGTTTTCCCGGCTGTGCATTATTTCTTGACATCGGATAGTTGACCTTTTAGGATCGAGTTTGTATCAGACACATCTCAAGAATTAATTAAAACAAACAATTTATTAAATATTTCATAGAATTATGAATTTTTGAATAATTTGTAGGAATTCCAGAGTCTCCTCACAGTTTTACGTCCTACTAATCATACATCCTACCAATATGGCAAAGTTTGTGAGAATGGTCCAACCATTGTTTGGAGGTTTGTGGTTCAATCACGTCGTAACGACTCAACCGATTTCGCTGAAACTTGGAATAGATAGAAGTCTTTACCTAGAATAGGATATAGGCTACTTTTTATATCTAAAAATATAAGTATGAATAAATAATTCGTAATATTAGAACTCTATTCTCTACTTTTAGTCGTAGCAAACAGGATTAATTTAACTTAATTTGGAATTATTTTTTTCTGTTTTTGTATTTAATAATGTTCTTTTATGTGAATAAATAAATTTGGTAGGTATATAAGTAGGAGAGAAGATTTATTAAAACTATAATTAGGATAAGACGATTTTTACGATTTAAAAGTCGTTCACCAGTCTTCTGAATGCGCATCGCCAATAATCCCCAAAAACAACAAAACAGAAAAAACGTAGAGTAGTGACATAGACAGCCTCTCTTTTCTGCGTAGAGGGGGCGCCTCCCTGCATCTACTATTATAGATTTTTTTTCTTCCGGGGTTGCCAGGGAGCCAAGGACGTCGCTTCCGGTTTCAGAGTACACGTGGCGGGTGTAGCTAAGATTTTATTTTTGTAACGCTTGAGGCTGGCTTGAAGAACTTCTGTAAATATAATTGGATAAAAAATGCGCTACATACTTTACATTTTCTAGTAATGTGCGTTGGAAAACATGTAGAAATTGTCTAAGGCCACTAAGGAGTTATCTCAATTATAATAAAGACGGTAAAGTGCGAGTGGGACTAGCTCCCTGAGGCTTCCGCACCAAGAGTAAGAAGTGACAAACTTATATTTTGTGGTTACTTGCGTAGTTCACTTTCCCTCACGCAAAACATAAGTTTTTTATGTAATAGCTCTTGAAATTAACTGGTTCTTTGATCGCAAAAACCTCCAATTCGAAAATGCAAATAAATGAATGTCTATTATGTCCAATTTAAAGTCAAAGAAAGTTATTTCAAAGTCGTAAGTGTCCTTTTCGATGTTCAACCACTTTGTCCTACTAACTTTACCATTCCATTTTAAGATAAAATTCACTATCCCATTTCAATGCCATAAACTAACAGACCTTTATGTTGGGTATAAATTTCAAGTTGATATCTTATTCTTAAGTCCATTCCCGAGAAAAAAGGTCTTAACAGACTGGCCTCATAGCTAAGTTGGTAGTAACTCTGCCTTCTGCGCTAGAGGTTTGATTCCCGCACTGGACAAACATTTGTGACTAACACAGGTGTTTGTTCTGTGTCTGGGTGTTAAATATATATCTATTATGTATATCAGTCTCTGGTACCCATAGTACAGGCTATGCCTAGTTTGGGATCAGTTGACCGTGTGTAAAAAAAAACAGACAGACAGTCTGTCGGTCAAAAAAGTGATCTGGAACCCTAAAATCAACAAATTTCCCAGTTTAATTTTATAATTAGTATCAATACATACCTATTAATTACTAAACTAGCGTATAAAATGAAACAGAATTTTCAAAATTGCCGCAAAATAAGAGCAAGGAAATTTTATTTCAACTAGGTACATCAAATTGAGTAACAATGGACTGACTGAATGAAAGTGGCGATAAAGCCTGACCTTCTGTCCTGAAGGTTTACGAGCGATACAAACCATCTACTAGTAAAGTAACACCTCTGACGTACTCACGTGCTACAAACGGTGGGACAGGTTCGATTCCCATTGACAATTTGTTTTGCATCTTCTTTATTTTGATTTTTTATGTGTCTATATCACTAGTGCTTATAAACACATTAGATATCACTTTAATAAAGTAATATCAGCCGTTAGTTTGGTAACAAACAAACATGCAAACAAACTTCATAAAAAAAATATTGGTAGGTTAAGGTAAGTGTGAAAGAAAAACAGGAAAATTATTTGAAATACTATATTCTAATAAAATTAAAATGACTGTCCTATAATCGGACACCATATAGGATAGATTTGGTCTCTAACAATCCGATGTAGAATAAACCGAGAAATAAGCAATTAGCATATTTTTTGACCCTATTATTTCGGTGACAATCATAGCCACCGAATTGATAACTGCATGCATGAGAGAAACCTTACATTACCTTCGTGCACGAAGGGAGCCTCTAAGAGGCGCACTTCACTACACTGATTCTTTCACCGACGGTCATAGGCCCTTTTCAGGGCCACCATACCACAACCTGGTCACTGACCTAATACAGGATGACCAAGAAATAATCAGTGACACGACAAGCAAGCAAGTGCAGCCGACTGGACACGCACATTTCCAACCCTTATCGAAAGATCAGCTTTTAATAAATTCTATCTATCTATCACCTTAGCACCAGTTAATGCAACTATCGAAGCTTGCGATTTCGTTTTAAATGTCTAATAGCCCACGATATTGGATTCAGATATTTTTATAATTTCGCGGAATTTTGTAATTTCTAACGGATAAGCGAGCGGGAACTAGTGTTACAGGTACGTACATCATCATTATGTAGATTCCCGAAAAATTGCAGAGCTGTTATTCTGGGCAGCCCTGCGGTTGCCATGGCGACGGGCCCGGGAAGCTCCAGTCACGTGTCGTAGCGAACTTGTTTCCGCGTTTTTCTTTTTCTCCCGTTTTTTCCCCCTCCGACACCCCCTCTGACACCCCCTCTAGTTGGGGGTGCGGGGGCGCGGGGTGCCCCCCTCGACAGCTCGTGTACGCGGCTTAATTGCGTCTGTGAGTGTGGTCCAGAGAAATTAGAGCGGGGTTAGTTCGGGAACAGAGTCTGCGATTGTTTTGAGAACATCCGATAGTATTTTCTTATGTTCGTTTTATTTTATTTTCCCATTTTTTAACTTAGTTTGAATTATTATAGTTTTTATTGATCAGGATTAAGGTTTTAATTAAAACTAAAAGTAATTTTTTGTTATTTTATACCAAACAGTTAACAGATTATCAATTCTAAATATTATTAATAAATAGTTTAACTACCTATTGGGAATTTTTGATGATACCATACCAGGACAATGGTGGGTACGGTGTTTACAGATTAAATTTAGCCTAAAATGATGGCATCAAATATTACACGAATAATTTAATAAACCTATTTAATATTGAAATTTTATTATCAGTTCGTGCGTCACAGTAGTTAAACCTACGTATTATATAGTTTTCGTTTTTAGACTAAACGCATAGGTACCTTCTTGACAGTTGGCAAGAACAAACAGACTTAGTCAAAAATAAACGACAAATTACGAAACTCTATTTTAATATAATTAGTAGGGTAATTAAACAACTTTTGATTCGCTATGCAAGAATTTGAGCGTAAAACAGTTTACAAATTTTTAAAGTACTATCATTTGTAAGGAAAATTTGAGTTTATAGCCAAATTTGGCTTTTTAGACCGGTGACGACAATATAAGTTTATATAGCTACAAATGCATTTATTTGGTAAATTAAAAAAAAAATCACATACCTAACTCTTGACAAAATCACCTATGTAATTAAAATGAGGTTTAAATGTTTATGAAACTGAATAAAAGAAAAATTTTATTCATTTTTTTGACCAGAGTACCTACCCACATGAACACGTACTTTCTGATAAGGCCCCGTAATAGTTGACCTTGTTCCGAAACAGTATGTTTACGAGGTGCTACACTAATTGGTTATTGTGCGTTAATTAACAACTAAAATGATATAACAATACAATAATAATTTGTATCTTTGTGGGTATGGGCCACAGAATAAATTAAACTAGGTATGTTTTGCTTCGGTTTATCATTAATTGTGACATTATTTAAATAATACTCCTGTTTTTATTTAGTCGGTTACTTGCAATGACGTTAAACATAATGTATTTTAAAAACAAAGCATTAATTTATTATATTAAATGAATAAATAAATATATTCCCCTTCTAAAATAATCTTTAGCAACCCACTGGCTTCACACCTATTTAAAGAACTATACCTGTATTCAATAGTGAACTATTATTTCTAAAAAAACAATTTTAAAACTATTATAACGCATACTAAACAAAGATATGCAGATCAAATGGTATTAATTTAGTTTTTGTAATAATGACAACGATGTTACCATTTGTAAAAATGTATCAAAAAGTATTGTTCCATTTTGCTTTCCATCAGACGCGTCCCATTACCTGTCGAGATACTTGTATCGTAGGTTATTCACAAAAAACAAAACAGAATCAAAATCCTATACAATATTCAAGTCGCGTTGCCTCTGTCACGATCATTACACTACGCGGGGCCTTGCACCAAATTCTCTGTAACATTTCTTTTTCGTGAAAATCTATTTATAACTAGGGCAGCCTCGCGGCCCCTTGTTCTGAACTCGACTCTATTCCAGCATCACTACGGTTGTTTTTGTGATGGTTGCTGCATGTACGTAGGTACGTATATTTTTTTTCGTAGTGGCTCTATTATATTGATTAGTAAGGCTCCCTCCTTCCGGGTGGCGTCTTTGTGAAGATTTTTCTTATTTTTTTCTTTGTTTTGCGTAGTTCTAGTTGGTTCTTGTAATTAGGACGGTCTCTTGATGGCTGGCGCTGTGTAGGCTTGTTTATTCGCTTGAAAAATTCTTGAAGTTTTTCTTCTAGATAATGGTACCTACTTTCTCTTTTAGAAAGACTTAAAATGGAGGCTGAATTTGTGCAAAATTCAGTTGAGTCCCACAATTTTTTTGGAAAGCAGTGTCATTAGGTAGAGCTTTTTTGGATTTATTCAAGATCTTGAAAAATACTATCTTTCAAGATAGTATTTTAACAAAACCTTTATAATATAAACTCACTTACTTACACTAATAAAGTTTATAACTTAAAAATTCATATTTTTATTTTATCGTGATAGCCCCCACGAAGGGAATACCTACTATGATTTTCATAATATCCCAAAAATGTCGACTCCTATTTAGTGGAAGGTTGCGTCAATTTTTTTTGCAGAACATGTGACCATTTGTCCCGAAGCAGGAACAAACGGGCACTCGCCCGCTACGCCACCGCGGTCGTCAATTCTTACAAAAAAGTTCTTCACTCTGGCATTCTCTGGCCTCATATCTCTCAAACAGCACAAAAATAGGCCAAACGCACGTTTTTATAACTAAAAAATAAATAAATAAACAACATTTGCACGCTGGGAATCCCCACAACCACACTTAGTATGTGTGTATCGCCAACAAGACACTCACACATGTACGCCACGTCGCAGGCAGTTATGCTAATCCAGGTGTATAACAAATGTCTAGTTTTAATAACGGTGATTCTGACGTCACAGTTGAGTTACCAGGAAAACAGGTGAAGATTAAAAATTTACGACCTTGACATTTCAGTAATTCCGGAATTCATCCGCTTTGTATTTTTTTTATTCTAAAATGTAGTCAGAAATTCTTCTTACAGAGAATTGAGTATTGTACGACAATTATAACTATAAAATGATAAGTAATTATAAATATTATGACATGCTTTAAATATAAAGATTATAATTTTTGTTTTGAATGATTAAGTCAAGAGTAACAATTTATTACATAACTAATTTAAAACAAATTAATTTTAAATGCATGAGATATCAATAAAATTATTTTACTAAATCTTTTCTCAAGATTTACCTGATTAAATCATAAAAAAGGTGAGTTTGATGAAACTATTTGGTTGTAAGTGAGATTGACAGTATTCTTATTATTGTCATGACTTGTGAAATTTATAAGACATATAGACTGCTGACGCAATGCGTGAGTAGTCATCGGCGCGTGCGCAGGCATAAATGAGTCCGAAGGTGTATTTGTATACAGTTGAATTGGAAATCCTTCCACTAAATATTAACACAGTTTGCTCTAGGTATCTGTCTTATTTAATTATTTACTACCCCGGCTTTATACGTAAAAGTTGATTCACATAGTACCTACTAACAGACTTACCTAATATTCTGACTTTGGAAAATTATATATTTGATTTTTTTTTAAACTCCACTCATCAGAGATAGTGGACATTGACAAATGTAATGTTTGGATTTGCCTTTGAGTATCTCTGTTAGACATTTTAAAATATGTCTGAGAAAACTCATTAACTCATTCAGAGCAGACCGTATTTTAAGGAAGCTAAGAACGATCGTTTGATATAATTACTTGTAATTATTCATCGATTTGATTTTATCATTTATCTGACAGATGAATGGTCACCTGACTACAGACTGAAATGGCGGAACTTCTCAGTCTGTCACGCAAACATCATGGTTAATTGCACATTTTTCTGCGGCCTCTCCTTTGTTTGTATCTGCCTTGATTATAGATTCTCTAGGTCAATAGTGTCAGCATGCACTAATTACAACTTTATGATGCTTTTTATCTTGAAGATATAAGGGAACTGCAAACATTTTTGGCCCGTCGGGTACCTAAAAACGGCATTAATTTACATAAAATTTATTAAGTAAGATTGTATTAAGTAATTTTTTATGTTAATTTTATAACTGTTTTAAGTTCAATTTCTGTTTGATCCGAGATCGAAGATCCAAACCTTCATATCAGAGTAACAAATCCAACTCTGAAAAAATCAAAACTGTTCTTCTGTAGTGAGTAATTATTATTTAACGAGAATCGATTAAACTTGACTTTATAAAATTGTCGTTACAAAAGATCATGGGTTAATATCAGACCTTAAGATATAGCTAAAAGAAACAAAAGGTTTTTACGTTTTGGAACGTAGAAAATTCAATTTATATTGCTTGCTAGCTTGTCGTGTCACTGGTTCTTTCTTGGTCATCCTGTATTAGGTCAACTCTTGCGTCAGGTCACACGACAGCCGGCTCTTTCGCCGCTTTTTTCTTTTAGTATAGCAAACTGATTTATGTTGACTTTACTAATATCGTCGTGAAGTGCTAACAATGTACCTACTGTGATTCAACGTGTTGGAATAATATTGATTTTATTGTCTGTCATACGATTGGCTCTTAAAACTTGGTTCATCGATGAATAAGAATAAAATGTTTCTTCAAATCAAGCCTTGAAGTATCATTATTTATCGCTAAATACTGGTCTTTACTATTTTTTAGATCAATCTAATAATCACAAAACATTCGGAGGTGGTACTTTTGTTTTCTTAAAAGTTTTCAAACATAACTTATTCCATACTACGTTTTTACAATCTTCAACATTATATGAGATGATGAAATATTTAAATCTTTTTGGGCTCTATCAACATTTACTTTGACGACCTCGGTGGCGTAGCTGGTGGGTGTCCGTCTGATACGCAATGATTTCGATTCCCGCTGCGGAACAAATGTTTGCATGATCTGCTAATATTAGTTCCGGTCTGGGTGTTGTGGTACCATGGTACTCGTAGTTATTGATGCCCACGACACAGGGAATCCTAGTGTATGTTATAATTATGATTAACACTCAGTTCAGTTCAGGAACTTTTATAAACGTAGACGTATCAGCATTTTGTAGACGACATCTTTATAATTCTATAGCCAATAAGCGGTCTCCAAAAAGTGATTGTGAGTTTGCGATGCGCTGAAATAAACGCAACTCTACTGCTTGAGATATACGGGTCAAGATATAAATACCGTTCTGCCAATTATGCGAGTATACCTACTGATGATATCTATCTATACGGTAGTCTGACGATTGTGTGAGCAGGATAGTATGAGGAAAACGTGAAATAAAATAGTAAATATTGCGATAGCGAAAAACTTTTTTATCAATGATTTCGGCAATAGCTATCAGTGTGTTGATTCTTCATCAAAACACTGATAGCGATATCGGGGTTAGACTCGGTTTTGATCTTTCACTACGATCATGCAGACTAAGATTTTTTATCTAGTACAAAATAAATAAATACTCAAAATTACATAGTCCTTTGCCGTAGTGGCCCCGGCTGAAGAATAGGCCCCTCCATATCTACCTATCCGCGGATGTCGTAAGAGGCAACTAAGGGAAAAAAGCTAGGGGATGGGCAGCAGCGTCCCTCATTTTAACAACGATAGCTCTAACTGCACTCGCCAACCCGCATGCCTAGCGTGGTGAGTATGGGCAAATCCAATAAGGAATTTGCTCTGTCTGTGGGGGAGGCCATGTTCAGCAGTGGACGTCGAACGGCTAAAATGATGATGATGATGATGACATAGTCCTGCCTGACCCCACTATGATTCTCTCCCTGTTTTGCGGGTATAAAAACTCGGGAATCTATGAGTTCCATGGCAGGTACCACAAAACAGACCCAAAACAAATATTTGTAAACAGCAAAAATAAAATAAAAAATATTTCAAACCTCAGTTGGGGCACTCACCCGCGATGCCATCGAGGTCATCAATTACCACGCGTTAGTGTTATCTCGCATCTTAAATTTACTAACTTATCATCTTAAGGTTGGGGTAACCCCCACTAGACTATTAATGAATATTAAATATTACATTAATATTATATTGGTAAATTAATTGAATAAGAAAATTGAGAAAAGTGATTATTTTGACCTCGATGAGTCCAGTGTTCTTTGCCAATTTATTTCCAAGAAAATCACTTCGTCACCAAAAAAATATTGTTTTATAGCTTCACAAACATATAGGTAATGTTAAATACTTTGTTGCAAAGTCAATTCTACTGGGTTTTATCAATTAACAATTTAACCTTATCGAACAAAAGCTACGTATGTACTAGGTACCAATACCAAGTTAATGTGTTAACGAACTTTGTGCTAGGGCGGTACGCATTCTCGTAGTATTACTTTGTTATGTTTTTTTATGATATCCCAAAAATTTCAACACCAACGGGCTTTGAACCCGCAACCTTGCCCTAGATACGGGGATGTTCTAACCAACTAAGCTACGGAGACACTTCCCGTCCATGCGAAAATATTTATGACACTCTATTTATTACTTTGTTGTCCGACAGCTAGAGGATCGAAAGAAAACTAAGCTTTTTGTTTTTTTTAATGCATTTCTCATTTTCATCAAAATCGATTTTCGCATAACTATAGCAGGTTCGATTACAGCCTCAGAGGGCCATCGAGAAAACTCACACTCTATAATTAGAACGTGTTCCGTAGCTAGCATGTATAATTTAACGAAAAAATATTATAAGAAAAGGCGAACAATTTTTATTTTATTTTCATATCACCTTTTTTGGTATTTTTATCACCTCTACTCCGAACTTATAAACTTATATACGAGAAGTTCTGCATCAAGGTTGCAATGTAAAACAGCTGAATAATTGTTTTATAACTGATTTAACCCCAAAAGTACAAATTGTTGCACTTTTTTTATGTTATACGGAGGCAAACAGGCTTACCCACCTGATGGTAAGAGGTTACCGTGGCCTATTGACATCTGCAACACCTGGAGCATTGCTAATGCGTTGCCTGCCCTGGAGAAATCTTTGTGTATTTTCCTTGAAGCTCTTCATGTTGTAGGTTAGTGCTCTATTAATATGAACAAAAATAGAAAATTTCCAAAAGTGGTTAAACATATTTTATAGCCAAATGGGGGTAAAATCTTTCGGGAATCTATACTTATTATGAACCACGAATTGAACAAAATGAAATATTTCACTATTTCCGTAAACTACGCTCGGTCGTAATCTACCAACTAACTGTTCTCATTATTATTACGTCACGATAACATCAAATTGGTGACGAAACTATTTTTAATTAACACAATGGTGACTTGATAACCCTAATTATTCAAATCATTAGGCGCGAGTCGGCGATAGGCTATCGGCTATGGCTAGGGGACGATTATGGGTCGCTTTTTATTTATGAACTGGAACCGATAGAAACACGATTTCATTTTTTTTTAATGAATATACCGCTCTTCTACTAACTTATCAGAAGTATGGCGGACGTAAGTGATAAGAAGGTAGCAAAAAATTATGCTGGTTATAATTTGTATTTACGTCTCAACCATGCACCATGCATACTTATTTAACCAATAATTTACGGGGAACGCGGTGTTGGAAGGCCCCCCACCCGATGGAGGACATTGTGAAATTGCGGGAAGTCGGTGGATGGAAAAGGCTCAAGACCTTTTGTCATGGAAGTCTTTGGGGGAGGCCTATGACCAGCAGTCGACTTCTACAGGCTGATAATGAACCAATAATTTAGAAATAAAAAGAAGAAAGTCTGGAATACAACTCTAGATTACTTAGCAGTTTCAAAACTAGTAAATAAAATACAGAACCGCACACTTATAAGCTCTACTTAAATTTAAGCGTTGCATAAAATTAGTCCTGTCATTGTAACTCAATTTAAGTATGGTATGAGAGCACAGTTTATATCTAGACTGATATTTGTCAGCCATTATTTTTAACTGTATATTTATTCATTTTTTTACATTATATTATTTATATAAAGAATGCATAATCATAGTTAGTAGCGACTAGTCAACCCATTTGTATTTTAATTAAAACCAAACATTAGCTAGTATTATTGAATAACTCGATTCCTGCAACATATGGTATTTTATTACTCGCTAAGCCCTGTTCCAACGACGTGCGATATGTCGTATAAAATTTATTCTAAAATTATACTTACGTCTACTTCTTGAACGAAGAAAGAATCAGTGACACGAAAAGGATACAAAATTGTATCACTTGTACCATTCATGGTACAAATCAATGGTACTTCTGACATAAAGGCAGCGTTTGCAAATATTTGTTCCAGTGGGGTAGTGGTACCACGGTACTCGTAGTTTCTGATACCCATGACACATGGACTCCTAGTGCGGGGTCAGGACTATGTGTGTGGCTGTTGGGTGTTATTTATTTATTACCTCGGTCTGTTCTAAGTTGCATCGAAATCGGCTGAGCCGTTACGGCGTGATTGAAACATCCCGATATCCTCGCTCTTTCGTTTATTATAAGTAAGTAATTTGGTATGTAAGAGAACGAAAGAATAAATAGAGACGGTCACGTGCAAGAACTCGCGCTAAGAGGCTTCCGTACCGAGGTCGTGGGTTCGAATCCCGGTCGTGCACCAATGTAGTGTACTAACCCACAAGTGTAGGAATTGACAAACTTACAGTGGTGGTCATCTAATTAGAAACACCTAGTCATCTGACATTTTTATAAAGTAACTAACATTATTATAGCATTTAATAGGAGGTAATTCTTTTTTCACTACTTTACAATGTACTTTAATATCTCTAGTTTAATTACAAGCAATAATATTTGACAACATTGAACACTCAATGATACGTTAAAAATTAGTTCGAAAGGGAATTTGCAATAAAAATATAAACCCAGGTAGGTGTTTCTAATTAGATGACCACCACTGTATATTTGCGGTCGCTCACGTAGTCATTGTATGACATTGACTGGCCTCATAGCTCAGTTGGTAGTAACTCTGCCTTCTGCGCTAGAGGTCGCGGGTTCGATTCCCGCACTGGACAAACATTTGTGACTAACACAGATGTTTGTTCTGTGTCTGGGTGTTAAATATATATCTATTATGTATATCAGTCTCTGGTACCCATAGTACAGGCTATGCCTAGTTTGGGATCAGTTGACCGTGTGAATATGTCCGGAATATTTATTTATTTTATTTACATTGACCGCAAATAAAACTTCGTTTTCTAAAAAACTTTGAAATTCCTCAATTTCAGACTTAATTTGTTACAAAAGCTCCTCGCATTCCAAATTTCAGAATTGTGAGGTAACTAGACCCTAGAGGTTTTAGATTTTTTCCATTTCCATACAAAAATTACACATTCATTACCATATCTTTTTAATGCATTAAGCTAGAGCTTTGATTTTTATACAGCACCATAAGCCCACAGACCTTAATAAGTGGTATAAATTTCAAGTGGATACCTTTATCCGTTTCTGAGATAAAGGCTCTTGACAGACGGACAGACAGACAGACGGACAACAAAGTGATCCTATAAGGGTTCCGTTTTTCTAAATGAGGTACGGAACCCTAAAAAAATCCTCAAGTGACGTCAAACTAAAAAGAAAAAACAAAAAGGAACGTGCTTACGAAAGCCCCACTCACGTTTTTCAAGTTTTGGGCTTTAACAGGTTTCATTATATACCACGTAAAAATAATAAAATGTATGTTGCTCGTCATTTTGAGGGTCAACAACTTTGCGCATAATTTTTGGGACGCTCAAGAAGCGAGCGATGTTTTTGTTCGTGTTTCGATAATTTACTGAACTCATGTAAGAAAATATCCTTTAAGACACATACCTACTATAGTTATAGGTGTAAGAGATTTGTATCTAAAAAATTCTAGGTACGAGGTGAAAGTCAACCTTCGTTGCGTATCTTATTCGGTTCATTTGTATCAGTACCTAGTTACTACATTAATAAAATCGGTATTGAAATAATAATAAGCCCACTGATTTACAGTCCAAAGTACATTTAAATTAAATAAAGATAAGGAATTAAAATTACAACTAAAAATTGACGAGAGGTAGGGCACAGCGAGATTTTCTCGCTCTAAATTGGAGAAGCCCGCCTGGAAAGGTACCTCCGCCTTACAGAAGATCGCAGCCAAATAACATTATTTGTTTCAAATAGTGTTGTGTTCCTGCGGTGAGTAAGGTTGCCAGAGCTCTTTAGGGGGGGGAGGGGTTCGGCAGGCAACGCATTAGCAATGCTCCAGGTGTTGCTGATGTCAATAGGCGACGGTAACCACTTACCATCAGGTGGGCCGTAAGCCTGTTTGCCTCCGTATAACATAAAATAAATAGTCATAGAGATCCCTGAATCAAGCAATTTCAAATAAATGATAGGCACCAAGCCGTTTTTGTTGCCTGATTCTTCTAGGCTTGGTCGCGAGGAATAAATAAATAAATATAAATAAATATTCCGGACATATCACACACGGTCAACTGATCCCAAACTAGGCATAGCCTGTACTATGTACCAGAGACTGATATATATATAATAGATATATATTTAACATCCAGACACAGAACAAACATCTGTGTTAGTCACAAATGTTTGTCCAGTGCGGGAATCGAACCCGAGACCTCTAGCGCAGAAGGCAGAGTTACTACCAACTGAGCTATGAGGCCAATCAGGAACAGGCATAGCTTCACCTAGTTTCTAACACGTTTCAAAGTGATCCTAGTGATTTTATTGAAATAAAAGCCTTTTGACTTTGACTTTAGACTTTGAAATGCCCGGGCCCGTATACTTCAAACTTCAATATTTTAAAATCTAGTTGAATTTACATCTGTTCTAGCCAAGCCTAGATACATGCAAGAAACCACGACTTGGTTATTTTTTAATGATCCTTTTACAAACTTTATTATAAATCGAGTTGGAGCATATCAATCCCAAGCTTTTTTGTCATCTAAATATTTTGATATAAGACTTTTTACAGAGTTTTCGCTTAATTACGTTTTTAAATTTGCTAATTGCTAACTTTAGCACATTGCTTGGGACCGGAATAGGAAGTTATGATATATAGGGATCTAGAACAAGTTATGGGGATGTAAACATAAGCCAAAGTACTTACAGAAAAGTGTGATAGTATCCTAGTTGCCTCAGCTCGTCTTGGCGGTGCCGTGCCTCCAGATTTATTAGCACACACATTACTTTGCATAAACGCTATCTTGATAAATACTGTCGATTCACGACCTACACAGTTCGGCTTGAGATAGGACAAGACAAGACCAGTGACGAGGACAATGACGTAAATGTTGCCCTTGAAGCCTCATAACGTAGTTGTTAAAAAATGCTACGCCTATAACTTTACATTACATGCGTTGTTATTGCTCTGTTCTTGTCTTACTCTTGAAAACAGAGAAAGGCAGCATGATCTGCAAGCACAGCTGTATTTTAGTGGAGTAATAGTATTATTTTGAAATAAGGAATTTATAAAATAGGCATGGTATTTTTATGCATTCCAGTAAGAAGTAGTGAAGTAGTAATTTGCCTAATCATTTTTGATAGATCAGCTTATTTCATGAACCTTCAGCGCAGTCCATAGGCACCGGGAAAAAGCTTCGATTAAATACAAAGAAAATATTTATGTTATATTGTTTATTATCATTAACACTGAATAAAACTAGATGCAGAAAGTCCTCTGATAATAATCCTGCCAGAGCTCATGGAGCAGTCATCAATGGAATGGTGCCGCTTAAATGATTTTAGCCGTATCTTGAAGTAAATAAGGCTAAGTTTCATTAATTAGTCGATTCGCACCTTCATTATATCAGTTCAGGCTTCGGATTACGTATAACACTTATTACTAACGTCTCGTCTTGTCACTTTTATTCAATTGGTATAGAATTATCTGTATTAATTCTCTTCACCTTCGATCCTCAACAATTTCCATTTAAAGTGCGCTATAAGTACCTACTAATTATCTAATGGCTAGCATTGAGCGTAGGTCGAATGCTAATTCTGAAACTATGCAAACATCCAGTTAAACTGCCTTTTTACGATCTATTCCTATAAATTCATAAAAATGTTTGGATTGTAGACCTTAATCTTAAAAGTTATTGACTATAGGTGTTATTTGTTAACTCATATATATTTCATCATCATGACCATGAGTTTGTAGAAGTCCACTGTTGGACATAGGCCTCCCCGAAGAGTGTTTCGAGAAACGGTCTTGAACCTTTTCGATTCATCTCGCAATCTACAAAATGTCGTTGGTCCATCGGGTAGGGGGCATTCGAGAACCTTTCGGTTCTGCGTGCTACGAGTATATGGCCTGCCCAACAGTAGAGCACGTAATTTTGCACTGTGCAGCTACGGAAGAGGCCAGGACCACATCGGGTCTGCGGGCCGTGATCGGCAGCGGCTCCGAGACACCGCCGCATACAGGGATACTGAGAGAATGTTACCAACGACCCAAAGTCCTGCTTCGCTATTTTAAGGAGCTGGGCTGGCTGGGGTAGGCTTAGCATAGGGGGACAATGCACAAAACACCCCACAGCGGGAAGTCAGTGCAGGTCTAACCACTCCCAATTAGAATTAGATGGCCTGCCCACGTTCAACTTGCTAATTCTGACAAAATTTCTACTAATTATGTCATCATACTCCACCAGTGCTCTCAAACAATAATTTCTTAAAAAGTGATATTAAGCCTAGTATCAAAAGATGCGTGTCACGTAGGGTCTTCCCCTTGGCCCGGTGCACCAGAAGGCTGCGACCTCGCCCGTACGCACTGAGCATCCAAATTCGATGATTCACGACAGTTCAAACCAGTGCGTATGCAAGGTTAATGGGGCTCGCTCAGATGGAGATAAGTTTGTAGTCAAGACACCGGTATTTAATTTGAGGACTAAACTATAATAGTCAGTTCACTAACACACAAACAGTCTGTACGCCGCCTTACGCCATGCAGGGACACTTTCGTACACAGAGTTTGGAGTTTAAAAAAAAAATGGGCTTACGGCCCTCCTGATGGTAAGTGGTTACTGTCGCCTATTGACATCAGCAACACTTGGAGCATTGCTAATGCGTTGCCTGTCGAACCCCTCCACCCCTAAAGCTCTGGCAACCTTACTCACCGCAGGAACACAGCACTATTTGAAACAAATGTTATTTGGCTGCGATATTCTGTAAGGCGGAGGTACCATCCCCAGGCGGGCTGCTACAATTTAAACTTCAATCTCTTCCAAACAACCATTGGATGGACTGGATTTTACGAGAGCGATAGAGGACGGTGGTGGTTTTATATCAACCAGATCATATGAACTATGCACGCACTATGTACCTTGTAAATGCGAGCAAAGTCAGAAGATTTTTATCTAAATCGATGAACTTCTCTCCTTTCGCTAAAGTAACATGAATAATAAAAACTTAGAAGAAAAAAACACAGTTGATTGAATCAAGGCGATAAAGAAAAACAAAAAGATTTGTTGTATTGCTACCGAAACTTCCTACCGGTAGGTATTCCACAACTTCGTGATTGAAACTTCTTGGAAACCTACCTTTCTTTAGCAACTACCTACCCAGCTTACATGTTGGTGAAAACGTGGTGGCCCCGGCTGAAGAATAGGCCCCTCCATATCTACCTATCCGTGGATGTCGTAAAAGGCGACTAAGGGAAATAAGCTAGGGGATGGACAGCAGCGTCCCTCATTTTAACAACGATAGCTCTAACTGCGCTCGCCAACCCGCATGCCCAGCGTGGTGAGTATGGGCAAATCCCCCCACATGATAAGGAATTCGCTCTGTCTGTGGGGGAGGCCATGCTCAGCAGTGGACGTCGTACGACCGAAATGATGATGAAAAACATGTTTGTTTATTATAAAACGGTAGTTGACACAATGACTGACATGGAAAGCCTAAACATCTGGTCCTTGAAACTTGAAGAATTGGTTGACTTGACTTGATTTGGAGGGTGCACTAGAAAGGAATTATCAAAATTCACCACACTGTAGCTCTTCATTCGATTTTGTGAAAGGATCATCGAAAAAAATGATAGGCACGCCGTGTTTGTTGCCTGATTCTTCTAGGCTTGGTCGCGAGGAACAGTCGTAGCTTCATCTAGTTTGTAAGACGTTTCAAAGTGATCCTAGTGATTTTATTGAAATAAACACCTTTTGACTTTGACTTTTAAAATGATGCCGAAATAAAGATGATGATGTTAGACAGCAAAGTTGATAATTACACTATTGATGTATAGGCAAGGTCTAGGCATATCAGTTTGTATACACCGTTATGTTTAGTATTTAAAGTTGTCTGGAAGAAATCGCTCATAGCAATAAGGCCGCCCATTGTACCTTCGTAATTATTTATAGTTTGATTATTCTATAAGATGTTTTTGTTTACTGTGTGGTGCACAGTAAAAAGTTTTCTAACTTCTATCTATCATTTTGAAAAAATATAAATGTATACATCTTTTTGCAGGCGACTGTACCTACATACGTACGAGTAATATCTGATTATAATTTAGTAACTTTACACAAAACTATATTTCGTTGATTTCATCTCCAAACCATACAAAATCTACCTAACGAAAATTTTATAATACTCAATTAAAATAATATGCCTGACCTCACGTTTTTTTTTACAAAAACATGTTGGTACACTAACCCGTTTTTAGATTATTTAATTGTAAGCTTGTCTTTACTTTTTCTGGCATCGACTTGCCAGTGTAGGTAAAAAAACGCGCCGCCTTGATCCCTGGCTCAAAACATAACAAAATGATTCCAAATTTATGTGTCCAACTTCTGTTAAATGTCTTTCGTACAGTCGACTCCGAAAACATTCAATCATAATAAATAGCAATCAATCATTTTTGGAGGAGGTTGGGCATAACGAAATTTTCTCGTTCTAAATTGGAGCAGCCCGCCTGGGGAGGTACCTCCGCCTTACAGAAGATTACAGCCAAATAACATTATTTGTTTCAAATAGTATTGTGTTCCTGCGATGAGTAAGGTTGCCAGAGTTCTTTAGGGGGGGACGGGGTTCGGGGTCGGCAACGCGTGCGTGATGCCTCTGGTATTGCAAGCGCTCATAGGCTACGGTAACCGCTTACCAACAGGTGGGCCGTATGTTTGTTTGCCAATTCAGTTGTATAAAAAAAAATGCGTAGGTCCAACTTGCCAAATTTAATAAAAAAGGTTTTTAGTAATTTTTTCAACGATTTTCGGCCACGTGGGTCAAATCTTTTATTTATTGGATTGACAAAGTAGATATAAGTATTTATTGAACCGTATCTTTATAAGTTCTTTCAAAGCATTTAAGATAACTTTTGCAAAGGGTATATGTTTCACTAGCTTATGCTCGTGGGTTCGCTTGCATGATACATACATAGAAAGTCGCTTGTTTGCTATTCTAGGTAAAGAAATCCAAGTTTTATCCAAATCGGTTGTTGTTACCGCGCAATTAAACCACAAACATTCGCATTTATGTTAGTAGTATAGTTAGGATGGATGGCCTCCTACCTTTTTGGAGTTGACTGTAGTACCTGTCTTATTTTTTACTAACATCATTTACACCGCAACTATGATATGTATAGTTTTATATTGGCTTGTCCGTCCGACCGTCACGACGCCATTCAGCTAACGATCGACAACAAGAAATCCTTGACTCTGCTAACAATTTACTAAGAAGCTGTTATTTCATCTGTGACACAATTATCTGGACACTGCATCATAGTGCTGTTTTGTAATAGTTACCCGTCCTTTTTATACAAGATAAATAATATAGCATACATATTATTTAGCCTGTAATCCCGAATTTAATTATAATTAAATAACTACGCTACTTGTGTTGATACATTAGCGCGCACACATCTTCCGGGGACATCAGTTAGGGCGGGTGCGGCGGCAGATTCGGCCGAGGATCTCAAAAGGCGCAAATATGTTAGTCTTGATAGGGCTTATATATTTGAGCTTTTTGGGGTTGAGACCCTGGGTCCGTGGGGAAACAGGGCCCTCCGGGTTTTCAAAAAGATATCAGGACGTCTGATCGAAGCGACGCGTGACCCGAGAGCTGGCTCTTATTTGGCCCAGCGAATTAGCATTGCCAACCAGCGTGGCAATTCCGCCAGCGTCTTGGGGACGCTTCCGACTGGTAGTGATCTGGATCAGTTGAGCTATCTATAGATCGTTTGTAACGGTCTTTAGATGGCTCAACTGTTTCTTGTGTATTTTGTAAATATTAACTTGTATAAGTTTTAAGTTTCTTTCTGTAAATAAAGTATTTTATTTATTAAAAAAACAAACTATTCTAACATAATATACTTATATTATATACCTACTTATATATAAACTTAATTCAATCTTACCTGAACTACGAAGTCATTGAAACTACCAAATGGGAGCTCACGTTTTATTGTTTTTTTTAATATTACTATTTTCGTTCTATCATAGTAACTATAATTAGTTTTAAAAATAAAAACCGTTTGGAATGTATGAATAAAGCTCTGTAGGACACCCCATATCATGTATTTGTTTTTTAAAACCCCCATATCTTAGCAACCCCTGGACTTATTTAACTCAATATGAGTTAAATTACTTACGAGCAAATTTTGAAAGTACAACCTCTTGACCTATTTAATTCCATGCAGATACAATTGACGGTTCCAAAGTTAGGCTCGAATGAAGAAACATACAACGAAGTTGTTTGTGAGATATTCGCTCGCTTTGCTCGCTCGATCAAATACCTATAAATTTTAATGTTTTTGCCAATTATTAAATAATTGATTTATGTTTCAAATTTTATAGTCACTAACTGTGTTATAGACCAATTTCTCAGATCTAAAATCTAATAAAAAAACAACTTGCATACTAATTTGGCCGAATGGCTGTAAATCGGATAGAGTACGTTGCAACACTAATCGGCTGCAGTACTCTGCGCATGCGCTGTATAAGAGCAATAGAGGCTGAGAATCCGTATAATGATCATTAAATTATATACTGGATGTGTTATTAACTTCACAGGTTGAACTTGACTCGCTTGCGATTGTTTATACATCAATGTTTATGTAACTTGTAGGTAGATGATATAGTTTATATAAATATAAATGAATCAGTGTATAAAAAAATATTAATTTGATCTCTAGTATTGTTAGCATATACCATATTACCAAAGATAATATAGGTAGTAGAAATTTTGTCTTTGGTATCACATACAGTATTTTCAATTGCTTCTAACAAGACAATACCAACTTTAATAATTATTATATTTGTCTCAATTTCTAACCATTTAAAGACCATTTTGTGCAACATTCTTTGCCCATCCACTAGTATAGTGTAATAACAAAACTAACCAAAATATTCTCCTCTTTCCAGATTTGTGAAACCAGACGAAGTGGCAAAGCTCTGGGGAAAGATGAAGCAAAACGACAACATGACCTTCGAGAAGTTCAGTCGCGCCATGAGGTACCACTACCGGCAGGCAGTCCTGGTCTCCGTACCCACAGCCCGCCTGGTCTACCAATTCGGACACAAAGGCCCAGACTTCAAAACCGACAATCCCAACTTCATAAAGATCAAATCAGAATTGGATATGTCAGAGATGTATTCGTAGTTTAGATGTAATAATAGTTAGTACTGTTGATGCTCATTTTCTAGGAGATAGTTGTCACTGAGAGAGGAAAAAAGAAGTGTTGGAAAGTTCAGATGGTAATAGATAGGAAATATGCTTATGAATTGAATTCCATTCCAAGGATACTATTTCTGATAAATACAAAGAAGACTCAATTTGTTTAAAAATATCGCTAGAATATTGTTTGACCAACGTCTTTGATGTAGTTGATGACTGGTCAAGTCAAACTTTCAATCCTTTAATATCCAAATTGATGGTAAATGGTAATCCAGCGATCAAATTAAATAACTGTTGACATTTATTCATTTTAACCAAATCTAGTTTTAACTCCTATAAAATAATAATGGAAAAACTAAACGAATCCAAAATGTCAATTGTTACATAATTTTGCTAAAGTCAAATAGACCATATCTCAAGCACTTGTTGTAGAATAAGAAATAAAATTCATTTTTTAATTATGTCATTTTTAACCGACTTCAAAAATAGGAGGTTCTCATGTCGGCTGTATTTTTTTTGTAGTATCATGTTGGAAAAGGTTGTTGTCATGAGGATATTTGAGAAGAAGTATTTATGGATATGAAGGTTTAGATAGGTGTTTAAAGTTTCGATATGAATGGTGAGGAGCTCAATTTCGGCAATGGTTCGGTCGGATAATGGTTGTTCTGGATGTCATATGTTGGATCGGTCTGTCGGCTTGTCCCGTCAATTAAACATTACTTGTTGGCATGTCCATAATTTCTTTACAGTATGTAAGTAGTTTAATGTATATGCGTTATTTAAGCGTTTGAATCCCCGACTGTTCTGTCGATTTTGATGGTTGTTTAGAACTACGAATTTTTGATAATATATTTTTTAACCGTTGTTACCATTATTGAGCGTATCTAGTAATTTAGATAAAATTTGATACATTCCGATTTTATTTATGTTAGTGTTAGTTTTAATCGTAATTGTAAGAGTATTTCGAGTTGCCATACGTATTAAATAAATTGTTAAATGTACTTAAAGTTCATCTCACATTCATCTTTCACAAATTGTATTTAAGGTTAAATAAATATCAATATTAATTTACCTAATTAATTATTCCCAAGTCTCAGTGTTAGTTATAAATGTAATTTTAAGGTTTTCATATTTGGCGCGTGTGTGCTATATGGACAAAAGTTGACAAAAGAAAGATCTGCAGGCCAAAGATTAGTATCAACCAACGTTCGATGATGTTTTTTTGTATATATAAGATGAACAAAAAAAAAACAAATGAAATATTTTGACAATATAATATTTAGTTTTAAGTTTATGACTCTCAGGCGTTTGCTGTGATGTAAGATATTGAATATTGTTTTCTTTAAACAGTTCCTTTTACATATTTCTTCCATTTTCAACGTTACATATAATAAGGATAATTTAAGTCTGAATTTATTTAACAACTATGTATATGTTTAATATTCCAATCATTTATCATTATTCTGTTAAATGTCATTTATATTTTTTTATTATATTATATTCTACACTTACTAACGATTAAATTATAACAGTATTATGCAGTGTACTAAAAGTACCTTATTACATTGAACATGACATCCACTTTTTCAAATTTGCGTTTACTGTTGCGTATTTTTGTGTTATAAATTAGGTATTAGGTAATAGTAGCATCTTATTAATAACTTGTAACTTCAGTACAAATATCGTGTCTTAAAAACAACGAGTGCATTCGAGTCCATTACGTAAGTAGGTACCTACTGTTATTAACTATAGCATAAATTGTAAAATAATGTGTCCAAATTAGTAAAATTTTACTGTAAATCACTTTGTTTGATAGCTAGTAAATTTTATTATTCAGATAAATTCACAAATTTTATTTTAATAGTCACAATCTGATGAGAATTTTAATTGTTATCTACTGACCGACATCTAGCATACCTACCTTACTATATATAATCTTCATGGAGTAATGAGGTGCATAATAAACCCGAAATATAGTATTTTAGATGATGATTGTGTTACGAATTTTCTTAATAATTTTAATTTTTAGAGTAAGTCGATCTGTTGTTGAGTGTTGTGCAATTGAAAGACATTTTTATGTATTATTTCATATCTTGTAAATCAATGAAGAGAATTATACGATTTATGAATGTGAACTACATTTATTGTGTTTATATCCTTCACAACACCTTTTGGAACCTTTAACCTTCAGCTGCGCTGGTTTAGAACTATAGGTACCTAAGAATCAATAGCTTCTGCACACGGCTTTGCTCGCGTTGTACTCAGCCAAAAAGTAGCCTTTCAATGTTATAGGTCCAAAGTGATATACCTATGCTTCCTATCCTACCAGTTTCTAATTATTGTATTAATAATAATAAGTCATTTATTTCAGGCAACACAGCATAGTACATATAGGTACATATACAGACCACTGTATGAAGAAAGATGCTAAACAAGCTTATAGTAGGTAGGCTGAAAAGTCGTCGGGATGTCGATGGACAGATGGAGAAGGCTATAGACCGTTCATCGTGGCTGGAGAAAGCCTTTGTGCAGGATTGGACTTCATCATACGGATAACAGAGACTGATATAGGTACATAATAGATATATATACGTATTTAACACCCAGACACAGAACAAACATCTGTGTTAATCACACAAATGTTTGACCAGTGCGGGAATCGAACCCACGACCTCTAGCGCAGAAGGCAGAGTTACTACCAACTGAGCTATGAGGCCAGTCGATGTGATGCGACCAAAATAATAGAATTTGCTGAGAGCCGTAGCCGTAGGTAGGTAAGGGATTACTGGGTTTCATTTGGTTTCCTCCATTGATTAGGTATAGGTAGTTAATTAAGTTCCATGAGTCAAACGAACTAACTATATCACTTATCGTTTTTTCGCCGTTTGATAAAGCACTTGAAGGAGTGGCCTAAATTCGTGTTTTGAAAAGGGAGCCAAAAAACATTTGTTATTGTTGGGGGGGGCTACCATCTAGCGGCACCGTAGAGAACTATTACCAGTTTGAGAAACTGCTTTTATTTTATGCCTACTATTTGGTTATGCCGCTGCATACTAGATGGCGCGATTAAATCCAGCATTATTATATTTTTGCTACTTGTCGGTAGATGGTAGTATATTAAACTTTAATTTAAATACAAAAGTTTTTAATTCAGGTACTTACACATACAGATAAACAGCCTAAATAATGTAGGTGTAATAGTTATGAAGAGTGCACAGTTTTTAATTTTAGTCCAGTGCCTTTAAGATGTACCTTGATGGTGCAGTGGACGTGTGCCCGTCTAAGACGCAAGGGGTGCAGGTTCGATTCCCGCTGCGGGAATGGAACCTGCACCTGGGAATGTTTGCATGATCTGTAAATATTTGTTCCGGGTCTGGGTGTTGTGGTACCATGGTACTCGTAGTGACTGATACCTGCGACACAGGGAATCCTAGTGTGGTGGGTTCAGGAATATAATTATTGATATATTTTAAAAGGCAATAGGTGCATCTAGTGTCGTGTCAATGGGTAGTTAGTTATGTCTGCGGCAAACAAAACAGACTCAGGAGGCTCGTTTCTTCATCCTGACCCAATGTCCTCCTTTAAGTATGAGCTGGAAGGTGCCAGAGGCTATCTCGGATTTCATAGGGGTCTTATCGCAAGGAGATATCTCCATGTGCTGGAGCAACTGGTATGCAAGCACCTTCACCTCGCAGAGAGCGAATCTGGACCCTGAAATACAATCCATAATTAATATTAGCTCTGAAGAACATATTATATTTGCGAAAATAATTAAAAAAAAAAATCCTAGTCCACCGAGGGACTTTGGGGGAGGCCTTTGTCCAGTAGTGGACTTCTACATGATGATGATGATGATGATAAATGCACAAGTGTAAAAGGAACTTAAACACTGCTTGAGCTGAGCCAGTACATGTGAACTAATATCAACTATTAGGGTGAGCTTATAGAGCCGTATAAAAATCAAGTTTTATGGCAATGAATGTCATTTTTTTATGGAAATGCCAAAAATCAGAAACCTTTAGGGTAGGTACTTACAGCTACCTCAGAATTCTAAAATGCTAATGGCTTTTGTTACATAAATAAGTAAATAAAAATGTCTAAAATGGAGGAATCTTGATGTTTTTTACCTCTTAAATTGGATTATTACGAGGCAAAGTTATATTTGCGGTCAATATCAATGTACTACGCGAGCGACCGCAAAATATAAGTTTGTCCCTTCCTACACATGGAATTTTGATTTCCTGACCCCGTGTAATACGTACGGAACCCTCAGGGTTCTCGTGCGAGTTCTCGCACATGACCGTCATTTTCATATCACTCAACAGTAGCTAAGGTCTTACCAATACAATTCCTGGGCCCAACTCCGAAGGGCATATACGAGAATGGGTTAATATTGTGCTTGTTCTGTTCGGAGAAGCGTTCAGGGTCAAACTTCAGGGGATCCGGGAAATACTGAGGGTCCCGGTGGAAGCTCCATACTGGTATGTTGATGGACTCGCCTCGACGGACCTGGAGATTGAAAGAGAATAAGGTAAGATTTACTATAGTTAAGCGCATTACGTAGACTTGAATAGGGCTAGATAATTTTATTCTTTGAGTCAATCTTTATTTCCTGGCCATCCATAAAGCCTTTCACACACGGCAGCTATAATGTAAAAATGTATATCATAGCTCTGTATACATCTCATTACATCTTTCCATAGAAACTGTCAGAAGATACGAAGATGTAAAAAGATACATTATAGCTGCCGTGTGTGGTCTCCTGACGGTTTCTATGGAAAGATGTAATGAGATGTATCGTGCTATAATATACATTTTTACATTATAGCTGCCGTGTGTGACGCGCTTAAATTCCTAACATAAGTTCTAGTTGAAAAACTCAAGTAAAGCCTGCCCAGTGCCTGAAGTTGTCTCTACCAGATCTCTACGTCTTGGTCAATAGCAGAGATAAGCCGCGGATCAGATATTTTCTGTCATCGCATAGAATAAATCATCCACGACAAGGATGTGGTTACGCATCTTTTTTAACGCCATTGTGTATCAAAGGACTCAAATATCATCCGTGACGCACTGCATGGTTCCAACGGAAGACCAGCGTTGTGCTGCCAACACGGCACAACAAAAGCTGAGTTGGACTCCAATTTGTGACGAAGCGTGGACTGGGTGCTAGGACACACATTCTTACAACTTATACCTTTTTTCTTATTTTTTATTTGCCTGTGTTTTTGTTTCTTTGTTTCTTTTTTGTTGTTTTTGTTTTGTCAACATTTCTGTTGTTATTATTATTATTATTATTTTTTCTGTGTCTCATTGTTGTATTGTCGTCACAAATAAATGTCTTTTCTTTCTTTCTTTCTTTCAAATACTCACGATATAATCCTCTGTGGCCATCTTGTTGGGTTTCCCGATATTGTAGTCGTTGATGCAAATCCTGTCCAGAGAAATTACTGGGGGCCAGAGTCTCATTGCCTCTGCAATAAATGTTTTTTTTGTAATAATGTAAACTCAGACAAGCACATTGCCCGTGGCAAGGGAAGGTATCAGAAACAACAAATATCAATTTAATGGTACCACCAACACAATATATTGGGCCATTTTGGCCTGGCTATGATTTTCGGAATATTACAAACTACTCTGTGACTATGTAGGACGCATTTGGGGATAAAGGGACCGTTTTGATTCTTTATAATTTTTTTTCAATGTTCTAATCATCATCATGGGTCATCTTGGATCAAATAAATCATACTAAAATTCTAAATGCGAAAGTTTGTGAGGATTTTGGATGTTCGGATGTTTATTGTTCAATCACGGCTCAACCGATTTCGTTGAAACTTGGAATAAAAAGAGTCCTTGACCTAGAACAGCTTAAAGGCAACTTTTTATATAGGTACCACGCAAGCGAAGCCGCGGGCGGAAGCTAGTTTAATTGATATTTAAGGAAATTCTTACCTGAAACGACCATATCCAAATAGGTCATATTACATATAGAGTTGTAGTCAAACTTCCCGCGGTTATTGGCCTCGTTCTCCCTGATCTCTTCCACCAGCCGCTCCTGAACCTCAGGATGCAGAGCCAACTCGTGGACAAGGAAAGACATGGTCGTGGACACCGTCTCAAAACCCGCCAGGAAGAAGAGCACCGCTTGGGCTATCAGATCGTCTTGGGACCACACTGGACATGAAATAAACAGACTGTTGGTGAATCATTTGAATATCAGACCACTCCCGAAATTTTTACATGGGCACGGGGCGTGATTCTCTTGAGAACCGGCAGAAACGCATCTGCTTCCCGTTCTCAAAGGAAAGAAACAAGTGCGATGAAAGGATTCAAAGTGCACCTCCTTTGGTTTATTTTTATTTTTATAGTGATAACCTTGATATACCAAAAAAGTTGTAGCTTTGGTTTGGTAGCTTAGTTCGTTTGAGCATGCCCGTATCAAAGGGAAGGTTGCGGGTTCAAATTCCGTCTGAGTCGACCATTTTTGGGATATTATAAAAGTCGTCCTTTGGTATATATCACATGTTCTTCAGTTGCAGCCGCAGGGTACAAGGACGTGCCGGTTTCTTTACGATTAATGGCGCATTTTTTGAACGGAAAAACTATTGGTGCACTACAAAAATTGAACCCACGGCCTTTGAAAAGGCGAAAATCACTTCGATAACACCACCAGTGCTTTTAGTAAGAATAACTAACCTCTGTTTACGTTTGTCTTGCCTAGCGATGATTCTTCAACTGTAGCGAAACCAGCATCAATGTCTTTAGATCCTTTAAGTTCGTGCGATAGTTTTCCTGAAACATAATATGATTGTACTAAATGTTATTTTTAAAGATTTAAAAATGATTCAAAGTAAATTAAATAAACATCACTCACAGCCCTCTACATAGTTCTGAACCACGTCAGGGTTTCCTGTGTCGTGGGTATTGGAAAAAATAAGAAGTTAAAGAAACTCAGTACCACAACACCTAGCTCCAGAACAAATATTGCAAACATTTAGGAGGAGGTCGGGCACAGCGAGATTTTATGAAATTTATTAAAGCCTTTTATTAATCCATTGAATATTAAAATAAATATTAAATATAAGTATAATAATAATAAATATAATAGTTATTATTATTATTTTTTTCATTAAATTAAATTATTCTTCATTCTATGTACATATCTATCAGTAGGTTTCTATTTTCATTCAAGGATCTCTATCCGAGTAAAGGCCTCCTACAAATTGTTCCATCTCTTCCTGTCTGTAGCTATCTTTTTCCACTCCGCGCCCGCTGTTTCTTTGATTTCAGCGAGATTATCTCGTTCTTAATTGGAGCAGCCCGTTTGGGGAGGGACCTCCGCCTTACAGAAGATCGCAGCAAAATAACATTATTTGTTTCAATAGTGTTGTGTTCCTGCGGTGAGTAGGGTTGCCAGAGCTATTTAGGGGGAGGAGGTTCGGGGTCGGCAACGCGTGCGTGATGCCTCCGGTATTGCAGGCGCTCATAGGCTGCTTACCAACAGGTGGGCCTTGGTATTCATGTTTGTCACCTCAGTTGTATAAAAAAAAAATCCTTCCTTGGAATTTGTCCTGAGGGATAACTTTGAGCGTTTGAGCCGACCAATCACCTGACGCATCAGAGAGATCGTCAAGTGAAGCAAACGAGGTATATGCTGCCTTAATTTGGTCAAACCTAAATGGGGGCTAATGAGATTTACAACTGGGTTTTTCCGCTGTTTATAACAGTCGGTAGACCATTACTGGGGTCTATAAACACCTTTAGAACTCATCAAGACTAGTCATAGGCTCGTATTCAGAGACACGACTCAAACTTAGATTTAATCACAGATCAGCTGAACTCTCCTTAAGTATTGAATCTCTTCTCAAACATAGCTTTTGTTCAAGAACGGTACTTAAACTACTCTCAGCTGAATCGAGTTTCAAATCTGTACTCAAATGTTCTCGTTTTTATTTTAATTTATTTATAATTTTCGATCCGTTTTACGCAGAAATTCAAACAGACAGGGTGGAAATAGAACAGAACTATAAAGTGAAGTATAAATATGCATCAAAGTACGTGTAACGGAACGAAAATGTCATTTGATTAATGTCTAATCAAATCTAAACTCAAGCACCGATTTCGTCTGATTGACGTTTCAGAATAAGCATTTAGTCAGGTGAACAGTGATTATTGAAGCTATACATAAATACTGTTCAAGAATTAGAATCTCGCCTCAAATCGAGATTTAAGTACAGATCAATGCTCGAGTCTTGTCTCTGAATACGAGCCATAGTCAACCATTCCAAATATTGTTCTACTATAAGGTATGAGTAGTACCTTTCTTGGCCTCCATGAGCAGGTGTATCATATCGGGACGGATAATTTTTCTCTCCTCTCTGTCCTGCATGGTGGAAGTCACTAAATGTCTGAAGAATTTCACTGATGCTGCAGGGAACAGGGTTACTTTGAGAAGCTACAAAAATAAAAAAGAAAACAATCAGACAACCTCCGAAGGCTCATAGGGGCTTTTAGTTAAGTATTTTTTCAGGAGGAGGTAGGGCACAGCGAGATTTTCTCGTTCTGAATTGGAGCAGCCCGCCTGGGGAAGTACCTCCACCTTACAGAAGATCGCAGCCAAATAACATTATTTGTTTCAAATAGTGTTGTGTTCCTGCGGTGAGTAGGGTTACCAGAGCTCTTTAGGGGGGAAGGGGGTTCGGGGTCGGCAACGCGTGCGTGATGCCTCTGGTATTGCAAGCGCTCATAGGCTACGGTAACCACTTACCAACAGGTGGGCCGTATGCTTGTTTGCTACCTCTGTTGTATAAAAAATATATATATATATATTTCTTCTATGGTCCTTTGTGCTTGGCAAAAAATCTTCATTGGCATAGAATCTCGAAAAATGTTATACTAAAACCTACCTTCATTATCTGAGGAAAGGTCAAGTATCCGAAAAACATAATCATCATTCTGAAGTTGAAGTTGAAAGTAGTCTTCCCAATGGTGTAGAACGCGTTATCTACATCGGAGTGGGAGTCCACCTTTAAGCCGAAAGCGCAGGAAGCAATGACGTCGTTGGCGTAACGGGTGGTCAGGTCTTTGGCATCTACGTCGATGTAGCCAACTGAAAGGTTATAAGTTTGCAATTAAGGGTCAACGACTGGAAGAGAAAACATGTTGTGCCAACACATCGCCAAGCCGTGTTTGTTGCCTGATTCTTCTAGGCTTGGTCGCGAGGAACAGGCATAGCTTCACCTAGTTTCTAAGACGTGTCAAAGTAATCCTAGTGATTTTATTGAAAAAAAAAAACATCGTGTGGGAAAAAGATGGCATGATGATGAATCTAGGGTCTCATCATCATTTCTCATCCATCTATCAATAAAGGCTGACAACTGAAATTCCCAAGTATGGTACTCTATAACATCTCCGGGTACTCAATGTCCTTCAAGATACCTAACGGGGTTGTCAAAGGCGCGGCCTAACATTGCATTTGGTATATACCTAAAATCACATCGCCAGTATCCTAAAGAAAAGAATACTAAGAAATAGCAAAAGACTCTATTTAATTTTAGAGCATAGCTCTTAAAAATTTCGTTTATTTCTCCGATTGAGAGCACCATACGTATTACACACATAAAATCTCCATACCATCCATAAAAAGATAATCCATTGGTCTCTACAACCGGGGTTTAAACTCACAGTAATATTGGAAGGCGGGGTCACCACCATTAAACCACTGTCATAGAGCATAGCCTCTATAAAATATCTCTATAAAGAAGATCTCTGGCCGAAGGGTGTTGTGTTCCGTCGCTTCCGCGGGCGGATACCTACTGCCAATGACAATTCGCGCCCCACGTCGCAGTTTCTACGTGGCAATGAATTGTGTTTTTATCATATAATATGTATGTTAGTCTTTAAGGTATATATCTATATGGGCCGTAGTGTAAGAAAAATTCCATCTGTTTTTTATTCTATTGTTGCCTGAAATAAAGTTATAGTATTGTATTGTATAAACCCGTCGCTAAGGTAAACGCCCTTTACCTCCAGAGTCCTCAATCTTAGTCCTTAAAGACTTGTTCATCTGTTCTCCGACTTCCACTATGAGGTGCAGCATCTGCTTCATCTTGGAACTGGTGAAGGCTGGGCTTAGCGTCGACCGCATGTCCTTCCATTCTTGACCTGTTATTATAAGCACACATAAAGCTAAGTTTTAAACTCGTCTCTGGCGAGTTTTTGTGTCTTGGCGAGTTGCCACCTAAGCCTTGCTGGTTACGTCAGACACGTAATGTATGTCTGTATGTGGTATTGTCTGTCATACAAGCCGCTGCTTCCGGTACATGGTCATCACTTTAGGCCCTTTCTGCGATGTCTAGCAACAGCCGAGTCGAATAGTCGAACGTAGGTAATCGTCCGCGGTAACGCCAGCCTAAAGGACTATGCCTTTTTTTGTCGTGTCAGCCTGATGAAGTCCACTGCTGAACATAGGCCTCCCCCAAAGAGTTCCATAACGAACGGTCTTGAGCCTTTTCCATCCACCGACTTCCCACAACCTTAACAATGTCGTCGGTCCATCGGGTGGGGGGCCTTCCAACACTGAGTCGTCCGGTTCGTGGTCGCCACTCGAGAACTTTTGTTCCCCAACGGTTGTCGGTTCTGCGAGCTATATGGCCGATTATGGCTGATTCTTTCTTGGTCACCTGTATTAGGTCAGTAACCAGGTTGAGGTATGGTGGCCATGAAAAGCCTATGACTGTCGATGACAGAATCAGTGTAGTGAAAGGATTAAAGTGCGACTATGCCCTAACCTGAGGCCTTAACTATTTTTATGGAAACTTGCCAAAAGTTTCTCGAAATATGACCACGATGAATGAACAAGGCCTCACAATGATCTTTGAACCTTTGATGAGATTTAGGAAGTACATACCTAGCAGCTGACGAAAACAACGTCAGTCAATGAAAAAATAGACATAAAAAGTAACCTTTCAATGAAAACAGGTTCCGTCCGAACAGTGGATCCGTCTTCTCGTCAATGAGCGTGCGGCGGTCCACGAAGTTCTCGAAGTCCTTCACGGTGATCTGCTTCACCAGGTCCACATCACGTACCATCAGGGTTGACTTCATGAACTCGTATCTACCCACAAACCTGCAAGTAAGTTGGTATGAATGGCCAATACACATAAGACAACTCATGACAACTTATATAACAACGTATGACAACGTATAGCAACTTATGACAATTTATGATATGTTCTAGGCCACCTGAAGGCATCTGTTATTGCTTGATGATTCTTGTCTTCATTGGCTTTCCAACGCATGGTAGGAAGTCGCATTGGAAATCAGGGGAGGCCTATGTTCAGCAGTGGACGTCCTACGGCTGAAATTCCGATCTTATCCTGACCTTTCCTCCGGGAACGTGATGTACAGCTTAGAGAAGTCATCAGCTATGTTCTCCTTTCCCAGCATGAGTCTGGTCATGTTGCCCATCAAAGGGATGGTGGGTAGGTTCTTGACCCCACGCCGGCTGAACATAGCGTACAGCTGACTGAAGTATAGGTATGCGGCGGCTGTGATTACCACGCCCCATATTAGGAGTAACAGCATCCTGAAAAATATAGAAGTGTTTGTTAGCTCCGGCTTGCCTTTTTTTAATTGCAAGTATCTATCGTTAAAATCTTCCCTATTCGATAGTTGAACATAAGAAAATGTAAGCCCTAAAAGGGGATGCGATGGGGTGTTGTGTTATAGTTGGTGAGGTAACTTTTTAATGCGTAGTGATTGATAGTAATAGTCATAATAGTCATTTATTGATACAAAAAAATAGAGGTCAATCAAAAAAATAAAATAATAATTATTGACTACATAAGTAGCAAGTATTCAATCAAAATATACCAAATTAATAAAATTCATACAAAATAATAAAATTACATACAAAATGTCACTAAACATAATTAAATTCAATTATAATAGAAAATAATAAAATTTATATTTATATGTTCATAAACTCGTCGAAGCTGTAGAAGGTTTGCTCGACAAGCCAGCGTTTCAATCTCTTTTTGAAAATATACATGTTAGAGGCCTGTGTAATGGTGACTGGAAGTTTGTTATAGACAGCCGGACCCATGACATGCGTCAGCTTGGATGACTTTGTAAGTGTCCGCGGCAAGTTCCCAAGTTTATGTCTGTTCCGAGTGTGGTACTTGTGTACGTCCTCGTGCCTCACATAAGAGCTAAGGTTGATTCGCACGTATACTGCAACTTGATATATTAATATACCAGGCAGCGTAAGAATACCTAGGCTTCTAAAATGCGGTCTCGCGGATACGTCGCTTCGGATTCGCACAATAGCGCGTACGGCCCTCTTCTGCATTAGACCCTCATTGAGCTGAATCTTTGCATACATGTACAAATCCGATGACAATACACTATTAGGGTGACAGTGAGCTGATCTGAATACGGAGTCTGGAGCTGTTTCATGGAACTCCTCAGAAAATGGTCCAATTGAGCTGAAACTTTGCCTATACCTATCGAGATCCGATGACAATACGATGTTATAGTAACAGCGAGCTGATATGATGAAGTAAGGAGGTGTAGGTTTGATCAGGGAATCGCGTGTGCGAAGCCGCGGGCAGCCGCTAGTAAATCATAAACAGAATGCGTGGTGACTCAGCACCAGACCATTAAGTGGCCTAGGCGGGGAACACAATGAGATATGATCACCGGTGACCTTGAGAACACTGGTTGATTAGTGGTCAACCATTCAGTGTCTGCTTATCAGCTGCGGCGCAGAATCAATACCGATACAAGCATTTGCGAACAAAGAATATTTAGTTGAAGACTTGTGGGAAATGTTACTTGAACTAAGCTTACTGTTACTGTAAAGTTTACATAGTAAAGTTATTCTTACCCTAGTATTCTAAGTCATCACACAACTATTTTTTTTTTTCCAATCAAATTTTACCGCAGTTTCGGTAAAATAATTGTTCCGGCTTCCCTTTAATCAGTTTAAAATAAAATTTAAATATTTTTTTGAAAATAATCCATTTTACCATGTCGCGGAATATTTAAATGTTACATTTTCGTATTTGCATGTGGAGTAGAAACTATAAATATTACCTATTTAAATCTAAAATCTTTGTAAAATTATATGAACGTTACTTGTAAAGAACTGTAATTACTGTAAACCTGACATGCCTATGTTATATGTTATAACGAAATGGTCAATAAATGAATTGAATCGAATGACGCAATTGCCGGAAAATGTTATTGAGATACTAAAACTTGGTTGAGTATCTTAGAATACTAGGGGTTAGTTTGGTGGACAATTCAAGCGGATTTCCGTATGAATGCTGCCTGAAACACAACAAAGGCAGACTGACCTTAATTAAGTAGGTACAAGTAGGTACCATAGCAACTTACGTAAATATGACGTTACCACTAATCGCGTTAAAATTGGTACAAAAAATTATACACAAATATTTACGCGTATCAACCGGTTTCAACCGCTCCGTCCTACAACCACACAGACGGACGGGCAACCGAATACTGACTATAAACCCAAGAGAACAGTGTATAATAAATGAATGAAAAATAATTTATTCAGATAATGTTAGTTATTAAAAAAAAACTGCCTAGACAAGGTGATTCATAATATTATTATGTATGCTATCCTGAAATCGGGTTATTCTATCAACAAAAAGACAGAACTTAAGCAAAATAAAACATCAATATTATGCAAATTTCCTTTCCCAAACTTTCACAAATGACCTGTTTTCGGTATTTTTATAATTAATTATCGTCATCCTGTAGTATTTATTAGATTCATTTTGAAACGAATTTTTTATTAAATATATCTAGCATACCTTCATCGCATGGAGTTTAAACACGGCTTGATGTCCCTGAAAACTTACTTGAGCGTGACCGAAGGTTAAAGGACCACGGGAGCGATAGATTCGTCAGCTCGAAGCGGGGCCATTCACGGGTTCAGTTCCTGCTTAAATCAAAAATTTATTGGAAATTAAAAAAAACTTCAAAATTACTAATTCATTGATTTATTGAAATTGCACGAAATAAACTGTGCACGAGCCTTTAATTGACAGGCCTCATAGCTCAGTTGGTAGTAACTCTGCCTTCTGCGCTGGAGGTCGCGGGTTCGATTCCCGCACTGGACAAACAGTTGTGACTAACACAGATGTTTGTTCTGTGTCTGGGTGTTAAAATATATCTCTTATGTATATCAGTCTCTAGTACCCATAGTACAGGCTATGCCTAGTTTGCGATCAGTTGACCGTGTGTGATATGTCCGGAATATTTATTTATTTTATTATTTATAATCTTCTCACTATACTGATTCTCTCACCGATGGTCATAGGTCCGTTTTAGGGTCACCATACCTCAACAAAGGCATAGACATGACCAAGAAAGATTCAGTGATACGACAAGCGAGCAAGTACCTACTGAAATAGCAAGGATCATAATGTGTTCATGTGGCTCGACATTAACTTTTTGCATTGCCATAACAACTTGCAAAAATTTTATCATACAAGCTTGTATGATAAAGTTGTAATGACAATGCAAAAAGTCAATATTTCCTACAATATTATAAATGCGAAAGTTTGTGAGGATGTTTAGATGTTTGTGGTTCAGCCACGCCGTAACGGCTCAACTGATTCCGTTGAAACTTAGAATATTAAAAATGAAAATGAAAAATATATTTATTTACTGCAAAAACATACAGAATAGTTCCTAGCATAGAATAGTTTATATGCTACTTTTTATGTAGAGCGATTTCGCGGGCAGAAGCTAGTTCATAATACGTATGATACCCAAAATTTGATAATTTTATATCAGAAAACTTGTTATTTTTCTCAACTTTTTCTAATAAAAAAAAATAAAAATAATGATAAAAATACCATTTTTTTCAATCATTTCAGATAAAAATTGTATTTTTATCATCTTTATAACTAATTTACTAAATGTAAGAAGTTCGTCATCAAAATTGCTCGTTACAAAAAGAACCCGCTCTTTACCAGCTCTTTACAATGAAACTTGTGGCAAATTATTTTTACTCAGTGGTTTTTTTCTAAAAAATTGCTACTAATAGGCGATAGAGAAGATTAGCAAGCTTTTAACTTTTGTTCTAATTCAAACTTATTTTTTTTTAGGTAGGTATTTAAACGTAGATATTTCGAAAATGTTACCTCCTTCTTTGAAATCGGTTTACGATGTGCTGATAATGAACCAAACAAAGGTATGTTAAGTTACTTACTGTACACACACTGTTAACACACCTTTGTTTGGTTCATTTTATGTAAATAAAGATAAGTGATTTGGTATTAATATGTTGTCTAGATATTATACATACATATAATAAGATGGTACCTACTCGTAAACCCTTATTTTCGTTTATATTTCAAGAGTTTAGCTCAATTAGAGTCGAGAGTTTTTTTTTGTTTTTCTTTCATTGAGCACTATTTAAGTTTATGTTTATTTTAAGATTTTTTTTTTGAGAATGCTATAGTGCACTTTTATTTTTATGTATATCAGGCCCTGTTTTTATGAAGATATTAGAAGATATATTGGTAATATAGATAATGTTTGTGCACTTTCAACAAATAAATAGTAAATAAACCCTTAAATTGTCTAATCCTACACGTTGTCTTTTCTTATTATAAAAAAATATTTCTTTGGTTTGTCAGTTATACAGATTTATCTGTAAAATGCACAAGATATCAAAACCAACAGATTTCATTCATTATCATTTCAGCCATCGGACGTCCACTGCTGAAAATAAGCCCCCATAGATAACCAGAAATAATAATTTCGTGGGGGCTCTTGTTGTTGATAGGGAACGCTGCTGCCCATCCCCTAGCTTTGTTTCCCTTAGTCGCCTCTTACGATATCCACGAGTAGAAATGGAGGGACCTATTCTTCAGCCGGAGACACCACGGCTAGATAGGGGCCACCAACAGATTTAATTTGATAAATTGCGATAAATTGATTTAAGAATGAGTAATAAAAATGTTCATCATCATCATCATCAACCTGTAGAAGTCCACTGCTGGACATAGGCCTCCCCCAAAGAGTTCCATGACGAACGGTCTTGAGCTTTCTCCATCCACCGACTACCCGCAACCTTCACAATGTCGTCGGTCCATCGGGTTGGGGGCCTTCCAATACTGCGTCGCCCGGTTCGTGGTCGCCATTCGAGAACCTTTACTCCCCAATGGTTGTCGGTTCTGCGAGCTATATGGCCTGCCCACTGCCACTTCAACTTGCTAATTCTGAGAGCTATGTCGGTGACCTTGGTTCTTCTACGGATTTCCTCATTTCGGATCTTATCACGTAGTGAAACTCCGAGCATAGCTCTCTCCATAGCCCGTTGCGCGACTTTGAGCTAACTTTGACTTTGAGCTAGCGAATAAAAATGTTTTCGTTGATTAATTTGAGACACTAAGGAGTTAAGTGTGGATTTCAGCCGCATATGAGGTAATGCCTAGTTTTCGCCAAATTTATGATGCATCGCACCAATTCAACTTTTTTTTGGCAAAAAACTGGCATTTCATGATGAATTTGGGCAAGGTTTGCGCATGTTGAAGAAAGTCCTGTATAGCGAAAGTGATGTTGGTTATGTGCTATAAAAATTTATTCGTATACGCCACTACATGAGTGAAACCGCACGGCACCGCTAGTTATTTATGAAATCTGAAGTGCATTAGATAAGTGCCTATCACTTACTGATATTTATTATCATAGAACGATGAACGCTCGTAAAGCTCACTTATGGTTATCACGGTAATGATAAAGCGTAAATTACTGATAAAGGATCGAAAAGGATGTGTGCTACTAAGTATAATATGGCTTATAGCTGGTCGTTAAAATCTAATAAGTAAAAACCGTTTTTTTTTTTTTATACAACAGAGGTGGCAGACAAGCTTACAGCCCACCTGATGGTAAGCGGTTACCGTAGCTGAGCGCTTGCAATACCAGAGGCATCACGCACGCGTTGCCGACCCCAAACCCCCTTCCCCCCTAAAGAGCTCTGGCAAACTCTGACAACAATTATACAACTATACAGGGCTTATTATATCCAGATTTTTTTTTACTATAAAAAAAAGAATAATTCTACCTTGTGCCCGCGCCCGCGTCTTTGATGGCGTGGTACCTAAATATTATTATATTCTACATGCTATACTACGTACCTATATAACAATATCTTTTCCAAGTTTCATCAAAATCGGCGTGATCGGTTTAAAGATTATTTATTTCTCAAAGAACATATACATAACGTTCACTTATATGAGATATACAAAATTTGTACTTAAGTTTAAGTATCTACTTATTTTAGCTCTAGTGTGCTTACCTATTAGCATAATCATACGTCATCCACTTACTTAGTACAAAAAAAAAAGAAAAAAAATAATAAGAATTGTGATGTTAACCACAGGCCAGACCTACCCTCACTTTTGATGATTGAACGACAAACTCTCAAATTTATAATTTATTTATTATTATAATTAGTTTAAATTACTGATAGCTAAGTCTGCGGGTAGAACGTCAGACAAGGTCGGACAGACGGACAGACGAGACATTTGTCTTAGATCCCCTCTGGGCAAAACTATAAGGGATGGATATTTTGAACAGTTTTTTTATTTTATTATTTACTAGCGTACGCACGCGACTTTGCTCGCGTGGTATCTTGATAAAAAGGGGAAATTTTGAAAAACCCTCAAATACGCATTTCATTATTTTACTTTATGAGTATTTGTATCAAGTTTCAGATAAATCTCTCCAAGCGTTAAGATTCATACAAACTTTGATATCTCATTAAACCCTTTTAAGGGGTAGTTTTGAAAATCTAAAAATACAGTTTTTCCTTATTTCTATCATACATTATTTTCAGTTAGTTTCAAATCTGTAGGTTCAAGGAATACGACTTTTCATACAAACGTTTTAACCCCTTTTCACCGACTTAGGGGTTGATATTTTGAAAATCCTTTCTTAGTGGATGTGTTTGGCATATAAGGCAGCTACTGTCCAAATTTCAGCTTTATAGCTTCAGCGGTTTGGGCTGTGCGTTGATCGTGGAATCAGGCCTTGTTCTTTTATATATACAGATTTTTTTAAGGTAGCTATAGTGTCACTTTACGGCCTGTTGTGATCGCCACTTGTTACTTGCGTAGCCCCTTTATAGGGCGTTCAAAGTTCACTGCAAAGCACCGCAGCTGTTGAGAATTGAAGGATTTTTGGTAGGAGGTAGGGCACAGCGAGATTTTCTCGTTCTGAATTGGAGCAGCCCGCCTGGGGAGGTACCTCCGCCCTACAGAAGATCGCAGCCAAATAACATTATTTGTTTCAAATAGTGTTGTGTTCCTGCGATGAGTAGGTTGCCAGAGCTCTTTTGGGGTGGGGGGTTCGGGGTCGGCAACGCGTGCGTGATGCCTCTGGTATTGCAATCGCTCATAGGCTACGGTAACCGCTTACCAACAGGTGGGCCGTATGCTTGTATGCCACCTCAGTTGTATAAAAAAAAATAAAAAATTACTTTGGGGTGAGTTCATTTAGCTCCGGAATTCGGAACACAGAGAACCAATGGGCCTTTGACCAGCAGTGGGATACTAGAATATGAATGATGATGATGATGTGCGTGTTTATTCTTGGCCTATTACGCGTTGAACACAAATCGCGCAGCAGTCTCTCGATCCAGTCGTTTCAACCAATTCGGTTGCAGATTACGAAATACGCAATCCAAAGTTTGTTTGTTTGTGTAGGTCAAAGATTTTGTTGGTCTGGTCTAAGTATATGTGTTGTTGTGTCAGTGTCAACTTGTTTTTGCGATAAAAAAATGTGAGTTTTTTTTGTTTTGTTTATTTTTTCAAATGTTCCTATCGGTTATGGAACACAGGTGGGTTAAGGATTTTGACGACAACGGTGGCGAAGCGTGCGATTGCCCGTCCGAGACGCAAGATGTGCGGGTTCAATTCCCGCTGCGGGACAAATGATCGCATGAATTGCGCTGCGCTTAGTAACATGGCTCTGAGGTAAACATTTTCGACTCTAAATTTTCTCTCGAGTTATCTTTGATAGCCCTGTTGTAGTTTTATTTATCACTTGCAGTCACCAGGACAACTTAAGTATACTTAATTATACTATAGCTAGTATTCTTAGCTTTTTTAAATACCAGAATCCTTTTTATTCCGCCAGCTGGAATAGAGCCCGCACCTCTTGCGTCCATGTAGACAAATAGACCATGGGTGAAAAATTACACAGGTGGTGATAAGTGGTGAAGTGTGGCAAAGGTCCAAAATCCCTCTTCACATCCATGTATGTATGTAGGTAGGTAAAGGTGATTAGAATTAATTACCATAATGCAATGTGGTGCAACAGGTACTTCATTTGCATGATGTTGCATGAGATAAATGATTCAACAAATGGAATTTATTATGATCGGAAAAATACTGTGCAAAAAAGAGCTGTTTAGGGGTCAAATCTGTTAAAATTAAATTATTCCGCTGTTTAGGTAGCAATATCGAACTTCTCGTTCGTTTAAGAATTAGTAAAGAAGATGTTATAAAAAAAAAACAACTATTTTTTTCGAATATTTTATCTTTTTGTTGATGGAATGAATCCCTTTCCAAATAGTAATACTAGTTGAGGAACACACTGAAGAGCAACTACATAGAGAGGCAAAACATAGTTTTTTTTTATTTTATCCACACCACAGAACATCCAAACATAGTAGTTTTACAGAAGATCTCAGCCAAATAACATTATTTGTTGTGTTTCTACGGTGAGTAAGGTTGCCAGAGCTCTTTAGGGGGAGGGCTCGGCAGGCAACACATTAGCAATGCTCCAGGTCTTGCTAATGTCAATAGGCGACGGTAACCACCTACCATCAGCAGGGCCGTAAGCCTGTTTGCCTCCGTATAACATAAAGTTTCTGTATTCCAGATCATGATCATCTTAATATGGAGTGTGGTGATATTGATCGCCATCTACCTGTACTGCAGGCAAACTTACTCAGTTTTCAAGCGCGCTGGCGTCAAGCATTTTACCCCACTCCCACTGTTGGGCAACATGACCCGGATCATGCTGAAGATTGACCACTTCACTGATGACGTGGACAGGCTGTACTTCTCGTTCCCTGAGGAGAGGTGAGAGGACATCCCACTATTGGGATAACTCACTTTTACTAACGACGTAATTTGGTAAAGGTGAAAGTAGTTCTAATTTCTTCAAAATCCAAAAATCGTGATCCAGGTTACTTATTGGAATTAACACTTTTTGACTTTGACTTTGACTATGAGTCCTTCTTGTGTGTCCTAAGTAGTCCTAACGTTCACTTACTTCTTCAGCCGGGGACACCACGGCCATTGCTGGTGATTAAAATTACCGGGAATGTCTGTTATCTGTCATTAGATTATTGACATTTAAATTTCATTTTTGGTTGTCTACCTACTGTAGTTTATCTGCAAACTTATCTTTTTGTTTAATTACCTATTCATAACTTATTGTTTTAAATTTTTTATCTCTCCCACTCGCAAAACAATTAGTTTATTTGGCTAACGTGAAATAGAATACCTATGAATCTTCTTCTACAAAAAAGGTAGATAGGACCAATTAATCATTCATCTCTCTGCCCTTGTCCCGCATTATGCGAGGTTGGCACACCATGTTTTCCTCTCTCTTCTGTTAGCCGTCATCTTCGCGCATACTCCGAATCCATACATCTTTTCTTAGGCCTTCCTTTAATCTTAAAACCATCCACATTCATACCTAATAATCTTCTCGTTACATGACTTTCATTACATGCCCATACCAACTCCTCAACTTTTCCGTTACGGATGTTACTTTCAAAAATCATCTGATGAACTCATTCTTTATTTTCTCCATTTTAGTCACTCCATATTATATCCATGTCATCATTAGCATCTCCGCCTCATGCACTATTCTTTCATCCATCCCTTTTGTAGCCCAACACAGATTCATCCATACATATCGGCAGGCATTATAACTGTCTTGTAAAGTTGTTACCTTTTAATACACCCAATCGGTATATATAAAAGAACAAGGCCTCAACGTGCGATCAACGCACAGCCCAAACCGCTGAAGCTATAAAGCTGAAAGGACAGCAGCTGCCTTATATGCTTAACACATCCATATTGGATTTTCAAAATATCAACTCCTAAGAGGGTGAAAAGGGGTTTGTATGAAAAATCGTATGCCTTGAACCTACAGATTCGAAACTAACTAAAAATAATGAATGACAGAAATAAGGAAAATGAATTTTTAGATTTTCAAAATAACCCCTTGAAAGGGTGTAATGAGATGTCAAAGTTTGTATGGGAGAATCTTAACGCATAGAGAGATTTATCCGAAACTTGGTACAAATACTCATAAAGTCAAATAATAAAATACGTATTTCAGGGTTTTTCAAAACTGCCCCTTTTTATCAAGATACCACGCGAGCAAAGCCGCGGGCGTACGCTGGTTTAATATAAAAGGCATAGCAATGATCTATAGCGAAACTAGAAAATAAGTAACACGTTATTAACCAGTACTATATCATATTCTCCAGGTTTGTTGGGAGATTCGAGTTTATGAACACAATGGTCATGATCCGAGACTTGGAGCTGGTGAAGAAAATTACCGTCAAAGACTTCGAGCACTTCCTCGACCACCGAAGCCTTATCGACCAAGAGTCGGATCCTCTGTTCGGAAGAAACTTGTTCTCTTTGAAAGGTAGAAATTTATCAATACATATTTGTAAAAGGTTTTTATTGTTCAAACCTTTTATATTCAACAATTTGTAATAAGAGTAACGAAATGATGAAATTAAGCCTAAACAGTTTTCTTTTATCTAACTAAGTTCCGCTACCATCTTCCATTCCCATTATCAGATCGGGAGCTGTCATTACATTATACTGAAGGTGCCTGCGAAGAATCGCGACATCCTCTCTCCCGACTTCTGGCCTGCAGGAATAGTTTACCGACGATATAGGGATGCGCTAAAGAACAAATAGCCCTAATAATATTTTTAAGTGTCAATTTTTTTTATGTATTTTAGTTTTAAAGTATATCTTAAGTATTTAAGTATTTATATCTTAAGTACTTAAGTATTTAAAGTATATATCTATGGGCCCTGTATTTGTACATGTACTTTGCTGTGTTGCCTGAAATAAATGACTTATTATTATTATTCTATATCGTGAATAAGATTCTACAAGAATACAATTAAAAACTCAGCCAGATCTTCGTAAAAACTATCGCAAGAGTTGAACCACTTGTCGCAGTATAAAAGATTGCTTAGTCAAATTAAAGCTTGACAAATGTCGCAGGTCAAGAATGGAAAGACATGAGGTCAACCTTGAGCCCCGCGTTCACCAGCTCGAAGATCCGCCTGATGGTGCCCTTCATGGTGGATGTCGGAGACCAGATGATGAGGGCTTTGAAGAAGAAAATTGATGATTCTGGAGGTAAGAACCAGGCATGCTCAAATTGTTGTTCAAAAATGTAAGTGTGTATTAACTCGTGCTTTAAACGGTGAAGGAAAACATTGTGAGGAAACCAGAGAGTATTCCTAAGGGCGTGAGTTTGCAACCGCCACGTATAGAATACTACTACAAAATGGTGGCACGTGCCAAATGTTTGGACGAGCCTCCAACTACCACCTAGGATCTCGACTGGAGAACTAAGAGATATTCAAACCATGACATGACCGTGACCGAGACCATGCTTAGGGAAAAAAGTCGTGGACATGTTTCTATTTCTACATAAATTAATTTTAGGATTAGGATTTTTAATAATAGCCCCAAAATAGTATGGTTCGTTTGTGTTTTTATGATGGTTAGTGGTAAATGGAAAATAATATCATCAGTCTTACCAGTCGACGCTCTTTCAACAACCTTAAATCCTTAAAATCCTTAAATCTTTATAGCCAAATAACTAACTTCACTATTTTGTTTTCTCGCGCCTAGGTCAGTTAATTTAAATTCAAAATTTAAATAAAATAGTAGTGTTTAAAGAAAAATGAAAATGAAAATGAAAAAAATTAAAAAAATGTTTATTGCTACTAAATACAGACTTTAAACTAGGTAATACATAGGATAATATTTTACGCATCATTTCTGTACAAGTAGAGATGATTTGCCGTAAGACAAATAACAACGGTTCCCACACTAGGCTGGGCCTGTATCGTGGTAACCAATACGATTTACAAGCTAAAATTAAAAACCTCAATTGACTGTCGTAACGATGCTGAATTTATACACGATATATTTTGAGAGCTATTAATGCTATTAATATTATGTAATTAACCTAGAATTATAATTATTACCTACTTAATTTATAAATGAATTATATAAAATATAATATAATAAAATTGTTACTTATCTTAATATGTATCATTGGACTTGTAAAATCTGCTTTTACTAATCATCATCATCATCATCATCAGCCTGATGAAGTCCACTGCTGAACATAGGCCTCCCCCAAAGAGTTCCACGACGAACGGTCTTGAGCCCTTTCCATCCACCGACTTCCCGCAACCTTTAGAATGTCATCGGTCCATCGGGTGGGGGGCCTTCCAACACTGCGTCGCCCGGTTCGTGGTCGCCATTCGAGAACCTTTACTCCCCAACGGTTATCGGTTCTGCGAGCTATATGGCCTGCCCACTGCCACTTCAACTTGCTAATTCTGAGAGCTATGTCGGTGACCTTCGTTCTTCTACGAATTTCCTCATTTCGGATCTTATCACGTAGTGAAACTCCTAGCATAGCTCTCTCCATAGCCCGTTGTGCAACTTTGAGCTTGTGTATGAGGCCAATAGTTAGCGACCAAGTTTCAGTGCCATAAGTCATCACTGGCAACACGCACTGATTGTAGACTTTCGTCTTGAGGCTCTGCGGTATCTGCGACGAGAAGATATGACGAAGTTTCCCAAACGGCTTTTACTAATAAAATCTTGTATCTTGTATCTAATTTCCAGACGGCTACATCGATGTCGACATCAAAGACATGACCACCCGCTACGCCAATGACGTAGTCGCCTCCTGCGCCTTCGGCCTGAAGGTGGATTCGCACCTTGATCTGGACAACCAGTTCTACGTGAGGGGGAAGGAGGCATCCACCTTCAGTTTTTGGCAGCTCCTCATGTTCTTCGGGTTTTCGTCTTTCCCTAAACTGATGAAGGTAATATTTGTATCGGTAAGCAATATTTTCTGGCCATGGTGGCTGCTGAAGAATAATATTTATTAAAAAAAAATATATATATTCCGGACTTATCACTCACGGTCAGCTGATCCCAAACTAGGCATAGCCTGTACTATGGGTACCAGAGACTGATATACATAATAGATAAATATTTAACACCCAGACACAGAACAAACATCTGTGTTGATCACACAAATGTTTGTCCAGTGCGGGAATCGAACCCGCGACCTCTAGCGCAGAAGGCAGAGCTACTACCAACTGAGCTATGAGGCCTGTCAATAGGAAGATTCTTCTAAAATTTGAATAACCACTTCAGGTTTGTGAAATTTTGTTCTGTATCTTCATTAGAACTTTTTCAAAATTAAATGAAACTACAGAGCAATCAGCGTACATACGAGTACATATATTAATTATCAGTGAGCACCCGTAATTGGCTCTCAAAAACGAAAAAATGTGTAAGCAACTATAACAAAATTGTTTGTTGTCAAAAAAAAACATGAAAACGGACAAAATGATTCCAAAATTTTTGACTCGAACAACAACAATTTTGATGATTGATGGTGATGACTGCAATCCCGGATCGCAAACATGTTTTTATAAGCCCTTCAATTCGAACTTGCAATCTGTTTTGCAATTTCAAATCATTTTTTACCATACACCAAATTATTATAATAACATTCAAGTCATTGCTGGCTTGCTTGCCGTGTCACTGATTCTTTTTTGGTCAGTCACACCCTGTATTAAGTCCTGAAAAAGGGCTTTGACAGTCGCTGAAAGAATCAGTGTTGTGAAAATATTAAAGAGCGCCTCTTAAAGGCTCCTTTCGCTACCACCTCACGCTCACTACCACCACTCCACCAGTCCTTTCAGTCCAAATAATTACAGGTAGGTATATAGTAGCACCTCAAAATCTATGATAGCAGCAATTTCCTGCCACATGATAGTAAGTCCCATGAAAATCTGTGGGGGAGGCCATGGTCTTTTTTACGGCTGGAATGATGATGATGAATAGCACCTACATACATCAGCTCAACAATGTTGTTTGTAAACACAAGCGTTAGAGGTCACGTCCAAGGCCAGCAGGCGCCTTGCGGTCGTTGGAATATAATCCGCAGTGAGCCTGATAAATAAAAAATATGTAGGTACATATTGTGTGAGCTGACTGATTGAGCAATTGGCAGACCAACGCTGTAAAACTAGAAGGTTGCTCATAATACGCAGCTAGGATGTATGACTGAATGAATAGAAAGATGTGATGAGATGGTTGGAGCCAGCATAAATTTGAAGATAATTCTAACAATCTTAGCAATATCCAAAACATTTCAAACTTCTTCGCGCCGCTCGTGTTTAAAACCTTTCAGATGTCGTTAAGACTGATAAAAACATCTTCAATGTTGTACTTCATTCCCATTTCACTAACACAATAGCACTGCTGGACGAAACCTGTTATACAGGTTTTACGACTTAATAGAGTATTTGTCGTCGGGGATTCTAGATTGGAGCGGTACTTCGTCCAAAAAGGGGCTAATATGGGGCTACCGGATATCTCCGCCTGATGATATACAACTTCGTTTTTTTTATTAGAAAGGCCAAATGAAAATTGTTTTCTATACCTATTTTCGCTATTGCCATGATCCTATGTCCATTCAAGAGCTATTTGAAAAGTCCAAATCTCAACATGATTCGAAATATTCTAGGCTTTAAAAATCACCCTGTTCTCCAAAGCATCAAAAGGCTTCTTCAGGAACCTGGTGATGTCCACCATGCAGGATCGTGAGGACAGACACATCATCCGACCTGACATGATACACCTGCTCATGGAAGCTAAGAAAGGTATGTGATAGGTATTTTTATATAAGGTATTCTTTTTTAATTCATTATTACGATCATAACCTTGATTACACCATGCACGAGCAATGGTGGAATGGTGGTACGCCCAGCCTTCCAGAAAATAGAGTAGTTCATGCCTCAGCGATTATAAAAAGTCAAACTCAAAATTGTCTTTTTTCAGTACACATAAGGATTATTTGGTAATAAGTTTTAAATTATATATAGTAACAGTAACAGTTTACAGGGGCCAGTATGGACGTTTAGTTTAGATCTATTACTGCTGCTTGGTACCACGGGCAGATGTTGGAAAATTTAATTGTTTGTAACAATTAGCTAAGCCATTTGTGGAATTTTACAGGAAAACTCTCCCATGAAGAGAAAGCTACCAAGGACGTGGACGCTGGTTTTGCTACCGTCGAAGAATCTTCAGTCGGCAAAAAGGACATTAACAGAGGTTTATCATAATTAAAGTAATTTAAATTGGACCTTGATGCAATGAACTGCGTTCAGGTAATCTGAAGCCTGATTACAAAATAATAGGTTGTCGGAAAAATACAAACCAATTTCGAAAATCAGATGTTCGTTCAGCTGCAGTTTTCATAAGAATTTCCAATGCGTGGGTAGATAGGTACATACAATTTCAAAAAGTAACCCCCTTATAAACTCTACGTAAAAAAGCATTTTTAAAATTACTGTCACTGTTTCTTAAAACAATGTAAGAGATGGCAATACCCTAAGCATTGTTTATCATTTGATAGAGTTTTATAAGCCTGTAAGCCCATAAGGTATTGCCCCAGATTGCCCCCTTTCCTGATAGACTATTCACTACATATAGGTCACAGGAAATTGAAGAAGACCATAACAAGTCCACTAATATCAAGAATGATTGTACAAAATGTATCACCATAATTTATGTTGTCACTTTTAGTATGGTCCGACGACGACTTAGTAGCCCAAGCAATCCTCTTCTTCATCGCCGGCTTCGAGACCGTGGCCTCATCCATGTCGTTCCTTCTCCACGAGCTGGCGGTGAACCCTGAGGTCCAAGAGCGGCTGTTGGAAGAAATCAGACAGAACGAGGACAAGAATGGAGGGAAGTTCGATTACAACTCGGTCCAGAGCATGGTTTATATGGATATGGTGATCTCAGGTTATTTTCATTTTACCGCAAATTTGGTAAATTAAGAGGGCTATGAGTTGAGTTTGCGTACAGCCATTTTGATGAGAGGGAATTTCTAGGGTTGGGGGCCTACGACGACTCTTAGGCGGCGACGCAAGTTGACAGTCACTAAATAAGTTATAAAAACATAGCACCCAACAGTAACATACATAGTCCTGATCCCACACCAGGATTCCGTGGGTCAGAAACTACGAGTACCACTGTGAGCTTGAAAGCAATAGTTTACACGAATTTGAACCATAAATCTTTGTTTCTTTGTTTGACCTAGAGAGATTGCGGAAGAGTGCCCGTCTAAGACGCTTTGGTTTTGAATCCCGCTGCGGGATAAATATTTGAATGATCTGTGAATTTTGTTCCGGGTCTGGGTGTTCATAATGTCCCTTGTGATTTCAACTAAACAGATTAAATTTTGTATAGTTTTGATTCATTGTGAGGTTTTATTAGTCGAATTAAATTGTCCTTGATAAAGCCAGTGGTGACTCATCATCATTTATTTGGCCCCGCAGGTTAAACCGATGATTTTATGATTACAGAAGAAGGTCATATTAATATCTAACAATGACACCGAGTTCAGAGATTTTTTGTACTAAATCAGATGAAAAAAAAACATCAAGTTTAGATTTATCATCATCAGCCTGTAGAAGTCCACTGCTGGACATAGGCTTCCCCCAATGTTTAGATTAAGCTACTACAAACGCGACATTTTTAAGGTAGTTTGATGCCTCTGGTATTCGTTCATGACTACGGTTACCATTTACCAACAGGTGGGCCGTATGCTTGTTTATCACCTTAGTTGTATTAAAAAGACTAGCACCTTTACACTGTCTTCAATAAAACAGGAAGCTTTCCATTCTCACTCAGAGACTCCAGAACTTTAAGATTAGGTTAAGCGTTGATTGTCAGAGGGTCAAGTACCAAATTCATTATTTTAGAAGAAGAGTATCCTCTATTTCTATCAGGCAATTAGCTTAAGACATAACAAAAGCACACACACACAACACAACTCTCCTCCTCGCTCTGAACCACCATCTCCTTAAGATTAGAGCTACAGACAGCGGCCTCTGTCGCGGCTGTCTTCAGCACAAAGAAACAGTGGAGTGGACACGTTGTAATACATTGCACTGCCACAAATGAAGCTAGGCTCAAAACAGGAATGCAGGTGGTGATCGGATCCTGCTCCTCTTCATCCACAACATCAACGGGGATTCCCGAACAATGTTGCCACCAACCCAGGGTCCTTCTCCGTTACTTTAAGGAGTTGGGCTGGCTGGGGTGAGGTCAGCAGGGGGACAATGCACAATACACCCCAACGCGGGACGTCAGTGCAGATCTTATTCCCCCATTTAGAATTAGAAGCTTCTGTACGGCGCACAAAAACCCTTCATCTCACTGATTCTTTTGCCGTCTGTTACAGAGCCTCGGCATTTTATAAAAACGAACAATTCTAATTTCAGAATCGCTAAGACTATGGCCTCCTGCGATAGCAATGGACAGGCAATGCATTACAGACTACAATGCTGGAAAACCCAACAGCAAGGCTACAGAAGATTTTATAGTAAGTTCCCATCATCAGCTTGCTCATGACTGGTAATACGTAATGGTAACATAACTACGTGCAAAAGATTTATATTAAATAAAATAAAGACGGTCAAGTGTGAGAACTCGCGCCCTGAGGGTTACGTACCATTGGTCGTGGGTTCGAATCCCGGTCGTGCACCAGTGGTCATGGTCAGAAAATAAAAATTCTGAGTGTAGGAATTGACAAACTTATATTTGCGGTCACTCACGTAGTAATTGTATGACATGGACCGCAAATATAATTTTGTTTCCTAAAAAACTTCAAAATTCCTCAATTTCAGACTTTTCTCTTTAATTGTGTTACAAAAGCTCCAAGAATTCCAAATTTCAGAATTGTAAGATAACTGGAAGTACCTTAGAGGTTTTACATTTTAGCCATTTCTAAACCTTAATAGGTAGTAAATTTCAAGTTGACACCTTTAGCCGTTTCTGGGGAAAAGGGTCTTGACAGACGGACATACAGACAGACGGACAACAAAGTGATCCTATAAGGGTTCCGTTTTTCCAATTTAGGTACGGAACCCTAAAAATAACACCCAACAGTCATACATGGTCCTGAGCCCACACTAAGATTCCCTGTGTCGTGGGTATCATGCTTGCTTGTCATGTCACTGATTCTTTCTTGGGCATCCTGTATTTAGTCAGTGACCAGGTTCAGGTTCACCTTCAGCGAAAGAACCAGTGTAGTGAAAGCAATAAAGTGCGCTTCTTAGAGTCGGTATCATAAACTACGAGTACCATGGTACCACAACACCCAGACCCGGAACAAATATTTGCAGATCATGCAAACATTTGCCCCGCAGCGAGAATCGTACCACACACACCCCTTGCGTCAGACGGGCACTTGCCCGTTACACCACGGAGGTTTTCAAGTTGCAACGTACCTACTTAAGAACTCGGGTGTCTTATTTTTGTTTTATTTTGTTTTTATTTATTCGGGACAACAAACAATTGCACTCACATATTACTAAACTTAATTAAAGTAGGTACTAAAGTTCTTAGAGTGTAATCAGCCCCGTTGTCCACGGATTTGGTAGACTCTTTCAGGCAGTAGTAATGCGAACAGAATAACAAAAAAAAGAAGAATGAAAAATGCAGTTGGTAGGTCTAGCATTTTGTCATCCTATAAGGACGTACAAAACGTCTTATCGAGGGATACAATAATTTGACAGTTGACCCTCCTATTTTCAGATCCGCAAAGGCACCGGGATTGCTATCCCCGTGTGGGCATTCCACCGCGACCCACAGTTCTACCCAGATCCCCTGAAGTTCGACCCTGAACGCTTCTCTGATCAGAACAAGCATAATATCAAAGCCTTTTCTTACATGCCCTTTGGTTTGGGGCCTAGGAACTGCATAGGTAAGGCCCATAACCTAAGCAGAGATAGTGTGTATCAAGTTGATCAACCATTAATATCGTGTTTGTTTGTCGTGTCACTGGATCTTTCATGGTTATTTATTTTGATTTATTTTGCTAGAAGCATGGTTGTACATAGGTCTTAACAATAAGCTGTTTCACATACTTCACCGTTAATACGGCATGCAAATAACAATAGTATTTATTAATTTATCTAGTCAAACAAAATAAAATTAAAAATTAAAAAATTAAGACATACCTTTTTAAGAATCTATAATGTCATAATGGCTTAATATACATATAAGGTCAGTAAGAATGGCGTTATCTTTGGTCATGCATGGCTCATGAAGTCTGACACAATATAAAATGATTTTTCTATTAGCCATTTCTTTAACTTTTTTACAAAAACATTTATTGGTTGTTCTTTAATACTGGGTGGAACTTATCTTGATCTTAATCAATAATCAGGCTTTGAAATGGACCCTAATCCACGTATACCACTCTTGACATCCACGGGTAGTAATGGAGGGATAATTCTGATATTTCTGACGAGGCCACCATGGTCTATAATGAATAATTGAATGTCATTTGTCCCGCTGTGAGCCGTGGTGGCCCCGGCTGAAGAATAGTCCCCTCCATATCTACCTATTCGCGGATGTCGTAAGAGGTGACTAAGGGAATAAAGCTAGGGGATGGGCATGGCAGGAGCGTCCCTCATTTTAAGAACGATAGCTCGAACTGCGCTCGCCAACCCGCATGCCCAGCGTGGTGAGTATGGGCAAATCCCCCCACATGATAAGGAATTCGCTCTGTCTGTGGGGGAGGCCATGTTCAACAGTGGACTTCGTACGGCTGAAATGATGATGATTATGATGGTTTGTCCCGCTGCACCATGAAGATCGAACCTCTTAAGCCTTGCACCGAGCTCTATAAAATGAAATCACAATTTTTCCCAGGATCTCGCTTCGCTCTCTGCGAGATGAAAGTAATGGTGTACCAGCTCCTGCAACACATGGAGGTGTCTCCGTGTGAGAAGACCTGCATCCCTGCCAAGCTGAGCAAGGAATCTTTCCAGATTAAGCTCCAAGGCGGCCACTGGCTCAGGTTGAAGCCTAGAGTGTAGGACCGGAGACTAGATCCTGGCGTTCATATTGTTAGCATTAAAAGACTCATCTTGTAAATTAAGTGAATTTAAGCCCTTTGTCTTTTACATTATCAAAACTCACCCCCGTATTTTATGTGGTGTATTTAATGACTGTATTTTTGTTGGCGGTGGAGTAAATGGATTTCTGCATCCATTTATTCCACCGCCAACAAAAATAGCTCAAGACCGTTCATCGTGGCACTTTGCATGGCCTTTGTCTTGAACTTGAACTCCAACATTATAATAATAATGACTTTTTTCACTCCTTTCATCGCATATGCGATGATGCAAATGAATGAAATGATGCCACAATACCTACTTTTGAAAGTGGTATTTGACTTGTTGATTTTTATGTAGGTAGGTACATCATTTCGAGTTTAGTACTGTGGCATTACTTTAAAAAATACTTATTTCATCTAGGATTGTGATACAGAGTCATCTAACGAAAAGCGCCAGTATCAAAATAAGAAGCACAAAATTTTTAATTATAAACGTCCTTTTGGACGTTTATAATTTTGTTCAGGATACAAAACACAGATGGCGCGCCTACGTAATTTAAAAATAAACTAGTATTATGGAAAACTTATAAATTTATTGGCTCATAACATATCTCAAAAACGTCGTGTAACAACTGCAATAGTTATTTTTTTATATAAGCAAAAATAGCATTGAATAATAAACTTGACTTGATTTTAAGGTTCTTTTTGTTAATCCTTTTTCATCCCTATTTCATAGCAAATCATAGGTAGGTATTGGTTCGTCCGTGTGAACGATAGATTTTTCACGTTCATCGCAACTTCGCAGGCCGGCATTTTTTTATCATAACAATTAAAATTCAGCGCTGCTTAGCTATCATTTATTATTATCAAACAGATTAAAGATAATATGTTATTATTTATTGTGTTAAATGTGATTATGAAAGTGTACCTCGGAATGATAATTTAATGTAATGATGACAAACAATATTATAGTATTTACGTACCTATGTACTGTAAAACAATTATTTGCTTTCATAAACGATCTGTGTTCTTCCGACGATTGCTTGCTTATAGCACAGATAACATAATACTATACTCTTATAGTGTAACTGGTTATTTCATGGTCAGTGACTAGGATGAAGTATGGTGGCCCAGAAAAGGGCTAATTACCATTGTTGGGGAAAAGTGCGTACTCATAGAAGTTCCTTTAGTGGCCTCGTCATAGAAGAATTTGAACCTTGTAAAACCTTGTCATAGTGAAATGCAAAGGCCTATTTACTGAAAACATTCAAAATGTAATTATAAAAACATCAAGTCGAACCGGCGAACGAGTAAAATTCGTATACATTACGCAAATGGCGACGTCCACTGCAGTTAATCTTGCTGGATTTCCTTTTCCTGCATAATTCATTTTATTTTTCCCTAGTTTTGAAGCCAAAGTAATTTTCCTATGTCATAAATTATATAACTCACTAGCTTCCGCCTGCGGCTTCGCTCGCGTGGTACCTACGAGCATAAAAAGTAGCATAGGTGCTATTCCCGACTATAATCTTTCTCTGTGCCAAAAGAGACGTTTCATCAATATATGGAGCCTGGGCCTGCACTGTGTACACTACTCTAAAATATGCTAAAGCAATAAAGTAAACGTATTTAATTGGTTATTTTATTAAAATTGACTTCGTTCTAAGGTACATTAAGATTTTCTTCGACAAAGAGAGCAACACACAGCGCTACAAAAATATGGCGGATGGACGTACGTGAAATGTAATTTTGATAACCTACATTTATCTGACAAACAAAAACATCAAATCAAACAACTGACATGAAAAATATGTCAATGTCATGTCAAACGCCAATTATAAACCAACATGGCGGCCTTCAAATAGTGTTCACATAGTAAAAAACTTACCAGAAGAACTATTCTTGTACCATCGCATTTGTCTTCAAATTAATGAAATTGTATTTTTCTTGTAAGCTCCTATTTTTTCCTAATTTTTCTATGTAGTGTACATGGACCAGGCCCAGAATGAAATGGCTCCTTTCATCCAGATCCGTTCAGCCACGCTGGCGTGATTGAGTAACAAACATCCATCCATCAATCCATACATTGAATATTTCGCATTTTTAAAATAGTAGAAAGAAGAACACGTTAACATGACGTTAGAATAGGTTTTCTGGCTCCTGGACTATTCATTTAACGAGTCTTTGATGTCAGATTCGTTAGCTTTGTTCTGAAATATTTAGACTTGAAAAGTTACCATGGCTAATAAAGGGAAATAAGAAAAATATGCAAATCCGATTGTACGTATTTTACATGATTAATTTGAGAGCTTTGGATCTGTTCTGGTGTACTTACAGTTATTGTGGTAAACAGTACGCCAATTGTAACGAGGAGTAGGTTTAGGTTTACCTCAAAAGGTTCACAGCCACTATCAGTGGTGGATTTCCCAGCAGGCTGAGCAGGCTCGAACTTAGGGCGGCAAATTTTTGGGACCGATTGAAGATTCCGATTTTTATGTCTTGCAGAAAGAACTCTATAATCTTTCGAATGACTATTCCCCCTGCCCTTTCATTGTAAATTCATTGGTAACGCAAACTTCTGTATTCTACGGTAAACGACGGCAAAAATTTAAAAGCCTATGCTTGTAAATTCGGCACAAGCAATGTAAATTCACATTTATACAAAAAAAACAGGTCGTGTGAAAAAAAAATACATGAGCCAAAAGTAATTGGATAGGCAAAACTTGCTCTGCAAGTTCTAAAAGGTTTGGGCTGTCACACATTGAACGATGAACATAAAAATTTAACAAGATACAATTTTAGCGATGTTACTCTTACCTACTGAGAGGCAACTTTATCCGCATAACAGCAAAAATCTTACGTAATTCATATTTAAAAAGATAATAGAAATTAATGATACTGTTTACAATAATACCCTAGGTGATAGTCTCACTTTTGACCTAAACACTCCTCGGTGTCATTTCATGCACTCCGATAAGATACAATCTGTACGTTTATTAGATGGAACTAACGAGAATCATTTCCAGTTTTCTTGAAACCACTCTCAAGTCGACACGCAACAATGGCTAAGGACTTGAAGAACAAAATAGTGGTGATAACAGGAGGCGCTGAGGGCATAGGCTACGAAATAGCTGACAACTTTCTAAGAAAGCAAGCAAAGACTGTCATCCTTTTGGATATCAACGAAAAACAAGGAGTTGACGCAGTTAAGAAGCTTATAACTAAATACGGAAGCGGAAGAGCTGCCTTCATAAAATGCGATGTAACTAAAGATCTTGAAGCTGTATCAACGAAGATCTTCGACTCCTTCAAGCAGGTAGACGTACTCATCAATAATGCTGGCATTCTCAACGACAAGGCAATTAAAAAAACCATTGATATCAATGTCACAGCGGTTATCGAGTGGTCCTATAAGTTCTGGGAGCACATGCGGAAGGATAAGGAAGGAAATGGTGGAACAATCGTCAACCTTGCCTCGATATATGGATACAGGATCGACCAGTACGTACCGGCGTACCAAGCTTCGAAATTCGCAGTCATGGGCTTCACCAAATCCCTAGGTCATGAGTACAATTACAATAAAACCGGAGTTAGAGTGGTGGCCATATGTCCTGGGTTTACTGAGACTAAGTTGACCTCACAACCTGATGGTTGGGACGATTTAGCTGTGGGTGACTTTAAGGACTTCCTAGATGGTAATGCCTGGCAGAAGGTCGAGGCTGTGGGGAAGGCTGCTGTAGATATCTTCGAGAAGGGTGACAGTGGAACAGCCTGGCTGATTGAGGGTTCTAAGCCGATTGCAGAAGTGGTTCTTTCGGCTTCGTGTCGCTAGAAAAAGATTTTACATAGGTAACTTTAACTTTTGTTCACAAAATAAAGACCTCTGAGTTATAACGTGTTAGTTATTGAAGAACTCTACATAAAAATTGTGTTTGATAAATAAATAAATAGCATCCAATAGTCACATACCTAGTCCTGACCCCACACTAGCATTCCCTGTGTCGTGGGAATCAGAAACTACGAGTACCATGGTACCACAACACCCAGACGCGGAAAAAATTACCCGCAGCGGGAATTGAACCCGCCCCCTTGAGCCCCAGACGGGCACTCGCCCACTGCGCCACTGAGGTCATCAACACAGTGGTTATGACACAGTTTTACAAAGTAAAATTGCTTGGTGAAAATTATGGGTATGACCGTAACTCATCGGGATACCAGAAAACTATAAAATAATATTGATTCTACACAGTGTAAGCCAGTGCTAGTTCTTCAGCTCCAGTGTTATACCCTCATTACGTTCCGTTTGGCACGATACCCTGTTTGGCTCTGTTGCGATGTCCCATTATCAGGACGTGCAATTTGCACTAAATTAAAGAAATTACTCTGTGACTGTACTGTCGTTCTTAGTACACACCTACATACAAACAAACAAAATGTTACCTCTTTATAATCTTAGTGTAGACTAGCTAACAGTAACAAAACATTCTTAAAGTCACTGAGTTAATTTAGAACCAAGAAAGAACCAGTCAGAATTAGGTTCACCAAATGCCACTATCTTAGTGTAGACTAGCTAACAGTAATAAAACATTCTTAAAGTCACTGAGTTAATGCAGAACCAAGAAAGAACCAGTCAGAATTAAGTTCACCAAATGCCACTATTCGTTTAGTCCGGCTACTTGTAGAGTAGATTGCTTAAACAGCTGTAGGCTTATTTTGATGACCTTGGTTGTAAAACAGGCTTTAACACAATATAGTATGACATTTTTGCCCCGGTACTGGCAGTAATTCGACGTATATTAAGGGAGAAACAGGTGGGGGAGGGCTAAAAGCTTTGCTACATTAGTTCCCATCAACTACACTTGAGACTTAGCTGGTGGGGGACATACATAGGAATTGTTTGTAGAGCGAGGTGAAATATGCTTCAAATGTAATCCCAAAGCATAACACATCCTTTTGACTGGCCTCATAGCTCAGTTGGTAGTAACTCTGCCTTCTGCGATAGAGGTCGCCGGTTCGATTCCCGCACTGGACAAACATTTGTGACTAACACAGATGTTTGTTCTGTGGCTGGGTGTTAAATATATATCTATTATGTATATCAGTCTCTGGTAGCCATAGTACAGGCTATGACTAGTTTGGGATCAGTTGACCGTGTGTGATATGTCCGGAATATTTATTTATTTATCCTCAAAATAATCTCGATGGCGTAGCGGGCGAGTGCCCGTGTGAGATGCGGGCGCGGGTTCGATTCCCTGCGGGACTAATGTTTGCATGATCTGCAAATATTCGTTCCGGGTCTGGGTGCTGAGGTACCATGGTACCTGTAGGTTCTAATACCCACAACACAGGGAATCCTTGTGTGGGGTCAGGGTTATGTATGTGACTTTTGGGTGTTATCTTCTTCTTGTCGTGTCACTGATTCTTTCTTGGTCATCCTGTATTAGGTCAGTAACGAGGTTGAGGTATGGTGGCTCTGAAAAGGGCCTATAACCGTCGATGAAAGAATCAGGGTTATTTATTATTTATTTTATCTAAGCTGTGATCTTAAAAGATCAGTAGAGGATAGTTAGTCAGTGTTTAAATTTATAAGTCTTTCTACGTTAGGAATGTAAACAGGTAATCGTATGGAACTGATTGCTGCTTTGTAAGGCGTCTTCTGTAAGGCGGACGTACCTCTCCAGGCGGGCTGCTCCTTCTCCAAAAAAAGTATTATAATTGCATCAAATGAAAGTTCAGCTCGGATGTATCTCGCACCCCGTGTGTCCCCGGTCTCACGCAAGGTGCCTCCTGCGGCCGTTACAACAAAGTTGGTTAGTTCCTTTATTACGCCTCGGTTGTTGCCTTCTTTACCTTTTCATTCATACATTATCCAATTAAATAAACGTTGAATTTGGACAGCTTTTCACTAAATTAATACTTTTGGAAAAATAAATGTCAGTGCCTTGAAACTTGTGGAATAGAGTATATACACATTATACATCAAACACAAGATGATGTAAAATATGAATACTATCACAGAAAAGGCTTATTAGTAGTATTTAGTACTTATTAGTAGTACACACAATTTTTTACAAGTTTACAAGCTTGTTTTAAAATATTCTGGGCATGAGGCATCTTAAAGGTCTTCACTCTAGGTTATATTGATTACTAAAATTATTTTTAAAATAATCATGCGAGTTCGAGTATTAGGTCCTGATAAGTTTTTTAATGGTACTGAGTATTGGGCATCATATTCATCATCATCATCATCATCATCATCATCATCATTTCAGCCGTTCGACGCCCACTGCTGAACATGGCCTCCCCACAGATAGAGCAAATTCCTTATCTTGTGGGGGATTTGCCCATACTCACCACGCTGGGTATGCGGGTTGGCGAGCGCATTTAGAGCTATCGTTGTTATAATGAGGGACGCTGCTGCCCATCCCCTAGCTTTTTCCCTTAGTCGCCTCTTACGACATCCACGGATAGGTAGATATGGAGGGGCCTATTCTTCAGCCGGGGCTACCTCGGCATCATATTAAGCTTGAGTAATGACTAAACATACTAGAGGTAGATGGTATCTTGTATTATCATAAAACTAGTTTGTAAGGTAAATCTAGAATAAACAGGTAAGCTTCCTCGCTACTTACCATATTGTTTAAATAATTAAATCCGCTCCGTAATTTAATTCCGAACTTCGCCGAGCTGAAGTTGTAAACTGCTGAATTCCTAGACAAATGACGCGAGGCAGACTATCCTCTTATTTATAAAAATCTTACGCTAGTAGTAGCGCGAAACACCAGTGCTCTTAAACGAAAGGAGCCTCTAAGAGGCGCACTTTAATCCTTTAACTACACTGATTCTTTCAACGACGGTCATAGGCCCTTTTAAGGTCCACCATACCTCAACCTTATTCTGATTATTCTTACAGATTTTCAATAAAAAATGTTGAATTTCCAAATGTCGTTGAACAAACTTGATAGCCAATTGGGCGTAGATTAAGCATATAATAAATTATACTTATATGCGGTCAATATCATAGAGTAAAGTACGTGAGCGACCGCAAAGTATAAGTTTGTCACATCGGATAACGATTTTCCGACCTCGTGTACGTGGTACAGAAGCCTCAAAGCCCGCGTTCTACTCGCACTTGACCTTCCTTATTTTTCTTACACTTGTTCTAAGCCGACACGACAGCTTCAAGTTTGCAAAGAGACAGCCTTACTTCTTCGTAAAACTTTTAACCATTTCGTCAGTTTAGCACCGGCGTAAGATTTATAAATAAGAAGGCTTTGTTGGGATTTAGATAAAGGTTATGTTGGCTTGACTTTTATCTGGTAGTCTTGCAAAGTGTTACAGACTTGGACTCTGCGAATCTTTTGCTGAACGTATAGTGTTAGTATAGGTAATACTAACACTGGTTCTGTGACCATCGTCAAAAATAATAAGGTATTTCAGACAAATCGTAAAACCATCCTTTTTACAGACTACTTTGATTTCGGTCGCAGTATACGGTTCAAGATCATCCACTGTTCTGTATACTTTTGTATGTGGGTGCCTGTATTTAGCAGTGAAAATAAAATAATAAATAAACCTTTATTGTACCTAAAAGCCGTGTTCAAAAAGACTGGAATGATGGTGATGGAGTCAGACGCATGTCCAAAAAAAAGCTTTATTGGCACATAAATAAATAAATAAATAAATATTCCGGACATATCACACACGGTCAACTGATCCCAAACTAGGCATACGCTGTACTATGGGTACCAGAGACTGATATACATAATAGATAACTATTTTAACACCCAGACACAGAACAAACATCTGTGTTAGTCACAAATGTTTGTACAGTGCGGGAATCGAACCCGCTACCTTTAGCGCAGAAGGCAGAGTTACTACCAACTGAGCTATAAGGCCTGTAACATGCCGATATCGTGCACAACGAAGCTTCGTCTTAAAATCATCATAATTTCAGCCGTTCGACGTCCACTGCTGAACATGGCCTCCCCACAGACAGAACAAATTCCTTATCATGTGGGGGGATTTGCTCATACTCACCACGCTGGGTATGCGGGTTGGCGAGCGCAGTTAGAGCTATCGTTGTTAAAACGTTCCTATAGTTAGGACTAATTATAGGCAAAATGCATTTGTTTATAGAGCTTCTTGCTCTTTTAATTATCTAGTAAATGTAAACAGTGAGGTAGACTTATTTCACACCAGTACAATTAAGCTCAGACGCTTACTTAGTGATCAATTTTTTAAAGTGTAAGCTAACTTCATTATGTAACCTTTTTAATTTAATTTTTGTTGTTTTTCCGATATGCTTCTTTTAATTATGTTTATATTGTGTTCAATAAGTCGTCAACTAACTTTTCATCATGTAATATTTAGTATACCTATCTGCAGAAACTTGTAATTAGCCGTCAACAAACATGCACTGGTCTTCCCAGGCATGTTATATTTTATATATTTTTCATTTGATGTTGTGTAAACCTAGCTGTAAGTTTCTTCTAAGATTTTGAAAATAAAATAAAATGAGGGACTGCCCATCCCGTAGCTTTTTTCCCTTAGTTGCCTCTTACGACATCCGCGGATAGGTATATATGGAGGGGCCTATTCTTCAGCCGGGGCCACCACGGCCATCGTCGTCTTAAAATAAAAGATATAAAACGCAAAAAGTTTCCAACACTACAACCCAAAAGCAAATTTAATTAGACCAGCAATAACCAAAGTTTATCCGCTCGTCGGCCCTAACCCGCTGAGCGATGTTTATTAGGGTCGCCATCAATCGACGCGATTAAGCTTAGCGTCTTAACTCCGGGTTCTAGGAGACGGTGACCGTTATAATATGTCAGTCATATTATGGAGCAGGCCAACCCGCATGTCCAGCGTGGCTGCGGACATTTCCCCGCCAAATGTTTGTTTCTGGTAATCTATGGGATACCTATGTTCAGCAGTGGACGTCCTATGCCTGAAATGATGATGATTATGGAGCAGGCATATCACAATAAATATTCCAGACAAATATTCCGGACATATCACACATTGTCAACTGATCCCAAACTAGGCATAGCCTGTACTATGGGTACCAGAGACTGATATACATAATAGATATATATTTAACACCCAGACACAGAACAAACATCTGTGTTAGTCACAAATGTTTGTCCAGTGCGGGAATCAAACCCGCGACCTCTCGCGCAGAAGGCAGAGTTACTACCAACTGAGCTATGCGGCCAGTCAATACAGTCACCACTTTACCGCCTACAAGTAGTGCCTGAAAATGTCGCTTGTAGGCAGTAGCACTTTTAAGAAGGATTTAATAAGAAGTACGGAAAGTAAATTTATTTTATTCTAGTAAATTTTTTCGTTCAGGAACATATAAAATGTAGGAGGTATTATAGTATTGGAAATATTTCGCTCTAGTTCAGTGGTGGGAAAAGTCTTACTAGTACATCGTTCACGTACTACCAAACACTAGTTTCACTATTATAATTTTAGCTGAAGAACGTCCACTACTGAGCGTGAGCCTCCTCAATAGATTTCCAGCGCAACCGACCTTGTACGATCTGCACCCAAACAATTATTTGAGGGGACCCAGACTCGCCACGCTGGGCATGCGGGTTGACGAGCGCATAAAGCTACGAGTATTGTTGATAGGCACCGCTGCTGCCCATTAAGCTTTTTTTCCATTTGCCTCTTAGTACATCCGCGGGCAGTAATGTAGGGGCCGATTCTTCAGACACGGCGAAGTTTACGTGCAAAATATTTATAGTAGCTGTAATTAATTGGGTCCCGTCATATGAAGGCTGTCGTTAATATGGGAACCCAATCTTTACCTTCTTACTGGCGGCCATGTTGATTGGTCTGGCGAAAGGATAAGCACTTATTTAGCGGTATTGGATAATAGGCTGTTATTGGCTTGGTTAGCTATTGGTTTTGGCTAATTATTGGTACAAAAAAAACTGGGGTTATTTTTATGATTAACACGTTCTTTCTTGGTCAATCAGCTTACCATTATCTTTACTATAAATGCGAAAGTTGGGATGGATGGAGGCTTGTTACTCAATCACGCCAGAACGGCGCGGACAGATCTCGACATAATTTGGCACAGATAGATTATTTATAGTCTGCAATAGCAAATAGGTTACTTTTTATCCTCATAGGTACCACGCGAGCGAAGTCGCGGGAAGAAGTTAGTAGTATCATATAGAATGAGCGTTGTTGTATGTATGCCTCTTGGAATCAATTTGTCTTTTTAAGTATTTTTTTAAATTTAATTTCATATTTATTTTCTTCCTGGTGAGGATATTGTAGTTAATATTTTATATTGATTAATTAATTATTGAATTAGTGTGTATTTTATTACACTTGCTGTAGAAAACGGCTAGAAGCGCAGTCATTAGGGAAAATCCAAGTATAACGAAAAATATCGAAATAACGAGATGCTTGTGTGTTCTGTATCAAATTGAAGTGAATTCTCTGTTGATGCAAACTGTATCGAGTACCGATAGCAAATTTAATAAAAACGTTTGGTACATAAAAAATCCATAAAATAATGAATAATGAATTCATTTATTTACAGAAAGAAACTTAAAACTAATACAAGTTAATATTTACAAAATACACAAGAAACAGTTGAGCCATCTAAAGACCGTTACAAACGATCTATAGATAGCTCAACTGATCTAGATCACTACCAGTCGGAAGCGTCCCCAAGACGCTGGCGGAATTGCCACGCTGGATGGCAGTGAATAATTACTTTAAAATAAGCAAAAACAGTCACATACATAGTCCTGAACTCACAATAAGATTCTCTGTGTCGTAGGTATCAGAAACTACGAGTACCATGGTACCACAACAACCAGACTCGGATCAAATATTTACAGATCATGCGAACATTTGTACCGCAGCGGGAACTTGTGAGCTGAGCGCAGTTGATGATGATGTTTAAACAGAGGACGCTCCTAGCTTTTTCCCTTAGTCGCTGGGTAGGTAGATATGGAGGGGCCTATTCTTAAGCCGGGGCCATCACGGCCAGTCGCAGCATTTAATTTGACATTATTATGTATATCAGTCTCTGGTACCCATTGTACAGGCTATGCCTAGTTTGGGATCAGATGACCGTGTGTGATATGTCCGGAATATTTATTTATTTATTTTATGATGAAAGAAAGAGGCATAAATTGAAAAATCAGCATGTAGGATGTGCGTACGTTTTTTTCCTGACCGTCCACCGATACAAGTTTGAAATGAATAAAATTAATGAAGACTTGGGAACAAACCACTTCATATTTCCCTTGCACATCAAAAAAAAATATATTTTTTGCAAATAGTGCGGGAAGTCGGTGGATGGAAGAGGATGGAACTCTTTGGGGGAGACCTATGTCCAGCAACGGACTTCTACAAGCTCGAGATGATGATGATTGTTCCTGGAACAACGCTATATAGCCGATATAACTCTGTGGTCGCGACAACACAACTTCAAGCAGCTCTCCTTCTTGTCGTGTCACAGATTCTTTCTTGGTCATCCTGTATTAGGTCAGAGACCAGGTTGAGGTATGGTGTCCCTGAAAAGGGCCTATGACCACCTTTCAAGCAGCTGCAAGAAGGTCATATTCACACACGGCTACAGTCACTGTCATATTTTTTCCGCAAGTATAAGTCCTCTGGCATGGTTCGTCTGAAGATACCCTAATACTTACCAAGGAATCGTACTAACGACCTAATTGGTAAATTATGTAGCTATCTAATTTCCACAAACTTCAAAGGATTGCGTGTCTGTGTCATGTTTGATTCTGATTCAACTTTCGAGAGAGGCTTTGTAACTTGAGATTGAATAAAGCCTACTCAAGTACTTAGATACTTGCTTGTAGGGCTATTGTGGTGACGCCAGGGTTCTTGAGGAACGGCAGCCGCCTTTGTTAGCCATAGTATATGGGTGAGATATGAGGTGGCTTCAATTTTCTACTTATGTAGGTATTTTGTGAAAGAAATTTTTGACGAAGACCTCAGTTGCTCAGTTTTTAAGGAAGCCAAAAATTTAGAAAACCCTTTCTGATTGTCAGTAGAGAAGTCTTTGAAGGAGAACCTACCTCCTTGAAATAGAAGAAAATAATATATAAGAGCAGCCCGCCTGGGAGGTGGCTTTACAGAAGATCGCAACCAAATAAAATAATTTGTTTCAAATATTGTTGTGTTCCTGCGGTGAGTAAGGTTGCCAGAGCTCGGCAACGTTGGTGATGCCTCTGGTATTGCTAGCGTTCATTGGCTTCGGTGCAACAGGTGCCAGTTATTCCAGTTTGCTAACCTAAGGCTTAACTTAGGTGCACTAAGGTTACACTAAGGTGTAAAAATAAAGAATAATTTCCATGAAATTCTGTATTTATGGAGACAATTTGGCCTTAAATTAGAACAATCAAAAGTGTTATAAGTTGTAAAGCAATGCCCTTGACAGGTTTCATTTTATTGCTCTAGTTTTAAATTTACTTGGTATTTGGAGCAAGTTGGTACGGTTATGGTTGTGCATGAAAAGAGCCTCTAAGAGGCGCACTCTTATCCATTCACTACACTGATTCTTTCACCGATGGCCGTAGGCCTTGTTCAGGGCCACCATACCTCAACCTGCTTTTCTCAGGGTGCCAGACGTAATGCAATATCACGTTGGCCACATCGGACTGAGTTGGTATTTCACCTATATTGGTGGTATTTCAGTTAAGTATAGTCTTTATTTAATAAATAAAAAATAAATTTACGATGTATTAACGCTACTGGTGATGTAGTATCAGCCGTATTTAGAAGTAAATGAGGTGGAGTTTCAACTGTTTAGTGAACCAGTGGCTTTGACACCCCTCCGTCCGCCAGCGCTGGCCCAATCGCCATCGTATGGCCCGCTGTGTCCTACCCTTAGTGCTTGCGAATCGACGCGATGCGAATTCGCAACGCAGAAAACTGTGACACGAATTGCTTTCCCAAGGCAAGGCATTTCCCTTCTTGTGACGCGACATCGCAGGAATGCGCGATGCAATTCGCAAGTTGTTGCGATGCGTCATAGATTTTTACGCTGCGACATCGCATCGCAGTTTTGTGTACAAGCTCTTACCCCGGCTGAAGTTGACAAACGATGCTCCGTAATCCTACAGTAATCTGGTGCTTGGTCGCGTCGCCGTTATATTTTACCTCCGTTCTAAATTACAGTAGGCTCGTCGATTTATTGAGCGTCGCGGCACTTTGTTCGTCGTGTCACTGGTACTTTCTTGGATATCCAGTAACTAGTGTGGCGAAAGTATATAGAATAAAATTGAAAAAGTTTATTTGACATACACACTAAAAACACCGAACGGGCATAGGAACAATACAAAGAATAATAACACAAATGACTATCTAAACTGTACCTACAGTTTAGATTTGTGTAGTCATTTGTGTTTATTCTTTAGAGGCATATTTCTTGCATAGAAAATGATGATGATGATGAAGAAGAAGATGATTCATAATATGTTTGCTATCCCAAAAGGGGCTTATTCTACAGCAGGGGTTCTTAAACTATGTTGACAGGCCTCATAGCTCAGTTGGTAGTAACTCTGCCTTCTGCGCTAGAGGTCGTGGGTTCGATTCCTGCACTGGACAAACATTTGTGTGATGAATACAGATGTTTGTTCTGTGTCTGGGTGTTAAATATATATATATTATGTATATCAGTCTCTGGTACACATAGTACAGGCATAGCTTCACCTAGTTTCTAAGACGTTTCAAAGTGATCCTAGTGATTTTATTGAAATAAATGCCTTTTGACTTTGACTTTGACTTTGCCTAGTTTGGTATCAGCTGACCGTGTCCGGATAGGTCTGGAATATTTATTTATATTTATTTATGTGCAGCAATGTATTATTGGTAATTTACTCACACTTAGGTACCTACTAATGCTTCATTCTCCAAGATCTTTTGCATAAAATTCAGCTCTCAACACTTCCTTAGATCTCATGTCTATTAAGAATTAATTTGAGCTACTGCGGACCCCTGTCACACTTATTACGGACCCCTGGGGGGACCGTGGACCCCACTTTAAGAAACCCTGTTCTACAGCCTAGTGGTAATCAAGTTTGCGCTATGTTTTTTTTTTTTTAATTAGCTGTTTTGGTGTTAAATCAGTTCAAACTCAGCTTCAGTTGTTTTAGATCATAATCTTGATTTAGAATTTCTCGTACGTCTAATAATCACTTTATTAGGATGATAAAAAGACAAAAAAATTATAATAGAGGTTGAGATATAGCTGACCGAAAATAGGCCAATGACCGTTGGTGAAAGAACCATTGTGGTAAATGATAAAGGTGCTTCGTAGAGGCTACTGTCGAGCACTATCACAATGTCTTCAAATTTTAGGATACCAGTTTGTTCACGATGTTGTCCTTCACCGATTGAGAGCATTCGCGCGCACATTCGGAATAGAAAATTCACTGGCCCACGACTGGGATTCGATCCTAGTACCAATATACCACCAGTGCTTACACGAGTAATGGGCTGGCAAGATCACGGCGCCACGCAGTGGTAATACGCGTGGCTATTGCATATCTTTCAGATAATAGATAGGATAAGATAATAATAATTGATATCAACTATAAACAACAATAACTCACTGAGACGTACCACAAAATCATGAAGTATAATAGACAAATAAATACACCAAGTACGAGTTTAACTCACGCGCCGAGGGTTCCGTAAACAATTACCTCCGAAATTCAATCAATTTTTCCCTTTTGCAACATCTTGTCGTGAAATCGGAAATAACCGGAAGGGAAAAATAAAAACGGAATTTATTGTTTATCTCGAATACTATAAATGTAATCTTCGTTTTAATTTTTCTGGAAAAAATACATAACTAGCTCTTACCCGTGACTTCGTCCGAATTTATATGAAAGCTTATGAAGTACCCCATAATTTTAATCCCCTGATTTTCCAGTTAAATATGATTTTCCAAAAATGCTGAAATATGTATTTCTTTATTTCTTAATAAAAGCATAAATATTAATTTACCTAATTTACCTATCCCTATTATGAATTGCGTATACAAACTTCCAACCCGTGTTTCACCCCCACCCCGTCAAGAATTTATTTTGAGACAAAAGATAGCCATGTTTCTTACCTTCATTACGATCCGTTCAGCTGTTTAGTCGTGAAAAGATTACAAACAAAAGATTTACTTTCGCATTTATAATATTAGTCGATTTTTCGATATAATATTATGCCGATTTTTCATTTTTTTCTGGTAATTTCCGAAGATAAGAGTGCAAGAAGCGTAATGTGCAATGGTGACGCTGCCATGAAATGTAGGTACTACGTATTGTGCTAAGCTCCTGTGTTTTGAACAAACTAATAGAACTGACTGATATTGTGTACAGGGCTTCGGTGACGCACGAACTGATAATGACAGGAATAAATATTAAGATAAGTCCTAATATCAAAAACTGTTCAATCATCATGATGACTTTCTTAAAGATATATATAAGAATAATAATAATATTATTCTCGTTAAGTTAAGTTTTCCCAACGCTTTTTGTCCGCTTGACGCTCTTATATTGTTTTAGCAGTACGCACGTAAGTTACGTTTCAAGCCAGATCAAAACTACTTTTTTAAATAGTATTATATTGTATGCTTGTAATGTGTAATGTGTGTCCAAATAAATAAATAAAAAAAAAAAAAAAAAATACTATCCGCACTATCTGGAATTGGTCATACTATCACCGGGCTAAAATTATGAAAATACACATCCCAGGCCAATACAAGGTGATTCATAATTATGTATTCCATCCCGAAAGGTGCTTATTCTTCAAGTAATTAGCAATAAAGTTTGTTCTACGACTTTTGGAAATTCGACATTTTTCATTGAAAAAAACTCTATGCGAAAATCAGCTGTTTTGGGGTCAAATCAGGTCTAACTCAATAAATCAGCTGTTTTAGGTAGCAAACTTGATTCCGATCTTCTTGTACGTTTAGTTATTAGTTTTAAAGATGATAAAAATACTAAAAACAGCTAATTTGAGAAAGTTCGTGAAAAAAAAAAACAAAAAAAAAATTAAAATATTGATGTTTTTTTTTGCTAATATTATTTCTTTTTGTTGATAGAATAACCCCCGTTCGGGATGGTATTCATGTTATGAATCACCTTGTAGAGCCTCGTTTAGATGAGGCTAGTTTCTCACGTCTAAGATGCGTTTCTCGAGAGGAGATAAAAAAGTTTAATTGAGAAACATACCAGTTAAATCATCTCATTGAAGTTTTTTTTTTTATACAACTGAGGTGTCATACGGCCCACCTTTTGGTAAGCGGTTACCTATGAGCGCCTGCAATACCGGAGGCATCACGCACGAGTTGCCGACCCCGAACCCCCTCCCCCCTAACGAGCTCTGGCAACCTTACTCACCGCAGGAACACAACACTATTTCAAACAAATAATTTTATTTGGCTGCGATCTTCTGTAAGGCGGAGGCACCTACCCACACGGGCTATTCCAATTTAGAACGAGAAAATCAAGCTGTGCCCTACCTCCTCCTGTTTTACCTATGTGTTATTTTTAATGATAACGGTTGGTGATAGTCCTTCCTAACTCCTTAGGAGCGTCACAGCGAGATTAACTCGCTCAAGAAAAAATGAAAAATCGTAGCCAAATAACATTATTTGTTTCATTCAATAGTGTTGTGTTCCTGCGGTAAGGTTGCCAGTAACACGGCGGTCGTGCCTCTGGTTTTGCAAGCGTTCATAGGTTACGGTAACTACTTACCAACAAGTGGGCCCTATGCATGTTTGCCGCCTTAGTTGTATAAAAATAATAATATCTGTTTTCTTTCTCGATGTGATCAATTACGCATTCACAAGTAGAAGCAAGTTGTATTATCGTAGATCGTAGATATTTTGTCTAGGCACAATTTCCGTCAACTTATAGAATCCCCCACTAGGGTAGAGGGCGATACCGGCACCCTACTGGATCACGTATACACGAACCTCCCTGAGCGTACCCTGCGTAGTAACAAGCTCGCTCACCTCCTTGTTACGCCCGCTCATAAGCTGACTAAATCAGAAAGGTCGGTATATATAATGGGTCCCTCAGTATATAACAGGCTGCCGGACACAATAAAAAAAGATGCAACTTCCACGGCGGTCTTCAAGTTAAGATTGCGTAGGTGGCTCCTCGAGCACACTTTCTACTCAGTAGATGAGCTCTACGACTTACCTATTATTTAGTCGTAGGTACCTAACAGGTATCTACCAACATAAAAGTACATAATATAATTATATACCTACTTATAAATAATAATTAATTAAGTACCCAATAATGTGGTCACAATATTTTATTACAGATAATGTACCCACCTGACTTGTAACTTGGCGTTATTAATAAAGAATTGTATTGTATTGTATTGTATTACATCGTTTCTGTACCTAAACACGAGTTAAATAAGATAGGTATTTCTAAAGCGCGAAATGCACACCACTCCATTTTAGGGTTCCAAAGCCCGAGTTGAAACCCAAGTTTAGCCATGCCCGTCATTCCGTCCGTTCGTCTATCTGTACAAGTTCCGCATTTTACTCGCATACTATTAATATCATGCTGAAATTCAGCATCATATTTTCTACTATAATATACTAGCTTACAAATGCGGCTTTGCTCGCGTGGTACCTAAATGAAAAGAAGCTATAAGCTATTAACATTAATATCATGCTGAAATTCAGCATCATATTTTCTACTATAATATACTAGCTTACAAATGCGGCTTTGCTCGCGTGGTACCTAAATAAAAAGAAGCTATAAGCTATTAACATTAATATCATGCTGAAATTCAGCATCATATTGTCTACTATAATATACTAGCTTACAAATGCGGCTTTGCTCGCGTGGTACCTAAATAAAAAGAAGCTATAAGCCTCATAGCTCAGTTGGTAGTTACTCTGCCTTCTGCGCTAGAGGTCGCGAGTTCGATTCCCGCACTGGACAAACGTTTGTGTGATGAACACAGATGTTTGTTCTGTGTCTGGGTGTTAAATATATATCTATTATGTATATCAGTCTCTGGTACCCTTAGTACAGGCTATGCCTAATTTGGGATCAGTTGACCGTGTGTGATATGTCCGGAATATTTATTTATTTATTTATTAGCATTAATATCATGCTGAAATTCAGCATCATGTTTTCAACTATAATATACTAGCTTACGAACGCGGCTTCGCTCGCGTGGTACCTAAATAAAAAGAAGCCTTTAAGCTATTCTAGGTAAAGAACTATATCTATTCCAAGTTTCATCGTAATCGGTTGAGCTGTTACGGTGTGATTGAACCACCAACATCCAAACATCCTCACAAACTTTCACATTTATAGTATTACCTAGTAGGAAGTCGGATAGTAGGATTTAACCGTTCATTAATTGAGAACTTACAATTCTTTATATATTACATTACAGTGAAAATGATTACAATTAGTGGGTTTTACTAGTTTTCGAGTAGTTTTCGGGTTTGTAACCGTTTTTTTTAAGTTTCTTACAATAACAACAAGATGGCGTTTCATGTTCTCAGAGGAGCTGAATTAACCTCGGAATCCACTGCGCGTGATCTGAGACGCACTTGGCCAATATATTATTTATATCCCACGCACACAAACAAAATTGTTTGCTAGTGTTATCTGATGAAAAATTACTGATTAGAGTTCGGTTATTACATAAAAACATTTTGGCAGGTACGAGATTATTTATTTTGGAGATACAGTGCGACGCGTACCACAATACTATTAATTCCTTTCACCTGATTCTATCGCTCAAAATCAGGAATTAGTACAAAATGATATTTTTTATTTGGTTAGGAGTTTTGGTCGTGGCTCTGGCATTGTACATCCGGAATGTATACTCAAGGTTCAGCGCATATGGAGTGAATAATCTTCCCACAACCCCACTGCTGGGCAATGCTGCCGGAATGATGCTGAGGAAGCATCACATTGCTGAGGAATACCAATTACTCTACGATGCGTTTCCGAACGACAAGTAAGCTTGAAAACAGCCTTTTTTTGACGAGGTTTTTCTAAGTTTAAATCCGCGGTCAAACGGAATGCGTCATCTGAGATTTATTTCAAAATGGCCGTTATCTCTACTGAATAAAGTCAATTTTGAGTTTGACTTTATTGGCTTTATTTATTGTGCACGAAAGGAACTCGCGAACTCTAAGAGGCGCACTTTAATCCTTTCACTACACTGATTCTTTCATCGACGTTCATAGGCTTTTTTCAGTGCCATTGGTCCACCTGGTCACTGACCTAATACAGAAGGACCAAAAAATAATCAGTGAAAAGACAAGAATTAGAAGTTTGACTTTAAAGGGTTGCGATATCGTTTAGCTGCAGCGTAACCCCTCAAATGACAAACTCAAAATAGACTTTCATTAGAAGACGTAAGGATCATTTTGAAACAAATATTAAACTTAAATTAGATAACATATCGCTCGCCGTTTGAACACACCTTTAAAACAGAATTATTCAAATTGCTAGTAATAATTTCTTATCTAGTGTTTCGAATTAAACGTTCCGCAGAATTTCGACCAAACACGTAATTACTCGGTGGTGCAACGCTTAGTGCATCCCCGTATTTAGGGACAAGTCGCGGATTTGAGTCTCGTCCGAGATGAAATTTGTTCGGATATTATAAAACCATGATATTCCCTCACTTTATCTTTAAAAAAACAAACGCTTGATAATGTAAAATTTATATTTACGGTTACGGAACCCTCGTCGCGTTAGTTTAACACACTTGGCAAATTTATTTTTAAGGTTTGTGGGGCGTTTTGAGATTATGCGGCCGTTAGTGGTTATTCGAGACCTGGAGCTGATTAAGAAGATCACCGTGAAAGACTTCGAGCACTTCGTTGATCATCGCTCCCTGGTGGACGACAGTGTCGACCCTCTGTTTGGGAGAGCCCTGTTCTCGTTGAAAGGTGAGTGAGCCAGTAAGATGACTACAGAGAAGCAAGCGATTCCGGTATTCATAATATACCAAAACCTGCATCCGATTTACTTCAGGGTAGGGATGTGACGGAAAGCCCTATAGGAGCCCTTAGGCTCTCTGTATATCTTACCTGTTGGAACGTAGATAAAAAAAGGTTCAAGACCGTTCCTCGTGGCAATCTTTGCGGAAGGCCTACGTCTAGCAGTGGTCTTTTTTTAGACTGATGAATGATGATGAAGGATGTAAATTAGGTTTAGGAAGTTTTTAGGATTGGCTTAATGTTTTTTTGTTTCCATGGCTTATTACCACTATTGTCACTCATAATACCTATGAATGTGTGTTTCCTGGCACGTTGTCTTCATGAGTCTTATTTATGCATTACTGGTTATAAACATTTTATGTTTACCCATGTCTATTCATTTACCTACTCAGTTTTAATTTATTTATATTTAACACGTTCTTCTTATGGTATATTAATTTGGTTTTATACATTATTCCATGTGCAATTATTTGTTTATTTTTTAATGCGTGATTATCGGCTAGTGTTTGCATTTATTTTGAGAAAATCGATGTTAGTGATGCAGTTTAGACCCCTAAGAAGTTATAATGTTTGGTAAATATCTGAAGATCGGTTTGTACAACCCGGGGTCGTTAGGTACAAATCATGACAATATCATAGCCTCTTTCGATAACTATGCGATGGATCTAGTAGCTATAAATGAGACCTGGATTAGACCCGGAGAAGACAATCGTGCCCCAAATGTGCCTAATTATAGGTTGCGTCATATACCACGGCCTGCTTCGATTGCAGAACGTGGCGGTGGGGTGGGCTTCTATGTTAGGAAAGGAGTATCAGCTCGTACTTGGACTCACCCTGTCGATCCTTTACATGGCTCTGTTGAGCAAATGTGGCTCACCATGACCGTTAAAGGGAAAAAACTTGTAATTGGCACCGCCTATAGACCTCAATGGTTAAATGTAGACGTCTTTTTTGATGCAATTACAGATTCTGTGAATGCTTCTCCTAGCTGTGATAACATAATCCTGCTTGGGGACTTCAATATAAATGATAATGGCAAGTTAAGTAAATTCCGCACTTTTCTTGATTGCCTAGGCTTTTCACAACTAGTAACTATGCCCACTCATTTTACAGATACATCTGAGTCGCTTCTTGATGTAGTATGTACAAACTTATGCGCTAGGTCAATTGTTGATGACCCAGTGGGACGTTCAACCGGTCACCATCTAATTGTATGCGAGTTTAAAATAAAACGTGATAAAATTCCCCCTACCTTTGTTACTTTTAGGCCAATCAAAGATGTCTCCACTGATCAGTTCATTCAAGATTTGGATTCAATTCGATGGGATTTATTAGCGTTACACGGAGATGTAAATGAAATGGTTGATTGTTTTAACTATAGTGTGCTGACATTGTTTGACATTCATGCTCCTCTAAAAACTATCCTAATAAGGGATCGCGCCTACCCATGGATAACTTTTACGGTTAAGGAAATGATGAAATTACGTGATGAGGCTCTTATTATTTATCGTAAAACAAAGTCGCTAAGTAAAAAAGCTTATTACAAAGATCTTAAATCAGTGGTGAACCAAGCACTTTATTTTGAAAAGGTAGCTTATTTTAAACAAAATATCAATAATCAAATAAAACATCCAAAAACTTTGTGGAAAAATTTAAAATCAACAATTTTGCCTCAAAAGAATACGGAACTGCCGTCACACTTTACAGACCCTGATGCAATCAACAACCATTTCCTTAATATACCTGGTACTCTAACTATTAATCTATCTCAGCTTTCTTACTATGAATTCCATAGCTATGGTGAAGCAGTTTTTAAATTAGAAACTGTAAGCTGCGATACGATCGCTAAAATTATCACCACTATGAAGTCAAACGCAGAAGGTACAGACAAATTAAATCTACAAATGTTACTTATGTCTTTGCCTCAAACATTGGAGGTGATAACCGCGATAGTTAATACTTCGATAAGTACTTCAATATTCCCTGATGCATGGAAGTTAGCTACCGTCCGCCCCCTACCTAAAGTATCAGACCCAGTGGCTATGAATGATCTTCGACCAATAAGTATTTTGCCCTGCATATCTAAGATTCTTGAAAAAACGGTTTGTTCACAAGTAACTAAATTTCTAGAGGTAAACAAATTATTGCCCGAGGTACAGTCAGGTTTCAGAAAGGGGCGTAGTACTGCTACAGCTTTGTTGGATGTCACAGACAACATACTTGGGGCACAGGATAAGGGTATGGTCACTCTATTGGTTCTGCTCGATTTTTCGCGTGCATTCGACGCTATAACTACTACCCTACTGCTATCGAAACTAAGTTACTATGGGTTTGATGTTGAGACCGTGAAATGGTTCGATAGTTACCTGAGCGGGCGTCGACAGCATGTAAAGCTAACAAAAAGTGACGGCACTAACATATTTTCTGACCAAGCCTTCGTTAACAGAGGAGTGCCTCAGGGATCCATCCTAGGCCCGTTACTGTTCATTCTCTACTCCGCAGACATTGTTCACTGTATTAAGAACTGTAAATTTCATGTTTACGCTGATGATATCCAGGTGTACATCTCGTTCAAACCAGAAAACGCAAACTCAGCCATTCAGAGGCTTAACGAAGACTTAACTAGAATAGCTAACTGGTCACAAGTTAATAGTTTGGTACTCAATCCGCAAAAAACTAAGTTCTTGGTGTTTGGTACTACACAAAAGCTCGCTAACTTAAGCTTCCGGTTAAACGTCTCTCTAATGGGTGTCCCTATAGAGCGTGTGTATGAAGCTCGCAATTTGGGTCTCCAGATGGATATCAATTTAAGATATGAGAAGCATATAATATCTTCGGTAAAAACATGTTTTTTTAAACTAAAAGTACTTTACAATATAAGACAATATTTAAGCGAGGAATTGCGTATACAGCTAGTTGAATCATTAGTACTCTCTAGATTAAACTACCTTGACACCGTGGTCGGACCCCGGCTGCTTGCTCGTACACAACGCCTAATACAAAGAGTTCAAAACGCCTGCGCTCGTTTCTGTTTTAAGATACCACCGAGAACTTATGTTACGCCATTTCTTAATAAACACTCTATTTTAAGGATGAAAGCACGACAGAAATTACACCTTGCCTGCCTGCTTTTCGGTGTGCTAAAATACAACACACCAACATACTTGCATGATCGACTAACTTGGGTTGCTAAAACTAGAACTTTGCGAAAGTGCTCAAAGCAGCTTTCCACCCAACGTCACCATTCTGCAGCTTTCCGAGGCAGTTTCCGGTACGCTGCAACAAAGTGCTGGAATAACATCCCACCGCCAATTCGTGATCTGCAAAATATTGAGGGCTTTAGACGCAAGCTTAAAAAACTTCTTTTGGAACATCAACAAGCCAATGAGCACATTAAAAGCGAAGTTTCTTTTTTGTAGTATACATTCTTCTGACTATACTTACTTGCATACTCTTTCTCTCTGTTTCACTTTCCGTTTCACTTTCCGTCGTGCTTAGTACTATTTTCTACCCCCTGCTTTTATCACACTTGGGCTGTTCTGTCTCTCTTAAGATGGCTAATCTCACTTTCAACTCTTTTGGAGATGTAAATTCGCCTCTACCCTCAGACACTAAATTTTGCAACTGTTTGATGAGTTTTTTATTTTATTTTATCTTATTATTGAATTAAGTAAGCACAGTTATTATTTAACATATATTATATTGTATATATCGATAAACTAAATATTATTTTTCTTTATTCTGTATTTAAGGTTATCGCTGGTAATGTATAAATCTGAATCTGACATCCGTGACGCACTACATGGTTCCAACGGAAGACCAGCGTTGTGCTGCCAACACGGCACAACAAATGCTGAGTTGGACTCCAATTTGTGACGAAGCGTGGACTGGGTGCTAGGACACACATTCTTACAACTTGTACCTTTTTTCTTGTTTTTTATTTACCTGTTTTTTGTTTTTTTGTTTCTTTTTTGTTGTTTTTGTTTTGTCAACATTTCTGTTGTTTATTATTATTATTGTTTTTTCTGTGTGTCTCATTGTTGTATTGTCGTCACAAATAAATGTCTTTTCTTTCTTTCTTCTTTCTAAATGTGTGAGTAGCTTTAAGGTCTCTTAATAGTTTTGATAATCTTATTAAAATTTACTTGATTGGAGCGACGCGTGACCCGAGAGCTGGCTCTTATTTGGCCCAACAAATTAGTATTGCCATCCAGCATGACAATTTCGTCTTGGGGACGTTTCCACACAAATACAAAATACAAGAACTAGTTGAGCGTTACACACGGTATAGATCGTTTTTATATCTTGTATTTCGTAAATATTTATGTATCAGCTTTAATTTTCTTTCTGTAAATAATGAATTTGCTTAATATAGGTATTTTATTTATTACTTATTCAGGTCAAGAATGGAAGGACATGCGTTCGACGCTATCACCAGCCTTCACCAGCTCTAAAATGCGCAACATGGTGCCCTTCATGGTGGAAGTCAACAACCAGATGATCAACATGGTCAAGAGATTGATAGAGAAGTCTGAGAGTAAGCCAGTTCACACATACATAAAGCCTGTTTCCTAGAGGGGTAGGTTGAGATCACGGCTTTCCACTTGCTACGATCTTAACGTACCTCTTTTGCTTCATTCACTCTCATCACATTCCTCATGCATGCTCGTATTTTGTATTTTATAAGTTTTTCTAGCTTATTAAGAACCTAGTAAAACCTTTTTTTACAAATAAATATATATATTTTTTTATATTATAGTGTAGATTTATGTTATGGAATTTCCAGTTTAACCATTTTTTTCAGCTGGATCCATAGACCTTGAATGCAAGGACCTGACCAGCCGCTATGCCAACGACGTCATCGCCTCCTGCGCCTTTGGTCTGAAGGTGGATTCCCACACCGATGAGACGAATGAGTTCTACGTAATGGGACGGTCTACTGCCCACTTCGGGCTTAGAAGGATCCTGGTATACCTAGGGTATGGCGCGTTCCCTAGTCTGATGAAGGTGAGGATAGTATGTTACTTCTAGATGTCTATGGCCCCGAAATGAACCGTGTCTTTGCGAGCTTTTCGGTAGTAGTACATGATGTAGCGATACTTTGGCATATGGTAATCACCCCAACATAATTGAAGTATATCCGTGATGGCCCCGGCTACAGAGTCATCGGTGGCCTCGGGTTTAGAATAAGCCCGTTCATATCTACATAACGGTGGACATTGTAAAAAGCGACTAAGGGTAAAAAGCTAGGGGAAAGGCAGCAGCGACCCCTATTTTCACAACGATAGCTGCACTCGCCACGTGGTGAGTATGGACAAATTCCCCCCACATGATAGGAAGTCGCTCTGGAAATCTGGGGGCTATGTTCAGCAATGGACGTCTTACGTCTGAAATGATGAATTGAGGTATGGCTCTGATCCTGCAAAGCTTTTGAGGACCCTTTCGTAGCCCTTTGAAAGGAGCAACTTGCGTACAGATACATTACCAGGCTGTTGTTTCTATCCATGTACTTTAATCGAGAAGAAAATTACAGGAAATTATGATTAATCAATTTGACAGTGTCAGTTCAGGAACTGTTTCGCATAATAATTTTATTATTAACAGCCAAAGAGTAGAAAAAAATGTAATCTTTTAGCGATAAGGCCGCCCATTGTACGTAATATTTGTTGTGTCTCCCTTTGTTATGTTTCTTTGTGTACAATAAAGAGTTTATCTATCTATCTATCTTTTTAGAAATTTAACATGAAGCTCTACGCAGACGAAACATCGGACTTCTTCATAAACCTAGTGTTGAACAACATGAAGGAACGGGAAGAGCACAAAATCCACCGACCAGACATGATCCACCTGTTAATGGAAGCTAAGAAAGGTAGGTGCTTAAATGGGTAGCTATAGAACAGTGCTTAACAAATTGTGGTTTTTATAGTCGTCTCACAGGTTTTTTAGCTCACCCTGCGCTAGTCCAGTTATGAGGCTGAGGAAACTAAAATAAAATCCAATCAGAGTAATGGTAGATAGATGTGTTTGAGAGCGTTGGGGACCTGCTACGCCGCAGAAGAACAGGGGAGAGAAGGAGGCGGTTTGCCCGCCTCCTCCCTTTGTAGTGGGGTCATCGGCGGAAGGTCGCCTTTCCGCCTATTTTTTAAGGGCCCCACAAGTCTGAGGAGTGGCCTTAGTGAGCAAGGCACATTTTACCCATTAAAAAAAAATATTTAATTGCCACCAAAATATACACATTTGCACAACATTTTACAATAAACATTAGGTAATTATAATAAAAGAAACAAGGGAAATGTAATGAAAGTAAAAATGGTGTGATGTGTGCTGCAGCAGCAAAATGGCTTCGGCTCAGCATTATGCCTACTGTTTTGCAGGAGACGCTGGTAAGGTAAGGCCTTATTGTACATCTGTCCTAGATGATTTATACAGCGACAGGGTGAGCTTTTTTAGTCACAAAACGCTGTAGTGCCTGGACAGTATATTGGTGGAGTAGGTTTGCCCAGCAACTATCTCCGCCTCTCAGAAAGACATGGTCAATACGTGTGGAGCTGACTAAGCTGTTTCGTCACGGTATTTTTCTTCACCATTCTGAGCGCGTGTAATTTCATTGAATAGAAAAGTCCATTAGCGCGCGGCCGGGATGAACCTACGGATCGAAATTCGAAGGCCAACAAGAAGGTAAGAAATAGGCAGAGAAACTAACATTATTTTTTAACTCTCAGGAAAACTCACAATGTCCAACGATGAGAAAACTCAAGATGCGGACGCCGGTTTTGCAACAGTAGAAGAATCTGATATCGGAAAGAAAGCAGTTAATATAAGTACGTATAATATAATACAAATTTCTTCATATCCTCTCGTCGCAAACACCGCAGCGCTTCAAGACGAAAGTCTACAACCAGTGCGCTTTGCCAGTGATGACATAATTATGGCACTAAGGCTCGTATTCAGAGACAAGACTCGAGCATTGATCTGTACTTAAATCTCGATTTGAGGCGAGATTCTAATTCTTGAACAGTATTTAAGTATAGATTCAATGATCACAGTTCACCTGAGTAAATGCTTATTCTGAAACGTCAATCAGACGAAATCGGTGCTTGAGGTTAGATTTGATTTGACATTAATCAAATGACATTTTCGTTCCGTTACACGAACTTTGATGCATATTTATACTTCACTTTACTGTTCTATTCTATTTCCACCCTGGCTGTTTGAATTTCTGCGTAAAACGGATCGAAAATTATAAATAAATCAAAAAGTAAACGAGAACATTTGAGTACAGATTTGAGACTCGATTCAGCTGAGAATAGTTTAAGTACCGTTCTTGAATGAAGCTATGTTTGAGAAGAAATTCAATACTTAAGTAGAGTTCAGCTGATCTGTGATTAAATCTATGCTTGAGTCGTGTCTCTGAATACGAGCCTTAGTCATGGCTGTATTTTTATGATATGGTTGTAGCACTAAAGTGCTCAAATTATTAATACCAACTAGCTGTCGCTCTTCTTTAAGTACAGATCAATGCTCGAGTCTTGTCTCTGAATACGAGCCTAAGACTTTGGGCTTCCTTTAAACTCCTAGCTGAAAGTTTAGACGAATTTACCTTTGAACACTAGCTCAAACAATTTTTACCTGTTTCAGCCTGGTCCGACGGTGACCTGATCTCCCAAGCCTTCCTCTTCTTCTTGGCCGGTTTTGAAACCGTCTCCACCACTATGTCGTTCTTGCTTTACGAGCTGGCGCTGAACCCTGATGTCCAGGAGCGACTGGTTCGGGAGATCCAGGAGGACAGTAAGAGAACAGGGGGAAAGTTCGACTACAGCAGCATACAGAATATGACTTATATGGACATGGTTATTTCCGGTAAGGCTTAACGTAAGGACGTGAGGAATAAAAAAAATTACTTTTTGATGAATAGATTTATTGGTAGTAGAAATAATGGGGCAATGGGTATGAGTCAAATGTTTGAACCGTTCAAAACCCCTCTTGCAATGTGTGAATCGTAAAATCTTTTGTTGCTTTTACCTGCAATGTCTTTCGTTCGTTTTCTTCTAGAGATTTTAAGAATGTGGCCACCTGCTATCGCCATCGACAGGGTATGCACCAAGGACTACAACATGGGAAGATCTAATGATAAGGCGAACCGTGATTTTATTGTAAGTAAAAATATTCGGAGTGGTCTGTTCCATAATCTTATGAGTACACAATTTCTGAAATAACCAAATGTCACCATGACACAATGACTAGAACTTAATATTGCGTTTTTGCACTGCCGCTTACAGTTTACGTTTACAAGCCCGTAATGCGGGCTTGTAAGCGGCATGTAAACAAGGTAAACTGTAAGCGGCATGATTTTAGTCTGACTGATGCGCATCATTTTAGTCTCTTTCCTCGACAACTAACTTCCCAAAGTGAGTCAGTTATATCTTCTTCTTGTCGTGTCACTGATTCTTTCTTGGTCATCCTGTCTTTGGTCAGTGACCAGGTTGAGGTATGGAGGCCCTGAAAAGGGCTTATGACCGCCGATGAAAGAATCAGTGTAGTGAAAGGATTAATGTGCGCCTCTTAGAGGATCCTTTCGTGCACAGTTATGATGCATGTGCCAGTACGGCTACGGTTGTTGTATGAGTCTTGTATAAAACGCTGAAGTCTGTGGACTCTGTCCTTTAGGAAGTTGCAATGATGGTTTGTTTTCAGCTTCGCAAAGGCGAGTCGATAAATATCCCCACATGGCCCATCCACCGCAACCCCAACTACTTCCCTAACCCCGACAAGTTTGACCCCGAGCGCTTCTCCGAGCAGAACAAGCATAACATCAAGCCGGGTACCTATATGCCTTTCGGACTTGGACCTAGGAATTGTATTGGTAAGTTTTGACCAAGAGGAAGAAAGAAAAACTATTTATTTGTCCCACAAGAGGCAGACTATCAGCTTGGTCAGACGACAACGTCAATATGGTCGCCTGGTACGGCAGGCCTATAAAGTTATTTACTACCGGTAGTATATAAGCACTACGCATAAAATTGGGGGAGGCATATTTTTTTTTTATTTTTTTATACAACTGAGGTGGCAAACAATCATACGGCCCACCTGTTGGTAAGCGGTTAACGTAGCCTATGAGCGCTTGCAGTACCAGAGGCATCACGCACGCGTTGCCGTCCCCGAACCCCCTCTCCCTAAAGAGCTCTGGCAACCTTACTCACCGCAGGAACACAACACTATTTAAAACAAATAATGTTATTTGGCTGCGATCTTCTGTAAGGTGGAGGTACCTCCCCAGGCGGGCTGCTCCAATTTAGAACGAGAAAATCTCGCTATGCCCTACCTCCTCCTAAAATATATGCATATGTCCAGCAGTGGACTTATGTGGGCTGATGATGACGCATAAAGCTACGACGAGTTACGTGCGTAGTTTGCTTGAGTTTTTCGTATTTCGTATTCAGTATCTGTCTGTATATATAAAATAACAAGGCCTGATTTCACGATCAACGCACAGCCCAAACCGCTGAAGCTATAAAGCTGAAATTTGGACATTAGCTGCCTTATATGCCAAGGAGGACATTAAGGAGGGATTTTCAAAATATCAACTCCTATGAGGTTAAAACGTAAGCTGAAATTTTGACAGTAGCTGCCTTATATGCCAAGCACATCCACTAAGGAGGGATTTTCAAAATATCAACTCCTAAGAGGGTTAAAACGATTGTATGAAAATCTTATTCCATGAACCTACAGATTTGAAACTTACTAATAATAATGAATGATAGAAATAAGGAAAAACTGTATTTTTAGATTTTCAAAACTACCCCAACGTAAAGGGTTTAATGAGATGTCAAAGTTTGTATGGGAGAATCTTAACGCTTGGAGAGATTTATCTGAAACTTGGTACAAATACACAAAAACATACATAAAAACAATGACGACATTACTATAGCCCACGAGAATAAAAGCACTATGTAAAAAAAAAACTGGTGAAAAGTGGCCAAAAGTTTATCGATGTGTCTGCCAATAAATTTGACCACCAACTATGTAGGTTCATTCAGTTTTTACGCCATTATGGAGTGGTGCCAAAATACCAAGCAATAAAACTTAAACTCCTACCCCGTATTTATAATCATTCACTAACTTTATCGACTTGATAAAAGTATATCCGCCTTTTTGTTCTGTTAAATATTAGAAAAGGAAAGGAGAGGTTATAGAGCCAATAAAGTTAGTGCCTTATTATGAATACAATGGTTAATAAAGGTTAGTTTATAACATCATCAAAATCAAATGAGAACAGTTGGAACTACCTCCGTCACAGTGGTTACCTACAACTAATCAAGCCTCATATCACCTCATTTGTCAGTAAATACTCTTATTCCAGGGTCTCGCTTCGCGCTCTGCGAGGTGAAGGTCATGCTGTACCAGCTCCTGCAGAAGCTGGAGGTGTCTCCATGTGCCAAGACCCCGATTCCCGCGAAGCTGTCCAGCGAAACCTTTACCCTGGGCCTTGAAGGCGGCCACTGGATCAGACTGACTCCGAGAAAGTAAAATATTTTTTTTTCTGCATCTTTTCAATAAAATAATCACGATGAATTTGTTGTTTTCTTAACCGTTTTCGTTGAAACTTGGAATATACATATTTACAAGGGGTTCTTTACCTAGATTAGCATAAAGGCTACTTTTTATGTAGGAACCACGCAAGCGAAGCCGCGGGCAGAAGCTAGTAAATAATTAAAAACAATTTACAAAGAGTTCGACAAAAATAATCAGAAGGTAATGTGCGTCAGATATTTATTATCCCGTTACAAAAAATAAAAAAAAATGCTCTTAACTTTTATCCCTAAGAATGGTAGACATTCTGTCATATTACCAGGTGATCAGATCCTTGAAGATTTCCAAGGGGGTAGTCAGAGGCATGTCCGAACATTTGGCACACATTTTGCATCAGGGATTATTATATACGCGACAAGTTGTAATCCCTTTGCCACTTTAAGAATACCTACATCCTCATGATGTTTTCCTTCACCGTTTAAATCACGTGTTGATGTGCATGTCAGGGAAAATCCCACTAGGCCAACACAGCTTATAAAAATAAGCCTACATAAATCACAAATCGTTTGCCTTTATCCAACGAAGAGGTCAATTCAATTCCTTAAATCTTGGTTTCTCACAAAGCGTTAACCGTCATATTGACGTGATGCGAAAAAATATTATTTAATATTATATTTAAGAGCCTATCTCTTGTCATAGTCATATCGTTTATTCACCTTTGGAACACTGGGAACACTTATGTTGTGTATGTCACCATTATTTTGCTGCACCTAAGTAGACATATTATGTTGTAAACTTGTTATTGTTAAATAAAGAAATTGTAATTGTAATAACTTAGTTTTTCTTTGCCTTGTTGGTGCAATGATGCAATTTCCTCCATTCTGATATTTCCATGATCTTTCTGATGCGAAAAATATGTTTTCAATAATGGAATGCTGGAAGAAGGTCTGGTCAGTCCAACATCTCATAAATTGTATGATATATTTTTTGTTTTTCGGCTGCTTAGAATAACACCGCTACATTATGGGCTTTTTTAACGTCGGCTGTTTTTGGGAAATTGTGGTTTGATTTACTTCCTATAAAGTATGTGCAATGGGTCCTAACCTTTTACACCGAACAGGTCGATTCAATTCCTGCGAATATCGTCAAGTGTTTTTCGGCAATTCAATTTGCATTTCGGCTGCTATTTTAGTTCACCGATACTTTATGGATGTCAGACAGCGTCCGCTGTCTTTAGAAAATTGAGGCTTGAGTTACTTCCTATAGGTATGTGTAATGAGTCTGTGAAAGACGCGCAGACTTCATTTGAATGAGAAGAAGCCTACCTAATGAGAACACACCAAGAGGGAGGAATTTGGAGAGCACTCTTATAAAGCTGGCTGTCCCGTCACAGAACACACTAAAACAGTACGTAGCTTGCTTATCGTGTCACTGATTCTTTCTTGGTCACCTAGTTCAGACGTTTGTAATTTCAATGGTTAAACTTCAAAACCCTCCAACGTAACCCCGTGAGAAGGTTACCTACTAAATATCTGAATCTGATCTGAACTGAACATATCATAACCGTTTTCAAATGGTTTGCCGTTGCTTGCTTGCTTGTCGTGTCACTCATTCTTTCTTGGTCATCCTGTATTAGGTCAGTGACCAGGTTGAGTTATGGTGGCCCTGAAAAGGGCCTTTGACCGTCGTCGGTGAAATAATCATTGCAGTTCTTCTTCTTCTTATCGTGTCACTGATTCTTTCTTGGTCATTCTGTATTAGGTCAGTGACCAGGTTGAGTTATGGTGGCCCTGAAAAGGGCCTTTGACCGTCGTCGGTGAAATAATAATTGCAGTTCTTCTTCTTCTTATCGTGTCACTGATTCTTTCTTGGTCATTCTGTATTAGGTCAGTGACCAGGTTGAGGTATGGTGGCCCTGAAAAGGGCCTATGACCGTCGGTGAAAGAATCAGTGTAGTGAAAGGATTAATGTGCGCCTTTTAGAGGCTCCTTTCGTGCACATGTCACATGTCTTCGAATTTGTTAGGTTCTAGGACATGCCGGTTTCCTCACGATGTTTTCCTTCACCGTTTGAGAGCACTAGCATAACGCACATAAATTTTCCGATTGCAGTGAAACTTAGTGTTACATGTCTTCGAATTTTTAGGTATCACTAGGTAGGTTTTCCTTCGACGTTTCAGAGCACTAATATAGTGCACATAAAAGTCCCGTTGAGCGACTCTGAGCTTATGCATGAGGCCAATAATAGTTAGCGACCAAGTCCCAGTGCCATATGTCATTACTGGCAACACGCACTAATTGCAGAGGTAGACTTGCGGCTTGAGGCTCTGCAGTATCTAACTACCTGATCAGTGAAACTGTAGATTACATTTTGCGAAAAAGGATCATTGAAAAAATGCTAAAATGTTTCTCGTCTGATTCTTCTAGGCTTGGTCGCCAGGAACAGGCATAGTTTCTAAGACTAAAAACCTATTGTCTTTTTTTGAATACCTACCTAATTTATTTATTTATACTTTCACACTTAAACTTAGTGTAAGGAGGACTTAATGGTAAAGCATTTTCTACCAGTCATCCTGGGCGTGCAAAAAAGATGGTGAGGCGTGACAATTAAACTAAACTTAGAAATAACTTACCTACTTAAATAGTTTACATAGTTATAGTGATATATAATAATATAATATCATACTGTGCGGCTCATTGTTTTGTGGATCAGTCATTTTGCTACGCCACAGCACTGACCTATAATCTAATTTGTTATAGGAAGCTGTTTAATTCTTTCCAGCGACCTCAGCGCAGTATTTTCCGATTATCTGAACTGTGGCTCAATCTCGAGCGGCGTCAATGTAATTTACAGGCGGGCATCCGTCCCGTGAACGGATTATAGGCGGGAGAGCTCTAATGCCACTCCGACGCGGAAAGACGCGTTTTGGTATGAAACTGGTAAACTCACCTTGTTCAATTAATAAAATAAATAACACCCAACAGTCACATACATAGGTCGGACCCTACACTAGGATTCAATGTGTCGTGACACTCGCTCGCTACGGCACCGTTCATATTCAAATTTTGCCAGCGCATTACCGGTTCTAGTTGAAGATGCGATAAAATCTCTCTGCCGTTGGATGTCCTAAAGAAATTCGCTCCATCTGGAAGTGTCTCCGTAGCTTAGTTGTCCGTATCTAGGAGAAGGTTTCGGGTTCAAATCCCGTCGGAGTCGAATTTTTGGGATATTATAAAAAATCATTGCACTCCTTTAGTGTGGGTTGTCACTTTAAAAATAAAATATAAAAATCTCTCTGGTCTTATAATTTTGGGAAGCATTTAATATATAACACTATCGCGGTAAGTCTCATCCGTTTCCGTCCACACGTATAAGTAGCGGGAGACATTGTCCGGAAACCTGCGTTCTGTGTAAATGTGGCCTATTGCCACACTCACCGCGCGGGGGCGAATCAGGAGCACGCAAATTGCCAGGTCGGCTTCCAAATTGAAGAAAATTCAAGCAGGTATCGATTGAAAATTAAGGTTGGTACTGAGGCGACCAGAGACACGTTTTATTTTTATGTGTAAATTCGCTTATAGGCGTCGTTTTGGAATCGTTAACGGCCTGATCAAAACGTGATTAATGTGGGTGATACATTTTTCCGGGTAGAAAAGAAGCCTATATCATTTTTTGACCCCTAAACTACCACTATGCTAAATATTATATCGATCCCTTGCTCTGTGAAAAACAAAAACAAATCTATCCCACGGGAACCGTACATTTTTCCAGGATGAAAAGTAGTCCATGTGCTATTTCAGACAATAATCTATCTCTGTGCCAAATTTCATCCAGATCCGTTTAGTAGGTCTGGCGTGATTGAGTAGCAAACATCAACCCATCCAAACTTTCGCATTTATAATCATCGGCCTCACCCACAAATTGCCAGAGCGGCAATATGTGGGTTGCTGCCACCTATCCCCTAGCTTTTTTCTCCTAGTCGGCTCATACGACATCCACAGGTAGGAGATGTGGAGGGGACTATTCTTCAGCCAGGGCCACCACGGCCACGAAATACTTCACTGAAAATACTTCATTGAATTAATTGATCTCAGTGCGTAGGTACTAACCAATGAGCGAGGCCAGTATCGTTTGTAAAATGTTTAATGAGCTGAACGAGTAATTAATTGGCCCGTAACAGAAATAAAGGACCGTGTTTTATGAGGACGGCCCGTGATGGATGGTTGACTGCCGTTTAGCACTCAATATCACGTGATTGGCTGAACCGCACTGCTGCCGCAGAGTTCATAGTATTTTTTTTTTGTTTTTTATACAAAATAGGCTAACGTTTGACCACAATCTCACCTGATGTTAAGTAATCATGTGGTCTAGTATTTACTAGAGAGCACTGGAGGATGCCTTCGTTAAAGGCCAACCTGACTAAAGTAATACCGGTGTCACATCATAAGATAACCTAATTTAGTTAATAGTAAACATATAATGTAACATATCTAAGTGAATAATTATAATCATAAGTCCCAATTTATTCAAGGGACTAGCAAATTAAGAAGCTGGTGAATAAAGGCTATTTTTATTTTTATTTATTACTGGTGGAGTGGTGGCAGTGAAGGAAAATAGTTCAAAGGCAAAGCTTTCATACCACACTACCACAAATTGCAGTGTAGTCATCCGTGCCCCTTAAAGTGGTCTGAGTGACCCCAGAGGACCACAAATCGAATTGTTGCGCCTCGTGACTAGGACACTGCGAGACTTGATCCGATTAGGCTCTAAGCTATTTATTGCAGACCAAGACAGATCAATTGAAAGGCTTTTCAATACCGTTTTCTTGTACATACTTAGAAGGTATTTTGATTACGGTATTTTGAGGGAGGAGAGTTTATTATTAGATTATCTTTCTTTTGAGCCTCACCTAGTTCGATCGTCACCACACTGAAGCTTTACATTCCATTTTGTGAAAAAGGATCATCAAAAAAAGTTTTAGGCACCAAGCCGTGTTTGTTGTCTGATTCTTCTAGGCTTGATCGCGAGGAACAGGCGTAGCTTCACCTAATATATAAGTCGTTTCAAAGTGATCCTAGTGAGTGTTTTTTTTTACATAAACGCCTTTTGATTTGATATTATTTTATTTGAAAATATCGCTATCGTTTCCCTGATATTTTGAAGATTATCGATCACTGGTGGCCAAAGGCCCAGGAATCTCAGTAAACTCCAAACAACAGATCGATTGCGTAACTACAATGCGAGAGCACACCGCAGCTCGCTACATACCCGGACCAATTTAAACTTAAACAGTGGTTAAGTTGGCAAAGATACAACTCGGCTGATGCCACAGTATAAATAGTAGTGTGCCAAAATAGCTGAGCAACTGACTGACCAAATAGACCTATACATTTTCAAAGACATTTATAGTTACCCCTTTCAAATGAAGTTGAAATCCAATAAGCACTAATAGCCACTTAACACTGCAAACAAAGCAATTGATTTTGCGAAAATAACAAGAATTTAATAGTGAATCCAAAAATTTAATTGAAACCACACTAAAAAGATCTGTTGGGAATGTTACATATTTTATTCGTTCAGGTTATTTTGAGGTTTAGGTTTAGTTTAAGGCGGGGGCCACTAGCTCTCACGTTAAAATAGGGTACGCTGCTGCCCATCCCTAGCTTTTTTCCCTAAGTCACTTCTTACGACATCCACGTGTAGGTATGGAGAGGCCTATTCTTCAGCCGGGGCCACGGCCGTGGTAGGTAAGTGTGTAGTTATTTTGGAATCATTGGTTGTTACGCTACTTTTCATCGCTCATGCACGAGTTATGCTAAACCGCGCGAGATGGTGCCAGAAAAGCAAATAATGGATGAGAATTCTCTACTGAAGACAATTTTGCAACTTTTAGAGAAACTTAAACTAGTATTAGGAACGTTTAAATACGTTTAACCACGTGTTCTTGCCCGTGGGTCAGAAAATTCTAACTGTAGGAACTTCTAACTTTGATTTTTATACGGCACCATAAGCCCACAGACCTTAATAGGTGGTATAAATTTCAAGTTGATAACTTTAGCCGTTTCTGAGAAAAAGGGTCTTGACAGACAGACAGACGGAGAACAAAGTGATCCTATATGGGTTCCGTTTTTCCAAATGAGGTACGGAACCCTAAAAAACAGACTGAAAAGAACGTTAAACATTGCAAGTTAGTGGAATTAGGCCTAAAAACTCTACAGAACTCTACAAAGCTGGGCAACTAGCTCATACAAACTTAGTAACTTTCGTGGCGTCAGTTTCACGTAGCTTTATTTCCAAAATCATGGTAGCGGTGTGTTCGGTAGGGTGTTGGACAGGATAATAGATGAGTTACAAAATGTGCTCCCGGGCCCGCGGGGGAATCCTGTCGAGAAGGTACAGTGCAGTGGCCAGTACAACTTGTCATTTTTTTGTTATTTAAGTTGCGACTGGCGGATGACCCACTTGATGTACCTAATCGATAATTTCTGCCGTGTTCAAATGGATTGCGATATTCGCCATCTAAAATTCGTTTCAAAATGATCATGTAAATAAATAAATAAATAAATATAAATATTCCGGACATATTCACACAGTCAACTGATCCCAAACTAGGCATAGCCTGTACTATGGGTACCAGAGACTGATATACATAATAGATAAATATTTAACACCCAGGCACAGAACAAACATCTGTGTTAGTCACAAATGTTTGTCCAGTGCGGGGATCGAACCCGCGACCTCTAGCGCAGAAAGCAGAGTTACTACTAACTGAGCTATGAGGCTATGTGAAGTGAACTGATAAAGGCAATTTGAGTTTGACTTTTAGATAGTTTGGCTTGCGATATAGTTGAGCTACGAGTATATCACACGTCCTCAAATGTCAGACTTAAACCATTTTAGGGACCATTTTAAAATAAATAAACATCGTGCTACTTAATTTTAAATAAATAAAGGTATAAGGACATTCATGTTCACCTAACACAACAAAACACAAGACGCGTTGGTAAATTTCATGTGCCTGTAATTCACCGGCTATACCATACTCTTTAAACAAAAATACATTATTCTAAGCACTGCTTAGAATACTGTATGTTGCATTGATTGGTGGTAGAATCAGCGTGGTTGACAATATTTATCCTGAAGGCATCAGCACAAAGATGGCTCTTTAACCGGCGCCGGCGCTTGAATTTCGTTTGTGCCCCGAATAACACTGAGGCTAAGTTTCAACAAGAAATCCTTCTGTAAGCTAGCTCCACTGCGCCCGGCTCCTCTCGCAGCGTGTCTCCAAAACCATTATTCCCGCGTTACCGTTTGATAAAGGTTCGAAGACGATATTCGCGGAATTTTAACTCATGTTTTGGGTTTTCTGTATTTTTTTATCCTTATTGAATTGGAGAAATTACAATAACATTTATAATAAGTATTGTCATGAAATAAGTCATAACATCATCTGGTATGATATGCTAGTGAGTTGCTCAAATGACAATTCTTAATTTTGGATCACTATTTTATTGCTAGAGGTACAAGAAAACGCTTTATTAGCAAAAATAATGGCAAGAAAAGTAGTCTCGAAAAGAGGTAACAATTAAACCTCCTAAAACAGGACGGTCCCAACTCATTTTAAAGAGTTTTAGACGGGTTTTTAGGTAAAAAATATACATTTTCGTAGCATCATCCCTTAACGAACACTCGTCTCCAAGCTGTCAGGGCCTCCATCAATCTTATCCTTGAATATTTTCCGATCCGCCCTCTTTCCCTCTTTCCCAGCAGAAGACGTAACAGTTTCTTTAACGTGTCTGCGGAAGATTCACTCTGATGACGCTGAAACATACACTTTTCGTAACACTCTCGGTTTCTTTATGGTCATGCTACATTATGTCACTGACCAGGGTTAAGGCGTTAAACAGGCGTTTATGATCAATGATAAAAGAGTGTGAAAACTGTTTTTGATTCTACAAATAGGTAGATATATAGAAATAAATTGAAGTACCTTCTAGTTATCAGCTGCTGCCAACGACCCATTGATATCAACAGCCCCTTGAAGGAATATCAACAGCCCATAGTAAAACTGAATAAATTCTTGCCAAATCAATGATAATAGTATTACAGGGCTTATTTTATAAAAGCGTGAAGTAATTGCAAAATAGCAAAATTAAATCCGAGTGAATCGTTTCATTACAACGGAGATCTTCTGCAGTCTTTGTGGTTAGACCATAGACATTGATGAATTATTTTTCGAGCTATATTAAATCTTAAGTCAGCGTGATAAAGTTTATTGCAAATTAAAAAGGGATGTAGAGTGACACAGGCCTGTGTTTGCCCAAAAAATATGCCACCAAGAATTTTTTCCAAGGCCGATTCCCTCGCGACGCACGCAAAATCAAGATACCCGCTTTGACGTTACTCGGACAGTTATTAGAAGTATATTTTGAGATCTTCAAGGGAGCTTTCCAAGACTAATGCGTCAGTCACACGCAGCTTTTTAAGCTCACGAAAAATCGGCGCGTTTCAACCTACTCGCTACGTAAGAAAGAAAAAACGGCGCTGGTTTTCAGATAGAGCCGTTCGGACGACCTTCTAGGTTGGAAAAAATAATGCTTATTATTATTACTACGTATTATAGCCTGTTAGGGATCGAAAGTGAATTTAATAGGTGGAAGTTAGGTATAGCTTCCGTTTACCGTTATTGTATTGTGTCATGAAAAGAGCGCCTACGAAAAACTGCAATGTATTCACTTTTCACGGTCGAAAATTAAAAGTGACAACTTTGCAGACTAGGGCATCTGCTTTCGAATAGAGCGCTGCGTCCAAATTATCTACGTGCTATCGAAGTTTAAGCTTCGGTCACACGTAGCTTTCTAAAGCGGCTGGTAGAAAGGCTGCGACGCTTCTGGAGTAAAGCACGCGTTTTTTCGAGGCTGTCATTTAGCAGCGTACACGCAGCTTGTTTACCAGCGCTAGGACTAACAGCTTTCAAAAGCTACGTGTGACCAAGGCTACGCTGCTTTGCCAAGCGTCGTCGGACATAATATCTGTAATATTTTGTACAATTTTAACCGTAAATCTTCGTGAATGTCACTTTACATCACCGACTGGTAACAGGCCAAGATCTCGGAGGTGAGCTTCGCTCAGTACAGAATCACGTCTATTTCACTAAAATGCTCTAGGTTTCCATTGAAAAGAACAAAAAACCTGTTGGATCAGATGACGAAGACAATAGAAGCACAATAGAAGGCAAGTAATAGTTATAATGTCGTAACTAGGAACATGATATGTAGGTACTCATTTATCATCATCATCATCATCGTTTCAGCCGAAAAACGTCCCCTGCTGAGCATAGGCCTTCCCCACAGATTTCCAGAGGGATTTCTTTCATGTGGGGTGAACTTGCCCACACTCACCAAGATGGGCACGGGAGTGGGCGAGAAGTCTAAAAGACAATTTATTTATTTCGGAACAACAAACAGTTACATTAAATGTTTTAATAGTTAAGTAGGTACAAATATACAGGTATGAATAATGTAACCAACGACGCTGTCCACATATTAGTTAGTTTCAGAATTTTTATAAACACTTAGGCTCGTATTCAGAGACAAGAAGTCAAAGTCAAAGTCAAAGTCAAAGTCAAAAGGCATTTATTTCAATAAAATCACTAGGATCACTTTGAAACGTCTTAGAAACTAGGTGAAGCTATGCCTGTTCCTCGCGACCAAGCCTAGAAGAATCAGGCAACAACCACGGCTTGGTGCCTATAATTTTTTTCGATGATCCTTTTTCACAAAATGGAATTTAAAGCTTCAGTGTGGTGCCGATCGAACTAGGTGAGGCTCAAAAGAAAAGTTATCTAATTATAATCCCTAATAAATAAGAGCTTATAAAAATGTGAAAAAAAAAAGAAGACAAATATGAGCTTCAACAAATGATCTAAGGGCAGCTTACGCTACACTTGATGAAATATGTACCTAATGCTTCTATAAAATTGAATAATACTTAAAATATGATGCAAGCAAAAACTGTAAAGACACTGCAAAATGGCATTTTAGCTGTCGAGGGGCAGAGCGACTTCAGGCCATGCGGTTTTATCATTTATATAATCATTTAGTTTATAGTACGCTTTCTTAATGAGATTATTCTTTATGTACACTTTAAATCTTCTAATAGGAAGTTTCGTCGCGTTTACCGGAAGTTTATTATAAAATCTTACCATATTCCCCATAAAAGACCCATTTACTTTTTGTAATCTAAATTTTGGAATGCACAATTTATTTTTGTTTCTTGTGTTAATACTATGCACATCACTTTTTTTCTTAAAGCTAGCCATGTGCTTATGTGTGTACAATAAGTTTTCGTAAATATATTGTGAAGTTACAGTCAAAATGTTTATTTCTTTAAAAAGTTCCCTCAAGGAGTCCCTTGACTTCATTTTATAAATGGCACGTATTGCTCGTTTTTGTAAAACAAATATGACTTGGATATCTGCTGCATTCCCCCAGAGAAAGATACCATAGGACATTACACTATGGAAGTAGCTAAAATAAACTAACCTAGCTGTATCTTCATCTGTGAGCCACCTTATCGTACGAACGGCATATGCCGCGGAACTAAGTCTACCGGCAAGAGTTTCAATGTGGGGTCCCCACTGCAGTTTTGAATCAATATTGAGTCCTAGGAAATTTGTAGAATCAACAAGAGTTAGTGACTCTCCATTTAATACAATGTTAGTGGGGCTATTGTGTACTACATTAGGCAAAGAGAATTTGATACATTTCGTTTTCTTTGAATTTAGCAAGAGATTGTTTACAGAGAACCAATTAAGGACTAGCGACAAGGATGCGTTTACGTCATCGTAATTTGTTTTGGATCTGTCGACTTTGAACACTAGCGAGGTGTCGTCAGCAAATAGAACTATGTCACACATTTCTTTAACATAAGAAGGGAGGTCATTAACGTAAACTAAGAACAAGAAAGGGCCTAGAATCGAACCCTGTGGCTCACCCATGACAATAGTTGATCCAGACGACCTTTCACCACCCACGTCAAGACTCAAGCATTGATCTGTACTTAAATCTCGATTTGAGTCGAGATTCTAATTCTTGAACAGTACTTATATATAGATTCAATGATCACAGTTCACCTGAGTAAATGCTTATTCTGAAACGTCAATCAGACGAAATCGGTGCTTGAGTTTAGATTTGATTAGACATTAATCAAATGACATTTTCGTTCCGTTACACGTACTTTGATGCATATTTATACTACACTTTATAGTTCTGTTCCATTTCCACCCTGGCTGTTTGAATTTCTGCGTAAAACGGATATAAATTATAAATAAATCAAAATGTAAACGAGAACATTTGAGTACAGATTTGAGGCTCGATTCAGCTGAGAGTAGTTTAAGTACCGTTCTTGAAAAAAAGCTATGTTTGAGAAGAGATTCAATACTTAAGTAGAGTTCAGCTGATCTGTGATTAAATCTATGCTTGAGTCGTGTCTCTGAATACGAGCCTTAGATAATTAGTTAACTTGCCGAGTCTTTTGGTTTTCATTCGCCACTTTAAACATGCGATTTATTTGACTTCTTTATTTATTTTTATTTTTTGTTTAATTTGGGGAGGCTCTTCCCCTATCTTTTTCGCTCTGTCGCATCTTACGACTCTATATTCGTATATCATCGCCGCCATCTGCAAGAAAAACTAAAATATAACGCTCCTAGAACACCAATCAAAATATTCGTAACCACAGTACACCCGAGCTGAGAGAGTCTTTGACTGGCTCTTGGTAAATAGCTTTTGTTTCGTACACGACTGTACTGGAATGTTACTTCATAGACTTTGCGTAACATAACACAAAACATGTTTATGATTTAGTTTGGAATTTAGTAGCACTATTATAATCATTTATTATCGGATAAAAGTCAAAGTCAAAGGTTTATTTCAATAAAATCACTAGGATCACTTTGAAACGTCTTAGAAACTAGGTGAAGCTATGCCTGTTCCTCGCGACCAAGCCTAGAAGAATCAGGCAACAAACACGGCTTGGGGCCTATCATTTTTTTCGATGATCCTTGTTTTTTTTATTATTTTAGTATTTTTTTTTAATTGTTTTTGTTCAAAATTTATTTTAGAGCCAGTGTGGTGCCGGTCGAACTAGGTGAGGCTCAAAAGAAAAATAATAATGATCCTAATAAATAAGAGCTTATACAATTTTAGATCTAAATCTTGTTAAATTCTTATGTTAATTTATTTTAAGTAAGTTTAACATCATTATTAATAATCGAGTTGGAGCATATTCAATCCCAAGCTTTTTTATCATCTAAATAGTCGGATATTTTGTAGTAAGATTTATTACAGAGTTTTCGTTTAATTAAGTTTTTAACCGACAACCGTTGGGGAACAAAGGTTCTCCAGTGGCGACCACGAACCGGACGACGCAGTGTTGGAAGGCCCCCCGCCCGATGGACCGACGACATTGTTAAGGTTGCGGGAAGTCGGTGGATGGAAAAGGCTCAAGACCGTTCGTCATGGAACTCTTTGGGGGAGGCCTATGTCCAGCAGTGGACTTCATCAGGCTGATGATGATGATGATGATGAAGTTTTTAAATTTGCTAATTGATAACTTTAGTTCATCGCTTGGGACCTTGTTATAGAAGCATACACATTGCTCTTTAAAGGATTTACCAACCCTAGCGAGCCTAATCGTGGGAACAGCGAGTTTATCAAGATACAATTTGATGCTTGCTCGACGTGGCACTGATTCTTTTTTGGTCATCCTGTATAAGGCCAGTGACCAAGTTGAGGAATGGTGGCCCTGAAAAGGACCTATGCCCATCGGTGGAAAAAATATTGTAGAGAAAGGATTAAAGTGCGCCTCTTAGAGGCTCCTTTCGTGCACATAATTGTCATAGGTCTTCGAATATCAAAGCTCTAGGACATGCCGGTTTCATCACGATGTTATCTTTCACCGTTTGAGAGCCATTGGTCCATCCATTGATGCACGAATGGGATGTGAACCCACGACGTTTGGATCAGAATCAGATCAGGCGGGGCCACTACCACCACTCCACAAGTGATGAAAATTACATCAGATTTACTTACCGTGTCTATCAAGACAGTAAGAATTTTGACCAATTTTTGTATATGTACAGTGTTGACTGGCCGGCAAAGGCAGCTGATTTATAGCACAACCGCACTCGTAAATCATAACCTTCTTTTAGAATCGACTTAGTCGGGTAAAAAGCGTTTTTCCTTAGCTTATAAACAGGGCATTTCTGAGAGCAGTGGACCAGACAAAGGAATGTCTTTCTTTGTTTAGAGCTGACAGATTTATACACCACTTAAACTGGCAAGCTGATAAGATTCTTATGACAGAACTTAAGCGAGTGTGGTGAAATACTTATTTATAGACAATATCGAAAGATAATCAATACCAGATTATAAATATGTAGCATTTGCACAACAAGTATTTAACACCAAACATCAATTTAAATTTACTTCCAAAATAACCAAAATTGCAATACCAGAGGCATTAGGCACTCGTTGCCGACCCCGGACTTTCCTCCCTTACCCACGGGACCTCAACACTATTAGAAACAAATAATTTTATTTGGCTGCGATCTTCTGTAAAACGGAGGTACCCCCCAGGTGGCGAGTTACCTCCATTTTATGTAATACAACATTGTTAACATAATATTGGTATCACACCCATTATTTTCAGGAAAGAAATATTTTACTGGTGGGAACCCGCGTGACTTCGTCCGCTGATGTTTTTTTTTTTAAATTCGAACCCCCACTGCACCCACTTAAAGTTCGAATTTCAAGTATTTACTGTTCAACTCTACTCTTCCACAGGAAGCAATTATTTTTGATGTTTGCTTCCTGTTAAATTCATCCTGTTTTGCTCCTAGGACTTCTAGTTTAGGACTTAGACTTTCTAGTACCTACGTTGATTTTGGTACTGTTAGTCAGACAGTCTCGCAACGAAAACGTCAGTCCTTAGATGTGTTTCCGTATGTGTCAGAAGCGGCTTCTTAGCTTGCTATTGTAGATTGTAGCTGCTCTGACATTCACGTTGCTTTCAAAATAAATGAGCAAGCATTTGCACTTTACAGTATTTGTAGGTGCACGTACAGTCGCCTGAAATAACATGTATAATTCTCAAAATTATGCCACTGTACGGATGCAGATGATAGAAACAAAGTTATGTTGGAAAATTGCGAGTTTTGGTCACGTACATAATTTTTGGTTTATTAAAAAAAAACAGTCACATACATAGTCCTGACCCCATACTAGCAGTCCCTGTGTCGTGGGTATCAGAAACTACGAGTACCATGGTACCACAACACCAAGACCCAGATCAAATATTTGCAGATCATGCAAACATTTGTCCCGCAGCGGATATCGAACCCGCACCATTTGCGTCTCAGACGGGCACTCGCCCGCTGCGCCACCGAGGTCGTCTGTCGAGGTTTGACTGTGTGAATCTTGATTTTTAGTACTGTGGCATCATTTTGAAAATATCGAATAACACCGGTGTTGTTGAGAAGCGACACCTGCCTGAGAAGCGACAAACGTCACTAGTTATTTCTTTGTCACCTTATGACCCTGTGACGTGACCCTTGAAAGTACTAGTGTGGTGAAACTTTAGCACAATCGGCAAATGGATGGGTGACCGTTAGTGGCATTAACAGCTGTGCGCATCCGGCTTCGGAGGGCGCGTTAGGACTGATATCCTAACCCGGCTTTTATATGAACCTACTGCAGGGTGACCAAGAACGAACCAGTGATACTGAAAGCATGCGTTATTCGAACCGGAAGTATAGCAAAAGGCTTCACAATCTCTCGTAATAATAAACCGACCATTGTTTGTAAATTAAAATCATTTCCAACTCGAGACGTCATAGATCATTTTAAACAGCTGATGTACTGTTGAGTAGCTATAGTTTTACTTTAATTATAGTCATAATTAATCTAGTCTGGTCTATTTCAGTGTTAAAAGGCCCCCACCCGATGCACCGACGACATTGTGAAGGTTGCGGGAAGTCGGTGGATGGAGAAGGCTCAAGACCGTTCGTCATGGAACTCCTTGGGGGAGTCATAGGCCTCCCCCAAAGATCTGTCCACTGCTGGACCTATGTCCGGCAGTGGACAGATCTTTGGGGGAGGTGGATGGAGGAGATGATCAGTCTGCAGGCTGTTGATGATGATGCTAGTCTAAATAATTTTAAAACTATGGATACATGTTGTCTATTTATACTATTATTTACTCTACAATATTTTAATTTTGGATTCTTTTGAATGGCGATGTCGTAGCGTACTTACACCACGCCGGAAATGAGTGCTAGATGCGTCTAGTATTGCAGGTGTTCATAAGCTACGGTAACCACTTACCAACAGATGGCCGTAACCTTGTTTGCAACATTAGTTAAAGAAAACTGTTGTTTAAAAGCTGCCAGTTGTATAGTCGTCTTTTTTTTTCTCAATATTACTCAATTTTCGTGTAGTGATCTGACCATATTTTAGTGGTAGCATAGTACCTTTCGAAAATGATATCAGCGAAGTTGAGTACAGCTTTGTTTGCTTGCTTGTGGTTACCTTGCTTGGTTGAGGGTACGCATATGCCCAGGTCACTCAAGTCAGCCTTCATTGTAAAATAAGTCATATAATCACTGGTTTTAAGTTCAGTTTAGCGAAGCAGAAATTTTTAATTTCAATGTACCTAATGAGGAAGCTGGTATGGTTAAAAGTTGACGCCGTGTTCATACGACGAGCGATATGTCATCTAAATGTTTTTCCAAAATGATCTTTAGCTCTACTGGATAAAGTAAATTTTGGTTTTGAATTTTAAGGGGGCTTGCGATATCGCACATCCTCAAATGTTACTACCGACGGTTGGTACTATACTATAGTGAAAGCATAAAGGGCGCCTCATAGAGGCCATTTCACATGTCTTCGTAGTTAAGAAATTGCCCCCAATTAAACAAAAGCTCCACAATAAGATAATAGCTACTCCCATCCCAAGCTTCTAGATAAAACTGTAAACTGAAATCTGGATTTTATTCTTAGTCCAAAAGTAAGCTTCGGTGTTCCTGCTAAACCCGAAGACCGTGAATAAATGAAGACGGATGAAAGCTCTTCCGTTGCAGATACATCGAGATACTACCTGCAAGCACTATCTACTAGGTAGTGCTGTTTAATGGTGAAAACTACTCACCAATTTATCACTAGTAGTACACTAGACTATAACTCGCAGTAACTAACTAACTCGCAGAAGAAATCGCGCTTAGGCGGGCCCTACCATCAACTTAGCAATTTTCTTTAGGCGGTTACGTCAGTTGACAAGGTGATTCAAAAAATGTGTACCTACCCGTACCGTATCCCAACAAGGGGTTATTCTATCAACTAGAAAGAATACTAGCGGGAAAACAAACAACATTTTTTTCATATTATTTTTCAATTGGCTTTTTTGATATTTTTATCATCTTTAGAACTAATTAATTACTAAACGAGAAGTTCAACATCAAGATTGCTACCTAAAACATCTGATTCATTCAGTTTGAACTGATATGACCTTAAATATAAATATTCCGGACATATTCACACGGTCAACTGATCCCAAACTAGGCATAGCCTGTACTATGAGTACCAGAGACTGATATACATAATAAATATATATTTAACACCCAGACACAGAACAAACATCTGTGTTTATCACACAAATGTTTGTCCAGTGCGGGGATCGAACCCGCGACCTGTAGCGCAGAAGGCAGAGTTACTACCAACTGAGCTATGAAGCAAGTCATAAAACACATGTTAAAACACATGTTTTATGCAAAGAGTTTTTTCAATGAAAAATGACGAATTTACGTAGACACTTTTGGGATAGCATCGGTGAATTAAAAATCTTGAAAATGGCATGTCTCAGAATATACGCATACATATATCGTAAAATGTCGTTCACCCTGGACACTGATAAATTACAGGGTGTACAAGAAAGAACCAGTGACGCGACAAGCAAGCATTCTAACAGTAACATTGCACCGGATTTGTAAGCAGCTCCGCGCCAATATTCAACAAGTCCCTCTGGCTCTACCTGCTTTTAAAATGTATTTTGTGAAGTCAGGCACAATGTAAGCATCACAGTAACACAACTCCATGCTTGCTTATTGTCTGAAGAAAGTGAGCTCATGTCTGAGCTTGTTAGTCGAAGCATGAAAGGGCCCCCGCAGACTGCAGATTTTTGTATAAGCGGATTATCCCATTCTTTGTTATATTTTTGGTCGGCGATGCTTCAAAATCATGTGTTCAAATGACAAAGAAAAACATCATGAAGCAAACAGCATAAAATCATGAAAAAAACGGCCTACACAAAATGAACTGATATCTATGTTGGTATACTACTACTGTAGGTACTATACTAGGTATACTGATATCTTCTGTGATCTATCTATGTTGCTTTCCCTAGTTGGCTTATATTTGACTTCTACTATCGTATCGTAAGCGTAACGCTATCGTGAATTATTCATGCTTGGGGCGCAGGTATCCTAAAAGAGAGTCATTGTCTTCATCATCATCATTTCAGCCGTACGACGTCCACTGCTGAACATGGCCTCCCAATTCCTATCATGTGGGGGGATTTGCCCATACTCACCACGCCGGGCATGCGGGTTGGCGAGCGCAGTTAGAGCTATCGTTGTTAAAATGAGGGACGCTGCCCATCCCCTAGCTTTTTTCCCTTAGTCGCCTCCTACGACATCCGCGGATAGGTAGGTATGGAGGGGCCTATTCTTTAGCCGGGGCCACCACGGTATACTCGGAAATTGTCTTACTGCAAGTAAATTTGTCAGAGAAAAGTCATATTATACATTCTCAGTGTGCGCTACATTTGCCTGACGATGCTTCGCAAGGGAATATACGAAGTTTTTAGCTGCCAAAGGGAACACAGCAACGTTCACTTCCAACGGTTCGTGTCAGCGGCGAAGGCTTTACTGGTTTTTCATGGCTTTCAAAGAGCTCAAATATTGTTGACTTTTAGCGTCCCGACAGTCCAGGAAGCCTTTATCTTCGAACATTTCTATGCCTTTGTCTCTATTCAGCGTTAGTTCTTTTATTTTCATACAAAAGGTGGCAAACAAGCATGAGGCCTACTTGTTGATAAGTGGTTACCGTAGCCTATGAACGCTTGCAATACCAGAGGCATCACGCACGCGCAGCAATTTTTATTATAAATGTGAGTCAGTCCGTATCTGAAATAATCGATTCCAGGCTGTCGAAATGAAATAAAGCTTAGCCTCATTTCTTCCTCAAGTGATAGGTACTGATGTTGGTGTCAAAATCTGTAATTTAAGGTGAGGAACGACCAAAGTTTCAAGTTAAACTTTGGACCTCCTCTCGCTGTTCATTAATTATCTAGAAGGTGTGTTTTTATGTTATATGGAGGCAAACAGGCTTACGGCCCATTGGATGGTAAGCGGTTACCGTCACCTAATGACATCAGCAACACCTAGAGCATTGCTAATTCTTTTCCTGCCCCGAACCCCTCTGGCAACCTTACTCACCGCAGGAACACAACACTATTTGAAACAAATAGAGCTAATTGGCTGCGATCTTCAGTAAGGCGGAGGTACCTCCCCAGGCGGGCTGCTCCAATTTAGAGCGAGAAAATCTCGCTGTGCCCTACCTCCTCCTGATTGTTGTTCGGTGTTTTATAAATACCAGAGGTGATGTCTAAAAATAAATGGCTGGTGGGAACAGCGCATGCGCGATGGTCCATTCTGAATTAACAGTGCTCTTGGCAGGAATATGAGAATTACCCCTGAGAGTTGTATAGGTAATAAATTATTGTATGTTAGTAGGGTGTTTTCATTTTTATGGAAATTTGGTGGAAATGTGTTTCAGTTGTTTTGTTACGTTTACGATAATGAGATCGGTTCAATTACTGTAGCTGTACTAGCGCGCAGGTCGTGGGTTAAATTTTCATAATGGATTTTCCATTTAGAAAATGTATGTGTGCTGGTCCACGGTGAAGGAAACAAACAAACCGACATGTCCTAGAACCTAAAAATTCGAAGACACGTGACAGGTGCACGTAAGGAGCCTCTAAGAGGCGCACTTTAATCTTTTCACTACACTGTTTTTTTCACCGACGGTTATAGGCCATTTCTATATTTCCACTGGCATTAACATAATAATATAATATAATATAAATTTTATTTCAGGTAACTTAAGAATAGTACAGATGTTAAAATCTAAATTCTAGGACCCATAGAAAACGCCAACAGTAAATGAATCTTGTATATCTGATTAGAAATACTTTTACTTTCTCACAGCTGATGATCATGATACTTCAAGCACCTAGAAAAACAACCTAAGTAAGTATAAAACCAATAAAACGAGGTTATTGTACACAAGGATGCTTACAAGTACAGACCCGGAACAAATATTTGCAGAATATAAAAGTTTGCTCAATATGAAATTGAAACGACCATTTTAGTTAAAAAGAAATCTAGGAAGCAAGTTTAAGGTGAGGGTTTAATTTTTTATGATTTTTGAATTGTTTTTTCTCAATAACCGCAAAACGCACAGTTTTGTTATTATGAAAAAGATAACTTGAGCATTTTATTTACGTAAATCCAAGACAGAAACGCGATTGGTAAAACTTTTCTCGATAGATTTATTTTTTAAAGTTGGGTCCTCTGCACCAGTTTTTTCGAAAATACTCTGAGACTGTCTAACAAAAATAACTTTTCTTAAATATTGTTTTAGACAATAGCATTGGGTACCCTAAATCCAAGAAACTTTAAAAAAAAAATAGATAGTTTTTAAGATAATCGATATTTTCTGATATGTCGCTTACGTCGATTACTTTCGAGCGCCTTCTAACGCTTGCTATCTCTTTCCGCATTCAATTACAGTACATAGCGCTGTCACTTTCTTTACTCCGCCCACTCGACAATTTATTATGATTTTTGTATCCTCTTAATATATACAATGAAAAATGTAGGGAAAGGTTACTTTTTTTTTCTTTAAAAAAAGCTTATTCAGGAAGTAAAAACCCTAAAGTTAATACTCGTTGGTACGTCTATACTTACATTTATAAATGCGAAAGTAACTCTGTTTGTTTGTTACCTTTTCACGACTTAACGACTCTACTGATTGTAATGCAATTTGACAAGGAGATAGATTATTATGCTATCATTTGTAAATAATCATGAAGGATGTGAAATAGGGGTTGAATGTTTGTATGGGCAATCCACAATTCCTCAAGATCTGAAAATTCATATATAAAATATGTCTATAAAAGCTTTTGGTAAGAAATAAAGAAATATGTGTTTCGGTATTTTTGCAAAATCATCCCTAAAGGGGGCTAAGATAGATAGATAGATAGATAGATAAACTCTTAATTGTACACAGAGATAGATATTAACAAAAGGGAGAAACAAAAAAAAATATATTATGTACAATGGGCGGCCTTATCGCTAAAGCTAAGTAGCTAAAGCTTTCATATAAATGCGGACGAAGTCGCATTTATGTACACATGGAACTAGTTTTGAATATTATGTACTAGCTTCCGTCCGCGGCTTCGCTCGCGTGGTACCTACTTAAAAAGTAGCCTATGCTATTCTAGGTAAAGAACTCTTTATATTTTAAGTTATTTAGTATAGGTAGTAGTTATAATTAGTTTTTTTTTCTTACTGTATTTTTATAAATATTTTCTTACACTATAGTTAACCTAGGTACGTAGCATACTCGCACAATGTTACTTTTCAGCGAGTGGAATACAAAATGTGGATTCAAATTGGTTCAAGTACGACATATATACATCTAGCCTATATTAAACGATAAGTAAACTGTGAATCCTAGATCACTGAAATAAATAAACAAATAAACGAAATCGGTCGAGTAGTTTTCATGATATTTATTGTATTGAGATGTATTGAAATATATCGTGCTATAATATACATCGTGCCGTGGCGGCCCCGGCTAAAGAATATGCCCCTCCATATCTCTATCCGCGGATGTCGTAAGAGGCGACTAAGGGATTAAAGCTAGGGGATGGGCAGCAGCGTCCCTCATTTTAACAACGATAGCTCTAACTGCGCTCGCCAACCCGCATGCCCAGCGTGGTGAGTATGGGCAAATCCCCCCACATGGTAATGAATTTGCTCTGTCTGTTAGGGAGGCCATGTTCAGCAGTGGAAGTCTTACGGCTGAAATGATGATGATAATATACATCTTTACATTATAGCTGCCGTGTGTGTTAGAAAATGAACGAGTCTTTCAGACTTTGTAAAATCATAACGTGGCTGAGAGACTCGGAAATGGGATACTTTATCCCATCCGGCACTTCTGTCGAATACAGAGTACAGAATCGAATTCCACTCGGGCAAAGCCGGTAGCTGCAGTTCATTTAATAAAGACTGGATAGTATTGAAAGTCTAGATTCTGCCCGTGGCTTCACTTGCGTGGTATATGAGGATAACAAGTAGCCTATATGCTATTCCAGGCTATAATCTTTTCCAGGCTATAATCTATCTAATAAAATCTATGTCTGTGAAATTCACCTAGATCCGTTCAGCCGTTCTAGCGTGATTGAGTAAAAAACATAGATACATAGGAGGAGGTAGGGCACAGCGAGATTTTCTCGTTCTGAATTGGAGCAGCCTGAGGTACCTCCGCCTTACAGAAGATCGCAGCCAAATAACATTATTTGTTTCAAACAGTGTTGTGTTCCTTCGGTGAGTAAGGTTGCCAGAGCTCTTTAGGGGGGAAGGGGGTTCGGGGTCGGCAACGCGTGCGTGATGCCTCTGGTATTGCAAGCGCTCATAGGCTACGGTAACCGCTTACCATCAGGTGGGCCGTAAACATGTCTGCCACCTCTGTTGTATAAAAAAAAAATACATCCATCCAAACTTTCGCATTTATAATATTAGTAGGAAGTAGGATTTTCAGATCTTTTTGTTTTTGCCTCTTTTACTTCTTAACTGGTTTCTTATTTAACCAGCTTGAGATAGATCTCGAGAATGCATTAAAAGGCCAGATCACTGCAACCACTGATGCCATAAAGGTCAATATTTGTGAACCTTATTGGATGGCTCGTGGCGGCCCCGGCTGAAGAATAAGCCTATCTTCATCTGCCTACCCGTGGATGTCATACGAGGCTAGGTACTAAGGGAAAAAGCTAGGGAATGGGTAGAAGCGTCCTGTTATAACAACGATAGCCCTAACTGTGCTTACCAACCCGAGTGCACAGCATGGTAAGTGTGAGCAAATTATGATGTTAGGAAGATAGGAAGTCGGTCCGAAAATCTGTGGGGGAGGCTATTTTTTTATGTTAAACAGGTCAAGTCAAGTCAAAAGCCTTTCATTTCAATATAAAAACAAGGATCACTTTGAAACGTCTTAAACGTCTAATGCGTTGTCCGAACCCTAAAGAGCCCCCTAAAGAGCTCTGGTAACCTTACTCACCGCAGGAACACAACAATATTTGAAACCAATAATGTTATTTGGCTGCGATCTTCTGTAAGGCGGAGGTACCTCTCAGGCGGGCTGCTCCAATTTAGAGCGAGAAAATCTCTCCCTACCTCCTCCAAAAAGGCTATGTTTAGCAGTGACGTCTTACTGTTGAAATTATGATGATGACGATAGGTTGGCCGTGGTGGCCCCGGCTGAAGAATAGGCCCCTCCATATCTACCTATCCGCGGATGTCGTAAGAGGCGACTAAGGGAAAAAAGCTAGGGGATGGGCAGCAGCGTCCCTCTTTTTAAGAACGATAGCTCTAACTGCGCTTGCCAACCCGCATGCCCAGCGTGGTGAGTATGGGCAAATGATAAGGAATTTGCTCTGTCTGTGGGGGAGGCCATGTTCAGCAGTGGACGTCGTACGGCTGAAATGATGATAGGATGAAAGGATTCAGAACACGTCAGACATGGTTACAGCTTCTCATAATAAAGTAAGCGTAAAAATCGAGTCACCTAATATTATTGAGTGACTTGTGATTCGCAGGCGAGGTGACGGAGCAAATTCAAGCCAGCAAAATATAGATAAATTGTTACAATTTTGAAGGTATGTATGTGGTTTCATAAGCTTTGGGTTTCTAAGAAGCGATGACCGTTAATTTGACCCCGTAATTCTTAACATTCTTGTCAAGAAAACAGTCTTGGTCAATTGAGCTTTCGTATAGCTGTCGATAGATCGTCTATAACGGTCTTTAGAAAGCTAAACTGTTTCTTGTGTATATTTTAAATATTTTATCGTCATCATCATCAGCTTGTAGAAGTCCACTGCTGGATATAGGCCTCCCCCAAAGAGTTCCACGACGAACGGTCTTGAGCCTTCTCCATTCACCGACTTCCCGCACCCTTCACAATGTCATCGGTCCATCGGGTAAGGGAGCCTTCCAGTTAGTTCCAGTACGGGGTTGCCCGGTTCGTGGTCGTTATTTGAGAAACTTTACTCCTTATACATATTAACTTGGGCATAAATTAAATTAAAATAGTAAAAAAATTACATCATAGAGCCTAAAAACCTTAAGGCAGCCTAAAAACTCCCTCATCATACTTGACCACTCAGTCATAATCTACACTGGTACCCTACTTTCATTACTCGCGTGCAAAACTGACGGATTCGCAAGATGGCTGATTCTTGGAAACCAAAGCTTCATCACAAAGTGAATTTTTGGAGTTCAGACAGAATAATATCTTAAGTATTTGTTACATCTTTCTATTAAATTAATGCGTATTCCTCCGTCGTTTTCCTGATCCTCTGTTAGTCCGGCTTTTACGCATCTAAATAACGTATTTTTTTCTGAAAACTCAATATTTACACACAATCTACAGGTTGCCCGAGGCTGCGCCCATTCGTAATCTGGATAAAAAATTGCCTATGCCTTTTCTTAGGGCTTAGGCTATCACCATACAAAATTTCATCAAAATCATTTCAGTCGCTTAGGCTCGTATTCAAAGACAAGACTCAAGCTAAAAAATTATGAAATTATGATTAAAAAAAAAAAAAAGCGTTGATCTGTACTTAAATCTCGATTTGAGTCGAGATTATAATTCTTGAACAGTATTTATGTATAGATTCAATGATCACAGTTCACCTGAGTAAATGCTTATTCTGAACTTATTCTGAAGAGTTCAGCTGATCTGTGATTAAATCTAAGTTTGAGTCGTGTCTCTGAATACGAGCCTTAGATTGTGATAAATTAAACTAATTTGTTTAATCTATCACAATCTTGCGCTTGTATCCAACTTCTGCCCAGAATATTGACCATGTCGTCTGCCCACTTTATTGGTAAAACATGCTTCTTACTTTTTATTCTTATGAATAAAAGAAATGTTCCGCTCCCAGCGGCTGTTCCGGTCAATAAAACCTTACCTGAGCAAGTGGCCATTATAACCTTTTACTTTCATTCATTGACGCTCTATGCCCTTCGATTTTTAGTGAGTCTGCGACTTTCCTTGGTATTCAGTCGTCAAACAAGAAGCTGAAATGAAATGTAAAGTATTACCTACTTGATACAATATTATAATCTAGCCAGACGATGTATGAGGAATGAAGCAAAAGAGGTATGTCAGGATCGTCGCAAGCAGAACCCACGGCGTTCTGCTTACCCCTTTGGGAAATAGGCGTAATGTTATTTATGTATGTATGTATATAGTCTCACAGATTCTTCACTGAGGATATTCAATAGAAGGTTCTCAAACGCAAGTCTCTGTTGATTTATTTTTATTTTTAAACAAAAATAAATCATTATGATTTTGAAATAATCGATTTTACTTTTGTTCGACAGGTTGTCATCACTTGATTTCATACGCTCAGCTAGGCTACAGACTAAGATCATTATTATCTAAGGCTTCAGACATACTGACATTGACAAATATAATTTTTCTTAATAATAAATACATAATGCGCCAACGCTAAGAGCTCTCACTCTTTTAAATGCCTATGTACACGAGGTCCAACATGTCGACATCTTTAATGATAAAATTTGTACTATATTTAATTCGCTAAGAGTATTTTTAAGTTTTAATTTTAGACAGTAGGCACTTTGGTATATACTGTAAGCTTGCTGTTTTAACTGAAATAAATAATTCTAATTCTAATTCTAATTCTAATTCTAATTCTAATTCTTACTTGAAAGTCGATATTTATTCGTTTTTATTACGCTTCAAGCCCCAATTACGAGTACTTATAGTCTCTTTGCAAAAGAACAATAAAAACTCCCTGCCATAGCCGTGCATATCAGACTTTTTTTTTTATACAACTGCGGTGGCAAACAAGCATACGGCCCACCTGTTGGTAAGCGGTTACCGTAGCCTATGAGCGCTTGCAATACCAGAGGCATCACGCACGCGTTGCCGACCCCTCCCCCCTCCCCCCCTAAAGAGCTCTGGCAACCTTACTCATCGCAGGAACACAACACTATTTGAAACAAATAGTGTTATTTGGCTGCGATCTTCTGCAAGGCGGAGGTACCTCCCCAGGCGGGCTGCTCCAATTCAGAACGAGAAAATCTCGCAGTGCCCTACCTCCTCCTAAAACCTAGACTGCAAGCTTTTTCAACTCTTTGAATCGGGAAATAAAGTTAAACTTTGTATGTTGAGTACAAACATTCCTGGTACTCAATATACGTACATTGCGTACTCAAACAACGCTCGTTACATCCATCGACAAGGTGAACCTTTCATGTAAAGCCTTCGATTGAACATGCCTCGCTTACGAGCAAAAGTTAAAGATTATCAATGTTTCTTTCATTGCCTTCAGCAGCTGAAATGCCCAATGAATGAGCTGTTATCACTCAGTCGCTCTCTGACCGCGCTGGCGAACGCACGCCCCGGAGCCACGAGCCTAGAATGCGAGGCGCGGAAAGTGCGGTGTTGTGTTGTGACGTGATGGTGCAGTGACTTGAAAATGTTGGTGCTACTGATAGCAATGCTCATCGGTAAGTTCCGCGTGAGTGAAGAGGCGAGAGTATCGCTAAGGATATTGTTTTCGTGGAGGATTGGGCTGGATCGGCATTGGAGCGGAAAGATTGCCTTTGATGGATGAGGTGGAAGTATTTTATTTGTAAGATTTTGTTCCTTTATTTAGGAGCCTTTCTAACTAGGTAGGTTTTTTTTATAGAAATTGATTCTACGGCACTTTTATTAGCAGTAGTTTTTACTAAACTTTTGTTTAGGATAGTCGCTGTTGGCAATAGCATAACTTGAAAATAAATACAAGTAAATATTTACAACTATTTGACAAAATACACAAGTTACCGTCTAGCTATCTAAAGACCGTGGGAAACGATCTACAGATAGCTCAATCGATTCAGATCGCTACCAGTCGGAAACTTCCCCAGGACTCTGGCGGAGTTATCACGCTGGATGGCAATACTGATCCGTTGTACCTAATATTTTTATTCAAACTTCAATATTGATTTATTCATTTAAATCGCATGGATTATTTTGAAACGTCTTAAATCTAGTTGAGCCAGCTCTACGGTCACGCGTGGCTTCTGAGCTTATTCTGAAAGAAGTCACTCGTAAATAAATAAATATCCCGGACATATTACACACGGTCAACTGATCCCAAACTAGGCATAGCCTGTTCTATGGGTACCAGAGACTGATATACATAATAGATAAATCAAACAAACATCTGTGTTAGTAACAAATGTTTGTCCAGTGCGGGAATCGAACCCGCGACCTCTAGCGCAGAAGGCAGACTTACTGCCAACTGAGCTATGAGGCCAGTCGTGTCGTGGTTTCTTCTTGATTTTGAAAACCCGACCCAGGTTCCCCACCCCGGGTTTCGGGATGAAATATATAAGCTATATCGAAATTCACATATTTGCAACTTTTGAGATCCTCGGCTGAATCTGCCGCCGCCGTACAGTACTGGTACGCGCACCTGGCGCACCCAACCGAAGACAGATGGAAAGTGTCAGGATCTTTTAGGATGAGGTAGGGCACAGCGAGATTTTCTCGTTTTGAATCGGAGCAGCCCGCCTGGGGAGGTACCTCCGCCTTGCAGAAGATCGCAGCCAAATAATTATTTGTGTCAAATAGTGTTGTGTTCCTGCGATAAGTAAGGTTGCCAGAGCTCTTTATGGGGGAAGGGGTTCGGGGTCGGCAACGCGTGCGTGATGCCTCTGGTATTGCAAGCGCTCATAGGCTACGGTAACCGCTTACCAACAGGTGGGCCGCATGCTTGATTGCCATCTCAGTTGTATAAAAAAACCATTAGAGTACCAGTTTTATATGAAGGAAGCGCTTGTAGCCAAAGTCCTGACTCCCATCTCGAAACGGACTTCTAAACTTAAATAAAGATTGTAAAATAGTTTGTAGAGCTATTAGTTATTTTGGTGAAAAGTTAAATTATTTACTATCTAATGCTATAAAGCACAATATTTTCATACAAATTAGTTGAAGCTACCCAATATTTTTTTTATTTTTTTAATACAACAGATGTGGCGAACAATCTTACGGGCAACCTGTTGGTAAGCGGTTACCGTAGCCTATGAGCGCTTGCAATACCAGAGGCATCACGCACGCGTTGCCGACCCCAAACCCCCCTCCCCCTAAAGAGCTCTGGCAACCTTACTCACCGCAGGAACACAACACTATTTTAAACAAATAATGTTATTTGGCTGCGATCTTCTGTAAGGCGGAGGTACCTCTCAGGCGGGCTGCTCCAATTCAGAGCGACGAATTAACGAACGAATTCATTTCCTCGCAACCAAGCCTAGAATAATCCCTTTTAGTGATCCATTTTGTGGTACATCCTGTATTATTTCTATTGGACACAGAACTTCAGGGGTGGTAATGCCGGTGCCTATAACATTCATTTTGGAGCGGATCTTTCACACTATTTATTTAGGGCCGTTTTGTATTCATAAGCTTTCCTTCGCTTATTTCACTGTACTTCCTTTTATTTGTTTATATTATTTCAATTGTGTATCTTTAGTGAATTGTTTTATTTGTATAGAGTTTCTCTACGCCAACCTACACCTGCTAAAAGCAGTGATCGTTTTGAACTTTGAACTTTATTTTCAAGAGAAATACTTGAAATTGATTTTTAGCAGTCATGGCTCTTATTTTCGTCTTGAAAGGAATTCTGTAAAAAATTAAAAGCCGACTTAGTTTTAAGTTCTTTTCGTAGCAAATAAATATTTTCATTTTCATCTACACAAGCCTTTACAGCCGTGTGGCCTGACATGGAGAGCCGTAGAGCCGTACGATAATAAACGAACGAGGCCTGAATGAGCGACTCTCACAGAGACGCGGCTTTTCGAATAATTCAATTTCCTTCAAAACTATCACAAACTCAAATAGAATAATGAAGATAAACCAACCGCCATTTCAGACGATAACTGAAGCATAAATTACCACATTAATTAATAATTGTAAGGCGCCGTGCCCCCATAGAGACTTAGGAACGATTTACATGGAGTGAGTTCCTGAAGCGTTTTGTGGTGAGATTATCGCGCAAGAATCTCCGGGCGATAATCGCGTCCATTTATGTAAACAATCAAGGAAATAACAAAAAGTCGACTAGCAATTGCGAAAAATGGGGGCACACAGTAAACCGTCTGCTACTGCGTCTATTACCACGGTACCAGACGGTAACCATAATGGGTAAACACTCCCCGCGGGGGTGGATAGCCCATATAATTAAACTTATTCCTCATAACCCCTTCAAAATTATACTTTATTTTTCTTTCATAACTCCATGAGGCCTGAATAGTGTGCTAACTGGTTTAGTTTGAGTTTACACCAAAAATGGTGCTACAAACACACTTATAATTGGTCCAACACTAATTAGCTCGTCTTGTCTACTCGTCCGTAATAAGTCTTGCCAAAGGGATCTCCCTAATTACAAGCTTGGGACAAGTCAAACACCTACATTAATATTAATCCCTACAGCGCTGAATAACCAACGAAATCACTACGGTGCGTAGGCAGTGTCAATAAGGTACTCGTATGTGTACCTACCGGGTTCTCGAGTTGCTAGCTATATCTACACTAGCCTTAATAAAGTAAAGCCTTGGCCACCACGGCCAAGGCTTTATTTTATTTCGATAAAAATAAAGTTTCATTCCAAAACCTTATTATTTTTAAATCAAGTTAGATCAAAATTACCGCTTGTTGCCAACTAAGTAACTATTTTTTAATTTGTGACAACTGCGCGCTATTTTTGTCCCTGCCTTTACCATGTAAATTTTTAGAAGGAAACCCATTTTGAAATCAAGTGCGTAGGGCCTTCCAGAACATTTCCTTCCTATCCCCAACGGTTGTTGGTTCTGCGATATATTTGGCCTGCCGCTTGCCACTTCTACTTGCTGATTCTGAGAGCTATGACGGTGACTATAGTTGTTCTAAGGATTTTATCACGCAGTGAAAATTCGAGCATAGCTCTCTCCATAGCCCGTTGCGCGACTTTGAGCTTGTGTACGAGGACAATCGTTAACGACCAAGTCTCAGTGCCATATGTCATCACTGGCATTTCGCATTGATTGTAGACTTTCGTCTTGAGACTCTTTTGGTAATTGTGACAAGAAGATACGACGAAGTTGGACCTATATAGTTGAAAAGCCTTACCCAAATAGACATACCGACTGATCTACAAATTGAATGATATCGTTCTTTAATTCTTTATTGTACACAGAAAACTTACAGAACAGTAATAAAACGTAATAATACAGACATGTACAAGCAACTTCGCTCGTAGCCATAACATACCTCGCAGGTACTTACCGAAGTACCTAAAACTGATTAGGAAAGCTCCGTATAAGTTGTTCATAACCGTTGACTTGTAACGACTGCTATGTTTTCCTACACAGCTTGTCTTCAACTTGGTCAACACAGAAAAAAGGACTCAGAACGGTTGTAACCAGTGTTTATTTTAGAGGGGCTCGTTGTATCTTTACCTACCTAAGCTAACCTAGGTAGACCAACCTAGGTAACTACATTTTGGGCGAAGTAAGCTCATTTTTGCCGTGGTGGCCGTCTTCAGCCGGGGCTGAAGAATAGGCCCCTCCATATCTACCTATCCGCGGATGTCGTAAGAGGCGACTAAGGGAAAAAAGCTAGGGGATGTGCAACAGCGTCCCTCATTTTAACAACGATAGCTCTAACTGCGCTCGCCATCCCGCATGCCCAGCGTGGTGAGTATGGGCAAATCCCCCCACATGATAAGGAATTTGCTCTGTCTGTGGGGGAGGCCATGTTCAGCAGTGGACGTCGTACGGCTGCAATGATGATGATGATGATGAAGCTCATTTTTAATAGCCTTTAAATGCGAGTAGGAATCGCCCCCTGAGGCTTCCTCACCGATCTTTATAAATTTCAAATTGCTTTAAACTTCAAATTTACTTTTTTTGCCATTCCTGAGAAAAAGGGTGACAGACTGTAAAATAAGTATTTTACTGTTCCGTTTTTTTCCACGCCACCGGTGGCTATATTTTTTATTTTACTATTTTACACCGCTTAAGTATTCTATAATGTTTTTGTTATTTCATTGAAGGCCTTGTTTCCGATATATTCATCTATTTCAGATCAACTGTGCTTGTTTGTTGTGTTATTTAATTTAGTAAAATTGCTTTTTTTGTGATACAATTAAAAAATACTGCCCCATTTTCTCCTAAGTCCTTACTACGTCCACAGCCTGTAAAACTTTAGAGAGATTCTGCTTACGTACCTACCTACATATTCGAGAAGAGCTCGCCAGCCGTAGCGAGAGTCTGCTGACCTATATGCAGCGAACTTTGTATTTTTATTGCAAATTCATAAAAATAGCGACTTTTTTTCTAGGTTCCATTCTAATAGACCAGCTAGATTTTATTTTCCCTCTGGAATTATGCACACTAAGTTTAACAAGAAAGGAAAACAGTTTTATTGAAAAACATTACCCTTCTTTTCTCTGAAGTCTGGTAAAATGCATTAGTATGTTTAACTATTATGTGAATAAAGTTAGTGTATGTTTTAATAGATAACATATTTCGCTACCAAATAAACATTTCCAGTCGAACAGTCCCGATCGCTTGTTTCCAAAAAAATATTCGCTCACACAAAGCTGAGTAGATAACTTGTATCTATGAGCACCAATAGAGGCAAGCTCTATGAAAAACGATAACGCATTACCATCTTTTACGTGCACAGTCGGGTGTGAACTAAATTCAACTAAGCCACGATTTCGTCCGCTCAGACTATCATCATAAAATTTATAGTTATAGCCTAGACAATGCCCCGTACCATCAACTTAGCCATTTTGTTTAGGCGTTGACGTAAGTTGACGGGCTCAAAGATTTATGGTTCAAATTCGTGTTAAATTGTGCTGACTCGCTTGTTTTTGAATGGCAATAAGAGGTCGTGGTAGGGCCCAAGGTGACCATTAAATATGTTGTCAATTTATAATGGGACGTTAAAACTTGGGTTTGCATTACACCAGGTTCTGAGTTTATTAAGTCACTAGCGAGGGCGCCACAAAGCTGAGGAAAGTTTTGTGATGCGGGTGATGCTCATCTAAGAGGCTAAAGGTGTGAGTTCAAACCCGGCGGCGCTCGGTGGGACAAATGTTTCCAAATGGTCGGGTCTTCCAACACTGCGACTTCCGGTTCGGGGCCATTCGAGAACCTTTATTCCCAAACGGTTGTCGGTTCTGCGAGATGGCCGGCCCACTGGCTTTCATCATTTCGAAATGATTCACGGATAGGATGTATTTGTGGTCAAAAAAGTTCTAGGAGTGATTAATTTGAAATCTCGTGTGCAGTTTTTTGAGACAAACTTATATTAGCCGTTAATACCATACAGTGATATATGTGAGCGACCGCATTGTATAAGTTTGTCACTTCTAACACTTATGATCTCGATTTTTCGACCCGTGCAAAGTCAAAGTCAAAAGGCATTTATTTCAATAAAATCACTAGGATCACTTTGAAACGTCTTAGAAACTATGTGAAGCTATGCCTGTTCCTTGCGACCAAGCCTAGAAGAATCAGGCAACAAACACGGCTTGGTATAAAGACTCAGGTCACGAACCCTACTCGCAATTGACGGTGTTCATTTTTATTTGTATCAATTTTATATACCTAATCCTGCCATACAGCAACCTAAAGCAGTACCTATTCATTCCGTGACATCTATCCCAGTACAATCGAATAACGGCCGTCACATGCCAATCTAGTTGAAACAGTCATTTGGATATGTTGCAGTTCATTACAGAGGACCACTGGGAATCACCCCGACATCAAGCGTAGGGTTGTAGGATCGAGTATAGATACAACATGACGCTCTGTTACTTGCTCGCCTAACCGGCAACCATTGGGGATTAAAGACTCTAGAATAGCGACCATGAATCGGCCGACGCAGTGTTGGAAGGCCCTGATGGACCGATGATGTTGTGAAGGTTGCGGGAAGTCGGTGGATGGAAAGAGCTCAAGACTCATGGAAACCTTTGGGGGAGAGCTATGTCCGGTCTTTTTCAGGCTTATGATGATGATGGGTTCTTGCTGACAGGATTACAGCTTACCTCCAGGACCACTTCACCAATTTTCTTCTCTACAGATCACTAGGGGTATAAAACAAACCAGGGACACAACGAACCCGTATTTTCTAATATTTCGTCTGCCTACCTGCTACTGCTAATGGCTTTTAGTGAAGTTTGTAATTGTTAAACTGTACGGGTCCCTACGACCCCCTTAAGGCCCCCTCTAGGCCCCTTGGCAAACGTTACTCTGTTTTATTACTGTTTAACCTAATTTGTTTATTTGGTACGGTAAAATGTTTTTAATGTCGTAAACTTTTATGGATGAATGCTGAACGAGAGCGGTGCCGGTGCCCAGCGGGGACCTTACATTATCATCCAAAGGCTTTACTTCGGCATACGAAATTGAAATCATCAATGTTTCTTTCTTTATGAAGCTGTGTTATGCGATCTAAAATATATTTCAAAATAATCTACTAATTATAGTCAATTTTGAGTTTGAGATTTGAGAGTATACGTTTTAATATTAGGTTGAATTCAGAATAAACTGTATTCAGTCTATAAATAAATAAATATTCGGGGTCGGCAACGCATGCATAATGCCTCTGGTATTGCAAGCGTTCATAGGCTACGGTAACCACTTACCAACAGGACGGTGGGCCGTAAGCTTGTTTGCCACGTTATTTCGTCTTCAAATCTAGAGTGAATAAGTTCCTTCTGGTAAAGCGTGGTCCATCTTAGGCCACATCTCACTTGCAAAAGTGAGATGGTGGTCAACCGCCTAACCATCACCAATAAATAAATAAAATAAAAATAAAAAGTTATTTGTATTAAAAATAATACTCAAAACTAGTATTATCTTACATAATTTCCTCGATACGACAGTTCCACGGATAACAAAAGCCAAATAAACTACCTTATGTTTTAGGCAACGTATACTTTCGCGAAAGCTGCCTTTGATCTCGTAAGTACACTGGGGGCCGAGAAAAGTATACGCGGGGGATTATACCTAATGTACCTTCATATTGTATCATATTCGAAGGTCAATAAAGGCTCGTGTTTTTGTAATAAAGTGATAGAAGTGTAGATTGTAGTGTGTAGTCTTTGAATATGTTTCTTTAAGCACACTACGCTTTTCTGCGATTCCGTAGTTAGATAAGGTTATATTGGCAATAGAGTTTGTTTTACGTGTTTTGGAAATTTGTAATATTTCATTGAAAAAGCGCTGCAAAAATAAGCTGCCTTAGGGTCAAATTCGTTCAAAAAAATTTTTTTAGCGCCACGGAATCGATAACCGCTCAGGGAGTTCATCACAATGTTTATAATAGACTCACTAAGATTCGACGATATCAGAAGCTGGCAAGGATTTGTTGATAGCTAAAAAATGGACACAAATAATCTTATGTCAACAATTTATCCTACTAATATTATAAATGCGCAAGTTTGTGAGGATGTTTGGATTTTTGTTATTCAATCACGCCGGCTCAACCGATTTCGTTGAAACTATAAATAGTTATTTACCTAGAATAGCAAATAGGCTACTTTTTATGTAGGTACCACGCAAGCGAAGCCACGGGCAGAAGCTAGTAGGTCATAAATATCGTAAATTAGTTCGGTGGACAAACCTACCAAGTATTGTCCCAAACTAAAACACATTATGAAACAAAACATTATACCAAATAAATTTATTGTCCAGTTTTTATTGTCCTCAAGTGTACGACACAATGATGTGACACAAAAATATGAGTAAATAAATTACATAACAAATATCTGTGTAAGCGAATAGGCGAGGTGATGTGCTTGAATAAAGCTTTAACGGATAATAATAGGAATATCCTATGTACTTTCTTAAATTATGTGACAAAGTTCTATCATGTCATTCCTAGGGGGTTAGGGGATCGTATTTTGCACCCCCCTTAGACGAAAGAGTACTGGTAGTGGTGGTAGCGGCTCCACCTTCCGATCCAAAGGTCTTAGGGTCGTGTACCAGTGAAGTTTCCTTTTGAAAAATGGGCAGACTCGGACTTACGCTAGCTACTTACCTAGAGTTAGCAGTTAGCTTCAACTTAAATTCACATTTTGTTGTCTGCAACAATATTGAAGTTTATTAATACTTATTATAAGGGGCAGGATGGTTAAGTAGCTAGGTTGATGGATAAAAATAATGTAGACACGAATTGAAGGCCGTGGTGGGGCTGAAGAATAGGCCTCTCCATATCTACCTATCCGCGGATGTCGTAAGAGGCGACTAAGGGAAAAAAGCTAGGGGATGGGCAGCAGCGTCCCTCATTTTAACAACGACAGCTCTAACTGCGCTCGCCAACCCGCATGCCCGCATGTGAGTATGGGCAAATCCCCCCACATGATAAGGAATTCGCTCTGACTGTGGTCGGGAGGCCATGTTCAGCAGTGGACGTCGTACAGCTGAAATGATGAAATGATGAGACACGAATTATAATTTCCCGGATATTCATGCAAAAAATGTCACGAAGTAGGCGGTCTTACCGCAAAAAACGTTTCCCTTCTTCTCTTAACATCACGCGGATCATCTTTTTCTCGCGCCGCACCAAAGTACCCTAAATCCTTCGCTCTACTACAATCTTAAATTTTATTGCTGACGACGCTAACGTGTCGGATGAAATCCACTGCCTCGCGAGTGTGCATAAAACAGCACACATTGAACAAAAGCCAGCGAGCGGCGCTGAATTATTTGCAAAAGCCGCTTCGCGTGGTGATTACTTTGTGTAGCAGTTTGGAAGACGGTTGTAAAAGTTGCGAGACAGAAAAATCTTAGGAAAACATTATCATATTGTAACATTAGGGAAAAGACAGTGCCATTACATAGAACTGTATTACTTCAGAGGAAAATCAACTGACAGAGATCCTATATGACAATTCCATACGCGACTGTATGTAATCCCTTATAATATAAGTTAGATTTTGCATTTCGTGGAAGTCGTAAGAGGAGACTAAGGGAAGAAAGCAAGGGGATGGGCAGCAGCGGCCCCTATTCACAGAAAGCTAGCTCTTTCTGCACTCGCCAACCTGCGTGCCCAGGGTGGTGAGCATGGGCAAATACCCTCCGCATATCTGTGGAAGTCGCTCTGGAAATCTGTGACGGCTACGGCTGAAATGATGATGATGAGATTGAATTGTACAGTCTTAAAAACAGCAATTTCTGAATTCCTCACCCTTATCGTCACTAAAACTAAAGTATAAATAAAATTTCGTGGGAAATAAAAAATCTGCTACACCTTGTGATTTCTAAATCAATTCCCCTCAACGTAATTACGGACGACAGGTACCAAAATCCCGGCCGCGCTAAAAATGAAGTCTTTTCATAAACCGACAAATTCGCTGCCAAATTTACGCGAAAAAATCCGCGAAAAAGATAACCTCAAACCCGCGAAGTTTCGCTGAAACAATAGATAAGCATGTAATCCCCCCAGCCTGTAATCCACGGAATTATTATCCTGACAGATATCCCCTAGTTGCGTTCCGAGAGATTGCTGGGATCACTCATCAGGAATGGGGATTAAGTTTTAGTAAATGTGGTAACAGGTACAAAAGGTTAAAAGTAACTTAAGTTTTAAATTCAGAAACTAAAATCCGACTACGCATTTTTTTTTTATTATTGATAAAAATAAATAAATATTTCGGACGTATCACACACGGTCAACTGATCCCATACTAGGCATAGCCAGTTCTATGGGTACCAGAGACTGATATACTTAATAGATATATATTTATCACCCAGACACAGAACAAACATCTGTGTTAGTCACAAATGTTTGTCCAGTGCGGGAATCGAACCCGCTACCTCTAGCGCAGAAGGCAGAGTTACTACCAACTGAGCTATGAGGCTATTGATAGTCTCATTATCATCATCATCAGCCTGTAGAAGTCCACTGCTGGACATAGGCCTCCCCCAAAGAGTTCCATGACGAACGGTCTTGAGCCTTCTCCATCCACCGACTTCCCGCAACCTTCACAATGTCGTCGGTGCATCGGGTCCCCACCCGATGCACCGACTTTTAACACTGAAATAGACTAGAGATATTGATAGTCTAGTCATGTAAAAAGTTCTCCAGCATCATCATCATTTCAGCGATAGAATTTCCACTGCTGGACATAGGCCTCCCCGAATTTCCAGCGCGACCGCAACCTGCACTCAAACAATCATTTGGGGGGAATTGGCCATACTCGCCACGTTGGGCATGCGGGTAGGCGAACGCAGATAGAGCTATTGCTGATAGGAAACCTGCTGTTCATCCCCTAGCTTTTTTCCATTAGTCACCTCTTACGATAACTACCATTGAGCCATTGGCGTACTTAGATTATGCGTATAAACTTGTTTTTTAACGACCTTGGTACCGCAGTGGGCGAGTGTCCACCTGAGACGCAAATATCAGTCGTCACAGGGAATCCTAGTGTGGGGTCAGGACTAGGTACTTTATTTGACTGTTGGGTGCTATTATTATTAAGAATGATGATGATGGTAATGTTAATGCCGATAAACGAAAATAGAAAAATGCTCAATATTGATATGACCAGGCGGTTAATGTTATAACATCATAGTAACTTCGCGTAAGTTATAGGTAAATTAATTATCTGGAACATAATGAAATTTCGTCTCCGCAACAATTTTGGAAGTTCGATAATCGCGTTTGATGTTAACGAGTGCTGCAGAGCACCGCACAAGATAAATACGCTAAATCGAATCATCTGGTTTCTCTGCGACTAGCGAGACTTTGTTTCCGATGGCTAGGTATTTGATTTTGTCAAGTCAAGTCAAGTCAAAAGGCGTTTATTTCAATAAAATCACGAGGATCACTTTGAAAGTCAAAACTGTTATCATAATTTTTTAATACAACTGAGGTGGCAAACAAGCATACGGCCCACCTGTTGGCAAGCGGTTACCGCAGCCTATGAGCGCTTGCAATACCAGAGGCATCACGCACGCGTTGCCGACCCCGAACCCCCTTCCCCCCTAAAGAGCTCTGGCAACCTTACTCACCACAGGAACACAACACTATTTGAAACAAATAATGTTATTTGGCTGCGATCTTCTTTAAGGCGGAGGTACCTCCCCAAGCGGGCTGCTCCTATTCAGAACGAGAAAATCTCGCTATGCCCTACCTCCTCCAAAATGTTATTACCTCCTGCTATTACGAAACTGGGTTTAGACTAGGACTAACTTAACCCTAGTTTTGTTACCAGATCGGACGTTACTGCGGCCGTAAACGAAAAATCTGTGATGATAATTCGTTACCAGTATATGCTGAGCTCAGGACATTTCGTACATACGGTACATGTCGCTCTCCACGCACATCCTACTAATATTATAAACGCGAAAGTTTGTAAATATGGATGGATGGATGTTTGTTACTCTTTCACGTAAAAAATACTGAATGGATTTTAATGAAACTTCACAATAATATAGCTTATACATCAGAATAACACATAGGCTACAATTTATAAATATATCGTGTGAATTGTCCAAAATATGACTACTAGCTACTCGAAATATTAATCCTGCGCAGACGAAGTCGCGGGCACCCCGCAACGATTGTATCTACATACAATCATTTTCTTTCTTTCTGTCTACTGCTATGGTTTTTGAATTAATATTTGTCTTACTTTTTTCTTGGTTTTGTGTACAGTTTCTATGAATAAATCAAATCAATTATTTCCGATTATAACGCAAATGAAGACACCACACCTAATTCATAGAGATTGCCCAGAACTCAGTGGCCAATGTTCAGAATTCAGTAGCCGATGCTCAATATGCTTATCTCCAGTAAGGGAAATAAGAAGAAATGCACAATAAATCTAGAATAATTCCAGAAAAGTCCAAGCGTTTACAATTAAATCTTCTAAATCACTCGCCAATTACAGCAGAGACAGTTTAAAGCAATAGTTCTGTTCAAGCAACGTTTATTTCGTTGCAACTTGCGAGAAAATTTGTTTGAGAAGAGTAATTCGGCACTTTTTTTAGACGTTCTGATGCAATTAGCTGAGTAATGGGAATTGAGCACGAGTTTTTTACATTTTTAATTAAAAAGGAGTTCGATGGAATAAACTCAAAAAACACTAAATTTTTTTTATTGTTAATTTTAATTATTTTACTTTTACTAAGACAATTACAACTATTTTAAAAAATACACAAGAAACAGCTGAGCTATCTGAAGACTCCTGCAAACATCTAAAGATAGCTTAATTGAACCAGATCACTGCTCGTCAGAAGCGTCTCCAAGACGCTGGCGAGCTGGATGGCAATGCTAATCGACTAAGAGGACTGCTAGGAGTCAGCTCTCGGGTCATATGTCGCTTCGACCAGACGCCCAAGTTTGTTTTGAAAACCAAGAGGGCCCCGCTTCCCCAAGGGCCGTAGTTCTCAAACCGAAAAGGCTCAGATATGTATTTATTACTGACTCGCTGGAGACCTGTCATCGAAGGAAACACGTGCTGAAGTCACTGACTATGAAAATATAAGCGTTGGATCTACGACTTTTACGGATCAGGGAGCAGGTCAGGCCGCCTTTGAACTCCCCGCTTAGCTAAGTAATGAGGTTGACTTGTAAATAGAATGATGGAAATATAAAAAGATTAGTTTAACTCGGACAAAAAATTGTGAACAAACAATTCTTACTAAAATGGCACCCAAACGTGGAAGTACCGCGTTGGGCGCCAATTTGAGTAAACATGTAAGTTACGTATGTTCAATAACGCAGTAAGTAACAGTACTCATTCTACGACCGTCAATGAAAGAATTAGTGTAGTGAAAGGTTTAAGTGTGCCTCTTAGAGGTTCCTTTCGTGCACAATGTTATTAAATTCAAAAGACTGAACACATTATTTATGTACGTTATTCACCATGTAAATAAGTAGGTTTACCCCTAAATAGAATCCGCCGGCGAGACGCACCGCCCTGGGGACAGATCTCATCTAAACGTAATGAAACAAATGCCGATGCCGGGCTGAACATTTTATCAGGGCCATACTTGCTTTTAGCTAAGTACTCGACGACCGTAGACTAATTTCCTTTTTTTTATACAACTAAGGTGGCAAACAAACTAACGGCCTACCTGTTGGTTAGTGGTGCCTATGAACGCTTGCAATACCAGAGGCATCACGCACGCATTGCCAACCCTGAACCCCCCTAGGGGAACTCTCCTCCCTTAAAGAGCTCGGGAAACCTTACTCACCGCAGGAACACATCACTATTTGAAACAAATAATGTTATTTGGCTGCGATCTCTCTGCAATCTCACTGTGCCTATTGTGTCTGATTTTTGGCTAAGCCAGGTCTCTCGTATCTATTGGGAAATAAGGGAAATTAACTGAGCTACATTTAGGAGCGCATTCTTTACTCAAGTAAAATTGTCGAGGCTAGAAACTAAACTGCCAGTAATGCACCTACATAAATTATATAGATCCTAATTACCTAAAACCATGGGGTTTTAGGTAATTATAGGATCCTAAAATTACCACAAAGAGCGTGTCAGTAAAATTTTAAACGAATTTGAACTTTAAATATTTGATAATGTCAACTTACGTCACCACAAACAAGAAACAATTATTACTTTGTTTGTGGTTTATTAGAAATTGCAAAGTAGACAGCATTCCTAAATAATAGCTGTTTCCATTTCCTTTTAAAGTTTTTAGAGGATAAGTCACACATATTGTCATCAACATTAGAAATACTTAGGCAAATTCAACGTTATCTTTGCTAGGCTTCATAATTATTCATAAAAGAGCATTATACTAGCTATCAGAACAAAACCTCGTACTCCGTGCTGCGGACATCCTAGCTATAAATTAGACAGCGCCAGAGGTCAGACCACGGTGAACGGTTACTGACATAAAGCACTGAAAACGGATGCGAACCACAGACCACTCAGTGATTCCTGGATATTTTTAACTAGCTTCAGCCCGTGGCTTCAGTTGCTCAAGATATTAGTAGTAGGTATTTCAAGAATATTTAAAGCTCTTTAATTCAGCGAGCGTCCAGGCAGTATAGCGTGTTGGCATGAGCAGCGCCCGGGGGACTTGGCTTGCTTAAACAGGACTCCGGAATAAAGTGTACGAAGTGGAATAAGGATAACAGAAGTTCTGTTTGTAACATCTAGCTGAAGATTATTTATTGTGCTACGACAACGAGGAACTTGTCTAGTGAGTTTTTGAGTTAAAGCATTAGTAAGAGTCAACATCAACTCCAATTTTTAGTTGAGTTTTGGTGTTGATTGAGCATTGAAAAGATGATTCAAATGGTTTGGTCCAAACATTGCAATCGAAAAAACAAAATGGTAGTATGGAAATAAGTTCAATAGCTAACAATGAACCTGGTCGTTAAAAAAAATCCATCCCAGAGGAAAAAAATATAACCGATTTAGTTTCATATTCTAAACAATGCATGATTTAGATTAAATACTCCTATTTAAGAGATTGGATCATAGCTGTCAAGCAATGAAATGACTAGAGAGAAGGGAGTAGGAAATCTCAGTCTGCATGTCATGCAGACTTAAATAATCTATATTCTAAATGATGTCATAGTTAACTCATTCCACTAGCGACGTGTAGATCTTGCATTGTCACGCTCTTAATAAAAGTTTATCAAACTAGCGTTTGCTTCTGACTCTCAGCAACATCGTGAAATTTCGTTTACGTTGAAAGCTACACTTCCACACTCTCCGAGTTGTGTCAGTAGTTCGTCCTGCGGGACCGACTAACTTTTATCTCAAAGTAATGAACAAATTCTCTTGACATTCAGAAAACTAGCGCATTCTAACTCTGAAGGAAAACGCGAGGAAACTGGCATGTCCTGAAAAAAGTTCGAAGACCTGTGACATGTGGACGTAAGAATCTTCTGCGAGGCGCACTATCGATTGACACTGGTGCTTGCAGTGGGGCAGTGGAAGCGTGCTGGGCCCATAACCTGAATTTCAGCAAACAAATAAACTTTTAATAATAAACTTTTATTTTGGTAGTTTTGATTTTAACTTAGATAGATAAAAAATTTATTTGGCACTACAGACACACACAATTAACATAGATAAACAATTTTAAACTAAAGTACATACATTAGGTAGGTATACATAATCAATAGAGCAATTTTTTAAAAAAAGTAGGTATCTTAGAGTAGGCAAGTTTGCGTGTGCTGCAGTACGACAAATAGGCTATGGCTCAGTGAAATATTTTGCTTAAAAGCAAAAACACTGATTTTCAGCCAAAACCTGATCGAGAGCGAGCAGAACGAGTACAAACGAACAATGCGTAGGTACCTAGCTGTGAATTTGTGTTGTTGTGATTGTGTAATTTGCTATCAATGATTACAAAATACTTGTTAACTTGTTTTTTATTCCAAGTATATTAATTTTGACCGTATGTGTAATATGTATCGCAGAACCGACAACCGTTGGGGAGTAAAGGTTCTCGAATGGCGACCACGAACCGGGCGACGCAGTGTTGGATGGCCCCCCACCCGATGGACCGACGACATTGTGAAGGTTGCGGGAAGTCGGTGGATGGAGAAGGCTCAAGACCGTTCGTCATGGAACTCTTTGGGGGAGGCCTATGTCCAGCAGTGGACTTCTACAGGCTGATGATGATGATGATGATGATGTGTAATATGACCATACTTGCTTGCTAGTTGTGTCACTAATTATTTATTTGTCATCCTGTATTAGGTCAGTCCTCAGCTGGTCAGTGACCAGGTTTAGGTATGGCTCTGAAAAGGGCCTATGACCGGTGAAAGAATCAGTGTAGTGGAAGGATTAAAGTGCGCCTCTCAGAGGCTCCTTTCGTGCACATGTTACATGTATTCGAGTGTGGCCATGAACAAACCAGTGATACGAAACACGGTCCCTAGTTTTGTACCAGTAGTTTCAGCCCGCGGGACCGACAACTTTCATTAATGAACCCGTCTCTTGACATAAGGAACCACGTAAATATCTATTTGAGGTGTCTAGGGGCTTGTTCGTGCATCTTATATATCTAAATAAACTTAGAATGGGAAGTTTGTGGGGGAATGGGGTTGTTATGTGTAAAAAGTGAGATTTTGCGGATGTAGAGATGTAGGATGCGAGCTGTAGAGTAGTTGAAAGAAAGGAAGAAAATAATTTATTTCTCGCAACATAATGTAAAAAAAACCTTAAATTATTTAAGTGTCATTAAATATACACAGTAATGTGACGAGAAAAATATTCACTTCTTTCTTACTCATGTCGTCCTTCACATAATCCATCCATATTTTCCTTGTTAGATTATAAATGACTATTGATTACCTACAGGTACCGAGATTGTAAATGGGGATAAGAACGTTTTTTATGAAAGTCCAATGTTTTTTGGGTTCCTCATTTGGAAAAAATCGAAAGTCTTATTATTTATAAAATCAATTAATATGTGGTTAACGAATTTATATCACAAGGAACATTGTTAACGCCTTATTACATGTTTGAACTTAAATACAAAATAATTTAAACTTAATTATTATTATTATTTATTTATTTCAGACCATGTCCATATAAAAGTCACAAATAATAATTACTTATGTAATGATATAAAATCACTGTACACAAAATTAAAATAAAATCAAATAAAAAAACATCAAAAAAAAGCAATAACACAATAAAAAAAATGCTTAAAACCTACTTGACGAAGATATTGCGATACTGCTCCGACCCCAGCATTACCGTTTAATACAGTGGGATTTTTTATTTAAATGTTTTTAAAGTTAGAGAAATGATGGATAAATAAGGAAACGAAATTAGGGATAAATAAGGCTTCTGATAATTTATTTTGTTAAATAAATAAAAGAATAATATTGGTTTCTCATGTAGCTTAAGACATTTTGTTTCCAATCATAACCATGTACTCATGTGTTAACTGTTGGCAAACCTAATAAATAAAAAAAAAAAAAAAAAAAAAAAGAATAACAATATACGATTTTTTACAGAGCGACAAAGATTTCTTGCTTTCCGCAAAAATTCTCAATCAAAAAATTTCACCGTGAGAAATACCTCGCATCGGAACATAATGATCGCAGACAATAAAAAGGACGCATTGAGAATATTTTCGCTCGCAACATACATATGTAAAACGGTTCCCGAATACAAAATGAAGAGTTCCGCAATACTGCGATACCGGCCTGAATGAATGTGTCAATAATGGAACGGGACCACGGAACCACTGATAGTACCGACTACTAAATTGGTTTCACTTTACATCACTAGGAGACGGCGAATAGATTCATTTTTATACCACTGAGCTGGCAAACAGGCAAGCCTCATAGCTCAGTTGGTAGTAACTCTGCCTTCTGCGCTAGAGGTCGCGGGTTCGATTCCCGCACTGGACAAACATTTGTGACTAACACAGATGTTTGTTCTGTGTCTGGGTGTTAAATATATATCCATTATGTATATCAGTCTCTGGTACCCAAAGTACAGGCTATGCCTAGTTTGGGATCAGTAGACCGTGTGTGATAATAAAAAAAAAAAAAAAACAAGCATACGGCCCACATTTTGGTAAGTGGTTACCGAACGCTTGCAATACCAGAGGCATCACGCACGCGTTATCGACCCCGAACCCCTCTGCTCGAAGAGCTCTGGCAACCTTACTCACCGCAGGAACACAACACTATTTCAAACAAAATGTTATTTGCTGCGATCTTCCTTAAGGCTCCCAGGCGGCTCCAATTTATATATTTATATAGCTATAAAATCTACCTATACCAAACAATTGGAATTGTGATGTAACTTGCCTAACCGTTCGTACTAGATCAGAAAGTTAAGCAACCTCCAGCTCGGTCGCTTACCTTAATGCAGGATGATCGATGGACTTAGAGATCGGCCCCATTGAACACGCCGTATTTCGACCTCGAAAGTTGTGCTCTAAACTCTAACACAACAGAATGTACAACGCCGATTCGTCCAAGTTGTTTCAGAGATCTTCGTTGGCTTCGCTCGAGCGATCAATACAGACCATTTTGACACCTGGTGACCTGTAACACAGGTTTTTAAAAGAACCTACTTCAGGCACCAGCCCCATCACGAAACAGGTTTTCGGAATAGATTACATACCTACCTTGTACACACTTTATATTTAAGAAACCTAATTGTGAAGGGAAATAAATCTGTTTTTTATTTTTATATTTTTATTTATTTTAAAGAAGACCGACCTAGTGAAACAGGAGGTACGAGTCGCTACAATACCTCATGCCTTCCCGGCATGAATGTGTGATGAAACTGACAAAGACAGGTGTAGCAATATTTTGAGCCCTATAGCTTTTCATTTCCACAGGTAATGTACCTGGGGTAATGAAAAGCTATAGGGATTTCAACACACAGGGGTCTACCAGATTCTTCGTTTTGAAATTGCAACGTTCGTATCTTTGTCATTCACCTGTATACGTCCACTGTTGATATAGGCCTCCCCCAAAGAGTGCTACGACGAATAGTCTTACGCCTTTTCTATCCACCGTCTTCCCGCAACCTTCATAATTTCTTCGGTCCATTAGGTGGGAGGCCTTCCAACACTGCACCGTCCAGATTGTTGTTACTATTCTAGAACCTTGATTCCCCAACGATTGTCGATTCTGCGAGCTATATGGCCTGCCCACTGCCACTTCAACTTGCATAATCTGAGAGCTATGTCGATGACGATATGTCTTCGTTTCAGATTTTACTACGTTCGGTCTTTGTCATTACTCAACAGTATTTAAAAATCTTTTAATCAAGTTTTCAGAAATAGAGAATAACGCTAGTCAGCTGCCACAGACTGTCCGATAAACTGACAACAATAATAATCGTTTTATTTTTACTGAGCCTCATAATTTCGCTGGAAAATATCTCTTTTTAAGGTTAAGCTCGCCTTTGTACATACATTTCTTTCTAATGGCTGTTATCTGTGTTTTTTCTTGTATACAATAAAGAATAAAATATTTTAATATCTAGCTCTACAATTTAATCTTCAATCTGTTTCTTTTCATTGAAATCAAAGTAACTATTTGATCAATGTCAGATATGTAGTTGAATTTACGAATGTTCTTTGTGACCAAATAGAAGACAGATTAGCGGAATATTTGTCTAAAATTTCTTATTTATGAATAACAAAAATAGAGTTCTCGAAAAGTCCACTTTGAAAAACATAACCAGCTGTCACACTAAGAATAAAACTCCAGTAAATATGACAAAGAGTCGCAAACAGGGGCGGGCCTAATTCGAATGTGATGGCCCGATAAAGGAAATAACATAATTTATATTTAATGCCGAACTGGGGCGTGCGATGGTGATGGTAGGCGCCACAGTGGAGAGTAACAATAGAAAATAAAGAAACATCGTTGATATGGATTGGGCTGCCTTCTCGACAAACCGTTACATCGCGCTTACGCATTCACGCTCAAAACGTTCGCCGTCGCGACTCACGCGCATGTGTAAATGCAGTATAAAAGTCCGAAGAACTTATCTGTAGAGTGATCAAATGACAGGAAGGACTAAACATTTTTTACGGCTAGCTTTTACCGTATATTATTATGACGATAGTATAGAACGAAATAAAATAAAATTTAAAAAAGAGTACTCTTCGCAAGGGGTGTAAGGGGTTCCATTAACAACTTACGGAACCCAAGCCAACCTCACCGGCTCGTGGTACACCCTGCCGTTCAGCGAACGAGGCTCTGTCGTCCCACCCACCGACCCGCACTGGACCAGCGTGGTGGGTTATGGTCCAACCCCCCCCCCCCCCCCCCCCATATGATAGGCACAAAGAAAAGACGTCCCCCAGTCCCCGGCAGCTCCGCTATTCCTGGCACTGGTAGCAGCCACGGTAACGGCGGAGCAGGGGGTGCAAAGAATCCCCGGCAGAGGCCCAGCTACCAAACCCCACGAACCCTGGACCTGGTAACATTCAACGCACGGACGTTGAGGACCGACGAGAAGTTGATTGAGCTGGAAGAAGTAGTAAGTAAGTTGCGCTGGGATATCATAGGATTATCAGAAGTCCGAAGAGAGGGGGAGGACACGATAATCCTGAATTCCGGCAACTTATTCTACTACCGGGAGGGAGATCAGCTATCCCAACACGGTATCGGGTTTCTCATCCATAAGTCCCTCGTCAACAATATTGTAAAGATAGTGAGCGTTTCGAGCAGGGTGGCATACCTTATACTCAGAATCACCGAACGGTATTCGCTGAAGGTCATACAGGTATACGCCCCACACTCAAAACGCTCAGACGATGAAGTGGAGGCTATGTATGATGACATTTCAAATGCCATGCATGCCTCGAAAACACACTTTACAGTTGTGATGGGGGACTTCAACGCGCGGCTAGGCACGAGGAACGGCGATGAACTGAAAGTGGGGCAATTTGGATTTGGACAGCGAAACCAAAGGGGTCAGCGTTTGGTCGACTTCATGGAGAAGGAGGGACTCTTTGCGATGAACTCTTTCTTCAAGAAGCGATCGTCCAGAAAATGGACGTGGCTGCACCCCGGCGGTTATAAAAGCGAGATAGATTTCATCATGACGACCAAGAAGCAAATATTCAATGACGTCTCTGTGATCAACAAGGTCAAAACCGGCAGTGATCACCGTATGGTTAGAGGCTCATTGAGAGAGCTCATTGAGTTAGAGAAAGGTCTCGTCTGATGAAATCTACTCTTCGCCCAAGTCCTGTCCAAATTCAAAACCCCGAGAGCTTTCAGTTAGAACTCCAAAATCGCTTCCAAAGCCTGGCTGAATGCGAATCAGTGGACGAGCTGAACAACGGGCTAGTGGAAAATGTCCAAGCGGTTGGGTCGGAGTTCTTTAAGACCCACCGTAAAAATAGAACCCAGAAACTCTCTGAGCACACTCTAAAACTCATGGTTGAGCGAAACGAAATGAGACTGCATTCTTCAGTGGACAGGTCGAAATACGGCGTGCTCAATAGGCAGATCTCTAAGTCCATGCGACACGATTTGCGCCTTTTTAATACAGCTTGTATTAAACGCGCCATAGAGCGCAATAAAGGCTCGAAAGTGTTCGCAAAAGATCTGTCTATTGGACAAAGTCAGTTGACGAAACTGAAGACCGATAGCGGCAATATCGTCTCGTCGAAGCCTGAGATTTTACGAGAGCTCGAGAAGTTCTATGGACAACTGTACACCTCATCGCAAAGTCCTGCTCCAAGCACGGCAAGCGATGCAAGAGCCCGTCTGACCCGGCACTATACCGAAGACATCCCGGACGTCAGCCTATACGAGATCCGGACGGCCCTCAAACAGCTTAAGAACAATAAGGCACCGGGGGAGGACGTAATAACGTCAGAGCTTCTGAAAGCGGGTGGAACACCGATACTTAAAGTCCTTCAGAAGCTATTTAATTCCGTCATCCTCGAAGGTACAACGCCTGAGGCGTGGAACAGGAGCGTGGTGGTACTGTTTTTCAAGAAAGGTGACAACACCCTCTTGAAGAATTATAGGCCCATCTCGCTGCTGAGCCATGTCTATAAGCTGTTTTCGAGAGTTGTCACTAACCGGCTCGCCCGTAGGTTTGACGACTTCCAGCCTCCCGAACAAGCCGGGTTCCGCAAAGGCTTTAGTACCGTAGACCACATCCACACGCTTCGGCAGATTATACAGAAGACCGAAGAGTATAATCGGCCATTATGTCTAGCGTTTGTGGACTACGAGAAAGCCTTCGATTCAGTCGAGACCTGGGCAGTGTTACGGTCACTACAGCGGTGCCAGATCGACTACCGGTATATCGAAGTGTTGAAGTGTTTGTACAGCAAGGCCACCATGTCTATCCGACTCCAGGACCAGAGCACAAATCCTATCCAATTGCAAAAAGGGGTGAGACAGGGAGACGTTATTTCTCCGAAACTGTTCACCTCTGCATTGGAGGATGTTTTTAAGATTCTGCACTGGGAAGGACATGGCATCAACATCAATGGCGAATACATCACTCACCTTCGATTCGCCGATGATATAGTCATAATGGCAGAATCGCTTGAGGACCTTGGCGCAATGCTCAGAGACCTCAGTAACGTTTCTCAACAGGTGGGTCTTAAAATGAACATGGGCAAGGCTAATATCATATCCAATGCTCATGTTGCACCCATGCCGGTACAAGTTGGGAACGATACCATTCAAGTTGTAGACCACTATGTCTATTTGGGTCAGACGATTCAACTAGGTAGGTCCAACTTCGACAAAGAGGTCAACCGACGAATCCAACTCGGATGGGCAGCGTTTGGGAAACTTCGTCACATCTTCTCGTCGCAGATACCGCAGAGCCTCAAGACGAAAGTCTACAATCAGTGCGTGTTGCCAGTTATGGCACTGAGACTTGGTCGTTAACTATAGGCCTCATATACAAGCTCAAAGTCGCGCAGCGTGCTATGGAGAGAGCTATGCTCGGAGTTTCACTACGTGATAAGATCCGAAATGAGGAAATCCGTAGAAGAACGAAGGTCACCGACATAGCTCTCAGAATTAGCAAGTTGAAGTGGCAGTGGGCAGGCCATATAGCTCGCAGAACCGATAACCGTTGGGGAGTAAAGGTTCTCGAATGGCGACCACGAACCGGGCGACGCTGTGTTGGAAGGCCCCCCACCCGATGGACCGATGACATTCTAAAGGTTGCGGGAAGTCGGTGGATGGAAAGGGCTCAAGACCGTTCGTCGTGGAACTCTTTGGGGGAGGCCTATGTCCAGCAGTGGACTTCTACAGGTTGTTGATGATGACTCTTCGCAAATAGAACAACCTAGTTCAATTTTAATTGAGTTTTAATTTGGTCATAATATAGGAATTAACCCTTTAAATAAAGTAGTACTGCTTGTAGGCACACTGTGTCGCTCCGAAGGGCACGTATTGACACAGTCGAGCGAGATTGAAAAGAAATTTAGTTTTCCGCTCGCGTGCCTCGTAGCCGCTCTGTAAATGTTTTTGATGTTTTAACTTATTTTGATAATTATTTATTTTTATGAGAAATAATATTGTAATCAGACAAACATGTTTAGGAAAAGAAATTATAAACCATGCTGGTAAAGGGCTGATAATGGCTTGTCCTGGTGTAGTTTGTGGCATGATCAACGCATAACTACATACGTTGCGGTCGTCGCCCTCACCAGTTGTTTGCTTGCCACATAGCGCGAACTCAGCACTAACAACGCACCTACCCTTCGGGCTTTGAACCTTTTGAATGCATTTATATATGAGTTCCAACATGTAGATTTATTAACGATAGTCTTAATTCTATTAATAATAATCTAAGAATATATTTAAGTTTAACTTTTATTTAGGATAAGTATAGGTTAAGTACAATTAATTAAGACAGTTCAGTGTTTTGGTGTAAACTGTAAGCTCACTGTCCTGAATGGAATAAATAAATAAAAAATAAATAAAATAAAAATAACGGGCAGTCATCGTCACACGAAACTTATGCTAATGGGTAACACGTACGAGCCATCGCCAATCACGTGCGTGATGGCATCAAATTGCGTTAGGCCAGTCATTGTCAGTGACGTGACTGACGCACGCGCAAAGTTCTTTGTTCAATACAATATATATACGGAATTATATATATCTTGAACAAACACAAAAATTGCCTAGCCAAAAAACTACTTCTAGTCATTCCTATGGATAGCAAATTGCATTGAATGAGTACCAACTTACAAACTCTACCTAAATACTAGGTACTTCCTATAACTACCTACTTAATTACCGACCTACCTAATGAACAAGAACGACCTACTAAAAACTTGCTTGTTTTTTGAGAATAAATGTCTTTCAGCGAAAAATGTAAGAGATGAGATATTAATATGTACATACCTACCTACATAGAAACAAATTAAAACCGAAGTAATTTTACATGTAGGAGTTATCCTGAAAAACAATTTCTCAATGTTTTTATACCATAACTTTTCCATATGCATTAGGAACCATTCAAATTTTCAGCATAATAGTACTAATTTGCAAGTTATGCGATATGTCAATCAAAATTTATTTTAAAATGATCCTTAACTCTTTCTTCTGTATAAAGTTTGACTTTTAGGGACTTGCGATATCTTTGAGCTATATCGCCCTTATACTTGTAACTAGGTACTACTACTTTAAAAGCAGACGTAAAGTGTTCTTTTGAAATAAATATTGATTATCAAATCGCACGCTCTTTGAATACGGCTTAACATATTATGACTACGAACGGACAAACGGACGAACTACGGTCATGGCGAAACTATAGTTCATAGTTATTTATTCCATAAAACAAGTCATTGTATGCGGAAATTATAAAATACACAACATAATATACAAGACAAAATAACAAAATATTCATAACTAATTTAACCACAATTACATACATCACTATTATAAGGGTATATATAAGGTATATATTATATATAAGGGGTGTTTGTCCGACTTTGGAACCCTAAAAATAAATAAACGCTTCATTTAATTACTTCATAGTAAGTTTTTCGTCTTTACAAACATAATATGGAGCGCAGCGAAGAACTATAATTCAAGTATATTCTAAAAATCACGTTTTACGTCTCATGTTACGACATGCTTAACATCTCACTCCGCTGAAATCACTAGTTTCCAACGCGTCGCGAGCACGCTCGCTGCTATTCAGCAAAATTATATGGAAATTATGTAACTTTAAAAACAAGTTAAGCTAGAATTTTGTTGCGAGAAAACTGCGAGAGAGTCGGGTCTGAGTTGTGCAAGCTTATGAACTGCGCGCATCTAATTAGCCAACTTCAAATATGAGGTTATTTTAAACAGCGTTTTTTGTAAAGGTAGGGGATGCCGGTAGGCAATCGTGTAGGTATAACATCCATTCAGAATTAAGATTTTTCTTGTCCTTTATTTATTTCTTTACAAGGTGATTCATACTATCTCAAAAAGGGCTTATTTTGTCAACTCAATAAAATACTATTACCTAGTGATAAAAGAGTTTTTTAAATATAAGTAATACAGTTTGTTTTCTAAATTCTTCTTCATCATCATCATTTCAGCCATACGACGTCCACTGCTGAACATGGCCTCCCCCATAGACAGAGCGAATTCCTTATCATGTGGGGGGATTTGCCCATACTCACCACGCTGGGCATGCGGGTTGGTGAGCGCAGTTAGAGCTATCGTTGTTAAAATAGGAGACGCTGCAGCCCATCCCCTAGCTTTTTTCCCTTAGTCGCCTCTTATGACATCCGCGGATAGGACACGGACAAATTCTTCTTATCTTCTGTTATTGTTCTTTTCATCATTTTTATAATTCATTTTTAAAAGTACAAGAAGTTCAACATCACATGATTCCTATCTAAAACAGCTGAATAATTGAGTTTGAACTGATTTGACTCCCAAAACTCCAGATTTTTGCGTAGTGAGTTTTCAGTGAAAAATGCCTTATATCCAAAAGTCGAAGAATGTTATTGTCAATTAGATGTAGAAAGGATTGAAATGCGCCTTTTAGAGGCTTCTTTCATGTTTTCAAATTTCTAGGTTCTAGGACATGCCGGTGTCTATTGCAATGTTTTCCTTCACCGTACAGCGCACACAGAGTGCACTCATTTTGTTATTATTATTTTCTGTTTTCTGTTTACGAGAAGCCCATGTCACGATGTTTCCAAACAAAGTCATACAAAATCATAAAAATATATTATTATTATTATTAATTTATTTATTTCAGACTATAGTAAAGTTACTGGTCTTATTTTACTTATTCTACAGTCCATATCAATATATACCTTAAAACTAACATACATACAATATAAAAACTTAAAACATTATGACTACGGCGTCGCAATCAGGGTTTCAGCAGTTATGGCCAACACAAGCACCTCCACTCTACTAGTAGTGCCAAGCGGTAGTGCCTAAGAAAATAAACGCCCAAAACGCATATAACTCCTTTCTGACGTAGATAAAAAAGACTCTCATACAGTCTTCACTCATCCATAAAAATAAATCCCCACAATCTATCAGCCAATACATACATTCAGAGATCACGGGGCCATAACCCGGCTGTAATCGAGCCGGGCCGTAAAAACGACGGCCGAATTGATGGCTATCGGTCCACGGCCCAGATTTACGGCTTGATCATACAGTGCACAGAAACAAATACAACGGGGGACGGCTGGGTAACTCATGTCTTTGTAAAGCTTGTAAAAGTTTACAAGTTCGGCAGCATTTTTTAAAATTTAGGTAAGTTTACCTTAACATTATGAATACTAGAAAAAATTTACTAAAATTCACTAAAAACAGTGATAGTCACAGTTATGAGACAAGACACAAAAATAAGCTTGTTTTACCTAAAACCAGGTTAGGAAAAGTAAATAATTCTTTTATCGTGAACTGTGTCAGGTTCTATAATATTTTACCTGATTCTGTGGTCAATTTGAATGACAGAGTTTTTAGGACATTTATCAAAAAAACCTTAAACCAAAAGGCATTCTATAGCATTGATGAATTCATCTCAGACAGGAAATAATGGGAAAAGATAATATTGTAAGTTACTCTGCTAGTTTGTAATAATAGTAATCTACATTTATATTTTTTATAACGCGCATTTGTTTCTACCAATCTGTGGATGATGTTGTGGGTCATACATTTACTCATTCCTTATGCCTCTTACTGTTTACCTATAGTGTAATGTATGACTGTTTATCTTCCCAAATAAATAAAATAAAATAAAAATTAAACGTATGTAGTTACTTTTTTAGACATTTTATGTATTTGATTATTATTATTTCTTGACTGTGTAATATTTTTTTTGATGAAGTAGGGCATTATGTTATTTGTATTTATTAATTAAGATTTATGTTTGTTGTTTCTTAACGACGAACTAGGTATTATGATATGAATTAAAATTAATCTTATAAAATATTTGATATGTATAATAATAATAATTTAAATGATAATGGTACACTATTGCATTAGGTGCTCCTGTAACAATAGTGTAACTTTTCGTAAATTAATAAATAAATTTTAAGTTCTTGACATTGTATACATTTTCTATTTGTATTTACCATTACATGTTTATTTTATTATGTTTTGACATTTCGAAAGAAATAAATGAATTGAATTGAAGTGATCATTCACTGTTGCATGCGATATAGCGGTTTTTGCAGTAAAAAATTATTATTTCAACGTAATACTGTTGTAACTTTAATTTTGTGCCCTATAATAAATACGCTTAGGATTTGTGTGTGGGGCACTCCCACTCGTCAGAATGTACTTTGTTTCTTTCGAAATGAAATGAAATGAAATCAGTTTATTTGCTAAAACATGGTAGTTGAATATAATCGCTGTTCTTATGCAGTAAGCGGGCGCACATGTTTGCTACACAAGCATGCAAATGTTTTATTAAGTATAGTAGGATTACAATAATAAAAAAATAACAAAATTTTAAAATTAAAAAACAATGTCGTTATTATTACAAATTTAGATACTTAGATATAAGATTAGAGTCATAGTTAAAAACAGTCAAGATTATGAGCTATATTTATATTAGTTGCACATTCTACATTATTTAATTAGATTTTAGCAATAAGTAGGTAATCATTAGTCAAATTTACAGTCTCAAAATTCAGCATAGAATAAAAACATTTAACTGCTAGCCATTTATGTAGTTTTATTTTTAGTAGGTTGCCAGATAATTCTCTAAGTCCTTCCGGGAGTTTATTAAATATTTTTGGTGCCATAAAGTAGGCGTTCTTTTGAAGGGACTTTTTACATAATGGCAGATAAAGCCTATTATTTGTTCGTGCGCGAAGCTTGCGAGAACGCCCATCTTGGTGTGTTTTAAATAGGGTTGGGTTTTGCTTGATAAATATCACAAGTTGCTTTATATACAGACAGGGTAAGGTTAGCAAATTTAATTTCTTAAAAAGAGGTCTGCATGAAACGAGCACTCCAAATTAAGTAAGGTATAAACACAACAAAAACTATATACTAGTAGTAAGTTCTGCGAACAGTAGACAGAAATGTGTGTGACAGAATTCAACGCGTGATTTCGTTGATTTTACAAAAATACTGAGGAGTGATTGAGCTGTTTCTCAATAAACTGTGTGACCACATAGAGGCAGCGTTTGACGAATGGTTACATAGAATATGGATGTTTACGAGTGAGCTGTTAAACTAGTGGTTATATCACTAAACTTCGCTATTCGCAAGCCTTGTGTCCCAAAGTCACAAAAGTCAGTTTTGTTTTTAAATATGAAAGTGCGCCACGGATGATCGGCGCTTCAATATTCTTCAATAAATTGCTCTGCCCTAGCACACGCTGAGTGGTGGCCGATTTTGTTACCATTTAATAAAATTTCGGCCGTGGTGGCCCCGGCTCAAGAATAGGCCCCTCCATATCTACCTATCCGCGGATATCGTAAGAGGCGACTAAGGGAAAAAAGCTATGGGATGGGCAGCAGCGTCCCTCATTTTAAGAACGAGAGCTCTAACTGCGCTCGCCAACCCGCATGCCCAGCGTGGTGAGTATGGGCAAATGATAAGGAATTTGCTCTGTCTGTGGGGGAGGCCATTTTCAGCAGTGGACGTCGTACGGCTGCAATGATATTGTTATTCCCATAATAACAATAATAAAACTCGAGTACAATAGAAATTGTAAAATGAACGTGTATTTTATTACAAAACTTTTGTACTATTTTCTTCTTGTAATCCAATTATAGCGTGTGGAACAAACAAACATAATTATTATAAAAGTTGCCGTGTTAATGCCAACTAAGCAAACATGCCTTCAACAGAGTAATCATATAATACGAAGATAAATAACGGGTATGAACGATGCTGAGATAATATCTGAGATTAGTTTACCACGCGAGCTCGTTAGTTTGAAGTCATTTTAATGCTTGCTTGTCGTGTCACTGACGCTTTCTTGGTCATCCTTTATTAGGTCACTAACCAGGTTGAGGTGTAGATGCCCTGAGTTGGGCCTATGACCGTCTGTAATAGAATCAGTGTAGTGAAAGGATTAAAGTGCGCCTCTTATAGGCTCATTTCGTGGACACTAACATTATTCGTAATTTTAAAGAAAAATTGAAAGAAAGAAAGAAAGAAAAATTGTTTATTTGACCCACAAAGCAGGTAGGTACAGTAGGTAGGTGGGTACATAGAAAATACTTTATAGGTAGGTAATACACAACGCAGTAGGAAAACATACAAAAGTAGGTAGGTAGATGGCTAAGTGGTACGCTCAGTAGTATGCGTTGTGTGAGGCAAATGGGTCCCGTCTCAGCATAAAGCTGCACCGAACATAGTATTATGTAAGGTGCGGCGCTGGTTTTCTGACGGGGCCTAGACGACCCCGCTGAACCGCTATGGGTTGAGTTATGGTAACTCCTTTATTATATCGAAACGTCATTTTTCCGAAACTGTTGACCTCTGCATTGGAGGATGTTTTTAGGAATGAGGAGTGGGCAGCATTTGGGAAACTTCGTCATATCTTCTCGTTAGAGATACCGCAGAGCCTCAACACGAAAGTCTACAATCAGTGCGCGTTGCCAGTGATGACATATGGCACTGAGACATGGTCGTTAACTATTGGCCTCATATACAAGCCCAAAGTGGCGCACCTCCCGGAGTCAACCACCTCCACGAGTGCACGGGCTCCGTCCTCACGCCTACGGTGACCCTTAACACGGTCCGTCTCAATAGTTTTATCGACTGGATGGACAGTACGGCTAAAATGAATGTTTAAGAATGATTTTGGTTGCTGTTCTATTTTTGACAAGGTAAAAGGAATTAAAAAAAAATGATTGTTACCCAAAATTTTGCAAACCAGCGGGTCTCAAACCCGGAACTTCGCCTACGAGAGAATACCGGTTACCGGTCCTGAAGGGATCGTCACCGACAATACTGTTTTAAAGGACTAATAACAGTGGCATAAAATATTTCCTATAATTAATCGATATGTTTGTTGATAAAATTCTGGATTGGAACCTGATTGCACGAGCATGACTCCCACTTGACCGTTTTTAAAACAGAAAATGTTATGCTGGTGGTTGTAAACAGTGCAATCAAATTTATAAGGCCATAACTTCTAGGCTTACATGGGTACCTATTCACTTAAAATTGAATGCAATAAAACATAACAAAATAAAAGTTTAACAACATGTATTTTGAATTCTTCAACTCGAACAATTTTTTGTACTTCTGCATCATCGACATAATGATAAATTTGTGGGGCACGGGCGCGGGGGCGCGCGACGCCTCGTTCCGCGCGCTGGGCGGGCGTGACGCGCAGCCGGGGGAGTTTCCCTACGTCGTACGCATCGAGATACAAATCCTGACTGAAGGACAGCCGCCGCCACCTCCCGGAATCAACCACCTCGACGGGTGCACGGGCTCCGTCCTTACGCCTACGGTCACCCTTACCGCCGCACATTGCCACGACGAACCGCCGCTGGGGACTTTAGGCCGCTACTTAATCAGGTACGGGTCTCCGGACGGCAGACCCACTGACAACGATAGGTTTAGCAGCGTGCTAGATAGCGTAAAGCCTCCGCCGGGGTATATCGCGGAACACCCCTTGATGTCGTATGACGTGGCGCTGCTGGCCACGCAGCCAATACAGTTCGGCGCCGGTGGCACCTACGCGCGGCTGAGCGCGCTCGACTCAGGAACACTGTTCGGGCAGCGCGTCACCATTCTCGGATACGGCCGCACCTCGGACGGCGGCCCCGTCGACAGCTCGCTGGTGCTGCGCAAGCCGCTGCATGTGGTGGACGCCATGTGGGCCAAGTGCGACCCCCCCGCATACTTCGCGTACCCGCTGGTGTGCCCGACGACGAGGTGCGCGCGCCCCGCCGTCATTTGCCCGGGTGACTCCGGGGGGCCCGTGATTCACGCCTCGGGAATCGTGGGGGTCATCTCGTTGGGCTGGCTCAATGGCTGCCAGCTGAAGAATGACAGTTTGCACCTCCGCAGCATAGGTATTATCCTCCCTCTCAGTAGTTATATCGACTGGATCATGGACAGTATGGCTAAAATGAATGTATGAAAATTATATGCTGATATAATGATAAGCTGATTTTAATTTTGGAAAGGTACAGGGAATTCATCATCATCATCATTTCAGCCGTTCGACGTCCACTGCTGAGCATGGCCTCTCCCACAGACAGAGCAAACTGCTTATCATGTGGGGGGATTTGCCCATACTCACCACGCTGGGCATGCGGGTTGGCGAGCGCAGTTAGAGCTTTCGTTGTTAAAATGAGGGACGCTGCTGCCCATCCCCTAGCTTTTTTCCCTTAGTCGCCTCTTACGACATCCGCGGATAGGTAGATATGTAGGGGCCTATTCTTCAGCCGGGGCCACCACTTTTTGAACCAGCGGGATTCGAACCCGCATTTTCGCCTTGAATCGGCAATGCAATACCAACTACGCCATGGAACAAATGACGCCGAAAATACCGAAAATCTTGGGCAGATGAAATACTTGATCGAGCGAGCGAAGCAAGCGAAGATCTCTCAAACAACTTGGGCTATTTGGCGTTGTATGTTTGTATGTTAATCCAATCTGCTTGAAAATACGAAGGTCAATAGTTTCATCATCATCATTCCAGCCGTTCGACGTCCACTGCTGAACATGGCCTCCCCCACAGACAGAGCAAATTCCTTATCATGTGGGGGATTTGGTTTTGTCGATACGGTTACGTTCATAGCTTAATACGAAGTAGTAGGTAAAATCCTTCATGTATTATATATATTATACTTATATTGATTTGAAAGAGATTAGTAACTAGCTACTTAGATATAAAAGGTTCAGGCACATCTAGACTATATGAGAATGAAACCCAAAATATCAGGTTTCTAGGCAGTGCGTCGCCGTCACTCAATCAGTCAGTATGCAGGGTGGAATTTTGTACTGCCATAGATAGGAATTTTTTCTCAAAGAAAACATTAATTCTCCACACTGTATACCTAACGATTTAAAACATATATTTAGATAAATAATTTACCCAGGAACCGTCCAATCCTCGTCAACCCTCCACGTGTCATTAAAATTAATCGAACTCGCGGAAACTTTTGATTACAAACTCTTGTTTTATTTAATACCTGCTTGGGGATTGCTTTTAACGGTAACAATACACATAGAAGCATGATTCAGCATCGCGCTTTGACTTGCCGCCCACCTACATCAACCACCACCACGCCTCTTCCTCGAGACCAAGCCTAGAAGAATCAGGCAACAAACAAAGAAGAAAGAAAGAAAGAAAGAAAAATTGTTTATTTGACCCACAACGCAGGTAGGTACAGTAGGTAGGTGGGTACATAGAAAATACTTTATAGGTAGGTAATACACAACGCAGTAGGAAAACATAAAAAAGTAGGTAGGTAGATGGCTAAGCGGTACGCTCAGTAGTATGCGTTGTGTGAGGCAAATGGGTCCCGTCTCAGCATAAAGCTGCACCGAACATAGTATAATGTACGGTGCGGCGCTGGTTTTCTGACGGGGCCTAGGCGACCCCGCTGAACCGCTATGGGTTGAGTTATGGTAACTCCTTTATTATATCGAAACGTCATTTTTTCCGAAACTGTTGACCTCTGCATTGGAGGATGTTTTTAGGAATGAGGAGTGGGCAGCGTTTGGGAAACTTCGTCATATCTTCTCGTTAGAGATACCGCAGAGCCTCAACACGAAAGTCTACAATCAGTGCGTGTTGCCAGTGATGACATATGGCACTGAGACATGGTCGTTAACTATTGGCCTCATATACAAGCCCGAAGTGGCGCACCTCCCGGAGTCAACCACCTCCACGAGAGCACGGGCTCCGTCCTCACGCCTACGGTGACCCTTAACACGGTCCGTCTCAATAGTTTTATCGACTGGATGGACAGTACGGCTAAAATGAATGTTTAAGAATGATTTTGGTTGCTGTTCTATTTTTGACAAGGTAAAAGGAATTAAAAAAAAATGATTGTTACCCAAAATTTTGCAAACCAGCGGGTCTCAAACCCGGAACTTCGCCTACGAGAGAATACCGGTTACCGGTCCTGAAGGGATCGTCGCCGACAATACTGTTTTATAGGACTAATAACAGTGGCATAAAATATTTCCTATAATTAATCGATATGTTTGTTGATAAAATTCTGGATTGGAACCTGATTGCACGAGCATGACTCCCACTTGACCGTTTTTAAAACAGAAAATGTTATGCTGGTGGTTGTAAACAGTGCAATCAATTTTATAAGGCCATAACTTCTAGGCTTACATGGGTACCTATTCACTTAAAATTGAATGCAATAAAACATAACAAAATAAAAGTATAACAACATGTATTTTGAATTCTTCAACTCGAACAATTTTTTGTACTTCTGCATCATCGACATAATGATAAATTTGTGGGGCACGGGCGCGGGGGCGCGCGACGCCTCGTTCCGCGCGCTGGGCGGGCGTGACGCGCAGCCGGGGGAGTTTCCCTACGTCGTACGCATCGAGATACAAATCCTGACTGCAGGACAGCCGCCGCCACCTCCCGGAATCAACCACCACAACGGGTGCACGGGCTCCGTCCTTACGCCTACGGTCACCCTTACCGCCGCACATTGCCACGACGAACCGCCGCTGGGGAATTTAGGCCGCTACTTAATCAGGTACGGGTCTCCGGACGGCAGACCCACTGACAACGATAGGTTTAGCAGCGTGCTAGATAGCGTAAAGCCTCCGCCGGGGTATATCGCGGAACACCCCTTGATGTCGTATGACGTGGCGCTGCTGGCCACGCAGCCAATACAGTTCGGCGCCGGTGGCACCTACGCGCGGCTGAGCGCGCTCGACTCAGGAACACTGTTCGGGCAGCGCGTCACCATTCTCGGATACGGCCGCACCTCGGACGGCGGCCCCGTCGACAGCTCGCTGGTGCTGCGCAAGCCGCTGCATGTGGTGGACGCCATGTGGGCCAAGTGCGACCCCCCCTTATACTTCGCGTACCCGCTGGTGTGCCCAACGACGAGGTGCGCGCGCCCCGCCGTCATTTGCCCGGGTGACTCCGGGGGGCCCGTGATTCACGCCTCGGGAATCGTGGGGGTCAACTCGTTGGGCTGGTTCAATGGCTGCCAGCTGAAGAATGACAGTTTGCGCCTCCGCAACATAGGTATAATCCTCCCTCTCAGTAGTTATATCGACTGGATCATGGACAGTATGGCTAAAATGAATGTATGAAAATTATATGCTGATATAATGATAAGCTGATTTTAATTTTGGAAAGGTACAGGGAATTAAAACAAAAAAAAAAAAACCCAAACTTTTTGAACCAGCGGGATTCGAACCCGCATTTTCGCCTTGAATCGGCAATGCAATACCAACTACGCCATGGAACAAATGACGCCGAAAATACCGAAAATCTTGGGCAGATGAAATACTTGATCGAGCGAGCGAAGCAAGCGAAGATCTCTCAAACAACTTGGCTATTTGGCGTTGTGTGTTTGTATGTTAATCCAATCTGCTTGAAAATACGAAGGTCAATAGTTTCATCGTCATCATTCCAGCCGTTCGACGTCCACTGCTGAACATGGCCTCCCCCACAAACAGAGCAAATTCCTATGGGGGATTTGGTTTTGTCGATACGGTTACGTTCATAGCTTAATACGATGTAGTAGGTAAAATCCTTCATGTATTATATATATTATACTTATATTGATTTGGAAGAGATTAGTAATAATAATAATAATATAAATTTTATTTCAGGTAACTTAAGAATAGTACAGATGTTAAAAACTAAATTCTAGGACCCATAGAAATATATACCCTAACCTATAAAAAACCTATTAATTAATTATTTAATTATTGCACACGTATAGGCAACGACGTGTGACGTAACTGCCCAGTTGCGGCGCCTCCGGTGTCTCGTGGCAGGCGTCCAATGAACCTCCTGAATTTGACACCTTTAGGCCACATCATAACACATTATACATCATATCATTATATCATATTAGTAACTAGCTACTTAGATAAAAAAGGTTCAGGCACATCTAGACTATATGAGAATGAAACCCAAAATATCAGTTTTCTAGGCAGTGCGTCGCCGTCAATCAATCAGTCAGTATGCAGGGTGGAATTTTGTACTGCCATAGATAGGAATTTTTTCTCAAAGAAAACATTAATTCTCCACACTGTATACCTAACGATTTAAAACATATATTTAGATAAATAATTTACCCAGGAACCGTCCAATCCTCGTCAACCCTCCACGTGTCATTAAAATTAATCGAAGTCGCGGAAACTTTTGATTACAAACTCTTGTTTTATTTAATACCTGCTTGGGGATTGCTTTTAACGGTCACAATACACATAGAAGCATGATTCAGCATCGCGCTTTGACTTGCCGCCCACCTACATCAACCACCACCACGCCTCTTCCTCGAGACCAAGCCTAGAAGAATCAGGCAACAAACATGGCGTGCGTACCTATTACCGTACCACATTTTGTTCGATAATCCTATAAACAAATGGAATGTACCTACAGCTTTAGTGTGACGCCAATCGAAATAGGTTAGGTACAAAAAAGAAAAATAATCAGGTATTCATTAAAAGTTAAGTTAAGTTAAGTTCAGATACCGCAGAGCCTCAAGACGAAAGTCTAGAATCAGTGCGTGTTGCCAGTGATGACATATGGCACTGAGACTTGGTCGTTAATTATTGGCCTCATACACAAGCTCAAAGTCGCGCAACGGGCTATGGAGAGAGCTATGCTCGGAGTTTCAATACGTTATGAGAAGATCCGAAATGAGGAAATCCGTAGAAGAACCAAGGTCACCGACATAGCTCTCAGAAATTGCAAGTTGAAGTGGCAGTGGGCAGGCCATATAGCTCGCGGATAACCAATCGATAAAACCAATGGCGACCACGAACCGTGCGACGCAGTGTTGGAAGGCCCCCCACCTGATGGACCGATGACATTTTAAAGGTTGCGGGAAGTCGGTGGATGGAAAAGGCTCAAGACCGTTCGTCGTAGAACTCTTTGGGGGAGGCCTATGACCAGCAGTGGACTTCTACTGGTTGTTGATGATGATGAATAAAAGTTTATATAATGTGTTAAAAACACAATAGGTGAGCTTCACTAAATTGAACTAATTAATTTATTTGTGATGTCAGAATTTCTGTTTGCGAAATTTAATGTGTAGTTTGACCTAAACATGCCTCAAACAAAGCCTGTATTCCTCTTAGTCGGAATTAAATTTAAAATTAATTTTATACAATTAATTGACTTTAAGATTAAATAGATTAGCTTAGATCAATCCACATCGGCTCTTTGAAAACAATTCAATCAATTATATACTTGTACCTGAGCCTTGAATACAAGTAACTGGCGTTTTCGAATAGTTTCATTCAAAAATATATTTTTTTTTTTCTTAAAAAATTCTGAAAAAAAACCATGTTGCTTAAAAATTGTTTTTCAATCGGAATACTTTGTCTGTCTGTTTATTTGCCCGGGATAACCTCAAAAACTACTGGACGGTTCTTTATGAAACTTCTATAAAATTATTGATTGGGGTCTGTATGGTTACATAAGCTATATTATAATTATTGCGCTACACCCCCTTGAAGGCGGAATAGAGGGGTTCAAAGTTCGTATGTTTTTTTTAATGCATATTTTAGTTTGAATCATTCCAAAAAAATATTGAATATCAATTTATGAGATAAGGGTTCAAGGGAATTTCCAAAATTTACGTTTAAAGTAGGGAAAAAATATTGAAGTTTGAGTTTAAACCGAAGTTAAACCTTTCTCTATACTGTGACTCCACGCGAGTGAAACCGCGCGGGTACACCTAGTATCTCATAAAATTTCACCTCAAGCACTGTTCCGTAGTTGACATTTGACACCGACTACATATTGTCCGTAACTCGGCTAATAGCCAAAACTGGTGCTAAGGGAACAGAGTCCGTGAAATTTACTTTACTCAGTGAAACTCAATTGAGGTTTGAGCGAACACAATGGCTCTTGGGGCTGAAGCGGTGATTCTACTCTTTGGCTAGATCCGTAAATGCAGTTATGAAAGACTTTTGTAATATAAACTTTGTGCGGGGTCAAACGATTGGATGGTTTTTCTAGGTTCTGTTCAAAATATCAACGGGTTGGGGCTGTGTGGCCCAGACACAACGATAGGATCTTCATCATCATCATCATCATTCCAGCTGTTGTAAGCTGAACATCGGCCTCACTCACAGATTTCCAGAACGACCACGTGGGAGGAATTTACCCATACTCACCACGCTGGGTACGCGGGTTGGCGAGCGCAGTTAGAGCTATCGTTGTTTATATAGGGAACACTGCTGCCCATCCCCTAGCTTTTTTCCCTTTATCGCCTTAACTACGTCCACGGGTAGTAGATCTTTGTAATATTTTATTCATGACCTAGAAAACAGTATGATTTTATCGCACTAGGTACCAACATATTCAAAGCACATTGAATATGCTAAAATTGGTATGAAGCCAACAATATTAGTTTCCTACTCAAATTCAATGCTGTTTTACGATACCGTAGGTGCCCTAGTTCCTGCAACCAAGTTGGTGGGCTTCCACACGTGTCGACAGACGAATCAAACCTTAAGTTGAGATGGCGCTTTGTGGCGATAGAACAGGCCACAGTACTAAGGGCAAACTAAGGAAAAAAAGCTAGGGTATGGGCAGCAGCGTCCCTATCAACAATAGCTTTATCTGCGCTCGCCAACCCGCATGCCCAGATTGCCCAGCGTTGTGAGTGTGGGCAAATCCCCCCAAATGTTATTTTGTGTGCGGGCCGTACAAAGTCAGTCACGCTTAAATCTATGGGGGAGGCCTATGTTCAGCAGTGGACGTTCTACGGTTGAAAAGATGATGATGATGATGATGACTAATTCATTTGGCTGCAACACGTGCCTCTCTAAGTTTGTGTAAGTTCACCACATTTATTACCCAATATGTTGGATATTATAATATAACCGTAGCGAGTTATTTTTTTTTGATTTAAAATATTTGTTTTTGTAACTAAGATGCTACTGCATATGCTCGGATTCAGTTTCGGTAAGAATCCACGAGATCAAAGTTTTCGGCGTTTCGATATTTCCCTTACTCGGCCTTTTCAAAACGCTTTCAAAATTCCGTTTATTAGATAGGTAGGTAGGTACCGGAAGCATGATCAGCGAATTCTATTTACCGGGAGTTTTTGTTCAACCCTTCACAAACAACCCTCGATTATTGCGCAAACAACTTTACGTTCCGGAAAATAATATATTTTTAACGAAAATGGAGGAATTTAAAAAGGCTTACAAAGTCGAACAGTTTTAAGTACAACATTTTTTTAGAGTACACTTTTTGCTCGTTCACGAAACACAATAAATAGCAAAAATACAAAAGAGTTCCGTCAAAATTGAGCAAACATAATATGATCATTAGTAATTAGTAATGTTAAGAGGAGGTAGGGCACAGCGAGATTTTCTCGTTCTGAATTGGAGCAGCCCGCCTGGGGAGGTACCTCCGCCTAACAGAAGATCGCAGCCAAATAACATTATTTGTTTCAAATAGTGTTGTGTTCCTGCGGTGAGTAAGGTTGCCAGAGCTCTTTAGGGGGGAAGGGGGTTCGGGGTCGGCAACGCGTGCGTGATGCCTCTGGTATTGCAAGCGCTCATAGGCTACGGTAACCGCTTACCATCAGGTGGGCCGTAAGCTTGTTTGCCACCTCTGTTGTGTAAAAAAAAAAAAAAAATGCTTGCTTGCTTGACGTACCACTGAGTCTTACATGGTCATCTTGTACCAGGTCAGGTACCAGGTAGACGGTAGCCCTAATAAGGGCCAATGACCGTCACTGACCGTCGCATCGGTGAATAGATCAGTGAACAGGCATAGCTTCACCTAGTTTCAATGACGTTTCAAAGCTTCAACGCTTCAATATTCACATGTCGACATCTCTAATGATAACATTAGAGATGTCGACATGTGAATATTGAAGCGACACGTGACCCGAGAGCTGGCTCTTATTTGGCCCAGCGAATTAGCATTGCCATCCAGCGTGGCAATTCCGCCAGCGTCTTGGGGACGCTTCCGACTGGTAGTGATCTGGATCAGTTGAGCTATCTATAGATCGTTTGTAACGGTCTTTAGATGGCTCAACTGTTTCTTGTGTATTTTGTAAATATTTACTTATACGTTTTAAGTTTCTTTCTGTAAATAAATTATTCTTATGAATAAATTTGTAAAATATTTAATTCGCTAAGAGTATATTTAAGTTTTAATTATAGACAGTAGGCACTTTGGTATATACTGTAAGCTTGGAGTTTTAACCGAAATAAATAATTCTGACTCTAATTCCTAGTGATTTTATTGAAATAGATACCTTTGATTTTGAAGTGAAAGGATTAAAGTGCGCTTCTTAACCTAAATACTAAATACGATGTACTTCTTATACCTATAATTACCGACCTACCTAATGAATGAAAACAACATACTAACAACTCTTGCGAGCAGAAAGCTATGCTCGGGGTTTCGCTGCGTGATAGAATCCGAAATGAGGAAATCCGTAGAAGAACCAAGGTCACCGATATAGCTTTAAGAATCAGCAGGTTGAAGTGGCAGTGGGCTGGCCATATAGCTCGCAGAACCGATAACCGTTGGGGAACAAAGGTTCTCGAGTGGCGACCACGAACCGGACGACGCAGTGTTGGAAGGCCCCCCACCCGATGGACCGACGACATTGTGAGGGTTGCGGGAAGTCGGTGGATGGAGAAGGCTCAAGACCGTTCGTCGTGGCGCTCTTCGGGGGAGGCCTATGTTCAGCAGTGGACTTCATCAGGCTGATGATGATGATGATGAACAACTCTTGCATAAATCTTATTATTTTCTCATGTAAGTGCCCTTACATGAGAAAATAATAAGATTTAGCTTGTGTTTTTTAATGTCTTTAAAAGAAGGTTTATAAAGCATTGCTATTATAAAATTGGTTACGTACAGACAAGTCCTTGTAATCGTTTTACGTTACTACAAGTAGCTACAAATAAGAAATGTTGTCTGTATGGTACCTTAATAGAACGGTGTCCGCTATTTTAAAACTAAAGATGAACCATAAAAGCTCAGCATCTACTCCCTGATGTCTAAATCGAAAAGAGATGAGTGCTAAGCCGTAAAACAATGGGTTTACTGCGCGCTATAAATTTGTACTGGGAGATCGATTTTATATAGCCCTTTCTTTTGACCTACTTACAATCGGAAAATTCTGGAAATGTATTGTTGAAAACATGTGAATGTGATACTGGTCGACCTGGGTAGCGCTTTGAAAATTAACAATCCCCTTTCGGAACCCAATATTTGATGCATGAGCTGTGTTGGCGAAGTGGGATATACCTCGACTTTCGATCTGAAGGTCGTAGGTTCGGATCCCAACCATGCACCAATGGATTTTCCTTTTCGAAAAATGTATGTGCGCATAAACACGTGCTCATAATGGTGAAGGAAAACATTTTGAGGAAACCGGCGGCTTAGTTATCTCCCCACGTTTTGACTCTGTCTTTCCTGTGGATAAGGTTGATTAGGCTGAGAGGATGGTAATAGTAATATTTTATTTATTCACATAAAGTAATAAGTTAAGTTTTACGAGAGGTAGGGCACATTGGAGAGGTAGGGTAAGTTTTACGAGATTTTCTCGCTCTAAATTGGAGCAGCCCGCCTGGGGAAGTACCTCCGCCTTACAGAAGATCGCAGCCAAATAACATTATTTGTTTCAAATAGTGTTGTGTTCCTGCGGTGAGTAAGGTTGCCAGAGCTCTTTAGGGGGGGAGGGGTTTGGCAGGCAACGCATTAGCAATGCTCCAGGTGTTGCTGATGTCAATAGGCGACGGTAACCACTTACCATCAGGTGGGCCGTAAGCCTGTTTGCCTCCGTATAACATAAAAAAAAAAAAAAAGTACGAACATTGTATGAATTCCCTGACTCCTGAGCTAGGTAAGGTGGTGTAGGTAGGCAAGCTTACGCCATCTAAAACATATGCCAGGCACTACAACATATAATTAAGTAAAAAACGTTCCACCGAACGCTTTATAAATCATCCGGAATACTGGGTGAGTTTTTTTTTCAGGGCCACTTAGGCAAAATCGGAAACCGTGAGAGTAATCGAAAAGTGATGTTAGGAGTTAAGGGCTCGATTTTGAAAAAAATAAGATCAGCATTAAAAAAAGTTGAAATTTATTTACAGTTTTTCAGAAAAAGGTTTCTGGTTTTTTTGCATTTTTCGTTTCTTTGTTTGATAAATAAATAAAATAAATAAATAAACGTACGATTACTATGTGTCTAAAGTTGTTGCAAGACCTTCAAAAAAAAAACACCAAAAAAATATTTTTTTGTGAAAAACCTAAAATAAATTTCAACTTTTTTTTATGCAGATCTAATTTTTTTCAAAATCGAGCCCTTAACTCCTAACATCACTTTTCGAATACTCTCACGGTTTCAGATTTCGCCTAAGTGGCCCTGAAAAAAAACTCATTTTATTTTATATTAAACATTCTCTAGATTTGTGCCAAAATTCAAATCCCAGCACTGGTGGCTTAGGAACTACCTAGAAGTATGAACAGACATACAAACAACGAAGTTTTACCAAAATAATGTGATAGTTTTTGTCCTAGGAATTAGCGATGCGCGATTGTGACTAAAATTTCCGTGTTGTATTAAATAATCTTTGCTAAAATCAATAATCGAATAAACCACTAACACTACACACAGACTGGCCTCATAGCTCAGTTGGTAGTAACTCTGCCTTCTGCGCTAGAGGTCGCGGGTTCGATCCCCGCACTGGACAAACATTTGTGTGATGAACACAGATGTTTGTTCTGTGTCTGGGTGTTAAATATATATCTATTATGTCTCTGGTACTCATAGTACAGGCTATGCCTAGTTTGGGATCAGTTGAACGTGTGAATATGTCCGGAATATTTATTTATTTAATAAATAATCAGATGTTTATTTAGTATTATTTGGTTTGGTTAGCTTAGAGCGAATTATTGATAATTTGATGAATAAATTCATTCAGAATGCGCTTTCGTTGCGAATAACTAGATAATTGGTTCGTGATAGTGGTCTATGTCATTTGAATTAGTTTAATGAACTTATAATCGAATGATTTTATTAACGTCATTCATAATCGCGCATAGTAACTATAAAGTGACTACTACTATGAATGACACCGTGATTTTTTAGTTACCGTTTTTATTTTAGAACAGACGTTGTTGAAAATTTGCTCTACCTATTTATAACAACTAATAAAAAAAAAGATTTTTTCCTTGAAAATCATAAAAAAACTGAACAATAGTAGACCCCGCCTTCGAAAAATACCAACAAAATAAAATAAACGTGGCTCTTTTCTACCCGCATCGGAAATCAGAAAGCCATGATATGAGGAATTATCGCGATCGTTCTAATCCAAATGAACTGGGATTATGCTCGCGACTCGCTTGGACAGTTCCGAAGTTAGATAAGACATGTTATTGAACTGAAATGCCAGACGCGACTTTTCGTAGAAAATAATAATAAAGGAGGCGATGAGTAAATAATAACAACTTAGTTACGTGTTTAGGGAACACTGGTGGTTTGGTGTGGTAAACTGGCAATCAAGTAGTTTTTTTACAGTCACGTGCCGTACAAAAAATGAGTCCTAACCCCCACACTAGGATTCAGAGATTAGGTATCAGAAACTAAGAATACCATGGTACCACAATACCCAGACCCGGAACAAATATGCATATCATGCAAGCATTTGTCCCGCAGCGGGAATCAAATCCGCATCCCTTGCGTCTCACACCAAGCTATACCACCGAGGTCGTCAGAGTTCAATAACGAATTAGAAGAATCTTCAAAATGTATTTCAAAAGATCCTTCGTTTATTGATTAAAGGCAGTTTTTAGTTTTGCCTTTCAATATCGTTCAGATTGCGCTCTCAAAGTCAAAGTCAAAAAAAAGACTTTATTCAGAAGACGAATGATCCTTACATTTCGAAATATATTTTGAATGACGTATCACACGCCGTTTGAACACGGTTTAATGCAGAGTGCCCAAGAATAATTAAAGCAGAAAAAAAACTCATGTAATAGTTGCGTCCTCAAAACATTTCCTACGTCGGAAATGCTCGAGTCATTAGTATTGGGGACTCAATCTGTTGAAAGCAAAAGCAATAAAGAAAGTTTGGGTTCTTTATCAAGCGATGCTGATGTCGCCAGGTAGATAGGTACTTTGCAAATAGTTAGGGGAAGTTGGCTTTCGGGCGTGTAGTTCAGATGCTCTTGTGTCGCTAATTTACCGAACGATTTCTTGTCATTTCAATGCAAGCTTTAGATTCTATAACCACTTTATTTCACTTTATTTTGTTGAAATCTTTTAATTTTAACTGGCCAATATTTGACATTTGCTATTGAATTGTAAGCGTAACGTTAACGTGAATTTCATGCTAGGGCCACTGTTAAAAAGATAGATGATAGATAGATAAACTCTTTATTGTACACAAAGTAAAATAACATAGATAGAAACAACAAATATGATGTACAATGTGATGCCGTATCGCTAAAAGCGATCTCTTCCAGAAAACCTTTGAAAGATCAGCAGCTGTCCGGGATAGACCCGAGGCTATAGATCGACATGGATCCTTATGACCTCCGATCCGAGATAATGTTCTACGCGAGGAGCTGCGGAAGACCAAATGGCAGACCTTGGCTGTTCGCAGGACTGCAAGGACTGTGAACACAGGAATCTTGGGCTGGCCTATATTCTATCGGATTCTAAGACCTCCTGCCTGCTCTCGTATAAAAATATACTGACATTTGTCATCCCCATTTTATTACAGCAGTTATGTTAAATGCATCGTCACTCATTGTAGCCAGGCTCAAGACAAACATTGAAGTCACTGCGTCACTTTTTAATTAATTTGAATAGGTACTTAAACCTTTATTAATATTTTGATTGCTTTAGTTCGTCTTTGAATTTAACATTATTTCAATATAATTTATGCTAAAACTCTCAACAAAATTTAAATTAACTTAATGTCGGTACTTCTACCAACATAATAAAACGACAATCAAATAAGTGTTTTGGGGATAAGTTTTGAAAAATTACAATTTAGTCCAGCTCGTATTCAGAGGAATTTTGAGGAGAAAGGCTTTGAGGCATTGAATAACTTGCAATTATACGCAATTTGGTAACAGTTATTATGTTCAATATAAAATAGTTTTAAGTAAAACAGGTAGTTTCAGTCATGAAAATCTTATATCTAGCCGGGTTCAGATAAATCACAAAAATATAAGTTTCAATATTATAAATATAATACATCAACGATTCAACAAAATTCCAACCCTGGTAGAATTGGAATTTTTAACATGTTGGTTTTTAACATTTCAGGAGGAGGTAGGGCACAGCGAGATTTTCTCGTTCTGAATTGGAGCAGCCCGCCTGGGGAGGTACCTCCGCCTTACAGAAGATCGCAGCTAAATAACATTATTTGTTTCAAATAGTGTTGTGTTCCTGCGGTGAGTAAGGTTGCCAGAGCTCTTTAGGGGGGAGGGGGTTCGGGGTCGGCAACGCGTGCGTGATGCCTCTGGTATTGCAAGCGCTCATAGGCTACGGTAACCACTTACCATCAGGTGAGCCGTAGGCTTGTTTGCCACCTCTGTTGTATAAAAAAAAAAAAAAAAAAAAAAAAAAAAAAAAAAAAAAAAATGTTGGGAGGTATAACTTCCTGTTTTAAGTCGGGCATCGGTATGAAAACTTTCTTTAATTAGATAAGAATCATCATCATGAGCCTGTAGAAGTCCACTGCTGGACATAGGCCTCCCACAAAGCGAAAACTAGCCAAGTGAAAGTCTAGAGCTTGGCAGAACTTGGCACCCATTTCGATCTCAATACTATTTGTCAGCGAAGTCAACAACCACGCATATCCTTAACTAGCTCCCGCCCGCGGCTTTCCTCGCGTGGTACCTACATAAAAAGTAGCCTATATGCTATTCCAGACTATAATCTATCTCTGTACCACATTTGTGCACCGCACTGGACAAACATTTGTGTGATAAACACAGATGTTTGTTCTGTGTCTGGGTGTTAAATATATATCTATTATGTATATCAGTCTCTGTTACCCATAGTACAGGCTATGCCTAGTTTGGGATCAGTTGACCGTGTGAATATGTCCGGAATATTTATTTATTTTATTTATTTATTTCATCCAGATCCGTTCGGCCGCTTAGCCGTGATTGAACCACAAACATCCAAACATCTAAATATCCAAACATCCTCACAAACTTTCGCATTTATAATATTAGTAGGATATTGAACTTGGCTCCCATTTTCACATTTAAGTTTATGATGGGATAAAAATATACTTCTCATATTTGTATTTTTTATTACTCAATCAAACCGTAAACACTAAATGGACTGGAACGTGTCGTAAAAAGCCTAGAACAACATACAGACTGCTTTTTATGAGAGCAAAGCCACATGCGGGAGCTAGTTAGAAATTAGAAGGTAAAGCAAAATGTTTCGCTGACTAATCATTTCAAACAAAACTCTACAAAACAAATTCACAATAGATTGCCTTCACAAATACGTAAAAAGTACACAAAAATGTTTCCCCACCGATACAAAACAAAAGCCAGACTAAATCGGACGAAATATTGGAGGTCAGCACCAACTTCACTCTAATAAAGTGGGACTTATTTATGCAAATCTAGAACCGTCGCTTTTCCAATGCTCTTACACACGACACAAATGTTGCGGAAAGTCACAGATGGAAAATTTTATACGAAAAGTCTTTTTAATGCAGAATTGCACAGAATGTCTCATTTTGCTACACGATACCGTCGATGTGCTACGCCGTAGAAGGTTAGCGCTATTTACCACGATTTTTGAGTTTATTTTACCTTGATACTTTGGCACAGTTTCATGCTCCATTATCACGAAATCAAACTATATAGTTTTTGAAAATTATGTGTATAGTTTAAAAAATATATCAGTCTTTCTTGTAACGAACCACTTTTAGCCTCGGTCATATAAAGCATCTTTTGAAGCAGCAAATACTAGTGGCGGTAAAAATCTTCGATGCTATTCGCCGTCTGCAAGTCACATGCTGCCACGCAGCGAGTATACGTTTTCACACGCTGCATTTTTATAAGCTTAGATCTGCCAACGCATTAATTGAAAATGACTTGTCAAATATCAAGGGAAAAGCGACACTTCCCTTACGCATAAAACTTTTCTTTTATTCGGTAATTTTACGTGCACTGTCTTTATTTCATTCAAAAGCTTTTCAATGAAATGCCACGACATGCCACAATACTTGCAGCGTGGTGTGAAACGATTTGGACCCGTATGTTCCCCGCGATACCTGCCTGTATTAAGATTTATAGCGCGAGCGAAGAAGGGTGGTATGTTTTATTAAAGAGCTGGTGAAGGGTTTGTTTCGGGGTGGAAGGGAATTCTTTACTAATTTTATGCATGGAGCGGGTGGTTGGTTAAAATCTGTGCTAATAATATGGGTAGGTATGTGATGTTGAGGTTTATTATCAGCCGAATTTTCCGCATAAGCAAACATCGTTTTATTTGCTGTTTGTTATACAATTATTTTTGTTTATCGGTAACATCTGCGGCTTTACATGCGTGGTACCCGGATAAAAAAACCTAAGTTTATGCAAACTACATGCATACATGCCAAAGTCACATAATCACAGGAAGAAATTAAATAATACTATTTGAAACAAATAATGTTATTTGTTTTGATCTTCTGTAAGGCGGAGGTACCTCTACAGGCGGGCTGCTCCAACTTAGAGTGATAAAACCATTATAATTTTCTTGGTCGTGTTTCGTGATTCCAAGCGATGATGACTTTTTAAGTTTTATGCAAGAAGCTATCTCTCGGGAATAAAATGGATATGGGGCCACTTCAAAGTTATCCTCCACACAATAGTAAAAAACCATCAAATTCGGACCAGCCATAACGGAGTAACCAAAAAACAGCCACCGAATTGATAACCTCCTCAATGTTTGAAGTCTGTTGAAAATGTGAACATGTTACCGCGCCTTTTGTATGAAGATAATTTGTTACTCAGTGTTCCCGTAATATTGTTCCGAGCCCGTTAGCTATAAGTGGAATTCGGGTGGTTACAATTTATCAGTTTGCCATAACGATCAATTTGATCACCCTATTGGCACACAATATTCTTGGCACAGTATAGATATCATATTTGCAACCAATAGAATTTTTATACCCTTTGCATATTATTCTATAATAGAAACTGCAGCCCGCCAACGCGGCGTCGTAAACTATGCCAAGCCCCCGTACTATCAACATAGCCAATTTGTTTAGAAAATGACATGTTATGAAATGAAATGAAGAACACACTAGCTATAATAGGTACATTCCAATCACATAAAAAGCTAGAAATTTCGCCGAAGACCGGGATCAGACCCGACGACCTTTAGAATCTGAAGGCAGGGCCGCCACTCCACCATTTGCCACTCAAAAGTACCGAACAGACAGACAAGAAAGAGAGTTAACAAAAGTGCTAAACAAGATTGTAAAATTTTTCACAACTACTACTACTGCATAATAAAGTGGAGCTATAACAATAATGTGCCAAAGGTCTACGGATATCGGATATAACGCGTTCACTTTAGCACATCACTAGCGTTAAATTAATCCTCCTTTATCCTATAATCAACTGGCCGTCAGACGCTGGCCGTAGGGATGTAACAATGATGGTCCTTAGTTGTGTTATTAATTGATTTGTCCAAAGCTATTTCTTATCTGTATGTAAAAATTCAAAATGCTAACACGAAAAAATAAGAGGGACACAAAGACTTAAGAGGGATTCATGAAAAATAAAAAAAAACAAAAATACTTTTTTTTTGAGAATGCTATAGTGCACTTTTATTTTGATGTATATCAGACCCTGTTTTTATGAAGATATTTTATGTAATTGGTAATATACATAATGTTTGTGCACTTTCAACAAATAAATAAATAAATGAATAAATGAGTGTAATGACAGTGCGAGGGAAGAGAAACAACTCCACTTAAAGTACGTGGGTAAGGATATGAGCCTCATAATTTGTCCTTATGAGGGCTCCACTCAAAACCACATTCTTTCTCATCAAATAAATCTCCAGCATACATTCCATTTACCGCTGTCAGCGAGCCGAGTCCCGTATAACAATAAAAAGTTGGTAGTGTTGTGCGAGTGACACCGCGGGCGGAAGCGAGCTCTAAATAATGGAAAATAGTTTGAAGGGGTCGGGCATTATGGCCCAAATTTATAGGTCCAGATATGGGCTGACCGTCAGCATTAAAAGTTTGCCCTTTGTTGAGTACACACTGTTGATAACTAGTTGGAAAGCGCTGAAAACTGTTTCGTGGACACAATAGGGAATCTTTTGAGTTTTTTTTGTTAGTCAAGACTTTCCACTCATCTGCTAGTTTCGTTCTAACCAGTTTGAGTTACTCTGTCTCGATGCAACCAATGACCGGGTTGAAATTAAATTAGGCATATGAATACATGATGTACTAGCTTCCGCCCACGGCTAATAATAATAAAAAGTATATTATATGCTATTCTAGGTAAAGAACTTGATCTATTTCAAGTTTCAACGAAATCGGTTGAGCCGTTACGGCGGGCGGCGATTGAACAACAACAATATAAAAACATCCTCACAAACTTTCGTATTTATAATATTAATAGGATATGTTCCGGGTAATAAGCGAGCAAAGCCGTGGGTGGTAGCTACAAAATAATACAAAAATAACAAGTTAATAATGGTTTAGTTGTAAATTATTTTAAGTTTTTTTTTTATGTTATATGGATGCAAACAGCCTTACGGCCCACCTGATGGTAAGCGGTTACCATCGCCTATTGACATCTGCAACACCTGGAGCATTGCTAATGCGTTTCCTAAAAGTGTCATCATCACTCATCGTTCTTGTAATTGTAAAAGTGTTTTGAAGTTTCACGAAAAGGATTAATAGCTCCAACACTGATTTATGTAACGTCATGCAAAAATGCATAAATCAAAATACAGTAATGTAGGCAAGCAAAAGTGGCAAGAACTGCTTTATAGCGTGTTGAAAATTCAATTACTTTAACAGAACCGCCGTGCCGATTGGTCCTGTCAGGTGACCCTTACATAAACCTCAGCAATTTAACAAGGCAAATGAATCCTTGGGCCCTCTGGACCTTTTTCTGTTTGTTGTTGATCCGAACATTGTTTGTCTCTGGCTCGGACTTGCAATTTCTGAAAATTAAACCTTTCAGGATCTGAATTCTTCTATAGGTCTATGTGTGTACGTTTTTGTTTTATTATTGTTTAGCCAAAATCATTAATTTTCAGTTGATGTAATTTTTTTTTCTTTGCTAAGCTTTGGTTTTCTATGAATTGACCAATGCAAATAAATAAATATAAGCTTCGGAGTAATGTCTGACCTCACAGCTCAGTTGGTAGTAACTCTGCCTTCTGCGCTAGCGGTCGCGGGTTCGATTCCCACACTGGACAAACATTTGTGACTATCACAGATGTTTGTTCTGTGTCTGGGTGTTATATATATATATTATGTTTATCAGTCCCTACGTGCCACCTATAGTACAGGCTATGCCTAGTTTGGGATCAATTAACAATGTGTGATATGCCCGGAATATTAAAAAAAAATATATTATGTCGACAGTTATAATCTTTATTCTGTGGTAATGTTTCCTCTGCACTCAAGACTTAAAGATTTACTAATGAATAATGTCGAATTTTCAACAGTTGCAGAACAAACTTTATTGCCCATTGGGTGTATCATTAAACCCTTTCGGAATAGCATCATTTATGTTTTTAAATACAACTAAAGTGGCAAACAAGCTTACGGATCCACCGGTTACAGTAGCCTATGAACGCTTGCATTACTAGAGGCATCACGCTCGCGTTGCCGACCCTGAACCCCCCTACCCTTAAAGAGCTCTTGCATTCTTACTCACCACAGGAACACAACACTATTTGAAATAAATAATGTTATTTGGCTGCGATCTTTTGTAAGGCGGAGGTACTTTCCCAGGCTGTACCAATTGAGAGCGAGAAAATGTCGCTGTGCTCTACATTGCATGAATTTCATTGTATACTTATCACTCATCAACACAATCATGCAATCACAGTTTCAGTTTCAGTTTTATTTATTCAAAAACAATTTACATCACACGAGATCACACGAGATCTTCGAACAGCAGCGTCGCGTCGTGGCTGCGTCGTTGCTGCGAGCCAGCCTCTACGTAAACCCAGCGGGATCGAGCTTCCATTTTTTACGTGACTTTCAGAAAATAAGAAGAGTAATGGAAAAATCAAAGAATTTATCTTCAAAGGCGTGTCACGTGCTGGGGATTAGATGAACTAGCAAAAAGGTTAGCAGTTACGCTTCTGCGGTAATTTTCTAAATGACGCTGCCATTTTTAACCGAGGACTTAACGAAACTAACTTAAAAAATATATAAATAAACAGGCTCGCGAGTTTTATTTAGGCACGGGAGGCTGGTGGGTGCGGAGAAATAGGTAAAATTAACTTCCGCATTTTAGTAGGTATCTAGTATTTTATAATTTGTTATGTAGCTGTAAGGTATTTTCTTTTTTTTATTTATAATAATTGTTTATTTAGTGCCCCTACCTGCGTTACTTATTTATTTAAACCTGGGTAGGTACATACTTTTATGTTGCTGTCCTGTCTTTTGTTTCCCTATTTTAACCTATTGTTTTGTTTCTTCCTGTCTTCTGTCTGTGTTCGTCAAATAAACTTATTTCATTTCATTTCATTTATCCCCAATGGCAGATATCCTTGCAGATAAATATTAAATAAATAAATAATACCAAACAGACAAATTATGTATTTGTCTGTTTTAGTCTTAACCCAATACCTACTCGTAATTGTTATAACTACTTAATTACTAAAAATAATAATTAATAGATATTAAGTATTTGTTGCACACTTACATAACGTAAGTACTCAGCTTTGTTGTAATGGCATCACTACTCAACGAAAGAGACTAACTACCCGCAACACAGGATATTCCTAGGGTGGGAGTTAGTGTTCTTGCATATTATAATTTGTCTATAACCCATTTATTTTTGTAACCATCAAGGTACCTTCCTACTTACAGGATTTTATCAAATAATAATATGAAACTTTTTTGTTCATTCAGCTTTTGTAACAATAAATAAACTTTGAAAGGAGCCATTTCATTCTGGGCCTGGTCCATGTACACTACATATAAAAATTAGGAAAAAATAGGAGATTACAAGAAAAATACAATTTCATTAATTTGAAGACAAATGCGATGGTACAAGAATAGTTCTTTTACTATGTGAACACTATTTTAAGGCCGCCATGTTGGTTTATAATTGGCGTTTGACATGACATTGACATATTTTTCATGTCATGTTGTTTGATTTGATGTTTTTGTTTTGTCAGATAAATGTAGGTTGTCAAAATGACATTTCACGCACGTCCATCCGCCATATTTTTGTAGCGATGTGTGTTGCTGTCTTTGTCGAAGAAAATCTTAATGTACCTTTTACGAAGTCAATTTAAATAAAATAACCAATTAAATACGTTTACTTTATTGCTTAGCCATATTTTAGAGTAGTGTACACAGTGTAGGCCCAGACTCCATATATTGATGAAACGTCTCTTTTGAAACTTGAAACTTTGAAACCTGGGTTAGATACAGGAATTCCCTGTATCGTCCTAACATCTGACATTGTAGTATGTACTACACTTGTGCCTACAAACTACAAAAGAAATAAATGAATTATGAAGTAGGATAGGATTAATAGAATAAGTAGGATTCCCTTACACCACGTCGGAACAAAAAACTAGTTACTTCGCCGCTGGACGGATTTTAAATTAAATCAAGCTTACGCCACAAAGCGAATGGCTAATCCCATTCACAGCCTCGTGTAATCGCCGGCACAGCTCACCTAACAGTTAGTACTACCAACTACCACTGTTTAGTTAATAGTTAGTACGTAAAAATCTTCTATTTTAAGGAAATCTTCTAACAGTGAGCGTACAGAACAGACGTGTCGCTAATTTAATTAAAAACCTTAAATTACAGTGAAGCAACTTTCACCCTTCGCACTATTACAATACTTAACACTTTACCGTAAATTCAAACTGGAAGTTACATCTCTATTAAACTAGACACACCGTCAACAACATCACAGAATACGGAAAAGGAACTCACGCCTGATGCAAGCGCACTGGCAGTAAGCGCCCCTCACCCCCTCGGGTAAGCAAGACAGTCGTTATTTTTCGTCTCACCTACATCAGTGCACCACACAAGCTGCGGTAGTAGTAAAAATACCTCAACCCTATTGTTACCGAATTTTATACTTTTGAAGTTGAGAATCGCCTGCCATGAGCTATTTAAAGTCTCCTACAAATACTGGCGGCTCAGCACCAGACCTGACTAAGTTAACCGACCGTGATGTCGAGAACCAAAAGATGACACTACGCAAGCGAAAAATAGCAATTCAAACAGGGTCGGACTGTGATTGTGTAAAAAATATAACAGACCTGCGGAGCGATATCATGAATCTGCTCAAAGATTTTACTACTTCCCAAAACGAGCATATGACTTCTATGCGTGAGGATATTTCCCAAATCAAAAATCAAATGGGCGACATTCGTTCTACAACAGAATACCTGGTTACGGAACATAGTAAAATACGAGCTGAGATCAGCGATCTAAAAATTCAAAAAGACCTATCAGAGCAGAAAATTATGGTCTTGGAAAATGAAGTCAGTACTCTGAAGACCTTAACTGATCCAGAACCTATGCGATCACTCCCTACAATCTCGAACGAAGACCTTATACGCGAAGTTAGTGAGAGATCGAATAGAGAGAAAAATATCATCATCGTCGGTGTTGCTGAACTACATGGGTCGGAAAGTGAAGACAGACGTTCATTTGATGAAAAGGAAGCACTTAGCGTAATAAGCGTGACAACCAAACTCGTACCCACCTCAGTAAAAACATCAAGACTCGGCAAATTCAAGCCCGATGCCAATCGTCCCATGAAAGTGTACTTCAACTCACCCGATATCACAAAAGACATCCTCCGTAATAAAGATAAGATTATGAACAAAAACATCAAAGTGTTTTCGGACCAGACCCCAGCCCAACAATCACACATGAAGGAACTCAAGTCAGAACTCCACAGACGTCATGAAAATGGCGAGATAGATCTGATCATAAAATATATTAAGGGATATCCAAAAATTGTCTCCAAGTCAAAAAACTGACAGCGCCTCCACGATGCCTACACACTACCTCCGCAAACAACAAAAAACAAAACCAAGAAACAACGTACCAAATATTGAAAACATACGACAATCTCGAAAAGTTACAAACAACAATGAATTTCTTTTATACTAATATTAGGAGCATCATCAAACCCGGAAAACTCGATGAACTCAAATGTATTATCAAATCCATCGACGCTAAGGTACATCTGATTTTGATAACCGAATCATGGATTAAGACGGAAGAAGAAGGTAATAGAGTTCAAATACCGAACTACACCCACTATTTTAATCATAGAACAGATACAAGAGGTGGTGGTGCATCTATCTTCGTACATAATGATTTGAAACATAGTTTAATCGAAGAAAAGTACGTTAATGGTAACAATTACTTATGGATTACTCTTGATCACCTGAAACTTGATATTGGACTAATATATAAACCAGGAGATACCAACGTAAGTAGTTTCCTGCAGGACTTCGAATCACAAATTCAACACAAAAGAAGAGCACTGATATTTGGTGATTTTAATCTAAACCTCTTAAACAGTGAAAGAGATACAAACAGATATAAACATATTATACGAGAAGCTGGTTATGCCATTCTTAATAAAGTAGACGAAGAATACGCAACTCGAACAACATCTGACAAAACATCCATCCTAGACCACGTCATTTCAAATCTGAAAGATAGAAGCTTCCATCTTGGCATACATGACTCATCATTATCAGACCATAAGCAGATGTTTGTTGGGATGCAGAAATTCAAACCAGAACCTCCTCACCGAGTGCAATATGAATCTATAGACTATAATTTACTACTTAAAAATATTGAAATGGAGCTTTGTGAATCTAATAACTTCAACTACACTGCCCTAGGCAAATCCATCCAAACTACACTAACACTAAGTAAAATTACTAAAACTAAAATACAAAACGCACCACAAAAAGATTGGATTAATAAAAACATTTTAAAAGCTATAAGCAATAGAAACATTCTTTGGCAAAACCTAAAAAATAAATCAGATAACGATAACTTAATAAAACAATTTAATGATACAAGAAATGATGTAACCGAGTTAATAGCTAAAACAAAAAGTAGTTACTACTACGAATCCTTCAACAAATGTAAAAACAACCCAAAAAAAATGTGGAGACTAATTGATACACTTTCAAGAAATAAAATAAGAACCGACTCTCTTCCACCAAAACTCGAGATTGATTCCGGGATTATTACAAACGGCAAGGACATATGTGAAGAATTCAATAATTTTTTTGCAACAATTGGCTCCCATCTAGCGAACAAAATACCTCATAATTGTAATAACAACATCACGAACACCGTCACTAGCAACAGCAACTGTACTGCAGGCAATAATTTATCAATGATTGGAAAATGTAGTGAAGATGAAGTATCCAAAATCATTGATTGTCTCGACCCTAACTGTAGTTCTGGCATAGACAACATAACCACGAAAGCAATTAAGTGTATAAAACCATACATTCTCACTAAACTTACATGCTGCATTAATAATTGCTTTGAGGGAGGAATATTCCCGGATGAACTCAAAATAGCAAAAGTTACACCCATATATAAATCTGGAGTAAAGACCGATCCTAGTAACTATCGCCCAATCTCTGTTTTGCCAGTAGTATCTAAAATTTTTGAGAAAATAATTCATAACCGCTTAGATGAACACTTGAAAAACATCAAATTTCTGTCACCTCGCCAATATGGATTTCGGCCTAAATCCAATACTTTGTCTGCAACCATAGATTTAGTAACTAAAATAAAATCAAACATCGATGCAAAGAAATTAGGAATAGGAATTTTTATAGATTTAAAGAAGGCGTTTGATACAGTTAGTCACTCCCTGCTATTAAAAAAACTATCAAACATAGGAGTTACAGACAAAGCTCTAAAAGTTTTCGAAAGCTACTTAAGTAACCGACAACAAATAGTCAAGATTGGTCAGTACGAAAGTTCTCCTAAGCCTATTACTTACGGTGTCCCGCAAGGGTCGATATTGGGTCCACAACTTTTCTTGATTTATATCAATAACATCACAGACCTTCAACTATGTGGTGAAATTTCTTTGTACGCGGACGATACTTGCATTTTCTACTTTGGACACTCGATAAATGAAATTATCCCACGAGCTCAAACTGACTTGAACAAATTACACATATGGTTACAGAGTAACCTTCTCACTATCAATACCTCTAAAACATCTTACATGATTTTCAAGGCCAAAAATAAAAAAATTGACTCTCACACTCCCCTAACCATTAACACAATCCAAATAAAAGAAACGACTGAAGAAAAATATTTAGGTCTTACACTAGATGGAGGTCTGACATGGAAAGCTCACATAAGCAAAATATCTTCAAAAATATCCTCCTTAATAGGCTCACTATATGGTTGCGTGCGATGTCTTCCACGTAGTGTCCGTTATACTGTCTACTTTTCTCTAGTAAAGCCACACCTAGATTATCTCGTCGAAATATGGGGCAGTGCCGCAAAAACCACATTAAAAGATCTGCAGATAAAACAAAATAAAATTATAAAACTTCTTTTCAACTATGATTTTCTAACACCATCAAAACAAATATACAGGGACACAAAAATTATGAACTTATACCAAACATACTGTTTTAATACATGTATTCTTATCAAAAAAATCATTCAAAATAAAACACACACTGAGACAACATTTAAAACGAACAGACAAAAAGGGAAGAGAATACTTCGTAATGCAGATAATATTCACATATCTAAAGTCCGTACTAATTACGGCAAAAATAGTATATGCTTTGATGGTGCAAAACTATTCAATAACCTACCAAAAGTGATTAAAACATCCAACAGTCTGAATATTTTTAAATCCAAACTAAAAAAACACATTTTTACTAAGTTCTAAATCCGACCCTGCGCGTTGTTGCATTCTTGAACAATATTGCCGTCCGCTTATTCAATGTATGCTATCTTTTTTTTACTAACTACCCTCACTAAAATTATGTATGTCTTCCATAATAATTACGATGATAGGTAGATACTTACTGATACCTATATACCTGTATCTTAACAATTGTTAGTACTGCATGCTCACTGTTTTTATAATAACTAAGTTAAAATTGTTAATTTCTCATGAAGTGAAATGTAATTTCTTTTGAGAATAAAGTTCTTTAACCATAAAATGGGTCGCTAGGCCGCAGCGTAGTAAATTGTTACTATGGATGGCTGACAGTATAGTGAATAGCCGTGGTGGCCCCGGCTAAAGAATAGGCCCCTCCATATCTCTATCCGCGGATGTCGTAAGAGGCGACTAAGGGAAAAAGCTAGGGGATGGGCAGCAGCGTTCCTCATTTTTACAACGATAGCTCTAACTGCGCTCGCCAACCCGCATGCCCAGCATGGTGAGTATGGGCAAATCCCCCCACATGGTAAGGAATTTGCTCTGTCTGTGGGGGAGGCCATGTTCAGCAGTGGACGTCGTACGGCTGAAATGATGATGATGATAGTGAATAGCTAGTACGTAGACGTCTGTCAGCGTAGTTGTAAGTTTTGAGGCTAAGTCCGGTGCACCGTCAGCATTTCATTGAATTTATTATGCAATACTGGAAGTACTGGACGACGCAGTTTTGGTAGGCCCCCCACCCGATGGACCGACGACATTGTGAAGGTTGCGGAAGTCGGTGGATGGAGAAGGCTCAACACCTGTCATGGGACTCTTTTCAGGAGGCCTATGTTCAGCAACGTTTTCAGGACTAAACGGCTGAGCTGATTTTTATAAAAATATCAAGAAAACCTTAAGTTGTGTTCATACGACGTGCAATATGTCATCTAAAATGTATTTCAAAATGATCCTTATCTCAACTGGATAAAAGTCAATTTTGAGTTTGACATTAAAATATGAGGGCGTACAATATCGTCGCTCGTATAAACACGGCTTTTGAGTAAACGGATATCCTTTGAATAGTCAAAGTAGATTTTGTTGTGAAAAAACAGATATATCGGAAATTACATCAATAATATCATAATCATTTATTACCAACCGATCCATACAAAATTAAATTAATTAATTTATAACACCAAAATAAAAATCTAATTCCTTGTAATAGGTACGAATTTAAAGAAAAAACAAAATTCTTCATATAAGTGAGAATGAAGGTGTGAGTGAGTGTGTGAGGATAGTGAATGTGTTACTTACGAGAGGTAGGGCACAGCGAGATTTTCTCGCTCTAAATTGGAGCAGCCCGCCTGGGGAGGTGCTCCAGGTGTTGCTGATGTCAATAGGCGACGGTAACCACTTACCATCAGGAGAGGCCGTAAGCCTGTTTGCCTCCGTATAACATAAAAAAAAAACTTAACTTCTTTCTGTAATAAAAACCACCTCACTGCTTTGTTATCATCGTATATTTTACAGTCCAACAGTACACTTTCAACTTCACTACAATATTAACTTTCAACACAACAATAATTTTCTGAACTGCACCGCTCGAGAGCTAAAAGTAGAACTGCCCGAGCGCTCCAAGACATTATTATTCATTCCCGTCCATCCCTTCTACAAAAATGACATTTCGCAAGGCTACACATTTCCGGTGACAAATAAATTGAGCAACTTATTAAAATAACAGCTAAGAAGTCAAATAATAACTTTTAAATTATAAATCATTCAGCAACAGCTTAATAATAAATAAAAGTAATTATTAAATTACAAATCATAACATTTCTAACTTTCTTTATTTCTTGTTTCAGCACGCACAGTGTCGCACGCGATAACGTCGCTGGACGTCCCGCAGTGGGTCGACCCGCGGCGCGACGCGGAGTTGCGCTGCGCCTACACGCGGCAGCCGCGCGACCCCGCGCTGCACTCCGTCAAGTGGTACCGTCAGGCGCACGAGATATTCCGCTACACGCCACAAGAGGTACGCGTCACATCAAAAAAAAAGTCAAAAAAGTTAAATCACTAGGATCACTTTGAAACGTCTTAGAAGCTAGGTGAAGCTATGCCTGTTCCTCGCGACCAAGCCTACAAGAATCACGGCAACAAACACGGCTTGGTGCCTATCAATTTTTTCGATGATTCTTTTTCACAAAATGGAATTTAAAGCTTCAGTGTGGTGCCGATCGAACTAGGTGAGGCTCAAAAGAAAAGTAATCTAATTATAATCCTTAATAAATAGGAGCTTATAAAAATGTGAAAAAAAATAAGACAAATGTGAGCTTCAACAAATCAATACGTCATTAGTCATGTTAGGCGGCCCCTAATAACATTGTACAATACTTTTTATTGTACAATGAGATCGAAAGGCGCTCTGAATCCAAACGAGCAATTATATTGCACAGTTATACGAACAGCAGCCCCGGCAGCTCCGCTATTCCTGGTACTGGTAGCAGCCACGGTAACGGCGGAGCAGGGGGTGCTAAGAATCCCCGGCAGAGGCCCAGCTACCAACCCCCACGAAACCTGGACCTGGTAATATTCAACGCACGAACGTTGAGGACCGACGAGAAGTTGATTGAGCTGGAAGAAGTAGTAAGTAAGTTGCGCTGGGATATCATAGGATTATCAGAAGTCCGAAGAGAGGGGGAGGACACGATAATCCTAAATTCCGGCAACTTATTCTACTACCGGGAGGGAGATCAGCTATCCCAACACGGTATAGGGTTTCTCGTTCATAAGTCCCTTGTCAACAATATTGAAAAGATAGTGAGCGTTTCGAGCAGGGTGGCATACCTTATACTCAGAATCACCGAACGGTATTCGCTGAAGGTCATACAGGTATACGCCCCACACTCGAAACGCCCAGACGATGAAGTGGAGGCTATGTATGACGACATTTCAAATGCCATGCATGCCTCGAAAACACACTTTACAGTTGTGATGGGGGACTTCAACGCGCGACTAGGCACGAGGAAAGGCGATGAACTGAAAGTGGGGCAATTCGGCTTTGGACAGCGAAGACTCTTGTGGCGAGTCCGCCCCAAGAGGTACGCGTCACATCACTACGTCATTATATGTTACATCAATTGACGTCTTTAGGTGGCTATCTGCAAGCGGTACACCGCCTGGTGGTACGGCACTACGCATTACGTTACCAGGCGTCATCTGAGGCCCAAGCACAAATAATTCACTATAGCGTTTTCCTAACGATACGATAGTAAATTATTATTATTTTTATAGATGGACAATAAGGAAATACTATGACTTTTACAATATATACAAAAAATATCCAAAAAATTGAGCAGGTTCGGAAACCGATTGTTTCTCCAGTGGTGTGGCGCTTACGGCGCGGCGCTTTAAGCCCAAAGAAAGAAGTCCCAAAGATTTGTACCCAGATGGTAAGTGGCTCGATAGCTTAGTTGTAGAGCATCCCGTTTATAGGGGAAGGTTGTTAAATTCTGTCTGAGTCAATTTATTTTGGATAAAAAATCTTGTCGTTAGCGTAAAGCAAACGTAAACTATTTGTGCTTGGGCCCCTGAGGTGGCACGCTATTTATACCACTTTAACAAATATTTTGTCAGTTATTTCACTTTGAAACTTATTGTACGCATTTTGTTAAAATAACCTTTAGAAGTGCATGACGATATAACATTGATAACCGATTATTTGCCGTAGACTTGACGTTACACAGCATTATCACAAGCTGGTCTCCGGAAACGAGTCTCCCGCCTCATTAGACGTGGTAACTGTTCGCAGGCAATTATCATGTCATAAGACTTTATAGGCAATCTGACTCGCCGCTACATTCCGTCTAATTACGTATGAACAACAAACAAATAGAAATGAAGAAAAGAGACGTTTCATCAATATATGGAGCCTGGGCCTGCACTGTGTATACTACTCTAAAATATGCCTAAGCAATAAAGTAAACGTATTTAATTGGTTATTTTATTTAAATTGACTTTGTTCTAAGGTACATTAAGATTTTCTTCGACAAAGAGAACAACACACAGCGCTACAAAAATATGGCAGATGGACGTGCGTGAAATGTCATTTTGACAACCTACATTTATCTGACAAAACAAAAACATCAAATCAAACAACATGACATGAAAAATATGTCAATCTCGTGTCAAACGCCAACTATAAACCAACATGGCGGCCTTCAAATAGTGTTCACATAGTAAAAAACTTACCAGAAGAACTATTCTTGTACCATCGCATTTGTCTTCAAATTAATGAAATTGTATTTTTCTTGTAATCTCCTATTTTTTCCTGATTTTTCTATGTAGTGTACATGGACCAGGCCCAGAATGAAATGGCTCCTTTCATTTTAACAACTAAAAATTACGCATGATGACTCAGATAAGTAGAAAATTGCTTACAAAATGCACATTACTAAACTTGTTTAACAATGTTGGTACAGCACGGTATCTTTATTATAATACTCAAACATTCGAGACACCTATTAATTTTATTCAAAAAACGCACCTTTGAACACGCGCCTTACAAAATATTCTATTCACTTACAACCCAAAAAGATCGTATCTCATCTATTATGTTTTTTAACAGGGAAAATTCAGCGCTTTTTCTCACAATGGCGTCTAGTTAGTGCGGGTAGTACGGTGGGGTGAACAGAATCAAAATAAATAAAGACGGTCATGTGCGAGAACTCGCGCCCTGAGGGTTCCGTACACGGGCTCAGAAAATGAAAATTCCAAGTGTAGGAAGTCACAAATTTATATTTTGCGGTCGTCCACGTACTTCATTGTATGGTAATGACCACAAATATAAGTTTGTCTCCAATTTTAGGCTTAAAAAGTTCTGAATTTTAGACTTCTTACATTATTTATGTCACAAAAGCTCTTTGAATTCAAAATTTCAGAATAGTGAGGTCACTGGAAGTACCCTAGACGTTTTAGTTTTTGCCATTTCAAATTAGACATTCATTGGCATATCTGTTTAATGCATTGAGCTAGTAACTTGATTTTTATACGGCACTCTATGCTCACGGACCCTAACAGTTTGTAAACATTTCAAATTGACTTCTTTAGCCATTTCTGAGTAATAGGGTCTTGTCTGAGTTGTCTGACAAACAGACAGACAGTAGGACAAAAAAGTGATCCTATAAGGGTTTCGTTTTTCCAAATGAGGTACGGAACCCTTATAAGAGCGTGAAAAGGGAACGAGCGAAGGCGCGTGGTGTAGCATGGCGTTTTAATGACACCGCGCCGTGTAGACGTCCTTAGACGTACTTAACCGCTGGAAATTGCGAGAACTGAGGAAAGTCGTAACTGGGTAATGTTGGCGAAAATAATATTGTACTGAGCTGTGTAAGTGTAGGAACTTTCTATCCAGTCTTAAGACCTAAGGGCACCATGGGGCTTTATTGTCATTCAAAAGTGAGCTTCGCACGGAATTTGTAATTTTTTTCACATTTTAATAAGCTATTTTGCGCTTGCCAACCCGCATGCCCAGCGTGGTGAGTATGGGCAAATTCCCCCCACATGAAAGGAAGTCCCTCTGGAAATCTGTGGGGGAGGCCATGTTCATCAGTGAACTGCCTATGGCTGGAATGATAATGATGAATAAGCTTTGCCTTTGTGCCTCACCTTGTTCGATCATCACCAAACTGACGCTCTACATTTCATTTTGTCAAAAAGGATCATCGAAAAAATGATAGGCACGCTGTGTTGCCTGATTATTCTTGGCTAGGTCGCGAGGCACAGACGTAGTTTTCCCTAATTTCTAAGTTGTTTCAAAGTGATCCTAGGGATTTTAATAAAATAAACAGCTTTTCACTTCGACTTTGAATTACATTATGAAAAAGTAGCGCCATAAACTTAATAAGATATGAAACCATAAATCTTTTAAAGTAGATGGTCAGACCCTTTTCAGATTTACGCTAATACTATCTACCCAGTCGAATATCTCGCGATATCTCGCGGTAGTTATTCTGGTTTCTGATATTTCATACAAATAGCCGTTGGCATGGGGATGATGGCGTAATCAAATTCATGATGGGGTGAACGAACTCACAGAAAATTGTTACGAAATATCACCCGAACGAAAGCTTATTACTGTCTTTAAAGAACCTAACCACAACTCAAGCCGTAATTCCTGGCGAGATGACCGAGGTATCAAATTTTTCAGACAATAAACCAAACGAAAAATAAAAGTTCCGAGTTGTGGTTCTTTACAAAAGTTTAATAAGATGAAGTTTGTCTCGGGTACTTCTTACCGAGTTGTGTTAAGAGAGCGGTGTCCGTCATGAAGCGAATATACCTAGCTAACTTGGTGCAAGGAAACAGCAGTAGACCGTTCAACCTGGCGTGTTCTTAAGTTTCTATAGCCATCACAGACATCATGCGGCTGATGATTAAGATGATACTGATTCTTCTAGGCTTTAGTCGTATTTATTGTACCCAGCTATAAGTTTAACTTTATAGAAAATACTTTGACTCTCCTCATAGCTCAGTTGGTAGTAACTCTGCCTTCTGCGCTAGAAGACGCGGGTTCGATTCCCGCACTGGACAAACATTTGTGACTAACATAGATGTTTGATCTGTGTCTGGGTGTTAAATATATATCTATTATGTATATCTGTCTCTGGTACCCATAGTTTTTTTTTTATGCAATACGGTGGCAAACTGGCTTACGGCCCACCTGATGGTAAGCGGTTACCGTCGCCTATTGACATCTGCAACACCTGGAGCATTGCTAATTCGTTGCCTGTCCTGGAGAAATCTTTTTGTATTTTTCTTAAAGCTGTTCATGTTGTAGGTTAGCGGGAAAACCTCGGAAGGAAGGTCATTCCACAATTTGCACGTATGGGGGAGAAAGGATCTCGTAAAGCGAGTGGTTCGAGATACCCACGTGTCGATGAGATGTGGATGAGCCTTATTCCGATGACGCGAGGTCCGATGGTAGAACCTCGATGCGGGTATGAGGTACAGGCTATGCCTAGTTTGGGATCAGTTGACCGTGTGTAATATGTCCGGAATATTTATTTTTATTATTATTTGTTTTATAGAAGCAGTGTACAGACCGGGTATGAATGTATGGCATTCCAAAAATATTTCCAGTGTGTGAACGGGTACAACCTGAACACCTAATAACATACATACCTAGATAGCTTCACCTAGTTCGTAAGTCGTTACGAAGTGTTCCTAATGATTTATTTATACAATACCCTTTGAATTGGATACAGCCAGCAGTTCGCTGTTCATGTTTTTAAAACAGAGCACGCTTGTTTGAAAACTCTAGTTTATTGCTCGCGGCTGTAGTACCCAATCAAAGTCAGCTTTTTACTCCCACAATTCATGTTATTTTCTGACTTTATTTGAAAAAAAAACAGTTAGTACTAACTACAAATTTCTGAATTTATAACTAGACTGACTTAAATTACTAGTTAATTGTAATTTTAAAAACTTTATCATCAGTTGACGCACCATATCTTAACCCCCAACATGTTGAGAATGAGATTAATAAAAGAATAAATAACACCCTTCAGTCACAGTCAATGACCCCACACTAGGATTCCCTGTGTCGTGGGTATCAGAAACTACGAGTACCATGGTACCACAACACCCAGACTCGGAACGAATATTTGCAGATCATGCAAACATTTGTCCCGCAGCGGGAATCGAGCCCTTATATCTCAAACGGCCACTCACCACTCCAATTTTATTCGTAGTCAAAAACACAAACCAATATATATATATGTGACAATGTTTTGAATTCTACAGATATAAAAGGTATTGTTGCCACGCTCGCAACACCAAACAAGTCAAACACAGATGGAACATGTTTACTGCTGAGTATCACCGACATGTCTACTTGTGCTTCCCAAGTAAACAAGCTTCGAACTACACTAGTATAGCTAGTAAATATAACGAAAATGCACAAAAGTGGCTCGCAGTCAAAAAACAACTTTGGTATCAAAAATCAGTATCATAGCATCAGCTCATAGCTCAGTTGGTAGTAACTCTGCCTTCTGCGCTATAGGTCACGGGTTCGATTCCCGCACTGGACAAACATTTGTGACTAACACAGATGTTTGTTCTGTGTCTGGGTGTTAAATATATATCTATTATGTATATCAGGTCTCTGGTACCCATAGTACAGGCTATGCCTAGTTTGGGATCAGTTGACCGTGTGTGATATGTCCGGAATATTTATTTTATTTTATTTAATCATTGGAAGTAGCAACCGAACTCCCATATAAATAATCAAAAACAAGTTTGTTCGATGGAAGTTTGATTTTGAATGCCATATTGACGTTTCATTTTGTTATCTGCACGCGACAATTGGTCGCGCTGTCGCGGCATCGGCGCCGCTCTGACCTGCGCTTGTCACGCTGGTAATATTTTAATACTAGCTGTTGCCCAAGACTTCGTTCGCGTGCAAATTTTGATGTGTATGTGTGAGAACGGATGGCCTGATCAATGTGGGTGATGGCTATAAGAGGCGTTCTTTTGGGCTCTGTAGTTCTCGGTGGCAGACGAAACTCCTTTTAAATACTTACACGGTTCCTGTAGGATACAATTGTTAAGCTATCCCATACCCGCATTTACATAAAAATTTACCGTGAAATAAATTCAGCCTGTATAAGGAACCATGCAGATAAGACGGGAATGTGGACTTCTGGGAATCGTCGATATTGTGGCTAGCTTTGTGTAGTAACTTAGTTTTTATTATTCTACTGCTAGTTTTCTATACAGCGCATTATCGTCAATACCCTCCCTCTATAGTTTTTTGATGTATGTCTGTATTTATTATTAAGATTGATTATAGTCTGAAATAGCGCATAAGTGTAACACAAAGTACCTACATACTTTTTGTTACACTTATGCGCTATTCCAGACTATAATCAATCTCCAACCATCAGTAAGAGTAACCAAGAGTAACAACCATCCATATATCCAAACTTTCGCATTTATGACTAACACTATTTTCAAATGGGATAAATAATAATAATAAAAGCTTTATTCATACCTTACACAACATTTTTTTTTATCGCTATCTTAATGTGTATGTAACTAAATGCTATGTTTTCTTATTCTATAACGTTTCACTAAATAGTAATATATATTCACATTAGTTTTATGTGTGAGGACCGCTCTCAGCGGTAAAAGCCTCCTCCAGCTCCATCCATCTCTCTCTGTTTCTAGCGGCTCTACTCCACGCTCTTCCTGCTATTTTGGCTATATCGTCGCTCCATCTTTTGTGTGGTATTCCTGGCTTACGTTTTTTGTGGAAATTCGATTATTGATCGATTGTGGAATTTTTGTTCAAATGGGATTAGTTTTTGTAATTTCTCCTCAAGTTTACCTTACAACGACTAAGAATATGAGTGTACGCGTCCAGCTCGTATGGAAATAAGGGTAAGTTTCAGGAACTATACGCGGGTATGTTTTTACCCTTCTTTGAATTTATGATTTCCCTGGAATGTTCATTTCCTCCTCGGAGCCTTAAGTTACGAGGATCATCGTTGCAATTATGTGTAAATTGTCTTTTGTACTTGGACTTTCTCTCATTATTAACGGTGTGAACTGAAAACATGGGAATATTTCAGCATATATTCTATATATATGCTGAAATATTTCGAGATTTAATGAAAAATTCTCGCGACTAAAGCCGTTTTCTCACGCCTACTGAACAAAGTTAATTTTGAGTTGGACTTTTCGAGGCTTGCGATATCTTTGAGCTATATCGCATCGCCCTTTAATGTCAAACTCAAAATTTACTCAAAAAAAATTATAACTCTTTTAAAGTAACTGTCTGTTACGTTTTTTCTTAACCTTACTGATTTTAAAAGTTCTCATGTCGCGCGCCGTTAGAACGAGGCTTTACGCTAAGGTTACCTTGTCGTTGCCAATGGCATTATTACCTTAAAAAGTTGTTTCAAAAACGTTTATCCCAAAAATATGTTGAAAATTGTGGTAACATAAATACAGAACTGATGTAATTAAAACTTGGCGCCGCAGTCGTGTTTGGGTTAAAAAAAATTATTTTAGTTTATTTTTATCGTTTTCATAAATATTTAGCTGGGGCTTGTTCGAGAATATTCATTTTCCATTTTGTTTCTTGTTATACATAGATTCTAAATAAATATAATTTAGTCCTCAAGCATTTAGTCGAATCTGTTAATATTTTACGCAACTATATGTATAGGGTAGAGACATGGCTGTAGTATCCCTTTTTTTTATACAACAGAGGTGGCAAACATGCTTACGGCCCACCCGATGGTAAGCGGTTCCCGTAGCCTATGAGCGCTTGCAATAACAGAGGCATCACGCACGCGTTGCCGACCCCGAACCCCCTTCCCCCCTAAAGAGCTCTGGCAACCTTACTCACCGCAGGAACACAACACTATTTGAAACAAATAATGTTATTTGGCTGCGATCTTCTGTAAGGCAGAGGTACCTCCCCAGGCGAGCTGCTCCAATTCAGAACGAGAAAATTTCGCTGTGCCCTACCTCCTCCTAAAAATAATTCCTGCTGAAGAATAGACAAATCTACCTACCCGTGAATGTCGTAAGAGGCGACAAAGGGAAAAAGCTAGGAGATAGTCAGCAGCGGCTCCTATTTTAACAAAGATGGCTCTACTGCGCTCGCCAACCCTCTGCCCAGCGTGGTGAGTATGGGAAAATTCCTTCCACAAGATAGAAAGTCACTCTGGAAATCTATGGGGGGATCTATGCTCAGCAGTGGACGTCCTTGGGCTGAAATGATGATGATGATACATATCAAGCGTATGAAACGTTTGATGTGTGACTTATTTTTTAATTAGTAGGTAGCTTTGATTTTTTTTTTAACTATATGTATATTTTTTTTTTTATGTTGTTTTCTCTTTGTGGTACGTGCGGTGCCGTCTACCTTTATACTGTTTCGTTTTAATTTAGTTACTTTCACCTATATGTGGAAACTTGTAATTAGCCTTTAAGTACTCATTGTTTTCTTTAATATCATATTAGCCGTAAGTTTTCCTAAAATTATTAAAAAAAAAAAAAAAAAAAAAAAAAAAAAAAAAAAAATTTAGTATACTTAAAAGATAAAAGCATCAATAACAAAATAACAGCTGCTGTTTTGATTAAAAATTGCCTATTGCCTTAGATGGTGTATCCCTTCCAGTCTGCTCCGATTTTCGGTACCTCGGTTCAATCATACAGAACGATGGCGATATTGACCGAGACGTGAAAAATAGAATAAATGTGGGATGGATGAAATGGCGACAGGTCACAGGAACTACGTGTGATCCAAAAATGCCCCTTAAACTTAAAGGGAAAGTTTACAAGACGATCATAAGGCCTGTCGTAATGTATGGATCTGAGTGTTGGGCTACCAAAGGGACGTATGAAAGAAGAGTGCATGCGGCAGAGATGCGAATGTTGAGATGGATGTGTGGATTGACAAGAATGGACAAAATAAGAAATGAGTACATCAGAGGTAGTTTGAAAGTAGCGCCAGTGACGGAAAAGTTGAGAAGTAATAGGTTAGCATGGTATGGGCATGTCATGAGGAGGGATGAAAGTCATGTAACGAGAAGAGCGATAGGTATGAATGTGCATGGATATAAGACTAGAGGAAGGCCGAAGAAAAGATGGATGGATTGTATTAAAGATGACATGAGTAAGAAAGATGTGAGTGCGGAGATGACGGCTAACAGAAGAGAGTGGAAGAAGAAAACATGTTGTGCCGACCCCACATAATGTGGGACAAGGGCAGGAAGGAGAAGAAGAGTTTTGATTAAAAATAAATCCTTCACACTTTTTATGTCATTAAAATTAAAAGGCACTGAAAACTTTGATTCCATTGAGACTTATTAAACTTTCTGAACTCTTCAGGCAGGTATAATTATTCCTTTTAAGTCGTGAAGGTGGAAAAAACGTCGTTACCGGAAGTTGGACTAACTTGACAATTAATAGCTTTAATTAAATAAAAGTTGGTTCAGACACCATCAAAAGTTGCTATACAACTTCACCAAATCAACACTATGTAGTTTCGCAAAGTTTCCTTTAGGACCTTTACAAACGAACTTAAGGGAGTAGTTGTCTTAAAGCGTGTGAGATGTAACATTTGTTATCGAAATCGTTATCATGTGAAGAAGGCAGTGTTGAGGATAGGGAGAGCTGCTTCATGTAAACTCCCAGGTTCAGTAGTAATGTGCTTTTAATAGGAAGCTAATAACTAAACAATCTAGGTAATAATTAAAATGCGTAGAGACGTTTCATCAATATATGGAGCCTGGGCCTGCACTGTGTACACTACTCTAAAATATGGCTAAGCAATAAAGTAAACGTATTTAATTGGTTATTCTATTTAAATTGACTTCGTTATAAGGTACATTAAGATTTTCTTCGACAAAGAGAGCAACACACAGCGCTACAAAAATATGGCGGATGGACGTGAGTGAAATGTCATTTTGACAACCTACATTTATCTGACAAAACAAAAACATCAAATCAAACAACATGACATAAAAAATATGTCAATGTCATGTCAAACGCCAATTATAAACCAACATGGCGGCCTTCAAATAGTGTTCTCATAGTAAAAAACTTACCAGAAGAACTATTCTTGTACCATCGCATTGGTCTTCAAATTAATGAAATTGTGTTTTTCTTGTAATCTCCTATTTTTTCCAAATTTTTCTATGTAGTGTACATGGACCAGGCCCAGAATGAAATGGCTCCTTAGAGGATCGGTGGACGTGTGTCGTCGTGAGCTCGACAGCCAAGTGATGCATTTCGGGTGCGGGCGCGGGGGGCGAGGATGGACCGGTTCTTCCGTATATGTTTGCCTAAACAGGCAGTATTGAGCAGTGGATTTTTAAACAAGTTGAAATTAACATAAATATGTAATACAATTAAAAGGCTTATTACAGAATTCCCCAGGGAGGATGCCCTGCGAAAGGATAAATACTATTATATACTTACTAATTTTTTGCATAATTTGTTTATGGATGCCGCAGTCTTTTTCGATTTTTTTCATCCAGTCTATCCAGAGAAGAGAGGAGGAGGAGGGAGGGCACAGCGAGATTTTCTCGTTCTGAATTGGAGCAGCCCGCCTGGGGAGGTACCTCCGCCTTACAGAAGATCGCAGCCAAATAACATTATTTGTTTCAAATAGTGTTGTGTTCCTGTGGTGAGTAGGGTTGCCAGAGCTCTTTAGGGGGGAAGGGGGTTCGGGGTCGGCAACGCGTGCGTGATGCCTCTGGTATTGCAAGCGCTCATAGGCTACGGTAACCGCTTACCATCAGGCGGGCCGTAAGCTAGTTTGCCACCTCTGTTGTATAAAAAAAAAAAAAAGACTGGAAGAGATTGCTTAAGCGATAAGGCCGTCAATTATAGTAAATATTTGTTATGTTCCTCCTGTATTTTCTTTGTGTAAACTAATGAAATTTAACCTTATTGGACTAACGAATATGGTTTATGTTATTTTAATCAAATTTGTTTGTAAATGTTTTGAGGGCAGTTTGAATATGTATCGCTATATTTGATCACCGTAGTTGCTCAACTACTAAAGGTATCTGCTCTGTACAATTTAAAAATTACAGTTTTCTTTGTGAACAGAAAAAAGCCTTACCTTGACTTTGAGTGCAAATTAATTTGAGATCTTTTAATTATCAGCTTCCGGTGGAAGTGACGTAAATTGTTCTTTTCAATTCAGCGGGGTCGCTATTAATTATTCAAGAATTATAATTTGTCCCGAATTATAATTATGTACTAAGGGTGGGTACTTCATTTATTATTTGGCAGGGTTCATAATCATTATCATTAGAAGTAAAACGTCCACTTTATCAGTCAATCTATGAAGTGGGGGACCAAGCCAATACAGTTTGTTCTGTAACTTTTGGAAGTTCGTAGGTAATTTATAATTGAAAAACACTGCAAAAATCTGCTGTTTTGGGGTCAAGTCAGTTCAAACTTAATTAAACAGCTGTTTTAGGTAGCAATCTTGATGTTGAACACGTACGTTATTATCATCATTTCAGCCGTACGACGTCCACTGCTGAACATGGCCTCCCCCACAGACAGAGCGAATTCCTTATCATGTGGAGGGATTTGCCCATACTCACCACGCTGGGCATGCGGGTTGGCGAGTGCAGTTAGAGCTATCGTTGCTAAAATGAGGGACGCTGCTGCCCATCCCCTAGCTTTTTTCCCTTAGTCGCCTCTTACGACATCCACGGATAGGTAGATATGGAGGGGCCTATTCTTCAGCCGGGGCCACCACGGCCGTACACGCCGGCACGTACGTTATTAACTAAAAACAAATTAATTAAAAACATCGGATGTAACAATGTTTAGAAAAGGATTTTTGTCGGATTTATTGATTCTTTTTGTTGATAGAATATACCTCTTTCGGGATAGTATATAGTTTCGGAGCAAGTAGAATAAAATTTATACGAAGCGAACCGGAGTACTTACCTATTTGTGTACCGTTTCTGCTTCTGAGTTGCGTCCGTCTAATGAACGCGTACCTTTAGTAGACAGGTAGTTTGTGTAGGTACTCTTTAACATGAGTTAGCAACGGCTTATTTATTCTATTCGAACGCTTTGGCTAGGAGCTTTACATTAATAAACCATAACAGCCATAACGGAGTACAGCTAGTATATTCCGTGTTGAATATAATCATCACGAAGAGTACTGGTAGGTACTTTGTAACGTTACGCAGTGAAACTATAAAAACAGGTAAGAAAAAACGGCTCGTTCAGTCCATTTTGTTTAGCTGGTGACGGCCGCATATTGTATATTATCTTGTTTATAGTTTGCTTGCTTGCTTGGATCACAGATTATTTCTTGGTCATCCTTGGTCAATGACCAGGTTGAGGTATGGTTGCCCTGAAAAGTGCATATGACCGTCGGCATCGGTGAAAAATTCAGTGTAGTGAAAGGATCAAGACCGTTCGTCGTGGAACTCTTTGAGGCCTATGTCCAGCAGTGGACTTCTACAGGTTGTTGATGATTATGAAAGGATTAAAGTGCGCCTCATAAAGGCTCCTATCGTGCACATGTCTTCCAATTTTTAGGTTCTAGGACATGCCGGTCTCTTCTAGATGTTTTTTGCGCGCATTTTTCCGACAAATGATCTGCAAATATTTGTTCCGGGTCTGGATGTTTAGTACCATGGTACTCATAGTTTCTGATACCAGTGGTGTAAAGGTGGCGTGGCGCAGTCTTGATTGCCCAGCCATCTTCCTTTCGCACCATACCTCAACCTGAACCAACAAAGAACCAGTGACACGACAAGCAAGTAAGCCGTCTTCCTTCAGCTGAGCTATAAAGCTTAGCAACGCGTGAACAAGTGCCCTCATTCGTATTCATGGAAGAAATTACCCGCGAATGCCGCATACACATTCAATATTTATAAGTACATGTACACTCTACAAATTCAATATTTATTTATTATTTATCCTGTTTTATGTTACACGTTCGGTTTATGATCTGCAATTAATTTTTGAATGAGCAATTTCGTTCCTTCCTCGCATTTTTTGGTTATTTCGTGGTCACCTTACGATAGATACTGATAAGCTTGCTTGTCGGGTTACTGGCTTTCTTGGTCGTCTTGCATTAGACCAGTGACCAGGTTGAGATATAATGGCCCTAAAAAGAGTCAATGACGCAATTTCAGATTTTTCATATTCATTTATTTCACCCTTAGCGTTACATTGCATAACATAGGTATGTCCAATTATAGTTATTTTCATAAATTATCATGCAGATTATTAATTAAGTATTATTATTATTATTATTACAGATTATTAATGATTAGGTAATTTTACCAACCATTTTCGATGAATTTATGATAAAGACTGAAATCGATTTATTAAAACTGAAAACTTCAATGTTAATTTCATCATCATCATCTTCCTGCCCTTATCCCACATCATGTGGGGTCGGCACAACATGTATTCTTCTTCCATTTTCCTCCATCAGTCGTCATCTCAGCACTCACTCCTTTCTTACCCATATCCATTTTCACACAGTCCATTCATCTTTTCTTTGGCCTACCTCTACTCTTTCATCCATCCACATTCATATCTAACACTCCCATCGTCACATGACATTCTTCCCTCCTCATGACACGCCTATTCATTTATTAATTAAAATCGCATGGATCATTTTGAAACGTCTTAAATCTAGTTCAATTTACGCCTCTCCTTCGCGACCTACGCTTGGTCGTTACAGGTAAGAAACTACGGCTTGGTTATTTTTTTTAATGATCCTCTGACAACTTTATTAATAATCGAGTAAGGACATATTCAGCCTCAAGATTTACTGAGGACTGACTCATAGCTCAGTTGGTAGTAGCTCTGCCTTATGCGCTAGAGGTCGCGGGTACGATTTCCGCACTGGAAAAACATTTGTGTGATTAACACAGATGTTTGTTCTGTGTCTGGGTGTTAAATATTTATCTATTATGTATATCAGTCTCTGGTACCCATAGTACAGGATATGCCTAGTTTGGGATCAGTTGACCGTGTGTGATATGACCGGAATATTTATTTATTATTTTGTTTTTTTTTTATTCTGACCTTGTAAATTTATTCAAAATATTAAGTATAACAAATTAAGAAATAATCCTATATATACTAAACTAATCTAAATAACTATTTAATTAATGACTAAGTACTAATAAAAATGCGACGAGTAGGTGTCATAAAAAATTTAGTCGATCCCTGTCGCCACCAGATGGTAGCGTGCCCAAAATACTGGCGGCATTGCCACGTTGTATGGCTTTATAAATAAGCAAACTTGACAAAGAGAACCAATGAAAAAGAAACGAACAAAAAACGAACCAGTCATGTACGAATAGGTAATTTTGCCACTCCAACATTTGAGCGCAAGTACTAGCCTCTTATTCACAAAAGCCTACTTATAAGCTTAAATTAGGCACCAGCTTTTGTAAAACCTTAAAGCTTTTAAGGCCATAACTGACTAAGCTTAATTAAACGTTACGTCTAAAGGCTAGTGCACATCGTGTGACTGGCCACGTATGAAGTTCCTTACTGCCTTTACAGATTGTGAGTTTTTCGGCGCGTTATTTTGTGATATAATATCCTCTGACTAAATTTTCAAAGCAGTTACACGGACCTTGTAGCATACTTCGTTGGTATCGCATTGCCGATTCTTAGCAAAGGTGCGGGTTCGTTATTACAATGTGTTCCGTAACTGGCATACAAGCCTAACTAAATAACACCCAACAGTCACAAACATAGTCACTAGCCCTGAACCCGCACTAATATACCTACCCTGTGTCGTGGGTATCAGAAAATACGTGTACCATGGTACCATAACACCCAGACCCGGAACTAATATTTTCGGATCATGCATCTTAGACGGAAACTCGAGTGTAAACTCGCCCACCATAGGTAGTTGTTTTTTGTTTCCATAAACATAAAATATTAGCAAACAAAATAAATATTATAATTTTCCACTGAAAACGTGATATTTACCATGATTTGTGAGTTTATTTGTTCCAACATTTTTTGTTTTTATCTCTTTTTATCCTAAATCAGCTGAATAATTGAGCAGGATTTAGCTGTAAATCGCAACCTATGACTGTATATAAGTATGAAATATGGCTAGAGGTACTTGTGAGAACGGGTCCTTTGGGTCACATAAGTAGTGGTTTACGTCAAACAGGGTTTATGTGGGAAAGTTTCGCGAATCCGGAGTGTAACAGCTGGCTACATAGTGTCTCATGTATGTCAACTTTGAATTTCTAAATTAGTTAGTGCTAAGTTAGTTTTAATTAAAATAAAGTCGGATTTATGGTTAGTTGGTGCATTAGTTGTCACTGATTCTTTCTTGGTCATCCTGGATTATGTCAGCGACCAGGTTGAGGTATGGTGACCCTGAAAAGGGTAACCATACCTCATTGATCTGACTGGCCTCATAGCTCAGTTAGTAGTGACTCTGCCTTCTGCGCTAGAGGTCGCGGATTCGATCCCCGCACTGGACAAACATTTGTGTGATAAACACAGATGTTTGTTCTGTGTCTGGGTGTTAAATATTTATCTTTTATGTATATCAGTCTCTAGTAACCATAGTACAGGCTATGCCTAGTTTGGGATCAGTTGACCGTGTGAATATGTCCGTAATATTTATATTTATTTTATTGATGAACTGATTCTTCCATGCCCATCGATGGAAGAATCAGTGTAGGTCGCCTCTGAGGCTCCTTTCGTGTTCATGTCACCATGTCTTCGATTTTTTACGTTCTAGGACATGCCGGTTTCCTCAATATGGTTCCTTCACCATTTGAGAACAATAGCATAGCATAATCAATTTTCATATAGGTAATTTAAGTATTATTAAATTTTATAGAAGCATTAGGTACATATTTCATCAAGTGTAGCGTGTGATGCCCTTAGATCATTTGTTGAAGCTCACATTTGACTTATTTTTTTTTCACATTTTTATAAGCTCTTATTTATTAGGGATTATAATTAGATTACTTTTCTTTTGAGCCTCACCTAGTTCGATCGGCACCACACTGAAGCTATAAATTCCATTTTGTGAAAAAGGATCATCGAAAAAAATGATAGGCACCAAGCCGTGTTTGTTGCCTGATTCTTCTAGGCTTGGTCGCGAGGAACAGGCATAGCTAGGCCGTTTGATTACGGCTGTAATGTTTATAAGGATCTAATACAAGGCATGATGAACGGACGACATTGCGGAAGTCGGTGGACGGAGAAGGACAATGGCACTCTTTGGGGGTGGCCTATGTTTAGCAGTGGACTTCATCAGACTGATAATGATGATGAAAGGGACTACTAACGCATTCTTGTCACATTAGTGCTTTTAGGAAAAAGTTTGGAATTGCTCTCCTGCCAATGCTAAGAAATCCGACGAGCTAGGTAAAAGTTTAAAAAATGCTGCAAAATATTATGAGAATATATTTTCTAAGAGCGTTATTTCAGAAGGCGTCTTTAGAAATCCTAGAGTTTACAACCCAATTTCTTGGGTGGTGTTCGCTGTGACCAAACGTACCCTAGGTATAGTAAAACTAGGGCATACAACATCGCATAGTACATTCTTAAGCAGACATTCATGACCAATTTATTATCGCTACTGATCGCTTGTCGATATTCATGAGTGGGGAGATGTGGCCTAAAGGTGTCAAATTCAGGAGGTTCATTGGACGCCTGCCACGAGACACCGGAGGCGCCGCCACTGGGCAGTTACGTCACACGTCGTTGCCTATACGTGTGCAATAATTAAATAATTAATTAATAGGTTTTTTTATATATTTTAGGTTAAGATATATATTTCTATGGGTCCTAGAATTTAGTTTTTAACATCTGTACTATTCTTAAGTTACCTGAAATAAAATTTATATTATATTATTATTATTATTATTTTTTCTAGCTCTAATCTACTCGGTTTTTTATTAAAGACCGGGGATAGCTGGGACGAACGGGCCTAGGCCAAGTTCGCCTCAGTAGAGGGTTGAACTTCACCAGGAAGTTCTGTTTGTAAAAACTTTCTCACTATTCTGCAGGTGTTCAAAATAACTGCTTTTTGTAGCAGAACATAATTATGCTTTGGTAAATCTAAGAAATCTAAAGATTGAAAAAGTTGCTTAGGGATAACACCGGTTGATGACAATACTATAGGAACTATAGAAACTTTCTGCAGTCTCCACATGCGTGTTATTTCGTTTTTGAGATCAATGTATTTGGAAAGTTTCTCTGAAATGGTGTTCTGAAGATTGTGAGTATTGGGTGATCCTAGTGATTTTATTGAAATAAATGCCTTTTGACTTTGACTTTGACTTAATTCAAATGAGACGACCCGGATACCACGCGAGCGAAGTTTTCTGCAGGGATAAATCGCAGTATTTTTAAAAATGTGTGTGGTACATAGATTCTATTACCATTATGTACCTACAATTAGCCAATCTAAATTGACATCTCGAATTAATGTATTTGCGTAATGTATCACTGTAATCAGCGTTAGCTAATTGTTATTGCGAGGTTAGATACTAGAGATAGAGTGGAATAAAGTCGCGGGCATTTCAGTTGCACGCTTGTAAGAGGACTCCGACACGGCTTGACGGCAGGCACGAAGTTTGTTTTGTTCTACTTGCTCAAGCCGCTTGATGTACACGTCACGCTGCTTGATGCTCTTATCAAGCCGCTTGATCAAGCCAAAGGTCATTTTTTACCTATTTTCAGGGCAGGTGGTCACCAAGTCATCATTGGTATCGCACTTACAACTTCATAAAGCCGATCGAAAAAACGGTCAAAGGACGCTAGCCGAAAAATTTTGAATCAAATCTAGCGTATTGGTATAATAAATAATTTATTCATAAGATTGATAAGGTACACAAAAATTTACAGGTTAATGGTCATTTTTACATATAGGTAGATATTACATAGGAGCCTGAACTAGGTAATCCTGTGTTGCAGGCGAGAAGAACACATTTAATTATAACATTATCAAAAAATCACTTATTGAACAGCTTTTAGTTACTAGGTAGGTATAAAAATATTTATAATTAGTGTTATATTAGGTGATACCAACTCATATCACCTACTAAACTTACTTATTAAACTATAATTTAAACTAATCCTAACATTGAAACTAAGCTTATAAGATAAATAAATCTGAAATATCTACAGAGGTACTAGCATAAGTTATTTTATAACAACTAACAAATTATCTGCATCATCGTAGGACATACTTAGTAAGGCATCCTTAATGGTTGTCTTACACTTATTATAATTTAGGGGATAAATATTGACTAATGCATTTAATTTAATGTAGAGTAGTGGACCACCTAAAGTGAAAAACCTAGTTGCAAAAGTATATGATAAATAAGATAAGACAATATGCATGTAGATGCTTCACTCAAGCCTGACTATGTTGGAACCTCAGTTTGTATCTACTTATCATCATCAGCATGATGAAGTCCACTTTTATTATACTACTGAGGTGGAAAACAAGCATCCGGCCCACCTGTTGGTAAGCGGTTACCGTAGCCTATGAGCGATTGCAATACCAGAGGCATTGCAGGCCCCTAAAGAGCTCTGGTAACCTTACTCATCGCAGGAACACAACACTATTTGAAACAAATAATGTTATTTGGCTGCGATCTTCTGTAAGGCGGAGGTACCTCCCCAGGTGGGCTGCTCCAATTCAGAACGAGAAAATCTCGCTGTGCCCTACCTCCTCTTAAAACATAGATACATCCATCCTCCACTGCTGAACATAGGCCTCCCCCAAGGAGTCCAACGCTAAAACTTCCTGTTCGTGGTCGCCATTCGAGAACCTTTATTTCTCAACGGTCAGTTCTGCGAGCTATATGCGGCCCACTACCACTTCAACTTGCTAATTCTGAAAGCTATTTTGGTGGTTCTACGGATTTCCTCAATTCGGATTTACTCTAGTGTACCATTAGTCCATAACCATCCATCAATCCGGACTTGCCTCCGCTCATCCCCTCCATCCCCGTGACGGCCGTTTGAGGGAACGCCGCTATTCGCGTGCTTTCACGCATTCAGGAAAAGATTTTATGGCGCGCTTAGCTTACCCCACATGCACAGTATGGATATATGGCACAAGGAGTACAGACACTTCTAACAAATGTCCAGATTGGCAGCCCTAGCAACGAAAACACGTAGTAATGCTCAGCTTGCACAAGCAGTTGTTGTCAAAGTCAAAGTCAAGTTAAATAGTAGATTATGCAACAAGGGCTTAAAGTAGTGTATTATGTCAAGGGCGCTATATTGAACCCCGAGAACGAGGGACTCTATGGTTAACTCCTGAGCGGAGCGAGGGAGTTAAGGCAAGAATCCTGAGTACGAGGGGTTCAAGATCGCCCAAGACAAATACACATTTAAGCCCGCGATGCATACTCTACTTTTTATACTTTCTGCGAGGCAATTGAAAACAATGACTGTTAAGTAGAAAGAAATGATTTTTCTGGAAGTAAGTTTCGAACTAAACCAGAGGCTTCAGATTGTTTGCACACTTCACTCACTTCACTTGATATTTTTTAGAAGTTTATTTGAATCGAAACTGAACTTCGGTTTAGATAACAGCATAGCAGTTTCAGCACTTGGCGCCTTTTTTTCTTTTTTTGTAGTTTATTCTGTAGTGTGTCAGTTCGACATTCGAATAAATCCTTCTTCGTGCGCGGGTGAAAATGAATTTCGTAAAAAGTTTTCATGTTTTTCTTTTTTTTAATTTGTAGGCAGTGCAAAGAAAATGTTAACATACAGCCTAATGAGAATAAAATCTCATTGCACCCAAACATTTTTGAAACCAACCTCGATCAAGAACAACTACATGGGTTGCATTCCAAATTCAAATCACATTATGCCCCATGGGAAATAATGAAATTCAGTACAACATTATGACCCGGCTAGACCGTAGGGCTATTATGACTTACTTTAGGAAAGGTTTGCATGAAACATAATATGGCATTGACGAGCAGGTAGTATAAAAAGTATATTAATTGCTCTATAATAATTGATTCGTAAAATAAACAGAACGTAACAGAACGTACGTTTCTCAGTTTTCCACTGTATAATGTTAGTGAGTGATTATGAATAAGGTAGATAATACTACTAGATAAAGATAAAGGTAATCCTACTGGAATATCATAAATGCGAAAGTTTGTGAGGATATTTGGATGTTTCTGGTTCAATCACGCCGGAACGGCTACACCGATTTCGATGAAACTTGAAATAGAGTTCTTTACCTAGAATATCTAAGTGCCGCGTGAGCGAAGCCGCGGGCGGAGGCTAGTCCTTATAAAAGTCAGGAGCTGCCCAATTAGCGATCAATCAAACTAACCGCTATAGCTTTTTAGGAATTACTGCTTGGAAAGTTATTATTATTATTACCTATATAATTTTTACTTCTACTTCTAGTTCAACTTATTCTTATTTTATTTTATCTAATTTTTTGATCTACCATTCCTACCTACCTACCGACATCGACTGAAGAACGCGAGAAATGCAGCACACTACGATCGTGAGGTCGCCGTAAAGGGTTCCATCTGAAAACCAGCGCCGCTACACTTCGTGTGCGGCATCAATGCTGAGATGGAACCTTTTTTGGCTCACGCATGCATCGGTACGGACTAATGAATACCCTAGTTTTGTTACTTCCTACCTACTTTTGTTTTGTTTCCTCCCTACCTTTTGTATTGTAACCTGTACCTTGTGTCTTTATTTTATTAGTTTGTGCTGTGCTTGTGTGTCCAAAATAAATGTATTTTCTTTCTTTATTTCTTTTCTTTCTTTATTCTGTGCCGAGAACAGGTTTTGTGAGAGTGTAGCACACTCGCGTTATGTCTTACTATTCCCGCGATATGAACATTTTTGCGAGGAGTCGAGGATTTTATGGGATTTACATAGGTATTCTTTCTCGCCGAAATGTACATTTGAATTCTGCCCTCTTGGTTTCACTGAGTGACACGTATGTAGAGTAGGAGCTCAAATGCCTTACTGGCAAGGATTGAATTACTGGTAGTAAAAAAACCAGTGTGGTGAAAAGATCAAATTTGTTTGTATTTTAGTTTTGGCAAATACCGGTTTCGACTTCAAACATCAATTCAATGAAATCGTATGGATCATTTTGAAATCTCCTAAATGTAGTACTAACGCCTGTTCTTCGCGACTAAGCCTAGAAGATCATTAAAAAATACAAAGCCTGAGTTTCCTACTAATGCTTGGAATTTTTTAATGAATCATTTACAACTTTATTAACGATCGAGTTGGATAATAATATATATATATATATTTTTTATACAACAGATGTGGCAAACAAGCTTACGGCCCACCTGATGGTAAGCGGTTACCGTCCTATGAGCGCTTGCAATACCAGAGGCATCACGCACGCGTTGCCGACCCCGAACCCCCTTCCCCCCTAAAGAACTCTGGCAACCTTACTCACCGCAGGAACACAACACTATTTGAAACAAATAATGTTATTTGGCTGCGATCTTCTGTAAGGCGGAGGTACCTCCCCAGGCAGGCTGCTCCAATTCAGAACGAGAAAATCTCGCTGTGCCCTACCTCCTCCTAAAAAATAAATACGAAACAACCAAACAATATTTCATTTGTTAAAATAAATCTAGCGACTGATGATAGGCCAAGAAAGATCCAGTAACCGAACTAAAAGCTTGATGCTGACCTGTCTCGGGGTCAGTTTAAAGCCAGCAGCGTAAAGCCAGCTTATGTAAAGTCTCATCTTGCCAGCTTGACTGAGCTGTTTATAAATCGCAAACTAGACTGAAAAGCCGCTGGCACTAACTCTCCTCATGTAATCGAGTTGTAGTGAGGCTTCTGTACTTTTCTGTAGTACTACAATTCAGAAACCGCATAAAGTTGTTTACATAGCACAAGTTTTATAACTCTTATAAATCGTAAATGTCATTCCCTAACACCGACTTAAGTTTACGTCCTCACAACCTTCAAAACGTCATCGATGCATGGGGTAGAGGCCCTCGTTGTCCAGGTCGTGGTCGCTATTCGAGAACCTTTAATCACCAACTGTTGTCGGTTCTGCGAACTAAAAGGCTTTTTATTTATTTAAAGTATCAGCGGAAATTAAAATATTTACCTTACTGTTTTTTTAAATTCAAAATTGGCTGACTACAGTCTGACTTCATGTTAGGTGACGATATTATGCTCTACGGTGTTGCACGTTTGCCTAGAAGGGACTAAATTTACGAATTTTAATAAAAAAATTGTTTAAGTATAAAACTACAGGCACAGTGGCTGTGGGCTCCAGCTTTTAATTAAAATGCCGATTACGTCCATCATGTGAAACTATTTCAAGGTCCCTAATTAACTGCCCGGCCCGAATTCCTTGTAAAATAGCCGCGACCTCCATCACTCTTCAATAATTTATTTCTAGACCGAGAGGCTGTGGCTGCGAGCCATGAAATAATAACATACCTTAGAAGTGAACCTGTTACGTTCATATCGTGTCATTTGAAAAAAAAAGTAAGTAAGCTTTGCTTTTTTAAATAGGTACATTTATTTATTAAAAAAAAAGCAAGTATTTTCAAGATGGGTTAGTTCTGGCTGTAACCCTATTATCAGTTGTGGCTTCTAATTGTATAAAATAAGTGGAACAGAATCGTGAGGTCTGGAGGGAACGGGAAGAGGCCTTAGCCCAGCAGTGGGACATAAACGGCTGAAAACAGAATTAGAATAAAATAACATAACAATTAATAAAATAATTATTTAAAATTACTATAATTTTACGTAGGTATATGAGAATATTTTTCTTCTTGCAGTCTCAGAAGACGTACGCCATTATTAAGAGTCATGTGGCATGATGAATTACAGTTCTATACAACAGTACTAAGTATAACTTTAAGTGGGTAAGGTAGTTCAAGCTCAAAGAATAAAGAAGGCCATGAATAAAAGAATTATGTTTGGAAAGTGAATTATTTACGAGAGATGAATAAATATTTCGTCGTAAATTAAAGTGGACTTTTTACAAAGTTTGAAATTTAGTAATTTGAGATGTTTTTAATACACTTTTAACTACTTAGAAGTAATTTGCTTCAAATTAAATTGTGTTCTTTTAGTAAAAAAGTATGTATCGAAATTCTTGCATTGTTATTTTTTGCAAGCCCTCATTATTAAATCATGTAAGAAGTCCTAAAGAAAATTATCTGCCACTTGAAAATACAATGGAATATTCTATCAATTCAAAAACTCGTAAGTAGAGTCACATAAAGAATCCATTAAAACGCTGTAACGACCAAAGTTTCAAACTGCACGTAATTTTATTCCAAGGCTTCGTCGTGTGTGATATACGATACTGTGTATCCAGTTTCTTTCTTGAACTACGGTTTCTTATAACCTTTAGAAACTCAAAAAGGTGTTTATTTGAATAAAATCACTAGGATCACTTTGAAACGTCTTAGAAAGATTAATCACACAAATGTTTGTCATGGACAAACATTTGTGTGATTAACGCTGTAATTAATTTATTTAGCCTCCTAAGTATTTAAATAAATATATGAAAATAACGCCCAACAGTCACATAAACTGCGAGTACCATGGTAACATAACATCCAGACCCAGAACAAATATTTGTCCAACAGATAAACTTTAAATATATTTTTTATACTACCTGCTCGTCAATGGCATATTATGTGTCATGCAAACCTTTCCTAAAGTAATTCATAACAGCCCTACGGCCTAGCCGGGTCATAATGTTGTACTGAATTTCATTATTTCCCATGGGACATAATGTGATTTGAATTTGGAATGCAACCCATGTAGTAGTGCTTGATCGAGGTTGGTTTCAAAAATGTTTGGGTGCAATGAGATTTTATTCTAATTAGGCTGTATGTTATCATTTTCTTTGCACTGCCTACAAATTAAAAAAAGAAAAACACGAAAACTTTTTACGAAATTCATTTTCGCACGAAGAAGGATTTATTCGAATGTCGAACTGACCACTACAGAATAGACTACAAAAAAAGAAAAAAAGGCGCCAAGTGCTCAAACTGCTGTGCTGTTATCTACACTGAAATTCAGTTTCGATTCGAATAAACTTCTAAAAAATGACAAGTGACGACGACAGTGATTTTGATTCGACTCCAGAATGCATACAATCTGAAGCCTCTGGTATAGTTGGAAACTTACTTCCAGAAAAATCATTTCTTTCTACTGTTAAGTAGAAAGAAATGATTTTTCTCAGTCATTGTTTTCAATTGCCTCGCAAGAAAGTATAAAAAGTAGAGTATGCATGGCGGGCTTAAATGTGTATTTGTCTTGGGCGATCTTGAACCCCGAGAACGAGGGATTCTATGGTTAACTCCCGAGCGGAGCGAGGGAGTTAAGGCAAGAATCCTGAGTACGAGGTAATATAGCGCCCTTGACATAATACACTACTTTAAGCCCTTGTTGCATAATCTACTATTAGATGACATATCGCACGCGGTTGAAAACGCGGCTTTACACGGACAACATTTTCATCAAAATTTGAAAAGTTATTTTTTTTTAAATGTCCCCTAAATCTCAAAAATCTCCCTTAACGACGAGTAAAAATACCAGCATTAGTAGATATCTCTATAACAACAAAATAATTCTTAACTAGGTGTTAATTTGAGTAGTTTTATAAAAGTAGCACTCTCTAACTAAAGCAATCTTGAAAGGAGCGAGGAGGTAGTTCTAAGCATTTTGGGTCTGCGCGTAAAATAATTTTCAAATTAAAACTTTCTCCCGTGTAGTCTATGCCTTACAGGTACCTCATTTCACACCTCGCCTCCGTTAGCGGCGCACTTCAAATTAGTTCCGAAGTGGAAATCGCGTCAAATTCGCAGTTGAAGACGAAGCCTTAGTAATTTTAGTTTAGAGTTACTTTAACTCTGGGCAAGGGTGCTGAATCATTCTCAAAACCTCACTTGATAGATACTGAGTGTATCACGGGTATCAAATCAAAAGGTGTTTATTTCAAAAAAATCACTAGGATCACTTTGAAACGTCTTAGGGCACGATGGGCATGCCCATTATCCTAATAGTGACGTTAGACTTCCACCGTCTATAGAGGTAGATAGGCTGAAAAAATTATCAAACTCGGTTCAGTTGTTTAGTTAGTAAATGTGTGTGATGTGCAAACAAACCAACATTTACTTTTGTAATTTTCGTGGGCGATCGAACTAACATTTTACACGTTTACTGATTTTGACTTTTTGACTTTTTGACAAAATCTTGTTCAGGGCATAATATATTTTGTTACTAGCTTCAGCCCGCGGCTTCGCTCGCGTGGTACCTAATTAAAAAGTAGCCTATATGCTATTCTAGGTAAATAACTATTTATATTCCAAGTTTCAACGAAATCGGTTAAGCTGTTACGGCGTGATTGAATAACAAACATCTAAACAGCCCCATAAACTTTCGCATTTATAATATTAGTAGGATTTGTAGGAATGCATTATATCGATCATGAGCGTGTTCATACTACGACTCGCACTTGGCCGATTTTCGGATGGCTGAGACCACATCCTTTTATTTGAGGGCTGGATCCGCGCCTGCCATGTACCTAGCACAATTTAATTAGCGTTATTGTCGCATGTTAATTTGCTTGCTTGACGTGTCACTGATTCACTGTCGCATCGTGTACGGAACCCATCGTGAAATCGAGCCGGAATAACTTAAAAAGTCACACGCAGTTGTTATCGAAGTTTCCATCGGTTAAGTTTTCCAAGTTTTTCTGAAGATAATAAGGGAAAGTCTCAAACTTTGGATGGATTTATATAAACTTTTTAAAACTCATGGACATTTTTTCTGCGGTGGTCGAATATGTATGTATTTATTTTACAAGTAACTTGCCGTGTTGGCCTAGTGGGCGGTAAATCATAAATCATAAATAAATCATACTTTTTATTGCCTGAAATACATGTGTTATGGATGTTATACATTTTATAAAAGTAGCAATGTATTCTGCCTGTTCAGGCGTGCAATTTTGAAATAACAATATAAATTAAATCAAAGTTAGATAATATAAACTAAACATGCAAAAAATTAAAAAGACAACAATTCGAAACATCTTGATAAAATTGAATAATTATAGTCAGACAGTAAAAATAATAATGATATAAGAATAGAAAAATAATGATTAAATGATTAATTTAAGCTAGGAAAAAAAAAAAATTGTCAGTCATAAATTCATCCACCCGACATAGACGGTAGACGGGTAACCCCGACTTTAGATCCGCGGGCCGTTGGTTCAAAACCAGTCGTGCACCAATGATGTTTTTTCTGTTCGAAAAATGTAAATGCACATAGCGTTTATTTGGGCTGGCCATGTCTGCCGCATGCCGGGAGAGCTGTGGGCAAAGATAGCCACCGAGTGGCGCCCCGACCCAACGTGAAGGCGACGCGGCAGTCCGAGACGCAGATGGCAGGATGAGCTCGACCGATTTCTGATAGACTGGGTTGACGTTGCACAGGGCCGTAAAGTGTGGAAAGAATGGGGGGAGGCCTTTGCCCAGCAGTGGGATAAAAACGGCTGAAAATAGATTAGAATATCGTTTATTTAAAACGTTGAAGGAAAACATCGTGAGAAAATCGAGATCGTTTGTGAGGATGTTTGTGTTTCAATCACGCCTTAACATGATCACTAGCATAATACAGGATGACCATGAAAGAATCAGTGACACGACAAGAAGAAGAATCACGCCTCGGGGTGTTTTTATCAGTAAGTACATTGATGTCTATCAGGATTCCAATGCTCCATTTTACGCAGTTTATTTCCTATTATCTCTATTTTCAAACACGTGTAATGGTACGGAAGCCTCAAAGCGCGAGTCCTACTCGCAATTGCCCGTATTTATGATTCTTTCTTGTATACATAATGAAATAGTTTTCGTAAAATAAAACGCAAATAATTAAAATAACTGCTCAATACAAGTCCATTTAATTTAAAACCTCTATAGACTAAAACAACATACCCTTCCTTGAAACACAAACAAAATTCCTTAAACACCAATTCACAAAACGGAAAAACGTGAAAATGTACGGAATGTAATTGAGCTTAAATATTAGATGGCAGTTCGGGCCATTCAGGCAGCGATTATATTTTCAGAAGCCTGCTGTACTCTGAGCGGCTAAATTAAAGTATAGAAACACTTACAAATCAGGTTCTCGTTAACTGAAGAGTGAAGGTGTTTTTAGCCTCATCATGTCGGCCATAATCTCTTTCCTATCTCTTTCCGCATTCAATTACAGTACATAGCGCTATCACTTTCTTCACTCCGCCCACTCGACAATTTATTATGATTTTTGTATCCTCTTAAATATGTACCTCATTAATTATTAAGCTGAAATAAACGCATTGAATTGAATTAAATTAAACATTAATATGTTTCGACGTTCCTCTGACTTCCCCCTTAGATATAAGTAAGGATTTGAACTCTTGGATATCTGAGAGGACAGTCCTCAGCCTATACATATTATTGATATCTGCCATAAACCATACTGCTGCTGGCGAAACTTGTTATTTGCTGGTAAGTTTATTCCCGACCGAAACCTAAACTAAATTTAGACATTAACATACATTTTGGCCTGACAACCTGACAGTGTAAGCCAAAAGATTTTTTCCTCTAAAAACTGTGAGGCTCGCTGGACTCGCCAGTAAATTTGACGCAGCTCGCTTGGCGCGCCACAAAACCGCGGTTGTTGTGGCCCTAATTTACTGCTCAAACATTACCGTATGGGAACTTAACATCCCAAACTCATAACTTAGCTGTAATTTAACAGCAAGTTCATCAAATAACGTTCTCGAATTGAAATGATTATTGAGCAATCAAAAGTTATTTACTTACCCTACTTGGATTATTCGAAGTGGTAGCTGTAGTGCCCTGCCTGCCGATACTTAATAAATAACACCCCACAATCAAACACATAGTCCTGACCCCCCACTAGGATTCCTGTGTCATGGGCATCAGAAACTACGAGTACCATAGTACCACACACTCAGACCCGAAACAAATATTTACAGATATTAATAGATACAGATCATGCAAACATTTTGACTGGCCTCATAGCTCAGCTGGTAGTAACTCTGCCTTCTGCGGTAGAGGTCGCGGGTTCGATTCCCGCTCTGGACAAACATTTGTGTGATGAACACAGATGTTTGTTCTGTGTCTGGGTGTTAAATATTAATCTATTATGTATATCAGTCTCTGGTACCCATAGTACAGGCTATGCCTAGTTTGGGATCAGTTGACCGTGTGTGATATGCCCGGAATATTTATATATTTTATTTATTTATTTTATCCCACAGCAGGAATCAAACCCGCACATAAAATTTAAAAATTAAAAGTCACAAATAATAAATTTTTTGACATTTAATTATGAAATTTTATTTAATACGAGACTACGCCCGCGGTTTTGCTCGTATAGTACCTACATAAAAAGTAGCCTCCGTTCAAGCTATTCTAGGTTAAGAACTTTATCTATTCCAAGTTACAATGATATCGGTTGAGCCGTTACGGCGTGATTGAACAACAAACAACCAAACATCCTCACAAACTTTCGCATTTATAATATTAGTAGGATTTGTACGTCATGACAAATGACAGAATGTTTTGATCTACTACAAATTTAAGCACCTGTACTACCATTTTCACAGCAAATAAATCCTTCATCATTTCAGCCGTTCGACGTCCACTGAACATGGCCTCCCCCACAGACAGAGCAAATTCCTTATCATGTGGGGGATTTTCCCATACTCACCACGCTGGGCATGCGGGTTGGCGAGCGCAGTTAGAGCTATCGTTGTTAAAAAATGAGGGACGCTGCTGCCCATCCCCTAGCTTTTTTCCCTTAGTCACCTCTTACGACATTCGCGGATATAAATCCTTATCTTCTATTAATTCCCTACGTGAATCCCTCACGACGATTAATAAATACGAGCCCCAGAATCATCATCATCATCATCAGCCTCTAGAAATCCACTGCTGGACATAGGCCTCCCCTAAAGAGTTCCACGACGAACGGTCTTGAGCCTTCTCCATCCACCGACTTCCCGCAACCTTCACAATGTCGTCGGCCCATCGCGTGGGGGGCCTTCCAACACTGCGTCGCCCGGTTCGTGGTCGCCATTCGAGAACCTTTACTCCCCAACCTAATCAGCCTTATTCACACAGGATAGTTATTAGTCTATTAAATTCCTTGAAATTGTATATTACACAATGAGTTTAATTTCCTAAAGGTAGCTTCGAACATCATTAAAATTGCTCATTCACCCATCACCGGTCTTTGTAACAAAGTGATCTCAGTTAACGTTAATTTCCAGGCAAATGAGATATTAGCTGCTTCGGCGAATTTTACAAGAAAAATGGGTGTTCCTACCAAATCATCTATAACATCAATTTAATTCCGTAGGGTGCCCCTATAGTATGAATTTAAAAGCAGAAAATATGCACATCCTACTAATATTATAAATGCGAAAGTTTGTGAGGATGTTTGGATGATTGTTGTTCAATCACGCCGAAACGGCTCAACAGATTTCAATGAAACTTGAAATAGATAAGTGTTATTTCCCTAGATTAACATGTTTATGTTATTTCTATCAAAGTACCACGAGAGCGAAGCCGCGGGCGCAAGCTAGTCTATGTAATTGCATTCTTTGATTTAAAAAAAAAATCATAATTCCCCCCACGACCGGTATTCCGGGATAATGAAGTATATTTTTCATTGTCATAATTGTCATAGAGATTACTTTCTTTGATTCTTTGTTAAAATATTCCGTTAATATTCCGCACGTGCGAAGCCGCGTTCAACAACTAGTCAACTATAATTACCGTAGCGTTTGCAGAACCTCTGCATCCGGTATATCTTTGGCCTGCGGAAGTTTGACCATGTTTCAGTCTTCCGCCAGCAGCTGAAGTGGCTTGATATCAGAGCTCGTCGGGATGCACACATCTTATCTCTCCTCTTTAACATTCTCCGTAACCCCTTATCCCCCAACTACCTCAACGAGCGGTTCACTCCCTTATCTGCTGAGGGTCGGCCAGTGCAGTCTTCACATCGTTTTCAACTGTTGACTCCGGAACATAAAACAGCATCTTACTCGGACTCTTTCACAATAACCGCTACGCGTCTCTGGAACCATATCCCTCCTGTTTTTCGTGAATCCACGTCGGTGGAGGTTTTCAGGTCCAGAATCTATAATCATCTCCTTGATAAAATGATACAGAAATGAGCATTTGTTTTCTTATTTACAATATTTTATTGGTATGCATATGTATTTATTATGGTATCTATATATTTATGTATTGAACTTATTTATTTTTAAACTAGTATGTATTAAAAATCCTATTTCTCTTAAAGTTTTAGTAAGTAATTAGCATCATAACTCCTTTTATTTTCGTTTTTATGATCTCAATTGTTCCCTCTCCTGTGCACTACCTTCACATCTTCTGTCCACAAACACAAAGGTTATCTGGAAGATAATGCTTTTTAGCATTAAGTTCGCCTTTGTACTATTTTTATGTGCAATAAAGAATTTTCTATCTATCTATCTATCTATAATTTGTCCCACAGTTCGAGAGCCGCGCGTTCAACAGCAGCGGAGTGACGATAGCGAACAGCTCGTGCGACGCGTCCGCGTGCGCGATCAGCGTGCGCGCCGAGCGCGGCACCGCCAAGTACACGTGCGAGGTGTCCAGTGAAGGCCCCCGGTTTGCCGTGGACAGGAGGTCCGCTAATATGACGCTAGCTGGTGAGTGGAACACCTTTAAATAAATAAATTATTTATTTATTTATTATAACCACTTGAACGTCCGAGCTCGACAGCTGTCCCCCTCTAGAACGTCCGGCCGCGTGATCGGGATTCCGCGGCGCCGAGCGCATAATTCATTTTCAACAAAAAGCGTGATAACTAGGTAACTACTATAGCTAGGCTTGAATGAAAAATACCTATTAATAGGTAAAATTGTTACATTCAATGTATGTGAAAAACCAATACTTCAACTATCAATCTATATACTAAAAATAAAAGGAGCCATTTCATTCTGGGCCTGGTCCATGTACACTACATAGAAAAATTAGGAAAAAATAGGAGATTACACGAAAAATACAATTTCATTAATATAAAGACAAATGCGATGGTACAAGAATAGTTCTTCTGGTAAGTTTTATACTATGTGAACACTATTTGAAGGCCGCCATGTTGGTTTATATTTGGCGTTTGACATTAAATTGACATATTTTTCATGTCATGCTGTTTGATTTGATGTTTTTGTTTTGTCAGATAAATGTAAGTTGTCAAAATGACATTTCACGCACGTCCATCCGCCATATTTTTGTAGCGCTGTGTGTTGCTCTCTTTGTCGAAGAAAATCTTAATGTACATTAGAACGAAGTCAATTTAAATAAAATAACCAATTAAATACGTTTACTTTATTGCTTAGCCATATTTTAGAGTAGCGTACACAGTGCTGGCCCAGGCTCCATATACTGATGAAACGTCTCTTTTAAACACGACAATACAGGTTGGATTACAAAAAAAATCCCATTTTGTTTGATGTCGAATTTTTGCCGTAACAGGCGATGGACAAAAGATATTTGTAAATATTCTTGTAGCATTCATTTTGAGGATTACTTTGATATATAACTCTATATAAATAAGGCTAATTAAACAAGAAATACTTACATTTTCAACAACAGACTCACTTCACAAAACACAAAGTTATCAACAAGCTTTTTTTTTTAATTTTCTATAAGTAACAGAAAAATAATAATAATAACAGTTGTAAATTTAACTAAAATAATATTATACTAGAAATGAACTCTGTCTTAAGTAGAAAACAAAGTTCAGATCACCAACCACAGGCAGCGTGCCCAAAAGGCTGGCGACGTTTTATTAATAAATAATAAATAAATAAATATTCCAGACATATTCACACGGTCAACTGATCCCAAACTAGGCATAGCCTGTACTATAGGTACCATCGACTGATATATATAATAGATAAATATTTAACACCCAGACACACAACAAACATCTGCGTTTATCACACAAATGTTTGTCCAGTGCGGGGATCGAACCCGCGACCTCTTGCGCAGAAGGCAGAGTTACTACTAACTGAGCTACGAGGCCAGTAAAGTACCCTGCTTTCAAATCCTACTATCGCGTCCTACTTCCTACTATTCCTATCCTACTATCCAACTAATATTATAAATGTGAAAGTTTGTGAGGATGTTTGGATGTTTGATACTCACGCCAGAAGATTGCACTGCAACAAATGAAGCTAGTCTTAAACAGGAATGCAGGAGGTGATCGGATCCTGCTCCTCTTCATCCACAACATCAACGGGGATTCTCGAACAATGTTGCCACCCACCCAGGGTCCTTCTCCGTTACTTTAAGGAGTTGGGCTAGCTGGGGTGAGGTCAGCAGGGGGACAATGCACAATACACCCCAACGCGGGACGTCAGATCTTATTCCCCCATTTAGAATTAGAATTAGAATTAGATCACGCCAGAACGACTGAACGGATCTGAATGAAATAAAAACAAAAACATTTGTGACGCAGCGGCAACCGAGGTCGTCAAGTCAATAAGACATTATTTTCCCAACAGTGCTACCAGAGTACGATCCGCTGATCACGGGCCTGCCCACGCTGGTGCAGGTCGGCGAGCAGGCGATGGTGAACTGCACCTCAGACTACTCCCTCCCGGCTGCCATCATCGACTGGTTCGTGGACAACGAGCCGCAGGAGGTGAGTCTAAGCTTAAGAATAGAGAGGAGTTAAACGCACGGGGCAATGCGCCCGTGATGCCTCTCTGGTAATACATGTTTCTGAACATGTTTTAATAACTTATTGAAATCAAAAGGGTGTTTATCGTGTACCTTTTATTTTATTCCCGACGAAAAATACTGTATTTTATTATGGTAGGTATTTTGTTATGCTTATTTATACAGAGATCGTGAATCTCAGTATAAATAAGTATAATTACCCGTACAAAGCATTATATAATAGCTTGTGTTTCGATCATATGCGTTGATGATGGGTGGTGTGGCGAGCTAGTGCCCGGCCGACACTCAAGAGAAGCGGGTTCCATTTCGAAGTCAAAGTCAAAGGTTTTTATTTCAATAAATCACTAGGATCACTTTGAAACGTCTTAGAAACTAGGTGATGCTATGCTTGTTCCTCGCATTCCTGTTCATTTCTAAAGGCTAGTCTGAGACGCAAAGTCTCAGCCGGGCACTCGCCCGCTACGCCACCGAGGTCGTCAATTACATATTCATAGTTTCATTCTCGCCATATTCCATCAGCTGGAATCCCTTTGCACAACTTTTCATTCTGCGAAACGCTATCTCTGTGCACACACATCAGCTCAGGCCCCCAATTCTACTAATTCAATGGCTTCAAAATGACAATGGTTCAATGGCAAAATGACCACTTTTGACACTTTTGGTATTCTGCTATCACAGTCGTTTTTCAATGGCAGTAATTGTGGAACCGATGGACCAATGAAATCAAAGAAACGAAGGTGACGACAATCGTAACTGTATGATAATGGTGCGATCATTATCATGCGATTATAATTGTCAAGTCATTGAATAAGTAGAATTGGGGGCCAGGTCCGGGAACGGCGCCGTTCCATCACTCAAACACAAAAGCCATTTAAAACCTGGAAAATTCGTTCGGCACACGGTTTCGGGTCGAGCACTTTGTTTATCAACAATTCTTAATTAAATAAAATAATGCCACTCTCATATTTTCATGGGATACGGCTCACGTATAGCCGGGTTTCCTAAAATAGCGGCGTTAATTTTGCGAATACAGTCAAGTCTATAAAACACTAGCTTATGCCCGCAGCTACGCTTGCTTGTAGTTAAAAAGTAGGTTATATGCTCTTCTAGACATATAACTCTATCTATTCCAAGTTTTATCGAAATCGATTGAGGCGCTACGGCGTGATTGAACCAAAAACATTCAAACATCATTTATCAACATTATGAAACTAACTTAAGATAGCATATCGCCGTTTGAACAAGGCTTCGAGCGAAGAGGAAACTTTATCCATACGTGAAATAAATAAGAGACAGCATTCCAAAGAACTGTTGTCTGTCATATGACAGTCGTAATAAGCAAAGGCTTGGCGAATTGTCTTGTTGGCCAGTTTTCTTTATACTTTTTGAAAATAACGTTTTATCTGTTATATTACGGTGGATCTGATGCCGTTATTGGTAAGCCTTTGAGTTATTCATGAGAGCTCATGCCAAGCCTATGACAGATACGATTTAATATTCAATTCAGTTGGCTTTAACGAGGTTATTTGCAGCAGAATGCTACCAGATCTGTGTCATGTTCAGATCTTGCGTTTGTAGTGTTACTGGTTCTCTTTTGGTTTACAATAAAGGCCAGTCATCACCACCATTCCAGCCGTAGGGCTTCCAATGCTGAACATGGCCTCCCCCAAAGATTTCTAGAGCATTTCTACCATGTGGGGGGAATTTGGCCATTCTCACGACGCTGGGCACGCGGGTTGGTGAGAGGAGTTAGAGCTATCTTTGTGGAAATAGAGGACGCTGTTGCCTATGCCCTAGATTTTACCCTCAGGGACCTCTTACGACCTCCAGAAGTAGGTAGATACGGAGGAGCCTATTCTTCAGCCGGGGCCACCAAAGCTACCATAGTTCAGAGAACAGGTTGAACTTTAGTGGCACTCAAAAGGGTTAAATCTAAGGGTTTTAGGATGGCAATGGCAATATGAAATATCTCGCACAGAGTTCCATTCATTTGAAAAGTCAACCAGTCATTTCCCTTGCTCCTAATAATATCAAAGGAAGAATTAATGAATAGTCAATATCATAAAAAATGCAAAACATCCCATTGTGCTAGCTCCAATCGCTGGCACCATTGTACTAACTCCTCCTGTCATTTTAAAGGTTGCCTTCGCTTCAGTAGCGACAGAAGGTTGCGACAGACGCGACTGGCGACAAAGTTTTGAGGTCACCCGAAGGCTTCCTGAGGCCGGGACTGTGGCCACCATGGCCAAACTACAGTAGGGATCATAGACTTTAAACAATTTTTTGTCTAAAGTTTGTTTACGTTTATCATCTTCGACAGAAACAAAGAAATACTCAGCCATTAGAACCACTTGGGTGAACCAATTGGGTGACTGCGCTGAAGGTTCCTCTAGCTACGACACGAGCGCATCTATGACGCGCACTTCACTACACTGATTCTTTCACCGACGGTCATAGGCCCTTTTCCGGGCACCCATACCTCAACCTGATCGCTGATCTAATACAGTAATACATAATGACCAAGAATGAACCAGTGACAAGATAAACAAGCCACAAGCGCGTCTGTCGCATGCATCTGTCGCGACTCACGGAACTTCTTTATTTTTCACGCGTCATTTTAGCTATTTCCTTTGAATCAGCTCACTTTATTCAAGCGTTGAATATTCCCGCTTATAGCTCGTAAGCGGTTTTAACAGTGGGGAGTCCCAAAATTGGATTTTATAACGGATGTTTTTAATTATTTTGAATTATTTAGCGGATAATAATTAAACGCGACGGGAAGGCGGTGTCATTTATCCAGCTTTTAATTTTAGAAACTGGTGGGTATATCTGTGATCATACAGAGTTAAATTGAATTCTAGTTGGTATTACTGTTGCTGTTTTGGGCAAAGGTTACCACTTACCATGACGGCAATCTGCCAGCTGTTAATAATACATTAAAAAAACTTGGTAAGAGAAATTTTTTATAGCTGTTTAATGGCACTAAATAAAAATAAATTGGCTAAGAGCGTGCCGGACCACGCACTGTGAAGGGTCCCGTAGTTAGTAATATAGCTTAGTTGTACGGCCATTTGCACAAAACATAGCAGTATAAATTAATTTAGTTCAGAGATACTACTCCTATACTAGCTAAGCGCACTTAAGATATTTTTTTTATTTAATGTCAATAGCAGCTACACTTTTACGGCCGTTTTATGATGAAATACGTTTTGTGAGAAGACAAACACCAAATCCATGTTTCAATATTTGATTAAAAGTGAACGGGAAACTGTAATTGAGTATAGTTTCAGAGTTTAGTGCTTAAATTTAATATTGTTGTGTTTCAGTTCCCCAGCAATGTAGAGATGGCCAGTGTCAAAATAAATAGACGGATAATTTATGTAATACAATTCCAGAAATCCCCACCGGCCATGACGTAGACTGCTACTCTTGCTGTTGTTTGAAGTTCATTATAATAGAAAGAAGAAAGAAAGAAAGAAAATCTGTTTATTTGACCCACAACGCAGTAAGTAGGTAGAGAGAGGTACAAAGAAAATTACTAACTTATACCTAAGTAATAAAAAAAAATACAGAGGAAAGCAAAAACATGTGGGAAGGTGAAGTGGTAGGTAGGCTAAGTAGGTATGCGTTGTGTGGGGCAAATGGGTCCCGTCTCAGCATAAAGCTGCACCGAAGATAATATGTACTGGGTGGCGCTGGTTTTCTGACGATTTTAATAACTTCTTTATCCATTTGATTAACTTCTTCAAAATCTAGATTCTTGAAGATTCTCAGATCTCCAGGCGATTAGATCCTTGAAAATGTGTAAGGGTCAAAGGCACGTCCCAAAATTTTGACTCATGCCCAAAGGAAGGGAAACATCGTGAGGAAACCAGTAAGTATTCTTACAAGCGGCGATGGGCTTGCAACCTGTCACGTATGGACGTGCCTCTGACTAACCCCCTAAGACATTTTCAAGGATCTAATCTCTTGTCTACCATGCTTGGAGGAAGTCGTGAGCATTTCTCTATTTTTTTTTTAAAGTCCGTGATGAGTTTCCACTGTTTTGATAAGAAATTCCACAACTTTTATTTTGTTATTTTGTTTACAAAAGTCGGAATAAAACATCAGATGTATGTGAAATGCGACACCTTTATGTAGACTTAAGTATCGCCGAAGCACTGAAGCCTGGACGAGCCTCCAATTAGTAATATTTCATGGCCGGCCCTGTTGCCTGAGTAACCGCTCTCAGGCTTCATTTTTGATTAAAATATATTAAGTGAACGTGATACGAAGTCCCGAATAAACATTCAACAAACGATTGCGAGCTAATTAACCCTGTTTATGGCTCCTATTACTAGTCGTTTATCAAGTAATTTTCAGGAGATTCAGGAAAAATATCTTAATTGTCGGCAATTTTAATAAAAATGGCATAGGTTAATAAATTATTTTCACACAATTCGAAAGATTATATTTTTATGATATTAATGAAGAAAATATATTGATTTTGGCTCCGGATTTCGAAGCTCAAACAGTGCCAATTTGTATAGATGTGAAGATATATGTTTGTTACTCAATCACGCTGCAACCACTAAACTTTGGAATTAAATTTGGCATGTAAGTTAGTTTTTTTTTTTATACAACTGATGTGGCAAACAAGTTTACGGCCCACCTGATAGTAAGCGGTTACCGTAGCCTATGAGCGCTTGCAATATCAGAGGCATCACGCACGCGTTGCCGACCCCGAACCCCCTTCCCCCCTAAAGAGCTCTGGCAACCTTACTCACCGCAGGAATATAACACTATTTGAAACAAATAATGTTATTTGGCTGCGATCTTCTGTAAGGCGGAGGTACCTCCCCAGGCAGGCTGCTCCAATTCAGAACGAGAAAATCTCGCTGTGCCCTACCTCCTCCTCCTAGTATGATGTAGACTGGATTAACATTTAAGATACTGTTCAATCCAGGTACCACGCGAGTGAAGCTGCAGACAGAAGCTAGTTTTAACATAGGCTTTTAACATCATAACAGAATTTAACACGGCTGCGTCACGTGTACCACGGCCCGGATAGAGACCATTTTTCACGCCACAGTCCGACTTACCCGTGTAATTCCAACCGGCTTCCGGTCGCAGGTACAACTTAAAAGCTACATCACTCAGGTACTGGAGGTCTCGTCCGGCCTATGTACTCAATCTGGACACTACGTTGCGCTTAACTAGCGCTGTACTATATTAAAATGAAATGCTGTAAACAATTTCAAGTTTCCTGAATATTCCTCTAGTTCTGTATCCGTATTTTCAATTTAGATAGTACCTACACCGATCGTTTAAAATTCGAAATAAATAAAAAATTAAATATATAAATATTCCGGACATATTCACACGGTCAACTGATCCCAAACTAGGCATAGCCTGTACTATGGGTACCAGAGACTGATATACATAATAGATATATATTTAACACCCAGACACAGAACAAACATCTGTGTTAGTCACAAATGTTTGTCCAGTGCGGGAATCGAACCCGCGACCTCTAGCGCAGAAGGCAGAGTTACTACCAACTGAGCTATGAGGCCAGTCAAAGAAGAATCTAAAGTCAAAGAAAAATCAAAGTCAAATAAAAATCTAAGAAAGAATCTAACGAAAGAAAAGATAACAAAGAAAGAGCAAACTATTATAAAAATCGTTGACCTTTGACTCCATGTAGTGTGTCTGTAATTAATGGTTCAAGAAATGCAGAGATCTGAGGTTTATTGTAATTATTTATTGTTTCTCGTTTTGACTCAGTTGCATCGTGAAAGCCGCTGCCTCTTGGCAACATTTCTTTCACATGCAGCTGATGTGCTGAAAAATCGCGCGTTTTGTTGTTTGCGTATGAATGCAGCGCATATGCGTACAAACGCAGTGATAGCGTTGAAAACTAGGTTCCTTGTTGCTCGCATTTTTCAATTGCTGGGTTTTCTAGGAGGAGGTAGGGCACAGCGAGATTTTTTCGTTCTGAATTGGAGCAGCCCGCCTGGTGAGGTACCTCCGCCTTACAGAAGATCGCAGCCAAATAACATTATTTGTTTCAAATAGTGTTGTGTTCCTGCGGTTAGTAAGGTTACCAGAGTTCTTTAGGGGGGAAGGGGTTCGGCAACGCGTGCGTGATGCCTCTGGTATTGCAAGCGCTCATAGGCTACGGTAACCGCTTACCAACAGGTGGGCCGTATGCTTGTTTGCCACCTCTGTTGTATAAAAAAAAAACATCCAGAGGATAGTAATTTTTATCAACAGTCGCCAAAAAATGGAGGAGGTAATTATCAAGAGGTTTCGCTAGTAGCTCCGTTCTGGAAAAAAAATACTGCCCTAAAAATCCTCGAACTTGGTGGTTTTTTTTTAGTTTTAGAGTGAAATTTTCCTTATAAATCTGTTTATAAGAAGTAACCAAGCCGTTTCTAGACTAGCTAGACTAAGGTCCTGGCTTGCGGGGAGTCTGATTGGGGTATTGTGTTGACATTTATTACTCGTGTCGGCCGCCGTTAATCCTATTGTGGATTGGACCTTTGTACAACAAACAGTTTATGATCGAAGTTGATAGATGGTATATTGTGACGCTAACTTAATTAATTATTTAAAGTGCAAATTAGCTAGTAAAAACATTACCAAACCAGTCTTCCTTTGATAGCATTCTTAGTTAACCAACCGTGTATATGTTTTACTTAACTAGGTTAGTACACATTTGAATTTTATTTCAAAGGTTTTACGCAATTACGGCTGTTACAATAGAGTTCAATATCGCTCATGGTTATTTCATTACAAGTACTGGTAAATAAGGTTCACAAATCCTGATTAAAATTTAATGTTATAATTAAGCAAGCCCGATCCAATAATCGAACCCACTTCAATCTGGCCACCTAACGAGCCATAACATGAAACAGCTAATCATCAAAAAATCTCATTAATTTCAACCTTTTCAGGGCGGCGCCTTACGGAAATTAACTGTTGTTGGGCGGCAGATCCCGCCCGTCTTCGAACCATTGTCCTTATGATATTAAGCGAAAATTGTTTTCGATCTCAATTATTGTAATTTGATTGTTTACTAGCTTGTTTACGGGTTCATTTGCATTTTAATAACGTTGGGTTAAGGAGGGTGGAACTAAATTACCTGAAACAAAGTGTTTTTTATTAAAACATTATGTAAAGTTTGTTATATTAGTACATTGTATTAAATGATTAGTAACTATTTAAATTTAAAAACAGTATCTTTTGTAGCATAATTATTATAAGTCTTAACTGTTATTTTTTGCCACCTCTAGAAGGTAGTGACGTGACTATTATGGTCTCCGCTGAAAACCAGCGCTGGGTGCACACATCAGTGTGTATCCGTGTGTATATATTATTTTATGTGTAGTAGTCTTAAGGAAAATAAATCTTTCATTCATTCATTCATTCATAAAGCTTGATGTTTTCTTTATGTTAGGGTAGGTAGCATACAATCGTATCTTCAGTCATTGCCTACTCAAACTTTAGGATGAAAATAACGTCAGTTAGTACCAGTTGTTATAAAGATTATCAAAAACAAGTTTAGGTAAATGACACTGAATTGCTAATCACACTGAAATGGTTATGCATAAACAAAATTTAAAAAAATAACACCGAACAGTCACATAGTTCTGATAACACTCTAGGATTCCATGTGTCGTGGAGATCAGAAACTACGAGTACCATGGTACCACAATAACCAGAGCCGGGACAAATATTTGTAGATCATGCAAATATTTGTCCTGCAGCGGGAATCGAACCCGCACCCCTTGCGTCTCAGACGGGCACTCGCCCGCAAAAAAAAACCTTTACAAAAACTATCTGAGATTGCTTACACTAAATGTTTAAACGCGCCATAGAGCGCAATAAAGGCTCGAAAGTGTTCGCAAAAGATCTATCTATTGGACAAAGTCAGTTGACGAAACTGAAGACCGATAGCGGCAATGTCGTCTCGTCGAAGCCTGAGATTTTACGAGAGCTCGAGAAGTTCTATGGACAACTGTACACCTCATCGCAAAGTCCTGCTCCAAGCACGGCAAGCGATGCAAGAGCCCGTCTGACCCGGCACTATACCGAAGACATCCCGGACGTCAGCCTATACGAGATCCGGACGGCCCTCAAACAGCTTAAGAACAATAAGGCACCGGGGGAGGACGGAATAACGTCAGAGCTTCTGAAAGCGGGTGGAACACCGGTACTTAAAGTCCTTCAGAAGCTATTTAATTCCGTCATCCTCGAAGGTACAACGCCTGAGGCGTGGAACAGGAGCGTGGTGGTACTGTTTTTCAAGAAAGGTGACAACACCCTCTTGAAGAATTATAGGCCCATCTCGCTGCTGAGTCATGTCTATAAGCTGTTTTCGAGAGTTGTCACTAACCGGCTCGCCCGTAGGTTTGACGACTTCCAGCCTCCCGAACAAGCCGGGTTCCGCAAAGGCTTTAGTACCGTAGACCACATCCACGCGCTCCGGCAGATTATACAGAAGACCGAAGAGTATAATCGGCCATTGTGTCTAGCGTTTGTGGACTACGAGAAAGCCTTCGATTCAGTCGAGACCTGGGCAGTGTTACGGTCACTACAGCGGTGCCAGATTGACTACCGGTATATCGAAGTGTTGAAGTGTTTGTACAGCAAGGCCACCATGTCTATCCGACTCCAGGACCAGAGCACAAATCCTATCCAATTGCAAAAAGGGGTGAGACAGGGAGACGTAATTTCTCCGAAACTGTTCACCTCTGCATTGGAGGATGTTTTTAAGCTTCTGCACTGGGAAGGACATGGCATCAACATCAATGGCGAATACATCACTCACCTTCGATTCGCCGATGATATAGTCATAATGGCAGAATCGTTGGAGGACCTTGGCGCAATGCTCAGAGACCTCAGTAACGTTTCTCAACAGGTGGGTCTTAAAATGAACATGGGCAAGACTAATATCATGTCCAATGCTCATGTTGCACCCATGCCGGTACAAGTTGGGAACGATACCATTCAAGTTGTAGACCACTATGTCTATTTGGGTCAGACGATTCAACTAGGTAGGTCCAACTTCGACAAAGAGGTCAGCCGACGAATCCAACTCGGATGGGCAGCGTTTGGGAAACTTCGTCATATCTTTTCGTCGCAGATACCGCAGAGCCTCAAGACGAAAGTCTACAATCAGTGCGTGTTGCCAGTGATGACTTATGGCACTGAGACTTGGTCGTTAACTATAGGCCTCATATACAAGCTCAAAGTCGCGCAACGGGCTATGGAGAGAGCTATGCTTGGAGTTTCACTACGTGATAAGATCCGAAATGAGGAAATCCGTAGAAGAACTAAGGTGACCGACATAGCTCTCAGAATTAGCAAGTTGAAGTGGCAGTGGGCAGGCCATATAGCTCGCAGAACCGACAACCGTTGGGGAGTAAAGGTTCTCGAATGGCGACCACGAACCGGGCGACGCAGTGTTGGAAGGCCCCCCACCCGATGGACCGACGACATTGTGAGGGTTGCGGGAAGTCGGTGGATGGAGGGGGCTCAAGACCGTTCGTCATGGAACTCTTTGGGGGAGGCCTATGTCCAGCAGTGGACTTCTACAGGCTGATGATGATGATGATGAAATGTTTAAGTAACTTCAACATTACATTCTATCTCTCTACATTATAGAAACATTCCTTTTGAACTTTATTTTAAGACTTTAGTTAATGATACCTAAGGATTCAGTTTCAAAGTAGGTATTTAAAAATAAATTGCAATATCAAACTATGGAGTAGCTGGAGCTAGAATGAAATTACACGAGTTTTCTCAACAAATACCAAATAAAAGCTCTGCAAAGCAATTTCAGAATCCAACAGTGAAGGCTCGGTTCTAGGACTAGCGACAAGGATGCGCGACCGAATGCAAGCAAAACTCTCTTAATGTTATTAAGGTGAGGGTTTAATTATTTTATGATTTTTGAATTGTTTTTTCTCAATTACCGCAAAACGCACAGTTTTGATTTTTATGACAAAGATAACTTGAGCATTTTATTTACGTAAATCCAAGACAGAAACGCGATTGGTAAAACTTTTCTCGATAGATTTATTTTTAAAGTTGTAAATAAATGTATTTTCTTGTATTTCGCTTACGTCGATTTCTTTCGAGCGCCTTCTAACGCTTGCTATCTCTTTCCGCATTCAATTACAGTACATAGCGCTGTCACTTTCTTCACTCCGCCCACTCGACAATTTATTATGATTTTTGTATACTCTTAAACGGTCCACCTGTTAGTAAAATGGTACCGTAGGCTAAGAACGCTTCCAATACCAAAGCCATATGGCCTGCCCACTGCCTGGAAGTTAAAGTGGCAATGTTATTCAAGAAGAACCAACTATTTTTCAGAATTTTGCTGTGCAATTATGCAATGATGTGTACTGTTATGTTTCTCTAGAATCGGCTTTATGGCTGTGAATTTAGTTTAATTTTAATTGTATGGTCTCTGTCACGCGACTTTGTCGCAAGTACCGGAACTAACCTTTGATCTACGTTCCAAGCCGCGTCTGAAATTAGATCTTACTTCAAATAAATATTTCTCGCAATTAAGATTTCAATTTTGTTAAGAATTTAGTTTTAAGTTTTTGCGAGACAACGAGGCTTGCTTTAATAAAAAAAAATAGGCTCACGACTTCTCATTCTCCTTCTTCACATTTCTCCGGATAATCAAATCCTTAAAGATGTAAATAAATAAATAAATCATCATCATTAGGAGGATGGACATAGGCATCCCCCAAAGAGTTCCACGACGAACGGTCTATAAGTAAATAACAACCAACATTTAAAGTTCTGACCCCGTTCTTAATATCCCTGTGTCGTGGGTATCAAAAACTACAAGTACCATGGTACCACATTACCCAGACCCAGAAAAAATATTTGAAGATCATGCAAAAATTTGTCCCGCAGCAGGAATCGAAACCCTCCAATCCTTGCATCTCAGACGGACTCACGCTCGCTATGCCACCGAGTTCGATGTAAATTTCAAGTGGAAGTTATTTCACATTTTTTTCTGTACATATTTGATGTTGTGATGTACATTTGTACACAGGTTGAGTGTCAGAACGCGTGTAACAGTACGCGTTTTATGCCACCCTCTATACAATTTCATATTATTATCTAACATAAAAACTGACAAATTCTGTGGCAAGATATAGGTCTCTCTATAAACCAACCAAACTCATAACAGACTAAATAACATTCCAGCCAAATAGATGTTACATTGCAAAGGACATCGCCAACAACCATTCCTCGGGGCTCTATCAGATCTGATAAGGCTTTTCAAATGAGATAGGCTCGCTCGAGCTAGGGTGAATAATAATTCTGTGAAGGGACATACCGCTTTCAATGAAAGTGGAACACAATGGGCGCATATCTACGTCAGACGATTGTTACTACAATGTTACTACATTTAAAGGGAATTTAAAATATTATCATGATTATCATCAGCCTGATAGAAGTCCACTGCTGGACATACGCCATAAAGAGTGCCATGACGAACAGTCCTGAGCCTTTTCCATCCACCGACTTCACGCAACCTTTACAATACCGGATGGGGGGCCTTCCAACACTGCGCCGCCCGGTTCGTGGTTGCCATCCGCGAATCTTTACTCCCCAACGGTAGTCGGTTCTGCGAGCTACATGGCCTGCACACTGCCACTTCAACTTGCAAACAAATTAATATACATAGTTGAGATTCTCCGCAATCTCCATTCGCTGGATAGTTAATACCCAGTCGTGGAATATAATGCATGTTTTATTCAAAGCTGGTCCCGACAGCACATACAAAATGCATGGACGTAAACGAATGGCTGGAATTAGTCTACTCGAAGCTTATTAGATTTTTCCAATTCTAATTTTTCATGCAAAGTATCACGTAGCGTAGATTGATAAAATTATCTCGAAGTCAGCAGTTTTTAAGATAGCGGTACGATAATGACCGCCGTAACGTAACGTAATCATTATAATCGGCCTGTAGAAGTTGCTGAAATAGGCCTCCTCAAAGAGTGCCATGACAAACGGTCTTGAGCCCCCGAATGGTAAAAAGCGGGTTTTTCAAAATGTATATTCCGTGTTTATTATACTTAAGAAAATAAATATATAACCGCTAAGTTGTTAGAAAGGAATCCGAATTTGGTTGATGATTCAAGGTCGATGGTTGGTGGTGCAGACATCAGATGTTAATTGTCCGAAATTCTTCACATTTCACCACTGGCAGTGAGTTAGGAAAACATGGCACCCAAATAACCACCAGTGGTGATGGGAAGGTTTCGTCCCACTTAACCACTGGTAGTGGTCAGATGGTCCGAAGGGATGTACCCTTCGGACCATCTGACAACGGCCGTCACACATACCACCCGTTATATTATGAAGCTTGCCTTTATTTGGCAGACAGCGCCCCGCACAGAAATAAGATTTGCAAGTAATCAATAGAAATGGAACGTCTAGTCAAATTGGATTCCAATGATTGAGGAGAAGCAAAGTGCAGTGAGAGTTCAAGTAATTTTAGCGCGCATCCATCATTAACGATCCATTTCATCTGCCATTTAAAGTACTCCTATACGGGCCATAGAATCGCCCCATTCAGGGCAACATCTTGACATTTTGATATACCAACTACTACGCCGACCACATGAGTTCTTGGATGTTTAGAACTCCCGATGTTGGGCGTACTATGGTATAATTCATTATCGAGAAATTATTCAAAACTTGTAGATAATTTTTCCAAGGTTTTAATAAATTGTTCAAAGCTATTGACGAATCAATATAAACTGCCATGAGTAGACTATGAACTACCGACTACTGACTATGACTAATAATACAATGACAGGCTGAAGAATAGGCCCCTCCATATCTACCTATCCGCGGATGTCGTAAGAGGCGACTAAGGGAAAAAAGCTAGGGGATGGGCAGCAGCGTCCTTCATTTTAACAACGATAGCTCTAACTGCGCTCGCCAACCCGCATGCCCAGCGTGGTGAGTAAGGGCAAATCCCCCCACATGATAAGGAATTTGCACTGTCTGTGGGGGAGGCCATGTTAAGCAGTGGACGTCGAACGGCTGAAATGATGATGATGATGAGTAGACTATGTCTAGGTCATTTGCTAAAGATTTCTGCAGTTTTGTCCCGTTCCACTGCCAATAATTATTCCGAGTCCGGGTTACTCGCAGTTTCTGATACCACGATACAGTGAATCCAGTGTTGCGTCAGAACCTAAGGTAAAAAAATGTGATGAGGCTCAAAAATTGCCCGTATAGTCACATCTTTAGAGTAAGGCCATCGTTTGAACTAAACATATTTTTATTTATTTGCATGGAAATTGGTTCATAAAAACAGAATAAAATGCAAAGCAGATTATTGAAGCAATTCAATTTTATGGGTAGTCAGCTGTACATAATAGTCAAAGGATTGAAATAATTCATCGATAAAGTAGTGCGCTTCACGAAGATAGTTCCTATCTTACTTGTCTTGTGACTGATTCTTTCTTGGTCATCCTATAATTAATTCAGTGACCAGGTTGAGGTGTGGTGATTTTGAATAGAGCCTATCATACATTCAGTGTTACATCATCGTAGGAAGAAATAAATACCATGTTATAAGATGATCAATACCTCGTCAGATTTGTAAGTTTAATAAATAGACAGTGAGCAGTCGGAGGATTCCTGCTATCCAATGTAGTGACAGTGTCCAAAGTGACTCTCATGTCAGCGGCACTTAAGTATCTTCTAGGCTTCTTATAGGCTTGGTCGCGAGGAACAGGCATAGCTTCACCTAGTTTCTAAGACATTTCAAAGTGATCCTAGTGATTTTATTGAAATAAATGCCTTTTGACTTTGACTTTGACTTGATCCAGCTTTAAATGTTATAGTTAGCCTTCTGGATAAGTTTAGGATTTCGACTTCTGCAGTATTTTTGTTACCTAGGTATTTCAGTGGTTAAAGACTACGTCGGTCTTGCAAAAGGGACAATTGAACTCATACAATTGTAATTCTTCATCCCATTTCGTATGAAACAACTTTTTATAAAGTTACCTAGATATACGTCAGCTTGCTCTAAACTTGGCGGTATTCCTATTCCTCTCAAACAGTCACAAGTTTTCTGATAAAATACTGTCTCACTTGCGAACTTTAAACTGTATAATCTGCCGCACTTCGCTCCGATATATATAAAATTGTTGAGCTACTGACTAAGAATCAACGAAGATGATTTATTTTAAACTGTGGGCATACTGTGCCCCATGTGGATACACGCATTAAGGCCAGTGCTTTCAATTAGAAAGCACTGACCCGAAGGCCTTAATGCAGTTAAAGTTTGTCAATAAACAAAGCTACTGGTACCAAGTCGCAGGCGTTGCACTACATGGGTACATACATAAAATCACGCATATTTTCCATAGGGGCAGGCAGAGACCCCGGCTTTCCACTTGCTACGATCCTGACGTAACTCTTTTGCTTCATTCACTCTCATCACATTCCTTTATCGTAATAATGTTTTTCTCAGCTCCAATAATAACTGGCTGGCCTCATAGCTCAGTTGGTAGTAACTCTGCCTTCTGCGCTAGAGGTCGAGGGTTCGATTCCCGCACTGGACAAACATTTGTGACTAACACAGATGTTTGTTCTGTGTCTGGGTGTTAAATATATATCTATTATGTATATCAGTCTCTGGTACCCATAGTACAGGCTATGCCTAGTTTGGGATCAGTTGACCGTGTATTTAATATGTCCGGAATATTTAAAAAAATATTTAAGATTCTTGATCTGAATGCAGCAATGTTTCAATTTGCGGGATTAGTCTGTTTATATACTTTGTATCTTATCTTACGATAAGATGGTTTCGTAAAAATTACCGAGCCTATTTTCGAATCAAAGTCAAAGGTGTTTATTTTAATCACTAGGAACACTTCTAAACTTAAAACTGTTAGAGATAAACACAATAGTAATGTCAATCTCTTTAGTGAAACGGTCGTCTGTGACGTAATAGCTAAACTCTCTGGTTTTTTGACTCTTGCTACGCTGACTTTGCCGTGTGCTGTGCATCCTGAATAAATCTCTCTACATCTACTGAAATACGATGTTTCTCTGCTAAAAACGTTCAAAAACTAGGTGAAGCTACGAATGCAGTTACTTCTTACATTTTTTACGAATTAATCAACCACTAACCGCTAAAAACATTGGCTTGACAGCGTTTTGGCTACTAGCACCATGCGATGTTTCCACAAGTTTTAAATCGGGCATTCCGGATCACTATATTGGTGACATTTCCGAATAGGATTATTGGCACAAGTGTCCAACATTTTTAGAGATAGCGTTATGTGGCTAGCTGACTAGCTGTAGATAGTTTCTCGATAGCTAGATCGTGGGAATTGCAGATTCTTAGGACATTAATTATTGACCGTTTAAAAAAAATAAAGTGTTTAAAACATCGAAAGTCAACTAAATATTAGTAAGATATAATATTATAATATAATTACTCAATATTAAAATATAGTCCTCAGGACCTGAAATTCCCTACAAATACCAATAAAATAATCTGCAGCTTCTCAGCTAGCCGGATAACGCTATCTCTAAAAATGTTGGGCACTTGTGCCAATAATCCTACTCAGAAATCTGAATCAGGAAAACTTCACAGGCCTTCATTAAATTCAAAGAGAGCCATTTATTGAGGCACCTGTGAAGAAATTGGAAATGAAAGATTGGAATTTTTCAGTTCATAATATGCGGAGTTGATTAGTTTCCTTCTTCCCCAGGACCCTCTAATAACAGAGGAGACGCACATCTCGGGCGCGGACGGCGACGGGCTGCGCGCGTCGTGGCGCACGCTGCACGTGTACCCCGACGACTACCCGACGCACCGCGGCTACCTGTCCTTGCGGTGTCGCGCGACGCTCGCCACGCGCCCGCCGCTCGTGCGCAGCATGTCCGTGCGACTTTATGTCGCGGCGCGACCGCACATATCCTCCTATATGCTAAGTAATAATAGTGAGTACCTACCTTTATTTTCACCTCATCCTTATAGAAGATTACTTTTTTATATAACAAGGTGGCAAACAAGTACGGCCCACCTGTTGGTAAGTGGTTATCATTAAAGCTTAAAACAGTTTTTATTGCAAAAGCAAATAGAGGGTGTTCCCAAGCACTTCGTATGCCAAAAATAAACAAAAAATTTGTAAGCTCATTTTATTCATTATTATTATTATATTTTTTCGCACTATTGTCATTAATTTATTATATTTCATATTTTGTAATCATTGATAGCAAACTCACAAATTCACAGCTAGGTACCTACGCATTGTTCGTTTGTACTCGTTCTGCTCGCTCTCGATCAGGTTCAGAAAATCAGTGTTTTTGCTTTTAAGCAAAATATTTCACTGAGCCATAGCCTATTTGTCGTACTGCAGCACACGCAAACTTGCCTACTCTAAGATACCTACTTTTTAAAAATTGCTCTTTTGATTATTTATACCTACCTATTGTATGTACTTTAGTTTAAAATTGTTTATCTATGTATGTTAATTGTGTGTGTCTGTAGTGCCAAATAATTTTTTTATCTATCATAGCCTAAGAACGCTTGAAATAACAGAGGCATCACGTACCTGTTTTTGCCTTATTCCTGGAATAAAATGGTATAATGTTCCAAAATTAACAACCTCATGCTCATAAAGGTCATTTTCACTTGAACTCCATTAAAAGAGTCATTAGTTTAAATTAATGAGTGGATTTTTCAGGTTGATTATATAAAAATGATAAATTAACATAAACATTATTCTCGGAATATTGCGTAAAGGCGAAGTAATCTCTCTTTAGATAATAAAATAATCTCTTTAGATATAATTCTGTATTCGAGCATTTCAAAGCATTTCTTTAGCATTTTACACGACGCGATGGCAGCGTGTTTCAATATCTTAAATAGCTTTGCTGTGAGGGTTGGATCACATAGAAGGTAGAGCACAGCGAGATTGTCTGTCTCGCCCTAAATTGGAGCATCCTGCCTGGCCGTCTTCTGGGGGATAGGGGGGTTCGGGGTCGGCAACACGTGCGTGATGCCTCTGATATTGCAAGCGTTCATACGCTACGGTAACCATTAACGAACAGGTGGGCCGTATGCATGTTTGTACCCTTATTTGTATAAAAAAACATATAAACTAGCAACCGTTAAAAATATATGCAAGATAAATTAAATTCTTGCGTATTCGATCTTACTTATCTCTCTCTTACTTTCCTACCACCGATTTTATTTATAATAATAAATAAATAAATATTCCGGACATATTACCCACGGTCAACTGATCCCAAACTAGGCATAGCCTATGTTGTATGTACTATGGGTACCAGAGACTGATATACATAATAAATATATGTTTAACACCCAGACACAGAACAAACATCTGTGTTAGTCACAAATGTTTATCCAGTGCGGGAATCGAACCCGCAACCTCTAGCGCAGAAGGCAGAGTTACTACCAACTGGGCTATGAGGCCAGTCAATTTATAAATGAGTCTTGGCAGACATCGTGCGTCGAGGGTCTGAGGCGTGCCACTCCGCCACAATCCTGCTTCCGTCGCCACCTCCCTTCCCTCTCTCCAACTTTGATCTGCCCTCTGCCCGCGATCGTGACGCAGCAGTGGGAGAGTCCATTTTTCCACGGTTAGCATGACGACGGACGAGTCGATCACTTCTACTAGAACACGTTATTTCGAGAAACTTAATAATTGTCTGTAATTTAATTTGTCTTTGAATATCCTGTACAATAACTACTCCGTGCCTCTCTCTGCCTACTCCTGCAAGACCCCTCCATGGGTCTAATGACTTTCCACAAAAATTAAGCTACTTAGCTAAGTGCTGCTGACGTCGATAGGTGTAGTCCAACCCTCAGAGCTCGGGAATATTATTTTTGTTGGGAAAATGTTTTCTTTCGTTATAATAAGCTAAATAACGGTATCTTTGACGGAGGCTGCGAAGGCTCACGGGATAATGTAGGAATTTATACCGCCCTTGGGAAACCGACCTACGAGTAGATAAGCAAACCTAAGGAAATACAGCAGCTGTAAATAAGTTTTATTTGCTTGTTTTTTATTAATATGATAAGCTAGCTTCTGCCCGTGGTATGGGCATGTCATGCGGAGGGAAGAATGCCATGTGACTAGAAGAGTGTTGAATATGAATGTGGAAGGATATAAGGGGAAAGGTAGACCAAAGAAAAGATGGATAGATTGTGTGAAAGACGACATGAGTAAGAAAGGAGTGAATACTGATTTGACGGCTGATAGGGGGAGTGGAAGAGAAAAACATGTTGTGCCGACCCTACATGAAGTGGGATAAGGGCAGGGAGATGATGATGAAGCTAGCTTCTGCTCGCGGCTTCGCTCGCGTCATCATCATCATCATCAGCCCGTAGAAGTCTTCTGCTAGGCATAGGCCTCCCCTAAAGAGTTCCACGACGAACGGTCTTGAGCCTTCTCCATCCACCGACTTCCCGCAACCGTTTAAATGTCGTTGGTTCATCGGGGGGGCTTCCAACACTGCGTCGCCTTGTTCGTGGTCGCCATTCGAGAACCTTTACTCCCCAACGGTTATCGGTTCTGCGAGCTATATGGCCTGCCCACTGCCACTTCAACTTGCTAATTCTGAGAGCTATGTCGGTGACCTTGGTTTTCTACGAATTTCCTCATTTCTGATCTTATCACGTAGTGAAACTCCAAGCATAGCTCTCTCCATAGCCCGTTGTGCAACTTTGAGCTTGTCACGTCGCTCGCGTGGTACCTACATAAAAAGTAGCCTATATGCTATTCTAGGTAAAGAACTCTTTATATTCCAAGTTTCAACGAAATTGGTTGAGCCGTTACGGCGTGATTGAATAACAAACATCCAAACATCCTCACGAACTTTCGCATTTATTACATTAGTAGGATAGGATGAACCCTGAATAGTACCTGACTCTTTACTATGACATGTGGTGCCAGAAACATCGAAGTTTCTAATAATAGATTAGCCTCATAGCTTAGTTGGTAGTAACTCTGCCTTCTGCGCTAGAGGTCGCGGGTTTGATTCCCGCACTGGACAAACATTTGTGACTAAGACAGATGTTTGTTCTGTGTCTGGGTGTTAAATATATATCTATTATGTATATCAGTCTCTGGTACCCGTAGTACAGGCTAGGCCTAGTTTGGGATCAGTTGACAATGTGTGATATGTCCGGAATATTTATTTATTTATTATTATTTAATGGTAAGGTGGATTGTAAGTTCTCCGTCATGGCTTAGCGACTTTCTGGTACGCGGACACCATCATAAAAGGTGGTCATCGGTCAAAAAGGCGAGAACTATCAATTTGGTTCACGTGAAGTGGAACCACGGTTACCCATATCGACAGCGTTGCACGTCTCTAGAGTTGATGTAGAGCGTGCCTCTTTCGCGTCGGCGAGATGGATAACATATTTTTATGATAAAGTTTATTGCGGGTAAGTTGACAACATTGACGGGCGCCGAGGGAGGTGGAACATTGTAGTTTATTACTCGGCAGCCGAATAAAGTGATATTGCATTTTTAATGGCACTTTTGTCGAGTTATTGTCCGGTTTTCTTAATGGAATGAAATGCTTCGGTACATGTTGTCGGTATTACGTTTTTAACCCCCGACGCAAAAAGAGGGGTGTAATAAGTTTGACCAATATGTGTGTCTGTCTGTGGCACCGCGTAGCTCTTAAAGAAGTGGATCGATTTTGATGTAGTTTTTTTATTTGAAAGCTAGTTTTCTTAGCGATTGTTGTAAGACATGTTTTATCAAAATGGATGCAGCTATTTACTAAATATAGGATATAAAATTGGGTATGAAAAATCGAAAATATTCAAATACCTGTTGGGTACCTATCAAATGAAAGAACAAAATGTTTATTATAATAAAATGGTCCGGTCAATGCAAGCTACAGTGTTGGTAGGTAAAGGAACGTCGTTTCAGGCATTGTTTCATTTTAATTTATGTAAAGAATATTTGCATGTGCCGATACGGTTACATTCATAGTATGATCCGTTGTAGTGGGTAAAATACTTAAGTCGTACCTATATTTTATAATGTAACAATTGATTTGACAGGCCTCATAGCTCAGTTGGTAGTAACTCTGCCTTCTGCGCTAGAGGTAGCGGGTTCGATTCCCGCACTGGACAAACATTTGTGACTAACACAGATGTTTGTTCTGTGTCTGGGTGTTAAATATATATCTATTATGTATATCGCGACATCCGTTCATGGTTGATATACCACCTTGCCGCACCAAGCGCTTTGCGTCTACCTTTATAATGCGGACAGCCAAAGAGTGGAACTCGTTGCCGGCGTCTGTGTTTCCGAATACCTATAATTTGGGTGTCTTCAAGACCAGAGTGAATAGGTTTCTTCTAGGCAAACGTGCTACACCGTAGACCACATCATTACTTAACATCAGGTGAGATTGTGGTCAAACGTTAGCCTATTTCGTATATAAAAAAAATAAAATAAAAAAATCAGTCTCTTGTACCCATAGTGCAGGCTATGCCTGGTTTGGGAACAGTTGACCGTGTGTGAAATGTCCGGAATATTTATTTATTTTATTTATTTAATTGTTGTGCTCACAACGCCTTACACGTTAACGAACCAACATTTTACGAAGAAGTAACACGGAGAAAATCATTAAACACTTTGCAATGCTAATAGCTTAATTTATTCTCTGTCTTAACTCCTTTAACTCTGTTCATGCCCAACATTTATTCACGAATTAGTACTTGCCCGCGGCTCCACGCGCTTTAAATGAAGAGCCTTTTTTAAAACGTGTATGCTAACCCGAAAGGGATAGCCCCTTTAGGGTTATATACAAAAAAATAAATCATATTTCAGATTTAAAAAAAACATTTTGAAATCATCAGTCTTGCTCTATTGTTTCATCATTATCATCATCAGCCTGATGAAGTCCACTGCTGAACATAGGCCTCCCCAAAGAGTGCCACGACGAACGGTCCTTAGCTGCTGCCACCGCTAGGTGGAGTTGGGAGTCTGTTGTTTGGCAAAAACTACAAAAAGTTTGACTTCATAAGAACTACCTTTATTATAAAGTTTAAACTGATTTTAACTCAAAACAGAAGTTTCTTGCAAACCTAGTATTTTTTCATTGAAATTACTGGAACTTCCATAGGTATTTTCATTGCTGGTAGAACTTACAATGCATATTCTGGAGCAACTTGTATATTTCCAGCACCGTCGTTAATTTTAAGTTTGTATTCTGGTGGTGGTTTCGTTTATTTAAGGATCATTTTATTGGTTTTCGGGGTACCTTAGCCCGACCAAAAACCCGTTAGGAACGAACGCGCATTACGTCGCGCATTCCGTCACGTATTTTACGTGAACGTGTGAAAAAATGCGCGCGTGCAACTTATACAAGCAGCTCGCGCATTTAGAATTGTTTCTAAACTGACATTTATAATAATTGACTGGCCTCATAGCTCAGTTGGTAGTAACTCTGCCTTCTGCACTATAGGTCGCGGGTTCGATTACCGCACTGGACAAACATTTGTGTGATGAACACAGATATTTGTTCTGGGTCTGGGTGTTAAATATGTATCTATTATGTATATCAGTCTCTGGTACCTATAGTACAAGCTATGCCTAGTTTGGGATCAGTTGAACGCGTGTGATATGTCAGGAATATTAAAAGAAAATATTTATAAAAATTATTATGAATAAATTACTATTATGACAAACGCCAAGCGCACACGTTACTACTCCCGTCTTTGCGCGTGGATGCTTTTGCTCGCACGTGCAATTGAGGATTTTGAATGCACGAATCAAAGCGCGTACCTATGAGTAAAGGAATCTGCTACTGGACCCTCGTAACGAAGGAAAGCCCTCATAATACTAATATGCTCATGGCTAACCTTCACCTTTATTTCAGATGCAGTTCCCAGCAACTTCGCGCACCGTCTCCGCTCCGACCTCAGGTCTGCGCTCCTGTGGACCCTGCTGCTCCTCGCGAGACAAGTGCCTTTACTCAAGTAGACGAGGGAGGCTCTGAAGGCTAATTCATACCCTGAACCTTAAAATTTGAGGTTACTGAATCGCTAGCGAGTCCGTCGCTGCCCAATGACTTATGAATTCATAAACATAGAAAAAGTGTCTATTGTTCTATACTCTACTGGTTTGTCGAGTTGTTTACATGTTATCTATACAAAATGTGCTGGAGCAACTGTACCAATGGTATAAATCAAAAATATCAATTGCTTCAAAACACGTAATAAGTTCAGGTTCGGATATTTATATGATCCTTTTTATTATCATTATTGGTTGTGGTGGCCCCGGCTGAAGAATAGGCCCCTCCATATCTACCTATCCGCGGATGTCGTAAGAGGCGAATAAGGGAAAAAGGCTAGGGGATGGGCAGCAGTGTCCCTCATTTTAACAACGATAGCTCTAACTGCGCTCGACAACCCGCATGCCCAGCGTGGTGAGTATGGGCAAATCCCCCCACATAATAAGCAGTTGGCTCTGTCTGTGGGAGAGGCCATGTTCAGCAGTGGACGTCGAACGGCTGAAATGATGATGATGATGATTATCATTATTTATGAATATTATTATTCGTACTTTTGCTAAACTTTATAAACAGAAAAATAATAATAATAACAGTTGAAAATTAATATAAAATAATATTATACTAGGAATGAACTCTGTTTTCTACGACTACGACTACAAGTAGAAAACAGAGTTCAGATCACCAACCACAGGCAGCGTGCCCAAAAGGCTGGCGACGTTACCTCGTTGGATCGCTATACTGATCTTTTGCTTAAATTTTCTGGAATAAACCTGAAATCGTTTGATTACTTATTCAGAAAATATATTTGTAAGAGCAATAATACTCCCATTCAAAGTCAACATACGCGAGAGCAGTGTTATACACATTAAGTTACTCTCTTGCTTAGATTTAAATAATTTTCTTTTATATCATCATCATCATTTCAGCCGTTCGACGTCCACTGCTAAACATGGCCTCCCCCACAGACAGAGCAAATTCCTTATCATGATTTGCCCATACTCACCACGCTGGGCATGCGGGTTGGCGAGCGCAGTTAGAGCTATCGTTGTAAAAATGAGAACGCTGCTGCCCATCTTTTTTTCCCTTAGTCGCCTCTTACGACATCCGCGGATAAGTAAATATGGAGGGGCCTATTCTTCAGCCGGTGCCACCACGGCCATTTGTTTTCTATATTATTTTTTAATTGTGTTTTTTTCATTAAAGTGATCAGTTACGAATGTTGATAACCCAAATTTGTTTCTGGTCTATTATATTGATATAAGTCGTATTTAAACGCATTTTTTAAGGCATTTGAGACGAGCTCGGTAGTGATTCAAAAACTTCAAAAACGAGTGCTTACCCTACAGTCAGTACCAGAGAAGACATTAATGTTTTGACACGCTATGTTGTACATGTACTCGTATGTAGCCCATCGGACACTTTTGAAACATAAAAGAACCAGCGTTGTTCAAAATGATTTCTTGTGATTTGTTCAACAAAGACAATTTGAATTTTGTTGTACATTAGGTACGTTGTTTGAGCATACGGATTAGTACCAGTATACCCTGGATCCAATGTATGCAAACCCCTTGAGCTGTGAGTGTTATTATGTAGAATTATTTAAATATAAGAGATATTTAAGGATCTTATTTAAATATACCAAAGTATGAATTCAGGTACTTTTAACAAATGTTCATTTGTGAATTCAACCTAGGATTATGATATCATGGAACTTACTTTATTTAAGTTAAAGATTATTTGATCTCTAATAATATCGGAAATTTACCTGAAAAAAAATGCTATTTAGTTTATTTACGCCAGCCTCCTGTGTCTACCCAATCAGGCTGGCTGGTAGATAATGCCTCGGCATTAAGCCCACCTTTTGTACATTGTTGTTTTTATGTGCAATAAATAGTTTTTAACAAATCAATAAATATATTAAAACATTTATATTCGCAGATTAAGTTTACTTATAAATTTTTTCAAAAGCTAGAATTAGGTATCCCATTAAATCAAGTATGAATATAATGTAAATAATATAAACAAATAATGCACGGATTGTCTTATCTAGAGTAAATAAAATTTATAATCAATATCAAAATTTATCATTGATGAAGATGTTGCACTCAAAAGTCCATATTCTGATTTAGTTCCCAAGCTTCATTAAATATATGCGCGAGACTATTCACTCACACTATACTAGAATACGAGATTATTTTCTCCATTTCTCTCAAAGAATATCTATATCTGAAAATGTCTACGTTAGAACTCTAATCACTATCAAAATATAGATGCAACGACCATGTCGAATGTACAAAGCCCATTGTAATACTGATAAAGTTATACAAGGTGATTCATAACTTGTATACCATCTCGAAAGGGGGTTATTCTATCAACAAAAAAAAATAACATTAGCGAAAAAACATCAATATTTTCATTTTTTTTTCAAAAACTTTCTCAAAGTAGGTGTTTTTGTATTTTTATCATCTTTAGAACTAAGAACTAAACGATTGCTACCTAAAACAGCTGATTCATTGAGGTTGACCTGATTTGACCCCAAAACAGCTGATATGCGAAACATAGAGTTTTTTCAATGAAAAATCTCGAATTTCCAAAAGTCGTAGAACAAACTTTATTACCAATTGGTTGTAGAATAAGCCACTTTCAGGATGTAATACATATTATGAACCACCTTGTATTGATCCAAAAACACAGTTTTGTTCAATACATGTAAAATTGTATAGGAAATACATGTTAAAGCTTATAAAACATAAAAATATAGGTATGTTATGGCACATAGCTAGGTATAATTGTAAATAATAATATATTATCTAATTCATTGTCTTGATGGTAACAACGTAATGTCTTAATTTATAATTATTGTACAGTATCAACCTACTCAATCGATTGTATGACAACGATGAGAGTTAAAACATTGTGACAACGCACCTACCAAGCAAATAGATCTAAAATTGTAATAATTTATTTTTCGTACGTACATCTTTTTTTTTTTTTTTAATTTAACATTGCCAAGACAATTTGCACCAAAGCGACAATGAAAAGCCTACAAAAATATCTACTTAATTAGTAAACTATACAATATTTTGTGTCATACTCAAAAATCGTATGACCATATCTGTGAATTTCGTCAAACTCATATTGAAAATATCAATATCCTCGGCGACACATAGACTGTTGATAATTGAATTAATTGATTCCTTAATGTTAGTAATACCATAGTCTAGTAGCATTAATGGCACAAATTTGTATCCTAGGCAATGGTACAACTGATGTAAAGGCCAAAAATCTGTAATTCGAATTGGCCGTAATAGAAATGGTAAATGACATCAAGTAACCAGTCAATTGTAACGTATCCGGATGTCAACATCCTCTGTTTGATCACCCATGTAGAACTGGTGTACCAGTTACGTGCTACGATGACTCGTAGCGCTACGAAGCTACGGCGTAGCTATTGTCTTATCTATGCAATGACTGCCAACGAACGCTAGAAACAGAATTGATCATGTCAACATGAGGCAGTCAGCTGTTAACAAGGCCTAATTTTAAGCGGAACGCATTTGAAACGTTAGAGGAAGAAAGAGTTCTTGGATATATATTTGCAACTTTGTTTTGTGCAGTCAATATTTAAGCGATCTTGTGCTAATCTCACTGCCACTTCAACCTGCTAATTCTGAAAACTATATTGGTGACCTTGGTTCTTCTACGGATTTCATCATTTCTGATTTTATCACGCAGCGAAACTCCGAGCATAGCTCCCATAGCCCGTTGAGCGACTTTGAGCTTGTATATGAGTGGCAGTGGGCCGGCCATATAGCTCGCAGAACCGAAAACCGATAACCGGTTCTGGAGTGGTGACCACGAACCGGACGACACAGTGTTGGAAGGCCCCCACCCAATGGACCGACGACATTGTGAAGGTTGCGGGAAGTCGGTGGATGGGGAAGGCTCAAGACCGTTCGTCATGGCACTCTTTAGGGGAGGCCTATGTCCAGCAGTGGACTTCATCAGGCTGATGATGATGATGTGCTAATCTCATGATTACACGTGTAGCACCAGGCGTAGCAACGAGCTACGAGAGCTCGTAGAGCTTGCGTAGCGCTACGAGGTACATTGTCTAACTGGTTGTTTGTGAGGCTAAATAACACACGATTCATTCGGTTCTATTTAGAAACTGCTATTGGATATTGTGCTTACTTCATAATTTGTTGCTTCGAATAAAAAAAACATGTCCCAAAAAAAATCAGTTAGTTACACCCCAGGTATTCGCAAGTTAGTATAAGCAGAAGCAAAATAAATTTTGTCAATCTTTTTCTGCGCTAATATTGTTGAATTATTTTGTTGATAGTAATTGCCTTTTTAGGGATGGTATACCTAGTTAAAGAACACGTTGTATTTATTCAATCCCATGCTACTAGTGTTGTCATATTTTGTGTGAATGTTACGAAAGAAATGTGATATTTAAACGTATTTCCATTTGTATATATAAATAAAAAGGACGTGCCAACGTATGTATTGTTAAATCATAATAAAATAGTTCGCATTAATGTCAATTTATTGCATCGGTAAATTCATATAGGGTAATTTTTAATTAGCATATGCACCAAAGTGTGCGTTGAAGTTTGAGTGAATGTTATGTGCTGTACTGTGGTTGTGTTTGGTTAATAACCGAACCACCTTTGCAAAATAGGGCTATTCATTAATACCTATTAAATCCATACTTATATTGTAAATGTGAAAATAAATATTTTTGTTTGTTTGTTACCTTTTTACGAATAAACGGCTGGACGGATTGTTATTAAATTTGGCAAGGTCATAGATTATATCTTGGAGACATAGGCTATCTTTCGACTCGGAAAATAATCTTGGCGAGAAATAGGAGGTGTTTGGGCAAACCAAAATTCCTCAAGTTATGGATCTGAAAATTCATATTTAGACTTTTGTTCAGATATGAAGGCTTCTATATAAATGCGGACGAAGTCGCGGGTAACAGCTAGTTGGCTATAAAATTATTTTCAAATGTACACGTGATTTTAGATTTTACATGGTTTTATTTAAGGTCAGGAAATCTATGTAAGGATTTTATGCTCAAATAATAATGTAAATAACATTATTTGTTTTGTGATTGAGAGATTAATGAATCACAAAAATAAATCTTCTATTATAATATTGTACAGAATAAATTGAAATATCTGAATGTGGAACATGGATTTCATTTCACTTCCCGTTTTTATTTACTTTACACTGGGCTCTTGTTTGCACGGTGGCTGTTTACACTGTCCGATGCATAAACAAATCTAAATGTAAACGATTTTTGGGAAACTTGTATAAATTTTTCCACTGCCCTTTAATACAAAATATTTTTTGCGTGGCTGAGCAGAGAAGTAGTACTAAAATGTAGAGTATATTTTCTTCTAAAACCAAATTCGTGGCCACAGGAAAAGCTTAGGTTTGGTCGGTGGCTACAAAAAAATTACTAATTTACCAATATAAGTCACTTTTCGAGCTTGAGACACTTTTCGACTTGGTCCAGACTGCATTTTCGGAAAAAGTGTTATTTAGTTCGCTTCGATGGCTTTTACTGAAAGGTGCTGGTTTTATTTTTCAAAGTGATCCTAGTGATTTTATTGAAATAAAAACCATTGACTTTGACTTAATGTAGCACCAAAAATATGCTCTCGAACTTGAAATGGACTTCATATTAGAAAAAAACTGTAAATGACCTGTTGTTTCATTTTTTGACTTCTTCTGAATCATTTAAGTTTGGTCGGTTACCACGCGAACTAAATCAATAAAAAAGATGCCAATATTACCTACAGCAGTGCTTCAATTGCTTCAACATAGATCGGAACGTACATTCACTCCCTCTTATTTAGGTGTTAAATCTCGGCCTGTCTTCCTGTTGCCAAAATACAGGGTCCACATTTAGAAACCACATAACTATCGACTACCTGTAACCAACCACATGAAAGCAATGATACATTCATTGCTTTGAGTAAAATAAATGAAGCTCTTCATTTCGCGGTATATTTTTATTTCAAGCTATAAGCTGCGACAAATGTAAAGACCTTCGCAAAGCGAGGCTCCGGATTTACGCCCTTAAAAGAACATACGACTATCATTTCCCCTTAACACAAATCTCCAAAATCCAATTTCAGACAGTTTTCCTCGAGGAAAAACATTTGTATCATAATATTATCAAGGCGAAAGACCAATCCCAGCATTCAAATTTTATGTATAAAACAAAAGATATAAGAACTCATGCAGAGTCTTACCCTAACTCGATCAGCACTGTAGGATCTAATGGGAAAATAATGAAGTGTGATCAAAGGTATCTTGGTCAAAGCAGCGTGCCTTGGCTGTTTTATAGAACCGAATAATATGTAGGTATTTTTTTTTTAATAAATAAATAATACTCAACCGTCACATACATAGTCTTGCTCATAGCCTTGCGTCTCAGACGGCCACCGTCTTTATTTAAAAAATGAACAATATATTTTTTATTCTACCTACATATTTATTTAATTTTATCGCCTTGGATCTCCTTTATTAATAGTTTTAATCTGTTTCCGAATCTAAAGGTAGGTTCACCTGTAACTCGAATTGTAAAGGGATCCTACAGCTTGGAATTGAATAGATAGGTATTAGGTATCCCCTTTAACCTTTTGTTCTATAGCCTGAATACTATACTGATGCTATCTCGAAATAGCCAGCCAGATCTAAGCACACGTTTCTAGAGTTTTTGAATAGACTCAATTGACAAAATCTTAACATCTGTGTTTAATAAATCAAAACATATGTCTATGTTATCTTTGTGGTGTATAAAAGAGGCCCAGATCGATCTCACAATTAGATAGATAGATAGATAGATAACTCTTTATTGTAAGCCACATAAAAATTTAACACATCACAATTAATTCGACAAAATATAAGTAATAATAGTGGAATACAATGGGCGGTCTTATCACTAAAAGTGATCTCTTCCAGACAACCTTTGGATGGACTGGATTTTACGAGAACGATAGAGGACGGTGGTGCTAAGGAAACAGGAAAATATGAACTTACAAAATAAATATAATATATAAATATGAATACATAATATAATTATACATACGCATAATATAAAAATATATAAATAATACAATAAATTATCCATTTAGCAGAATAAACACCGTTGAATAACGTTGAATAAAGGTTCTCAAATGGTACCGGACAACGCAGTGTTGGAAGGCCCCCTAACCCGATGGACCGGTGACATTGTAAAGGATGCGGGAATTCGATGGATGGAGAAGGCTCAAGACCGTGCATCGTGGCGTCTAGCTCTTGTCGTTACACGAGCGATTAAAGTATGTTCATAATATTATAGTTCTAGCCTCATTGGCGCTGCATAGCATCTTCTCTTTTCTTTATTAGGTACTTTAAATATTCTGTAAAATAAATCACATCTCGTCAGCCATAATCTAATGGTACCTCTAACGGGCCGTTAAATTGCTCTTTGATGCAGAAATCACGAATACAAAGGGAACTATGATATCAGCACCCAGTCATCATGCTCATTGAACATTCGCAGGGGCTCCATACCTCAACCTGCTCATTGATCTAATTAAAGATTACCAAATAAAAAAACTTGAGAGGTGTCAAGGACCCGGATGGAAGGAAGTTCCTTTCGATTAATTAGTTAAGGAATTGTAATAAAATTTTGTTTAATACATTGATATTGTAATATTATAAGATATTTTTTACAAAAACTGAAAACCGACTTCAATTTCCAGAATATTTACAAGATTAATACCAACCTCTTTTTTTTGTTATCAACCTCTTTGCGTTTTGCTTACCTACTGAGGATGGCACTGGCCACCTACACTTTCGAACAAAAACCAAAGTAAGTATGACATTCAAAAAGTGTCGTTACAACTTTTGATCTTAATTTTTTCCGTCTAGCCCCCTTTCACAATGCGCTATAAGGAACTTCGTTCCAAAAACCATCAGTGCTAATAAGTAAAGCAAGCAACAGTGGGCAGAGCACAGAGTGTTCCCGATAGTGTGACGCTTACGATACGATAGAAAATATCAAATAATAGATAATCAAAATTAAAATATTGCAGATATAATTGCTTTATATCTGCAACCTCACGCTTTATCTAGTACCTATATTATAGTGATAAGACCGCACATTGTATTCCACTATTAGAAAGCTATTATTTTATTGATTCAATTGTGATGTGTTACGTTTTTATATTTTTTTTTTTTACATATTCACACGGTCAACTGATCCCAAACTAGGCATAGCCTGTACTATGGGTACCAGAGACTGATATATATAATAGATAAATATTTAACACCCAGACACAGAACAAACACCTGTGTTTATCACACAAATGTTTGTCCAGTGCGGGGTCGAACCTGCGACATCTAGCGCAGAAGGCAGAGTTACTACTAACTGAGCTATGAGGCCAGCTATGTTGTTTACAATAAAGAGTTATATATCTATCTATAATGTTAGAATTCAGGCTGAAAAAAATATTAAAATTTCATGGAGTAATAAAGTTATATAACACTAGCTTGCGCCTAGAAATTAGCTTATATGCTATTCTAGGTTGAGAACTATATCTATTCCAAGTTTCATCGAAATCGGTGTGATTGAAGTGTGTGAAATCGTCACACTTGGTCAGGACAATGTCGTGTGTGTTGTCTTATTTAGATAACGTAGTAAGTTCTTGACATTCTAAACTTTTCGAGCAGAGATTTGAACTTTACGACTTCATTTCATGATTCCGACCTGTGACATTTCAGAAGGGGGAAGGTATAATTAATAAGAGTGGTTGTAGGCGTAAAACACCTCCTTAACACGAGTTTTTGAACGAGTTGAAGCCTACGCAGTTTTCAAATGCTAGCGCTATTTCTGATACACATGCGATCAAATCGATCAATCCTGGGCAATCTTCGTGATATTCAATTTTATCGTCATATCCAGACCACATCATACAAACTTCATGAATAAATTGATTCATTGAAATCGTCTTTAATCTTGAATTCGCGACCATGCCTAGAAGATACAGTCGGTCATAAACTACTGACGTCCTCTGTGGCATGGTAGGTGAGTGCCCAGCTGAGACATGATAGGTACGAGGTCGATCCCCGCGGGACAAATGTTTGCATTATCTGGATAGGTTTCGGGTTTGTGTTTTTTGGAACAAGTTCTAGTAGTTCCTGTTACCCTCCATACAGGGAATCCTAATGTGTGATCAGACTATGTATTATTAGTAGGTATCTATGTACCTTATATTTAAACAAAGGCAATATAAAATCGCACCTATAACAACTCGAAGAAGCAAACACAGATAATTTTACAGTAATAGGATTCCTCTGCCAAACAAAGCTCCTGTTTCCTTGAAGCGGAAACCGTATAATAACGTCCGTAATGGTTATATTACGATATATTGTAAGCGGTTCGAACACGGCTTCATCACCTTAGACTTTGGCCTAGTTGATTTCTTCGCAAACTAACGAAGTTGGTGGTCATTCAAGTGTGGTGACCGTTAACTTTTACCAGCTTCAAACTATGTTCACACGTCAATCATTTAACTTTATTCATTGAAATCACATGGATAAATTGTGAATTCTTTTAATTCTTAAAAAAATATTACTAAAGACTTGAACATTAGTAAAATTTACGCCTGTACTTCGCGACTAAGATCAGAAAATATTCCAAATAAAGACAAGAATCCACTGGTTATTTTATTAAAGATTCTTTTACAATATATAAATGCTGAGCCGAGGCCATTTTGCTGCTGCAGCACACATCACACCGTTTTATTTTACCTGCTCGTGTTTTCTTTTATGTAATTGTTTAGTTTTAAAATGTTGTGCAAATGTGTGTGTTTTAGCGGCAAATAAATGAATGTCTATGCAATTTCCTTGTTGAATCGAGTTGTAGCAAACAGAACATTTACAAATATGACGGTAACCGTTTTTAGGAAGTAGCACAAAACAAACAATGCAGCGTTAAAAGACTACTGCTGCTCTGTAATCACGTTCACGGAAGAAACTACCGTATAAAAACATAAGCAATGTGGGAAATGTACAGTTAAACTTAACCCGAGACGAGAATAATTTTTCTTTACCTCACATTTAGCATTTGCATAGTAGTTAAATTTGGTCAGTTACAAATTACATATTAGCCTAGAGTTTGGTTAGATTTTAATATTATAAGAGCACATTATGATTTGCAAGCAAAATTATTCCAAAAAATGCATTGACTTTTTATAGATTTAATCGAAGTTAAGGGAAGAATAAAAATACACTGTTTCATCATCATCAATAATTGTTAGTTGAGAGAGCTGCATGGCCTGCCCACTGCCACGTTAACTTGCTAATTCTGAGAGCTATGTCGGTGACATTGGTTCTTCTACGGATTGTAAACTGTTTACAGAAACAGTTATATTAAACCCACACGTAAGCTTCGCTTAATGGCGCGTAAAAATAAACATTCCTAATGTACTTTCCCCGCAAATTGTAGCCACATTTGATGCCGACAATAGACGCAAGTAATTTTTCCTTATTAGTGAATCTTTTCATTCATTCCTAAGACCCGTCTTTGTCTCCTGTCGTGAGGAAATTACGCAATTTTTTACCCCAAATTTTCTTTTTCCCTCGCTTAAAAGGAAATGCGGTCGGTGACTTTTTAAATCTTTCAAAGAAACATGTTCACCAATTATTTTTATCTACTACAACATTTTTCTAATTCTATCGATACTTGCGATATTTGAAGATTGATAGAGAAGGCTCGAGACCGTTCGTCAAGAAGTGTAGTGACGACAAGAAGACAAGAGTAATCCGGCTTCCCTTTAATCAGTTTAAAATGAAAATTAAATCATTTTTTGAAAATAATCCATTTTACCATGTCGCGGAATATTTAACTGTTTCATCTTCTGATTTGCATGTGGAGTAGAAACTATAAATTCCCTATTAAAAAGTAAATCTTTGTAAAATTATATGAACGTTACTTGTAAAGAACTGTAATTACTGAAAACCTGACATGCCTATGTTATATGTTATAACGTAATGGTCAATAAATGAATTGAATTGAAGTGTAGTTAAAGTATTAAATTGCGCCTCATAGAGGATCTCTCCTTCCGTGTATAAAAATGCTGAGGTCTACTATAAATCGATACTAAAAACTCGACACTCACCCTGTCAAATATATTATTTTAGGCAGAACCAGGAACATTTCTATTCGCCCGTCTGTTCGTCAGTATATCTGTCCATCTGTCCAAGAGGTCATACCCGCTTTATTTCCTGCCGAGTGAAAAAGTAGTTAAGGCAAGATATAGAAGTATATACTTGAAAGAAAAGTGTTACCCTCCCTCTGGCGCAGTCGTGTAAAGAGTGATCACTCGTCTTTCCTCTTAAGGCGGGGTGATTACTAGGAGGTACTTTGTGAGCGTTTTGCGGTGCCGTTTAGGTACCTACCTACTTCGTAGCGATCGTCGAGGACTCCGTTCAGAACACTTTTGCTTAAGCTGTCTGGAAAAAGCTATCCTAAGTGAGCGTTTTTAGCATTTTATTTTAAAGAAACTACATTTACCTATATAAAGAATTTTCTTAAATTTCTTCTTTCTAAAATTTTTTGAAATATTCATATCTAGTTTGTAAGTCTGGCCGTGGTGGCCGTGGTGGTCCCCCCATATGATAGGAAGTCACTCTTGTCGTCGTCGTCCGACGACGTGAGTGACTTCCTAGGCTGTGGACGTCCTACGGCTGACATAATGATCAATTTGTTTGTTCACAAAGTTGTAAGTTGTCAAACCAAAACTTGTCATAACGCCTGTTGGTTTCATTTGGCTCGGCTTGGCGTCTTACCTTCGCACCCACTCAAGCAGGGCTATTTTAAAATATCGGAAACGTCAGCTTTTCTCAACCCAGGGGTTCTATTGCATAAGCAAAATGGCAATGAAATTCGTAACTTTGAGGATTATTTTAACAATCTTAGCGACATCCAGTGCGTTTCATACTTGACAATTAATATTCATATTTGAAACTTTTCAGATGTCGCTGTTATTTATCCTTAAAGTTGCAATCTTCATTCCCATTTCGCTATAGCATTAGCACCCCAGGTCTGAACCCATTTCGGAATGAACATCACCAATGTTTCGATATCTTGTTTAAGAGCTGTGTTGAGAAAAGGTAACGTTTCCGATCGGAAACCTTTATACTACTAGGGTGGCAAACAAGCATACGGCCCATCAATTAGTAAGTGGTTACCGTAGCCTATGAACGTTTGCAATACCAGAAGTATCACGCACGCATTGCCGCTCCCGAAACCCGCCCCCAACCGTCAAAGAGCTCTGGCAACCTTACTCACCGTAGGAAAACAACACAATTTCAAACAAATAATGTTATTTGGCTGTGATCTTGTATAAGGCGGAGGTACCTTCCAGGTGAGCTGATCCAATTTAGATCTTCGAGAAAATCTTGCTGTGCTCTACCTCCTCAAGATTTAAAACACTATACTGATCTGGGACATGGTAGTACCATGTTGGTACTACATATATAGTGTTTGGCGATTTTTTATTTCACGCGTTGAACCAATTCTAGTTCCTACGTAAAGATTTTAGGCATCCTTACAAACATCGACAAAGCTATTTCGCTCCCGAACGCTCACAAAGGAAATTTTAATTGAATTTAAAAAGCAAGACTATTTCTTACTAAGCTTCAAAAAGAAAACTTAGCATAGCAACAAATCACAAGCTCCAACAATTGAAAATATTCTACACTTTTTGCATAAAAATCTCGAAATTTTACAATTCCTCAAGAGTATTGGGGATCAGGGGCACACAAAATTTACAAGGACCTGGCGGGGAGACTTTTAGAGTCTACGCGTGACCAAAATGCTGGCTTTTACTTCGGTCAGCGAATAAGCATTGCCATACAACGTGGCAATGCCGCCAGTATTTTGGGCACGCTACCATCTGGTGGCGACAGGGATTGACTGGATTTTTTATAACACCTACTTGTAAAAAATTCAGTCTCATTTTTATTAGTACTTAGTCGTTAGTTAAATAGTTATTTAGATTAGTTTAGTATATTTAGGATTATCTCTTAATTTGTGATACTTAATATTCGTAAAATACTTTATTTACAGAAAGAAACTTAAAACTAATACAAGTTAATATTTACAAAATACACAAGAAACAGCTGAGCCATCTAAAGACCGTTACAAACGATCTATAGATAGCTCAACTGATCCAGATCACTACCAGTCGGAAGCGTCCCCAAGACGCTGGCGGAATTGCCACGCTGGATGGCAATGCTAATTCGCTGGGCCAAATAAGAGCCAGCTCTCGGGTCACGCGTCGCTTCGATCAGACGTCCTGATATCTTTTTGAAAACCCGGAGGGCCCCATACTTAATATTCTGAATAAATATTCCTCAAGATCTCATTGCTAAGAAAAAAAGAAAGTAATAAAAAAACACATTTATTTTGGCACAGCACATATTAATCAGAGATACTACAGGTTACAAAGAGGTAGGTAAGATACAAACAAGAGTAGGTAAGTAGTAACAAAACTGTTCATTAGTCCGTGTCATTGGGTCACTGGTTCTTTCTTGGGCATTAACGACTCAGAATATCAGGTTCGGTCATGAGCTTATACAAACTATCAGAAATACCACTTCAGCATTATCTGAATATCAAATGCAAAACAGATAATTTAGATCAAATTTTAGAGCATCATACCGAACGTTATGAACACAAACTATGTCCGTACTAAAGCTCTGCTTTCTCAGAAGCGTAGAACGTCAAATAACGATTTTAATTTAGCGGAGTAACTGGTTCTTTCTTGGTCATCCTGCATAAGGTTTGTGACCAGATTGAGGTATTGGTATCCATATCTCATCATCATCATTTCAGCCGTAGGACGTCCACTGCTGAACACGGCCTCCACAGATTTAGAATGTACCCATACTCACAACCCTTAGCATGTGGATTTGGCGAGCGCAGTTAGCTATCTTTGTAAAAATAAGGGATGCTGCTGCAAATTCCATTGTTTTTTCCCTTAGTCGTCTCTTGCGACATCCACGGTTAGATATAGAGGGTCTTATTCTTCAGCCTGGGCCACCATGGCCAGGAATCCAGGGTTGGTAGGTACATTATGATCGAGCCTATTCTTCACCACCACCAGGTTGAGATATGGTGGCCCTTCAAACGGCCAATGGCTATTGGTGAAAGAAAGGAATGAAGTGCGTGTCGTAGAGGCCTCGCCCATTCGTTGTCACAGTGACGAGCTTACACGCTTCAAAAATGTAAAATCTACAATGGAACGTCGTCATAATATGACGGTCATCATTTTGTTGAGAATCTAGGCTCAAACAAACAGCTAGTTATATTCTATAGCGGTCATTACCTAGAACATAGTATATTATGTAGATGGTACAGCCTAAATTCTAACCTAATTACCAACTGGATAGTGGTTATTAGAGAACATAATTGTATTACCACGTGGCATTGACGTACCAGACTCTGGACTACACAAGTTTCACTAGGCCTTGACTCGAAAATCCAGCACTCAGGCTAAAAATAAATATTGGTGTTATAATCATACCAAGCAATTTATTAAGTCTAAATCATCGAAAAACAAACAAGTCAAAGACAATTTATTAATACAAACTAAATAGCTTACGCCTGTAGCTTGAAATCACAGTTCAGAGGTCCATTAAACACCAATTAATAAATTAAGATAAATTGTTTGTAGATATCATTCCAACAGTAATTCTTCTTGATTATACCTCCCCTCCGCCTTAAAGAAGATCACAGCCAAATAACGTTATTTGTTTCAAATAGTGTTGTGTTCCTGCGATGAGTAAGATTGCCAGAGCTCTTTAGGGGGGGAGGGGGTTCGGGGTCGGCAACGCGTGCGTGATGCCTCTGGTATTGCAAGCGCTTATGAGCGCTTACGGCCCACCGGTAAGCGGTTACCGTAGCCTATGGGCTCACCATCGGCTCCGCACTGAAGCTCTCATCACATCACATCACAAACCATTTTGTGGAAAAGAACCATCGAAAAAAACGACAGGCATCAAGACGAATGTGTTGCCTGATTATCTTGGCTTGTTCGCGAGGAACGGTGTAGCTTCACCTAGTTTCTAAGACGTTTCAAATTGATCCTAGTGATTTTATTGAAATACTATTGACTTCATTAATGAATGGAGGAATTGACTGAAATCCATACGAGTGTCGTGGACCTCTTAATACTTGCAAGACTTGCTATTTTGAGTCCATTGGCTAGCCGCTCGACGCCATACGTAGAGGTCGGACGATCGACAGCCGCCGACGGCAAATGGATGAGACGAGGGAAAGTTAGACTCAATTGAGCTGATATATTGGGAGAGGGATCACTGAGCGGTGAGCGGCCGGCGTTAATAGAATAGATAATATAAATCTACTTTCATCTCGTAGGTGTGAGGTGTGGCACCCGGCCTTATTACATACATTTCGGAAGACGTCGATCATTTTAAAATAAATTATAGATGACAATGTATCGCACGCTTTTGATTGCGGCTTTAGACTATCAACACAGGCTACAGTTGAGATTGCGCTGAACGTAAGTCAGACAGTTAAAGCACAACAGTTCAAGACGGCAATACGATGCGGGTGCATTAATACTCACGCTTGTCGTGACTATCAATAGTGGAGAATTATTAGTATTCACTTATTTACTTCTTCTTTCGTGTCACTGGTTCTTTATTGGTCATCTAAAGATAAAGGCCGACGGACAAAGAAGCCCGAATCTGTCCCGATGTTTTGAAATCACTTTAGCGAGATGGGCAGCCTCTACCATGTTGTTTTTAAGTTAGTATACCTATCAAGATCTGTTACCCCCTAGCAGTTAGGAAGTAACTGGGGCCTAGCTCAAGAATGTTTAAACATTTGATTGCATTTTATTGCTAACTGTAAAGTTATAACGTTTTTTAATGATTTCAGTTGAGCTAAAGGCGCACTTTAATCCTTTGAGTACACTGATTCTTTCACTGACGGTCATAGTTCCGTCCTTCTCAGGGCCACCATACCTCAACCTGGTCACTGACCTAATACAGGATGATCACGACAGAATCAGTGACACGACAAACAAGCAAGCAAGTAATGATTTTGGTTGAAGCCTTGGCCAATTTTAGAACTATTCCAATAGAACATTGTTTAGTATTTTTAAACTTCAACTTCAAACATCAAGTTTGTAATATTTGTTTTTGTTTATTGACATAAAGTAATAAGTACATTGTATGAATTCCCTGACTCCTGAGCTAGGTAAGATAACCTGTGTTACAGAAGTCAGTGTCTTCTCCCATATAATGGTTATAGTTATGACATAAACAAGTACAGTATGTAGTTAACAGCTAGATTTAACTTGTAGATAAAGTTAATTTTTAAATTAGACTAAGGTACATACATACAGCAACCAGAAATTAAAGTTTAGTTTGTATATTTTTAGAGCATTTTAGCGGTCCAATGCTTGAATTAAAACATAATTCACACAAATAACGCAGGTCTGATGAAGCTATAAAATTATTAATGGCTCCAGGTCAGGAGATGTAGCGATACCAACAAAAACGGGGTCGCAATATTTGTGGGGTCAGCATAACTCACGGCAGATAGGCCTCGGAGAGATGCGCTGTCAGATTAGAACTAGATTCATGCTACGACGAAGATATCAACTTGATTCTTGATTGGTATTTGCCATTTATGACACGCAAAAACGATTTTTTTAGAATCTTCGTTACTTGCTTATCGTGACACTGATTCTTTCTTGGTCATCCTGTATTAGGTCAGTGAGCAGCAACCTGCTCACCAGGTATGCTCGCCTGAAAAGGGCCTTGGACCCTGGGTCTGGATGTAAGACTCGTCGTGAGGAAAATCTCTAGCTGAATTCTTCACTTGACTTTTTACTTCAAAATATCCCTTGAAAAAGTCAGAAAACGGAGTTAAAATTACTAAAACAAATATGCAATTGCTTAGGTCACTGCCTAAACACTCAACTAAAAATACAGAGGGGTAAGTATAGAAGTTTGCATTGTGTCTACTCTATGACACCGTTACGGCTGAACTGATATGGATGAGGGATAATTATAGCTCGTAACCCGGTATGACACACGCATAACAAGTCATAAAACAAAAACATTAAGGACATGGACCGTTCACACATAAAAAAAACCATAGTGAAAATGTATTGTTATTTATTAACTTCCAACAGTTATGTTGAAAGGAACGCAATAAATCTAAAGAAGCCACATACTTCATTAAATGCCTCTTGGAATAATGGAACGCTTTTATTTACTCCCATTAAGGAAATATATTTTGACAATATCTTACGTCGTATATTTCCATAAGCAACCCTTCAAATTGCATTATGGAGCCGTGTGCCGTGGAGCTGTGATGTATGGAGAAGTAACGGTTTTAGGCCTCGGCTATCTCTCTATCCTACTAATATTATAAATGCGAAAGTTTGTGAGGATGTTTGGATGTTTGTTGTTCAATCACACCGTAACGGCTCATCCGATTTAGTTGAAACTTGGAATATAAAGAGTTCTTTACCTAGAATAGCATAGGTATAGGCTGCTTTTTATGTAGGTACCACGCGAGCTAAGCCGCGGGCGGAAGCTAGTTGTGTTATACATGCGAAAGTTTGGATGGATGGATGGTTGTTTGTTTCCCAATCCTGCCACAAACGGCTGAACGTTTCTGAATGCAAGGCACAGAGATAGATTATTAGTCTGGAATAGCACATAAGATACTTTATATCCCGAAAAAATGTACCTACAGTTCATGTGACAATATTAACCTCATCATCATCATCATCATTTCAGCCGCTCGACGTCCACTGTTGAACATGGCCTCCCCCACAGACAGAGCAAATTATTTACCATGTGGGGGGATTTGCCCATACTCACCACGCTGGTTATGCGGGTTGGCGAGCGCAGTTAGAGCTATCGTTGTTAAAATGAGGGACGCTGCTGCCCATCCCCTAGCTTTTTTCCCTTAGTCGCCTCTTACGACATCCGTGGATAGGTAGATATGGAGGGGCCTATTCTTCAGCCGGGGCCACCACGGCCAATATTAACCTCAATATTTGTAAATCAATTCGGATGAAAAATCGCCGCTTGGTTCAGGTCCTAGTAACTATTTCTAATCTGTGACAACTACAGACGGACTAATGAACTAATACCAAAGTTTTGTTACTTCCTACCTACTTTTGTTTGTTTCTACCTACCTCTACCTAAGAGGTCAGTTAATAGGCGTGATTTTATGTACCTATGTATAATTCAAATGCCTTCTCTTCAGAAAATAACCTCCATGATTATAACTTGCGTTCAATTTTGTGCAGTGGCCATAAATTGTGTAGTTGGCGGACACCGATAACAGTCGATTTATGCGGAGCAACGCGACCCAGCGTACCGGGCCCGTGGACACCCTACTACACTCATTATGCTGTGAAAGGCCCGTTCTTTAATCATGAGTGAAATCTTGAGGGGAAATTCAAACTTAAAACTAAGAATATGGCACTTAAAAACTTCTTAAAAATTTCGAATGAAAATGGTCAAGTGCGAGTATTCGCTCATTTAGGCTTCCGTTATGTTTCTGAGAAAAAGGGTACTAACACACAGACAGACGGACAACAAAGTGATCTTATAAGGGTTCCCTTTTTTCCTGTTGAGGTACGGAACCCTAAAAAGAATCAAATTTTACATCATTCCTATGAAATGTCAGGATGCTGTCGATATGAATGGAGTGAAAACACATTAACGACTAAGAATACCAGGGCTAGTTATCGCTGAACCGCTTTCAATTGAATTCAGAATACTTAGGGATCGGGTATAGCATAATAGCTAAACATAATCAAAATAATATTTTGTAGGTAAAGTCAGTATCAAAGCGTTTATGAGTTGATTGACGTTATTAACCCCAAAGTGGATTCAAATGGAACAGTAATTAATGTAAAATTTACAGAACCCGTATGAAGTAATGATATTACCTAATTTTCTTTTGTCGCCGACTGTACCTTCAATTTGTAAATTATATGCAACTAGCGTTCGCCCGCGGCTTTGCTCGCGTGGTATCTTGATAAAAAGGGGCAATTTTGAAAAACCCTCAAATACGTATTTAAATATTTGACTTTATGAGTATTTGTACCAAGTTTCAGATAAATCTCTCCAAGCGTTAAGATTCTCCCATACAAACTAAAACATCTTATTAAACCCTGTTAAGGGGTAGTTTTAAAAAACCTAAAATTACAGTTTTTCCTTATTTCTATCATACATTATTTATAGTTAGTTTCAAATCAGTAGCTTCAGGAATACGATTTTTCATACAAACGTTTTAACCCCTTTTCACCCTCTTAGGAGTTGATATTTTGAAAATCCTTCCTTAGTGTGATGTGTTTGGCATATAAGGCAGCTACTTTCTAAATTTCAGCTTTATAGCTTCAGCGGTTTGGGCTGTGCGTTGATCGCGGAATCAGGCCTTGTTCTTTTATATATACAGATTATTACAAGCTCGTTTACAATGTTGTAACGTACCTCCATTAATTGTTTGAGAAAAGACATGAAACTTGTACAAGCACGTGTTTTAGATACCTACTTATTCATACAAAAAGAGTAATGTATACCTTTCATAATTTTCACAATAATGCCACAGTACTAAACGTAAAGCTGTACTGTACACAGCGAAAATCTCAAGAAGCATTTACCTAACCATCAACACTTCCCATTTTGAACTCTTCCTGTATATCTATCATCTTAAAGAGTCACACATCATTTAAAGGTAAATCTTATCAGAGTTGGCTAAACAGTACTCTTTTGAGCCTAACCTTGTTCGATCGGCACCACACTGAAACTTTACATTATATTTTGTGAAAAAAATCATCGAAAAAAATGCTAGGCACGCGATTAAGTTCCATGACTCACAAAAAACAGTGTATCATCCAGTAATACCATCCTTCAGCGGCATTTTATTCAACAAAATACACATTAAATATATCGTTTAAATATCGATAACAAAACAAACTGTGAATATTCAGATCCGCGCTCGGGTTAAATTTAACTAAAAACCCGGTCATTCCGGTGGATTTCATAAAATTAATGAAAGAAAAACACGGTAATTTGAATGGCGGACATCTTTGTTAGGCTGAGATCACAACGGCTCTAATTTAATAAAACGAACAAACGGAATATCTGGGACTATTCATGTACAGGATAAAAATATCAACACAACATTGTGAAAACAGAATGAACATTGCTGAAATAAAAGTTTAAGGTTCCTTTCCGTCCCCTCCAGTCCCGACGTGCACTTTCAAATGCATTCGTTACGAATAGCGTCATTTAATTAAAGTTTAATCAGAATTTGCTCTTGCGTGGCGGTTACGAGGACTGCACGATCCCAAATACATGAAAAATTGTTTATGCTAAATCTATAAATCAAAATAATTTCTGTTTTTTATTTATTTGAAAAAAAAACACAACCCTTATCTGGATCCCTTTTTTTTCAGTAATTCATTTATTGTTTGTGAATCAGGTACATTTAACAGTCATTTCATAGGACTAGTCTAGATCGCTAGATTCTGCCACTTTGGCGTACAAACATTTAATTAACATTTCAATTATTTAAGCATGCATTAATTTAGTTATTTGCTTTTATTACATCGTCAAAAATTAATATACATCCCTTATCCCTTATCTATACAGGACCACCATATCTATATCGAGTAAATTGTTTCCAATAACGCAACCTCAGATAAAATTTTTGATCACTTTATTAACATTTTGGTCAGTAATGGTATTTAAGTAGTATACAGAGATCCAATAAAGACGGTCAAGTGCGAGAGCTCGCGCCCTGAGGGTTCCGTACCATTGGTCGTGGGTTCGAATCCCGGTCGTGCACCAGTGGTCATGGTCAGAAAATAAAAATTCTAAGTGCAGGAATTGACAAACTTGTATTTGCGATCGCTCACGTAGTAATTTTATGATATTGACCGCAAATATAACTTTGTTTCCCAAAAAACTTTGAAATTCCTCAATTTCAGACTTTTCCCTTTAATTGTGTTACAAAAGCTCCTAGCATTTCAAATTTCCGAATTGTGAAACCTGTGACCTGAAAGTACCCTAGAGGTTTTACATTTTAGCCATTTCCATACAAAAATTATACATTCATTGCTTTATCTTTTTAATGGATTAAGCTAGAGCTTTGATTTTTATACCATAAGCCCTCTTGGGTCTAAGGTCTTGACAGACGGACAGACAGACGGACAACAAAGTGATCCTATAAGGGTTCCGTTTTTCCAAATGAGGTACGGTACCCTAAAAATGATCAAATTGTTCTTCCCTTATGTTTTATACAGTTTTCCTGTCCAGCCGTGACTATGGAACGGGATTCCGCGCGCGGATTTCCTCCACGATTTAACCGCAATATTTGTCCTTAATGTCTAGTTTGTTGAAAGCGGTAGATTAAAAAGTTAGTAAAGAGCACCCTGGCTGGTCCGAGGTGGCCATTATCCAACTCGCTTTGTTCCGATGCAAATTATACTTTGTAGTTTCATCTTTTGATCCTGGAACTGATTCTGATTTTATTGTATGACTTTCTATTGACTAATTTGAGATTATTTTGATTTTTGTATTGTGACTAATATCTTTGCATGTCGGTCTCCGACGAAGTATATGACACTATCTCCATAAATGTAAAAGACCATGTACCTATATATACTATACTTCATGCAAATAAAGCCATTCATTCATTCATTCATTCAACTATTCCTTGAAACACAAAATAGAACAAAATAGACCATCATTTGACGGAGCCAGGAACTTCTGCGGGTTTGTATGTTTGTTACCCGCGCGGCGCCGTAGCTGAAAATGGCTGAAAACGATTATACCATATAAAACAATTTTAGGTTATCGCAGACATATCGCCCCGGTACTGTATCAGAATCGCCTCAACTCGAGCCGTTCAGCAGGCTAGGGGATAGGCAGCAGCGTTCCCTATCAACAATAGCTTTATCTGCGTTCACCAACCTGCATGCCCAGTGTGGTGAGTTTGGGCAAATCCCCCCAAATGATTGCTTAGGTGTAGGCCGTACAAGGCCTGGTCGCGCTGGAAATCTATAGAGAGGCCTATGTTCAGCAGTGGACGTTTTACAACTGAAATAATGATGAAGGTGAGCTCAAGCCCACGACGACCTCTGGCGTAGCGGGTGAGAGGCAAGACCTGAGAGGCAAGTGGTGCACGTTCGATTCCCGCTATGGGACAAATGTTTGCATGATCTTAAAATATTTTTTCCGGGACTGAGTGATGTGATGGTACTCGTACTCTTTCTGATACCCACGACACAGGGAATCCTAGTGTGTGGTCCGGACTGTATATGTGTTGGGTGTTATTTATTAATGTATAATTATTATAACAACGGTGAAGATATAAAGCTCACCGGTTTATAGAAAACTAAAACAGATTAGCTTTGAATAGGCCAGTGGAGGCTCTTTTTTATTCGATTATATTACCGGTGGAAATCTTTTAAATTTTGTGTTCAATGCTCATTGAAAGTCAACTCTTTCACCAAAATGCGAAATAGTAGAGACAACAAAGGGTAGTAAGTAATAGCCGGGGTTCAGATGAAGCGTTCAAAAATACTAAGAAACCTTAGATGTTCAACCTGTGTTTAAGCATGACCGACTATTTTGGACAGTCGTTTAATCTAATAATATCAATGGAGTACCTCCGCTTTTCAGACAGAAGAAGTAACATTATTTGTTAAATAGTGTGTTCCTGCAGTGAGTAAGGTTGCCAGAGGGTTCGGGGTCGCAACGTGTGCGCGGTGCCTTTGCTGGTATTGAAAGCGTTCATAGGCTACGGTAACTACTTACCAACAGGTCGGTAAGCGTGTTTGCCACCTTAGTTGTATAAACGTAATGCGGCTCTGCAATTTAAGGTCACGACTGTCGCTGCTATTCAGGCAGGGCAAAGTTACGTCTTTTGTACGATTTAAATATTGTTGTTCGTAAAAAGTTTTGTAATCGAGAAAACGTATTCAAGACCCCAGAGTTATTCGGCGCGTTTCACTGAATTCTTTCAAGAATGCTTATCAGAAATAACTTCGAAGCTATTTACCGAACAACCCAAATGCTGGGGGAGAACAAATAAAATTAAATGTTTATACAGAGTGTAACTACACTGTCATCATCATCATCTGCCTGTAGAAGTCCATGTAGTGTAGTCTCCCCCAAAGAGTTCCACGTCGAACGGTCTTGATAGCCTGTTCCATACACCGACTTTTTGTATTTGTATTTTTTTTGTATTTATTTAAAACATTACGTCTATCATTACAGGTCAGACCTAATACAATAGAGTAGTCATCAGAATAAGATAAGATAAATCTAGCTAATTAACTAAATACAATGTCAATAAGTAAAATAATTCAGTAAAAATAATAACACATGTCAATAAACAAAACAAATCAAATAAAAAATACAACAATCAGATAGCACAAAAAAGAAAACCGTTAAAAAAAAAAAAAATCATAATACTTATAAGTCATACATTTAGTCCTGATTTGTAGCATAAAAAAATTATAATTATTTATTATAGCACAAATTAATTAATATAGCCCTTATGAACTCGCTCCGTGAACAGTGGAATACGTCAATGGTCGCCGCTACCAGATTTAGTGCTCGTATGGTGCGTGTCAGTGGTGCCTTGTTCAGCAGGTTCCAACAACTTCCCGCAACCTTCATAATGTTGCCTGGTATAGTAGAAATCCTTTCAAATCTCCAGGCGCTAAGATATCTGAGGAGCTATTAAGAGACACGACCCCAAACATTAGAAAGTCAAAGTCAAAAGGCATTTATTTCAATAAAATCACTAGGATCACTTTGAAACGTCTTAGAAACTAGGTGAAGCTATGCCTGTTCCTCGCGACCAAGCCTAGAAGAATCAGACATACACACACACACACACACACATACATACACACATACATTACACATTACACACACATACATTTTGTGTTACTCAGTTAGCATTCCATATGTGACAGCATCCAAGCTCATCACTGCTGAACAGATTACTAAACTACCTACTTATAAAGTAGCCTATATGCTATTCTAGGTAAATAACCAGGTATATCTATTCCAAGCTTCAACGAAATCGGTTAAGCCGTTACGGCGTGATTGAACAACAAACATCAAAACATCCTCACAAACTTTCGCATTTATAATATTAGTAGGATAACAGCATTATACTGTTTAGGTACAGTAAGTAGAGCAGCTGATTATTGGCACACCCTGTATATCGTCCGCCATCGCCCGGCGAGTTACATAAGAATGTTCATTTCGCCATTGCACGCAACAGACAATGCCGGAAAAAGCACTAAATACTTTAAGATATTTTTAGGACGACAAACTATTATTTCATATCTTCCAAAAATGAATTTTCATGCGCAAACACGTCTCTCCTATCTCTATATTGCTTCAAGTAATTACAATGCACCAAAACCACTTTCAGAATTAGAATAAACTAATAAAAAGTGGTTACTCTGAATATATATATATATTTTTTTATAATTAGTTTACACATAATAATGTGCTCTAATAATATTACAATCTAGCCATGCTGTAGGCTAATAAGTAATATAACATTGACATAATTTTTTACAATAACTACAACTAAGAATGTGTCCACTAACACTTTTCTTACTGTCTCTATTTAAGGGGAAGACACTTTGTTCTTGTGTTCTTGATAGGTAGCACTCGTTTGCACTTTCACTACATTACACTATCATTTAACACTATACTAGTTCGAACGGTTTTGTTCTTTTGAGTCTTCTCACTATGTCCGTGTTGTCGAGGAGCTGGATGGCCTCGACATTCACATGATGATGAAGCCTGTGTTCGTGGGCTTCTGCGTATTTTTTTATGACCTCGTCGACGTACTCGATATTTAGGTCCCGATGGAGGTCACTCTGAATATAAACGTAATACTTTATTCCCAGAGACTCCCTGCGCAATTACACATTCTGACTGCAAACTCGTATGAGGCCCGAGGCCTGAGGCCTGCTCCACTCTGTCGAATGCCACGTCGATTGGATGCGTGTTGCGTCTGTGATGAAGGATAAATTGTCCAGCAGAAGTTAAAGTGAGAAAGGAAAGCATACTTCGTATTGCTTCCCCATAAGTCGTGACGCGCGCCATCCTATCACGTTGTGTGAAATACATGTATTTAAAGATACCTATAAAATACCTATAAGATACCTATTTAAAGTATTTCGAAGATTCAAGATGTTTATTTTCAGAAATAAGTGTTACAGAGAGGTCTTAAAGCTATGAATATGGCACTTATAAACTTATTCACTCTTTTCGAGCATCGCAAATTATTGTTTTAGACGAAAGACTGTAAACTGTACTATATTTAGTAAATTTATAATTTTTTTGGATATACTACAGAAACAGGACTCTTTGAATATAAACAAAAAGGTTTCTACTTCAGATCATCATATGTGTAAATGTTTCTTCTGATTTTAACACAAATCATTTTACAGTTCGCTGATCAATTGTGATTATCATCGAAACTAAGGCTCGAAGATGAATGTAAAAAATAATAATAATTTGATACTAATTTCTATGAGTATAAGGGCTAGGTAACCCTTTCTAAGTGGAGTGGTTGTTTTCACTCCCCTCACAATGGCTGACTTTTTACAAAACTAAAATCATGTTTAAAAGCAATTGCGACGAACTTAATTACGTCAGTGTCTGATGTCAGTGAAAGGAGAGTGAAAGTGGAGTGGTTGTTTTCACTCCCCTCACAATGGCTGACTTTTTACAAAACTAAAATCATGTTTAAAAGCAATTGCGACGAACTTAATTACGTCAGTGTCTGATGTCAGTGAAAGGAGAGTGAAAAATTTCACTCCAAGTATTAAAAATAATAGAATAAAATATTTGAAGAAAGCAACAAACAGATAATTCAAACTAATAAACATAAAAAAACATGGTGGCAAGTTAAACAAAGGCTTGCAAGGTTCCGACAAAAGCAGCGTATAATTAAAGTGTAAGTTCCGATTGGAAACTACTTAAACAGAGCAGTAACAAGCTCCTTCACTCCTTTGCCGAAACTCAACTCTTGTCGAACAAAATACCTTAAGCCTTAGTTTTCTAATAAGCTGCGACCGTCACTGAGAGCGATTTATTTATTTTGCGTCACAAATTAAACAAATCATCATCATCATTTCAGCCGTTCGACGTCCACTGCTGAACATGGTATCTTTTTTTCTTTCTTTATTTTTTTTATATATACTTACTCTGGTCGCTTCTGTTTTTGCGACAATACTAAAAAGTTCTATGTTACAAAGTAAGAATCTGTAATTGGCAGTATGCTTAGTATATAATAGATATCATAATTATTCTAAAATGCTGTAGATTCTATTATCATAAATAAATAACAAATAAAATAAACCGTTGGGGATAGAGGTTCTCGAATGGCGACCACAAATCGGGTGACGGACGTAGTGTTGGAAGCCACGTTATATACCGTATTGAAAAGCGCTAGGCACATTAGCAGTTGCTAATGTGCCTAGCAGTCACCCATCCGTTTGGGGACCGCGCTGAAACCGACATATTATTAGTACGAACGACTAGGCATGCCACGTTAATTTAATCATTCACCACTATATTACGGTTGTCATTCTGACGGTAGCCGTGTTTAGGAAACCAAAGGTTTGCGAACTTTCAAGTTTACAGAGTTCCAAGAGCAGTGCCTAAATACTTAAACACTTTCTAAAATAAACAGAGGCGGGTAAATAATTTGTCGGAATCGATTTAAGGTAACAGCAATTTCACGCTCAGAATTTAATAAAAAGTAAGTTTTTGTAAGCAGCCATCAGGCAACGAATATTCGTTGCCTGATTTTGTGGCCTAGCTTAGTTCCAAAGAACTTTTGGAGGAGGGCACAGCGAAATTGTCTCGCTCGGATTTGGAGCAGCCCGCCTGGTACCTCCGCCTTATAGAAGATCGCAGCCAAATAACAATATTTGTTTCAAATAGTTTTGCGCTCCTGCGGTGAGTAAGGTTGCCATAGCTCTTTACGGCATCGGGTCGGCAACGTGTGCGTGTTGCTCCTAGTATTGCAAGCGTTCATAGGCTCCGGTAACAACTTACCACAGGTGGCCAATATAATTGTTTGCCACATGAGTTGCTTAAAAACAGCATAAAAGTTCAACTTCATCTAAAATACATAGTCAATGGCATGAACAAAGCAAATGTTGACCAAAACAACAAAGCTACCATTTTAAGAGTAGGTATTGGACCATTGTCTTATTTACTTACCCAATCAGAGCCTCAACAATAAACTATTTAGCCTTCTCACCCGAGGCGCTTGGAAACTACCCTCAAGTCACTGCTATCCGGCCACTACCCTTATCTGAAGGTAGTAACTATCCCCGATGTAATGATTAATCTTGTAGCTGTCACGTACTTGGGGTGGATTGGGATCTGTTTTCAATAGGGGTTGCGATTATGAGGTTATGTTTAACAAAGTTTGGATGGCCCTTTAGGTCGGGAATACACGTCAGATTTTCCATCCGATAGTTGGATCCAATGGTCTGAACCACCACGACGTGGCAACCAGATTATAAACACCAATTGCCTAGAGTCATCAGCAGGGCTCTATCTTAAAACATTATGACAGGCCTCATAGCTTAGTTAGTAGTAACTCTGCCTTCTGCGCTAGAGGTCGCGGGCTCGATTCCCGCACTGGACAAACATTTGTGACTAACACAGATGTTTGTTCTGTGTCTGGGTGTTAAATATATATCTATTATGTATATAAGTCTCTGGTACCCATAGTACAGGCTATGCCTAGTTTGGGATCAGTTGACCGTGTGAATATGTCCGGAATATTTATTTATTATTTATTTATTGGAAATATTTCCGAGCGGAAACTTCAACTTTTCTCAAATCTAATCAAATTGCGCCTTGCGAAAAATAAAATAAAATCGGACATTATCGAGTGATCCGGTAATCAGATCAGAAAATCGGACTATAAAATCATGTAGTCCCGGCCTTACAGTATCTCACGACACGTTTAAATATAATGTAACGTTTTCGAACAACATACGCCAATAAACCTGTTTGAATACCGATGCTGGCGCCATTTCGGGATTCGGCGAAAGTAAGCTATATACTATATAGCTATATACTAGGGGATCTAGTATAGCTAACTTTCGCCGAATTTCGAGCGTTAGCGTTATGTGACATTAGTGATTATGTGGCCCTAGCATAAGCGAATTCTCTTAGGAAATTATACGTTATAGTAATAATAATAATAAATAATAAATAAATATTTATTCATTACCTTAGTGCTAGGATTTACATTGCGGATTATTATCTAATTTAAGGTAAAAAAAAATACACTATGCCTGAACTAGGAAAACCTGTATCTCAGGCTGAAAAAAAGGCTAACATTAATAACTTAAAGTAGGTACTTATAAATATTCAAATAAATAAACTTAAAATTATTAAACTTAAAATCTGTATGATGAAATTAATATAATTTATTCTGTTTAGGGCTAACTATTTAACGTAGGCAAGCACGAGACTAGGTCTTTATACAAACTTACATCAATTTTCCTATTATATTACTTAAAACTAGAATGTGGTATAGTACGCTACACATACTTATGGTTCACTGTCGTGTCGCGACTGCAGAACGTTGGGTTCGTGTAAAAACGCTTGGCGAAAACCGCTTTCAATTGCCATCAAATCCGTCCCAAAGTCAAATAGATAGCCTATTATGAAGCCTTCACCTGAGGCCCTTGAACAAATAATTCACGCAAGCGTTACACTTACGATACGTATATGTCAAATAGCGATATGATTAGCTAATATTAGACTTTTATTATCGCATCGTAAGCGTAAAGCTATCTTGAATTATTCAATCTTGCGTCACTGAATTACATTACTTATTAGGATTACTTATTTATTACACGATTCTGAAGCATAACTTTAATAGTTGTGACTGTAACTTACGTCGTACTTAAACCTCAAAGTTGATTGTACATACTCTTCTCTTCTTTGCCGTGGTGGCCCCGGCTAAAGAATAGGCCCCTCCATACCTACCTATCCTCGGATGTCGTAAGAGGCGACTAAGGGAAAAAAGCTAGGGGATGGGCAACAGCGTCCCTCATTTTAACAGCGACAGCTCTAACTGCGCTCGCCAACCCGCATGCCCAGCGTGGTGAGTATGGGCAAATCCCCCCATATGATAGGAATTCGCTCTGACTGTGGAGGAGGCCATGTTCAGCAGTGGACGTCGTACGGCTGAAATGATGATGATGATGATGATGACTCTTCTCAGAAAACCTTTTATCAGTCGGGTTTGTTTTCTTCAAAAGATTTTTTAAATTCTTGTTTCTTTTATGCTTAGTTATAAAATCCTAGCTATACCTTCATTAGTTTTAATCATAGACAATTGTTCATCCAACACAAATTTCCAGAACAAGGGTTCTTATCGAGTGGTGACAAATCCTGGGCCAATATTGAACTAAGTCGTATCGAGAAATGTCTGCGAATAATCAAATCGTCACAGAGCAGGGCAACTAACAGAAAGGACACAACGAATTTTGAGTATAACTACGGCTAAACTAAAAAAGAAATTAGAGGGAGTAGTAAATGTTCAGGTATAATGTTTTACTCTACCTCACTTATTTGTATTAATTATTTCGAATGTTCCTATTTATTAAGGATTGTGCTTTATATTTTGTATTTATTATACCCTTTTATATAAATAAAATACAATGGTTATTAAAAAATGCCTTGCATATCAACAACATATCTCTTTCATATATTCCGTTTGTGTCCCACTGCTGGGCAAAGACGTCCCTATTCCCTTCAAAGCTCACGGTCTTTCCTGCTTTACAATAGAATAGAAAACGTTAATTTTGTTACCAACACAATCAGACTTAACATAACACAATACAAAAAATGCAATTCAACATCATGGTAACAAAAATGGCCATTACTCAGCATGTGCTAGGGCAGAGCAGTTCATACCAAACGCTGGTCCACCCACCGTGGTCGCACTTGATATGAGCGTGCAGTACTATTGCGATAGTGTCCTAAAATGATTAACCTACATTCCTATTAACTGGACTTGCAAATAACTAACTATATAAATAACGCTTTATCGTCGCTGTATGATATATGTATGTTCTTATAAGTTGACAATACAAGGTGTAACTTTGGGAGTACATAATATTTTGAAAAAACTGTAAAGTGTATTTACCTGCTGTTGAAATTTGTACTGTGCCACTTCTGAATTAATTCACGAATTAATCAATTTACGGTTAGTTAGGAATCTTTGGTGATGTTTACATAGAGCTTTTGATTTAAGGATGGGTTTCGAGCCACTTCTGATTATTTTTAGTAACAATTTCTAGAAAACTGCTGAATAAATATTTACATCATGCAAGTATTTGTTCCGCTAAAGGGATCGAACCATCCTTGTACGCCTCAGTCTCAATCACTCGCCACGCCACCGAGGTCGAGCATTGAGTAACAATAAAACTTACATACCTAGGTATAACTAGAATAGTAGGTAGGCAGACATGATGACGCGTCATGGCTTTGCGACTGTGTAAAAGCCGAGAGCGAGCCCTTCAAATCATAAAGTCACTCAGCTGTAATTACCGCTAACCCAACTAGTTCTGACCGTGCTGAACGTTGATTCATTCAGACACCATGCAAGCTACGCCTCGAGCGAATAGGTATCCAATTTGCTTATCAGATGAAATTCGAATAAGTTTTTATTTGAAAGTTTTGCAGACAATAATAGTGAGCCTTTCAGATGCAGCTGTTCCAATGAACGTAAATCACGTCAGAGTTTTCGAATGATTCAAAAGTTCGCTTGCCACGGAGCACGAGGAACCCTGAAAAATGCACTCAGACTTGAACGCAATAATGAAAAAAGGTTCAATAGTATGGAAGACATCGTCTCTGATTTCCAGTCCTCTTTTAGTTATCGTTATTTCTGCATTTCTCTTCAAAAATGCTGTAGAACTAAATATTTATTTTATTTTACTCGTGAATTTTAGCATCCACGTTCGTTATATACTTCTAAGTATGTACCTAAGTATGTAATTGTACCTTGGCTCAAATCTCATCTCACGTGCTGTGGGTTGAAGATACTACTGTCGTCGGCAGCTCTTGGCTTATCTGTCTTTACCGGAGGTGTATTGGTGAACTGACATTCCTGGCTACAAGATATTTAATGCTCGCTTCGCTCGCCTGTAATCTTCTCGTTATACACGCAGATAACGTCGCAGGCTACAGCTAGTAACCTATATATTAGAATACATGTGACAAGTGCACAAAGGAAGCCTCGAGGAGGTGCACTGTAATCCTTTCATTACACTGATTCTTCATTCGTTTACAGGGCCACCATACCTCAACCTGCCAGGCTATTGCGTAAGCGAAATGTATGATTTTATCAATTATAGCGACATTTGAAGTTATTCCAACATGAAAAGGAAGAAGCTAAGGTCTTGAAGATTTCCCTTGTCAAGTTTGGAACCTTTTGGATATTGCTAAGACTGTTAAAATTACCCCCAAAGTTACGAACTTCATTGCCATTACGCTTAGGCAATTGCACCACTGGTCACTTTCCTACAGGATAGCCTAGAAATAAATAAATAATCAGTGATACGATAAAAAAATGGTCCCCATTTGCCTCAGCAGTAAACCAAACTATTTTATTCAAATTTTACCTTAATGCACTGTTAATTAATGCACATTTAGCACAGGAGGGAAGCAGAATGGAAAATAATTTCACCGCTCGTTTTTATAAGCACTGTTGAAACTGCGGCGACCAGCTGCGATCCGTTAAAGTATTTCACAGTAAGTACCTACTTCCGGGTTAAAAAATAGCTGGCTCTTTACACGGCGGCACGTTACAGGAGTGTGAGCACCAGTTTTAAGCGATGTGGCATTGCTAGCGGGTCCCCACGATAAAGGCTCTGTCTGCCTAGTGTAGGGATCGTCAATACATCTAAATTGTTAGACCATCTCTGCATAAACACTCAACGATTCAATTACATAATTGGATGTAGTAGGTATTTTGATGTGTATTTTAATTGTCATCTAGGCTTTAATTCCAAAATCAAGAGATTATTATGCCTTTTAGGTATAGCCAGTTTTTGTAGACAGAATAGATTATCAAAAATATCAATAAAAATCGAGTGTCGGCAAACTAAAAGTTCCTGATTAAAATATTTCAGTAAAACAAGGAGTAATGCACGCTCCGTTGATTTAGGTATCATATCTCTGAAAACACGCCTAATTCTCAAGAGTTTTGCAAATATTTGAGTCCGTCCTGAACCAACAAAAATTGAGGCTGGAATTACTGGTCTCAGCAGTTTGAGCAAGCTCAGTGGCTCCCAACAATGGGCCCGCAGCGCGCGGGTTCTGTAGCCAAATCTATGGATGAAAAATGGGGTCAATTCTCTGTTATCGGGTGCAGACCGCTCATTCTGTGCGGCTTAGTGCGCGCAAATTTATCATAATAGTTTTTATGACCCTTTTATATAACTTCATTTGGATTCTTGGAATTATCTTTTATTATGGATATTAATATAAACCGCTTTGGCCTAGTGGGAGGTACCACGACTCTCGATACGAAGGTCATGGAAACTAACCAATGAGTATTTCTTATGATAAATTTAAGTGAGCTATTAACACGTTCTTAAAACGGTGAAGGAAAAGGCGATGGACTTGCAACCTGTCACATATGGAATACTGCAAAATGTGGCCAAGTGCCAAAAAGTAGGACATCTAAACATGTCCCTGGCACTAAAGCGTCCCGAGTGACTAAACAATTCCAACTGACGCCGTTTTAATAATCTAAATAAGATTTAAGGCTTTGCCAAATAGAACGCGTGCTTAGCGCGCGGTAGAGCGCTAGCTTGACGCCGTGCTTTGTACGATATGTACCTACGCTATGACGGCTCTGTTTGACAGCTAACACCGTCATAGTACAACACAATTCGATGCTTTAGCGCGGCCACACTCTAGCGCTCTGACGCGCGCTAAGTACGCGTTCTATCTGGCAAAGCCTTTATTATATGACTTTACTTTGTTTCCAGATGATGACCACAAAACGTTTATTTTTTGTACTGAGTAGAAACCTTTTTGACCACAATGCTGATTCTCCTCGATTGCTATAAAATAAACAAAACAAAACGCGTAATCTACACATTCGATTTAAGACCTCGATAACCGTGTACCTATTTCCAACCAAAGGATCATTCTAAAGATTGGATTCGTAAAATAAATCTCGTTGTTTTTCTTTTATGTCAACCTCTGAGAAATTGGGCTTATTTGTAGGGAAAATGGCATTTGTGAGTCTTTTTCCAATCTTACCCCGAGGCCCATATCTTAATCGTCGTGAGTGGAATTCAGAGCTGAAAATTTGAAAAATATTATCACTTTTATAACTTACTAATTATAATATGGTCTTTATGTAGTGTAAGTGGAGTGAAGACATAGTAATCGTCGATACGAAACGATTCGTCGTGAGTGGATATTCAAGGGGAATTTTATAGAAAAAACCATTTTGACAGCAATTTTGAAAAATTATATCAGTGTGTGAAAGCAGTGAAAAAATATTACAAACATAAAAAAATGTTAGTCATTATAATTTTTTCAGTGCCCACAGGAAGTCACAAAATTATTCATATACTCGTAAAACTGTCCAAAGAACTTTTGATACTGTTACTATCAGTTAAAATTAACCAAAGTTGGTAGTTCATTGGGACCCTAAGGCAATATTCAACTGACGTTATCGACTTTATGGCACTTTGCAATCAATAGAAGGAATTACGTGAGAGTTACTACTTGTACCTTCTGGTCTTTCTACACAAAATACGTAACTTTTTGGAATGGGTGTATTTTTGGCGTTAACTCGTTTTGCAGTAGTTTTGCACTCCCCGCTAAACGACAACACCAGACCCACATAGGATTCTTGTATCCCAGAACCACCGGGATGAATGTCAGGTATCGGGTCATTTTTTTGGTGGGTTCAACTCATAATATTATAGAGTGACAACGTAGCTGTTCATATAACTGAATAAAAAATCAGTAGTTATGTACTTATATCTAAAAAAAAAATGCGTCATAGCTATGGCGGTGCTTCGAGAGTGCTACGGAGTTCCTACGCAGCATAAAACTTTATCATTTCCAATAGTAGGCTCATTGTTATCCGTTCTAAAATTTTGGGCTAAAACGGTGGTGGGAATACATTTTAAGGAGTACACTTTCGTATAAGTGGCGATGGGTTTGCCGCCTGTCACGTTTTAAATACTAGCTTCTGAAAAATCAGGGCACGTGCCACATGTAACTCTTAGAAGTGCTTCTGACTACACTATTAAAGGCTACTTCTAGCCGATATGAAGTCGTAAGCCCATATGTTGTATTTTTTGTGATGATACGTAACAAAGAGAATTTTATTTTATTTTATTTGGGAAACAAACAGTACAATATTCCACTTAAACCAAAAACTTATAAAAATACACTAACCAGTAAAGTTTCCTCTATAAGATAAACAATAAAAGCAAGTGAACAGACTTAAAAAAACAACAAAATATTAACAAATATAAAAACATTGTTGTGTATTTTGTAAATATTAACTTGTATTAGTTTTAAGTTTCTTACTGTAAATAAAAACTTAACATAATAAAAAATAAAAAAACAAAAAAACATACAATTTAACCTTTTCTCAATAATGGGCAATGCTTTGCATAACTTCTTTGCGATACTTGGGCAGAGTAATGTTAAAAATATCAATATCTGGTAGCACATCATTATAAACCTCGCATCAACATAGAATATAGTAGAAATACGTAATTAGGTCAATGACATTCAAGACACCCACACGGGCCACTGAATTACTTCGCTAGGAGCGTTTCGTGGTATTTTGAAGCGGGACATTCTTTTTAATAACCCATTTATTCTCGAAACGTTCCAAACAGCAGATTTCCAACCACAAACAACCTCTTTGTGGCTTTAAGCCTGTATTTTACCATTTCAATTCAAACAGACCATTTAAAATACACTGTCAGCATCACAATACAGTATTGAGTCCCCGTTTCAAGTCTCCGCAAACTAAGCTTATTGTGTCCAAACGTTTCGCCAAAGGGAGACAGATCTCATGTCTTTTGCCGTAGGAAATGCAAGGAAATCGTGTGTCCATTTTACAACCTCCTAGTATTTTAAAGTTTTGTTGAAATGTCCGCCCCAGGACTGACAAGCGGTGCCAGTAGTGATTTTAAGTAACTGAAAATAATAATACAACTTAAATTTGAACTAGTAAGGTTGAAAGTTGGATAACGTGGGAACAGAAAGGTAAGCCGAGTGGTAATTGTACGCAAGGATTATTACATTTTAAAGAAGAATATTCGTTTATTATGGAACAGAACATGGTTACGTAAGGGTAAGTGTTACACCTCATCCGGGTATTCCTGTGCCGTTGTGATTGAATCGGTCGGATAGACTATATGGTAACATAATGGTTACTTAGAAGAACACAGAACCTTAAAAATCCTAAAGACATCATGACCTAATTTACAAGGAAAATTTTAAAAACGGCGTTTTTCGCCTATACATACATATTAAATAACTTAAAAAAACATTTTTGAGTCTGACTTTGTCTGTCTGTTAATTTTGAGCCCCCTTATTTGCGCTTATTTTAACCCCTTGAGCCCCTCCCCCTCTCAAGAGATGTAACGCGTGAGATAGAGCGGTTTGAAGTTTGTATGAAAAAAACATATTTTATGTTCATTGCTTGTCAAGCTATATGTTTTGTTCAACGATATTCGGTACAAGCTGAATAGCAAAGTGTTTGCAAATGCTCAATGTATGCAGACTACGAAAACTCGGTCTTTCATTTATGGTCGAGAGATAAAATATTAACATAAATTTCCATAGTTTTATAATAATTGGCTGCGATAGTTCTACACGGCCCTTCCGAGAGTGGACATGTTTACATGGAAAACAGATTGTGGCCGAATAAAGGCGCGGCCACGCTCCAACTCAAAGACTACGACTTATGCCGTTAAGCCGTGTTCAAACGACGTGCTATATGTCACCCAAAATTAATTTTAAAGTGATCCTTACGTCTTCTAAATAAAGTTAATTTTAAGTTTGACTTATAATTGCTTGTGATTTCGTTGATTGCGATATACGCACACCCTCAAACGTAATAACCAAAACTGTTCCATCTACCACTCACACTTAAGTATGCATTACGATATAAAACAGACGACATACGATTTTAAAACATGTCGCAGCTACCCCACTGATTTAGTTAAATTTTCTTCTTTTTCTCATCTCGTTATTTTGGAAAACCGATGTCAAAACATTTGTATTTGTATTTATTTAAAACATTACGTCTATCATTACAGGTCAGACCTAACACAATAGAGTAGTCATCAGAATAAGATAAAATAAATCAAGCTAATTAACTAAATACAATGTCAATAAGTAAAATAATTCAGTAAAAATAATAACACATGTCAATAAACAAAAAAATCAAATAGCAAATAAAAAATACAACAATCAGAGTGCACAAAAAAGAAAACCGTTAAAAAAAAATTTAATAATACTTATAAGTCATATTAGTCCTGATTTGTAGCATAAAAAATTATAATTATTTATTATAGCACAAATTAATTAATATAGCCCTTACGAACTCGCTCCGTGAACAGTGGAATACGTCAATGGTCGCCGCTACCAGATTTAGTGCTCGTATGGTGCGTGTCAGTGGTGCCTTGTTCAGCAGGTTAGTCCTACCGCGAGGCACTGCAAACAGAGGCGGCCTTCTGCGCCTCCCCACGAACTCGTCCGGTACGCACAGCTTCATCATCTCCAAGATGGTCGGATTGGATATGATCCCCCGGAACACCCTTACCACATACAGCGCAAGTGCCATATCCCTCCTGATTTCCAACTTGTTGTATCCAACCATACCCAATACGAATAAGGTTGGATACATCAAGGGATAGAAAGGGTAGACGCCATATCTCTTCCAATATAGGTATCGGGTGAATTTGTTCTGTATGCGCTCCATCATGAGACTATATTTAGCTTCATGTGGAGCCCATACAGAAGCTGCGCTTTCCATCTGGCTTCTGACCAGGGCATCGTACATTGCTGTTAGAGCCCTAATGTTCGAGAACCCGTTCGCTCGTCGTAAAATGAATCCTAGAATTCTATACGCCTTCTTACAAACGTTAACAACGTGGGCTCTGAACCTTATGTCGGTATCCAGTCGAACCCCAAGATCCCTCACCGATTCCACACGCTTCAACTGCGCTTCTTCGATCTGGTAGTTGTAGTGAAGTGGGGCGGTTGCTCTACTAAATGTAATTATGGAACATTTGTCCACATTAAACTGCAACTTGTTTATCTGGGTCCACTCCACCACCCTATCCACGTCTTGTTGAAGACGTACGCAGTCTCCTTCTTCCTTAATCGGCAAGATGTTGAAACTACTGAAAAATGCAAGCATTCGGCTGACCTTTGCGTAAAATAAAATTTATTTCTAATTCATTTCTATAGTTACGTTACTAGTAACGTAACTATAGAAATGCAACTCCATACCGACAACATTCGCTAGCTTAAATTCGTCATCGCACGCTGTTGTAATTTCTTTTTTCATTATAGTTTAATAAATCGAATAAAGTGAAACATGCGGCATAGTAAATGAGCGAAGAATCTCGATCGATCCAGGCATAGTGGATGAATGAAATAGGGGATTAAGTTTCGATATGTGCTCTCACTTTGCAAACGTTTGCGACACGACAGCGCAACATGCGACAAGATGCATGGGGAAGCAAATTTATGAAAAATACACTCTCTTTTCACACTCCTGCAAGATTATTAATTACTACGTATATTATGAATTATGATATACCAGTAAAACACCCGTAATTCATTAAGAGGATACAAAAATCATAATAAATTGTCGAGTGGGCGGAGTGAAGAAAGTGACAGCGCTATGTACTGTAATTGAATGCGGAAAGAGATAGCAAGCGTTAGAAGGCGCTCGAAAGTAATCGACGTAAACGAAATATAAGAAAATATCGATTATCTCAAAAACTATCTATTTTTTTTTTTAAAGTGTCTTGGATTAAGGTACCCAATGCTATTGTCTAACAAAATATTTAAAAAAAAAGTTAATTTTGTAGATAGTCTCAGAGTATTTTCGAAAAAACTGTTGCAGAGGACACCCAACTTCAAAAAATAAATCTATCGAGAAAAGTTTTACCAATCGCGTTTTTGTCTTGGATTTACGTAAATAAAATGCTCAAGTTATCTTTGTCATAAAAATCAAAACTGTCCGTTTTGCGGTTATTGAGAAAACACAATTCAAAAATCATAAAATAATTAAACCCTCACCTTAATGCTAGTTTATTCATAGATACGGCATACCACACAGACAGAAGGTGAAAATGGAAGAGAGCTAAGATCGGACGATGAACATTTATAAGAACGATGCGTTTAGTATCCCACATATATACCTCCGCCTTACAAAAGATCACAGCCAAATAACATTATTTGTTTCAAATAGTTTTGTGTTCCTGCGGTGAGTAAGGTTGCCAGAGCTCTTTAGGGGGGAAGGGGGTTCGGGGTCGGCAACGCGTGCGTGATGCCTCTGGTATTGCAAGCGCTCATAGGCTACGGTAACTGCTTACCATCAGGTGGGCCGTAAGCTTGTTTGCCACCTCTGTTGTATAAAAAATAAAAATAAAATAGCCTTTCTATACCTTGCTACTTTCATGTTTGACTGTTTGTGACGCAAAATAAACGTTTTATTCTTTATTTTATATTATATTTTAATCCTATTCGATGTCGTTTGACCTTTTGATAGGCGTTGTATTATGGAACGGATGCATGAGGCACCGTTTCATACCGCGGTTAACGATCTTGAATTATGTATTAAGGCAGATAAGGCTGATATTGATATAGCAAGGCTAGATCTACAACATAGCTAAACTAACTATTAAAGGTAGAGTTAACTAAGGTCGTCGTTAATATTCCTTAGTATGCGTTCGATTTAGGGACATTTCGGTATTTATTGGTTTAAACAAAGGTCTCCTTCATTAGGATTCCATAGCGGGAAGTGGTCCGCCTCCATCCACCGATTACCCGTGACCTTTATAATGTCAGTTCATCCAGTGGGAGATTTGTCTTCCAGTCCGTGGTCTTTATAGTGGCAAGTCCAAATGGACACCGAATTTCAACGTTACAAAGGATTTATGATCGATTTGAAATAGTGAGCTACGTATTTCGTAGAATCTTGGAATCCAATAAGTCGAAATGAAATTCTGTTAGGTTGGCTGTCGGATGTTGGTTTCAAATTCATGTGTCTTTTGTGTGTATTTTCATTTCCAGAAGGTTTCACCAACCCTTTTCAGAATTAGTGGTGACAGCAATATCATAATTAACGGGGTCGTCTGCAAAAACAATTATTATTCCATAATTTCCACTAAAACGGGATGGTTTACTATGATTTGAGAATTTCAATTATCCTGATATCACGATACTAAATTATCAAAAAAATTATATTGCTTTCAATGCTGGCTTACCTTTCATTATCCTTCATAAGGTCAATGACCAGGTTAAGGTATAATATAAAACTGCTAAGTTGCTGGACCGACAGTCGAGCATCGTCGCAGAGTAGCCAGCCTATAGACTGGCCTCATAGCTCAGTTGGTAGTAGCTCAGTAACTCTGCCTTCTGCGCTAGGGGTCGCGGGTTCGATTCCCGCACTGGACAAACATTTGTGACTAACACAGATGTTTGTTCTGTGTCTGGGTATTAAATATATATCTATTATGTATATCAGTCTCTGGTACCCATAGTACAGGCTATGCCTAGTTTGAGATCAGTTGACAATGTGTGATATGTATATATATGTATTTATTTATCGGTCTTAATCAGGATTAGCTGTTAACAGCGACTTCATCGACATTTATATGATAGCTAGTACCTCATAATTTAACCCCCTAACTTTGCCCATGCTAGGGATGATTGAAACACGTATTTCTTTTTTTCTTACCATAAATCCTAACTTTTGATCCTTACAGCCGTTTAGTCGTGAAAAGGTAACAAACAAACAGAGATACTTTCACATTTATATTAGTATGGATAATGAGGAACTCGTTATAATAAATTGCCGAAATAATGATGCGCCACCACCGCTACATAAGACCATTAAGAATAACAATGGTGCCATGTTTAAGGGAATCCCAAGATTTCAGCGATGAGCAATCTTCGTACCCTGCATCAGACACTTGGGCACAGAATACACAATAATACTTGACCTCTTGCCTGATTATATTACCACGACCAACGAATTTACAGACTTAAGGCATTAAGAATACGGTTGGAAGTTCAATATTTTCGTAGCTAGGTCTCCAGAATATCTTCCCGAGAGCTTATTAAGTAATTTACAACAGCGACTAATTGTGTAAATGCGTTCTTGGCGAGTCGTCTCTCGGTGGAATTGCGCTCACAATTGGCTTTATAATTTATTCCTGTGATGTATTGTCGGGAATAACAAAATTTTAAACCATATTAAACAGCTACATACCTAGATACTTACCCTAGTATTCTAAATCGTTAATATGCTTTCACTTTACTCACACTAACAGCAGCTTGACATTACTTCTTAGAACAAGCTGTTAATTTGACGCTATTTAAAATGCTACAGCCTATGATTCCCTGTATCGAGAGGAAAGTATCAGCCAATATTTGCAGATAATACAAACAGTATCTTGCGCACGTACCTTGCTTGCGGGGTACCGAGATTGCGGGGTGGTATTATTTGGTGGTAATAATGATATTCTAAGTAAAGAACTTTATCTATTCCAAGTTTCTAATAAATATAAATATTCCGGACATATCACACATTGTCAACTGATCCCAAACTAGGCATAGCCTGTACTATGGGTACCAGAGACTGATATACATAATAGATATATATTTAACACCCAGACACAGGACAAACATCTGTGTCAGTCACAAATGTTTGTCCAGTGCGGGAATCGACCGCTAGCGCAGAAGGCAGAGTTACTACCAACTGAGCTATGAAGATTAAGAAATATTTATTATTTATTATGACTGTGTTCTCAAGTACTCACATAGCACATCGTGCTTGCTTGCTTGTCGTGTCACTGATTCTTTGTTGGTCATCCTGTATCAGTGAGCAGGTTGAGGTATATTGGCCCTGAAAAGGGCCTATGACCGTCGGTGAAAGAATCAGTGTGGTGAAAGGATTAAAGTGCGCCTCTTAGAGGCTCCTTTCGTGCATTCGTACATCGTGCTAAAAACACCAAAAACTAAAGAATTCCACAGAGATTGAAAACCAGTGCTAAGACCTCTACCATTTACCCGATCGATCATGACAGCGTAATACCCATTGTCACAGCCTCGTGTGAAGAGCCGTAACCAAGCCATGACTAATGTGCCATCAACTCGTATCACATAGTAAAACCTCATCCGTACTTACTCAGTTCTTACGCGAGGCCTCGCAACTGCCTGTAAAATGAGGAGTGACGGCGGAATTTCAAATTTATTGCCTCGTTTAGGCCCGTATTTCTCTCTAAATCTCTACCTCTTACGCCCTCTACGTGGCTTGTGCTATGAATACGGACCTTAGTTGACCTAGGTCTATGTCAATTCAATATGTAAGCCTGTTTGCCTCTGGATATATAAATGTTTATAATGTATTGTTTGGATGTGATGTATGTATCGGACCGCAGGCGCCGTTTCTAAGACGCTCTTTTTAGAGAAGTTATTACAAAATCTATACATTACGCTATTAACGTTTAAAAACCTCTTTCAATACTTGTTTACTTAATAAGTATTGATTAAATAAATAAATAAATAAATATATTCCGGACATATAACACACGGTCAACTGATCCCAAACTAGGCATAGCCTGTACTATGGGTACCAGAGACTGATATACATAATAGATAAATATTCAACACCCAGACACAGAACAAACATCTGTGTTATTCACAAATGTTTGTCCAGTACGGGAATCGAACCCGCGACCACTAGCGCAGAAGGCAGAGTTACTACCAACTGAGCTATGAGGCCAGTCGATTCCTTTGTTACGTTCTAAAAATGCTGCCGTTACCTGTCAAATAAAATTTCTCTAAATTAGTTTAGGATACTTAATCGACGCCAATGTCTGTACTTACTCGTCAGACCAGACATCAGCCACATACTTATAATGTGCCTAGGTACTATTAGTGGTAAGAAGTCTTCTTATTTTTGTTCGTGTTTTTTGTTTTCTATTTCACAAACTCGTTATTAATAGCTAAGCTTGTTTATAGCAGTTACTTATAACTAATTTATTATGTCCGGCTGAAGGTATAGGTATGCCATTATACAGGTTTATCCTAGTTTATATATCTATGTTTTCCCACATGCATTGTTTTAATTTATAAGTGATACATGTATAATATCTTGCTCTGTAACGTTTGTTGTGAAATAAAAATTATTAAATTATTGAATTATTAAATATTCAGTCAAAGAACCAACCTGACCTAGACAAGACAATCCTACCATCTTGTTAATAAGTAAACATCTTGAAAACATTGAAAAATTCACAAGACATCTCGCTTCTTCACAGTCAGTGCAAAACGCAGTGACAAAACCTCCTGGGCCTATAGCCTGTTATCTGTTAACAGGCTATAAAGCTGGTCTATAGTGAAGCCACGGCCCTCTTTAAACTTGTAATGTAAATAGAGTTGACAGTTGTAAAGCCCTTTAGTACCTTTTAGGAATGATGGCTTGAATAGGCGTTGGAATTACAAAAGTTCATGGAACATTGAAATATTTACCGAGATGAATTTGTGAGAGATAACCACTGATTCTTTCATCACATTAGTTCTTTCGATAATAATCACAAGGCTTTGATTCACACAAAGAGGTACGAAATGAAGAATAATTATTTTTAAGTACTCCGCTTTGTTTTAATAACTTACACGTATTACCGCTGATTTTATATGTTTAAGTAGGTTTTGTATGTATTTGACGACCCCGGAGGTGCAGCGAGCGAGTTACTAGCTGAGACGCAAGGGGTGCGGGTTCGATCCCCCACAAACATCCATCCTCCCTCACAAACTTTAGTGTTTATAATATTAGTAGGATAGGATGTATGTATATTAGCAGTTGACATATTCATCCTGTATTTCGCCCATTTTTGTAACAGAGATGAAAATTACTAGATAGTAAGCGCCACGAAATACTCCCTACATTTATGAAACTTATCAACGGGGCCTTCAGTACAAGGGGCTAGCACTAGTTATTGAATCCATTGCAACCTAGAATTTAACCATAAACGTTTTAATGATGAAAAACTATACCGTATATATAATATTACTAGGAAGTAGGATATTAGTAGGTCATTCATTTTGTTTGTCTCGCGCGGATGTCGTAAGAGGCGACGAAGGGAAAAAAGCTAGGGGATGGGCAGCAGCGTCCCTCATTTTAACAACGATAGCTCTAACTGCGCTCGCCAACCCGCATGCCCAGCGTGGTGAGTATGGACAAATCCCCCTACATGATAAGAAAGATCAGGGGATGATGATGATTCATTTTGTTTGTATAATCTTACGATTTAGGTAGGTAAGTGTATAATTAAGTTACATTCATTTTACATCGGACTGAAATCAATGTGTGCTTTGCAACGGGCTCGCCAGCGATTAGATAAGGTGCCAAAAACCGGTGCCTGCTGGTGTGCCCGCGAAAGGTACACACTTACACAATCAGGAGACAGGAACGGTGTAATTGTTTCGTTAAGACGTGAAACGTGTTAATTTAACGCCACCACCGCTGCGCATGGCTGGCTCACTCTGAATCTGCTTACATTCGAAAATGAGCTTTATCGCTTTGTTTTAAGAACGCAAAAATTACCTGCTTTGTCAAGGATCCTGAAAAGTCAATCCTAATCTAAACTCATTAATATTATAAATGCGAAAGTGCGTTTGTTTGTTCTTTTTTCACGCAGCAATGGAGCATGGGATGTTATGCCAGAGTAACAATCCCTGGGATAACTCCCTGGAAAACAGGCTTACTCTAGAGTAATTAGTCATTTTATTCTATGGATAAGACTTATACTAGTTTGGTCGAATCCACCCTAAGGTGGCAAACTAGCATACGGCACCTTTTGGTAAGTGGTTTCCGTAGCCTTTGAACGCTAGCAATACCAGAGGCATCAATGTCAGTGAATTGAATCAGTGTAGTGAAAGGATTTAAGTGTGCCTATATGAGGTGCCTTTCGTGCACAAAAAAGCTGGTACAGACACGCTCGCATTTGATTGGCAGAGATCATGGTCCCTATCGAGACCTCATCATATCCCTTCCCTTGTCTCACTCCATGTGGGGCCGGCACAACATGGTTTTCTCTTCCACTCCCCTCTGCCAATCAAATGCGAGTCTAATGCTGTAATTAGCTATTCTTCAACATCTTTTACCATGGATTCCATTTACCATTTACTATGGGTCTCAATGGAATTCATATACACTCACACACTGTACACTTTCACAGTTTACTACATTCACACACACATCTATATTACTATATTTCATATATGTATGCTGTTTGTTTATAGTATTCAACTTTATGATAAGTTACACAGTTGCTTAAAGTGTTTCCATTATTTATGTTTTTAAGTCCAGCGCGACCAATCTTCCTCTAATTTTATCTTCACTCCATCCAAAGGTTGTCTGGAAGAAATCGCTTTTTTAGCGATAAGACCGCCCATTGTACATTTATGGTCTTTTGTTTTAGTTTCTGTTTTATTTTGTATTTTTCAATTTGTAAGGTGTACAATAAAGCATTTTCATTCATTCATTCATTCATACTCGTTTGAATTAAATGTTTTATTATTTTTGAACTCCTAGAAAACCTAAAAATAGACCTAAGCAAGAGCGAGATCGCCTATGACAAGTATTTCTTACTCAAAAGGTGATCTCATAAATGTATAAAACTGTGTAACTTTTGAAAAGCATTAAAAAACATTTATTTATTATTATTATTTTACCCAATCTCGATATGGGGCCTAGTAGAAGTAAAGCTTGTGTATGTTCATAGTATGAGTGTCTCTGTGGCCCGGCACGGCGCAGATAGTATTCACCGCTGAGATAACGGAGACAAAGTGGGCGGTGTGCCCGGAGGTACGCCACAGCGTAGCCAGAAGCAGTGGCCCAGTAGACCAGGTCGTGTTTGTTGCCTGATTCTTCTTGGCTTGGTTGCGAGGAACAGGCATAGCTTCACCTGGTTTCTAAGACGTTTCAAAGTTATCCTTGTGATTTTATTGAAATAAACACACTTTGATTTGATTTGAAAGTAGTTCATGCAATTAAAAATGGCAGTAGAGTCGGGTAAGTAGAGCTTGCTACAACCATACAATACAAAAGCCACTTATAAATGGGCAAGATGCGATGCAATACGGCGGTGATGCTAAGTTTTTAGGGTTTTGTAACACATAATGGAAAGTCAAAGTCAAAACGTGTTTATTTCAATAGAATCCTTAGGATGACTTGGAAACATCTTAGATACTAGGTGAAACTACGCGTTTTCTGACTGACCTCATAGCTCAGTTAGCAGTCAGTTAGTAGACCTCTAGTGCCTTCTGCGCTAGAGGTCGCGTGTTCGATTCCCGCACTGGACAAACATTTGTGACTAACACAGATGTTTGTTCTGTGTCTGGGTGTTAAATATATATCTATTATGTATGTCAGTCTCTGGTATCCATAGTACAGGCTATGCCTAGTTTGGGATCAGTTGACCGTGTGTGATATGTCCGGAATATTTATTTATTTATTTATTTCTTCGCAACGGCTGTCCTAAAATCACAATCACCAGAGTCAGCCATACCAAAGACACAGTATTTTTGCTAGTATATTGTCTTTGGCTTTACTTACGTACTTTCCTACGCTACACCGGTAAACAAAAGTAAATAATGGTTGGTCGCTTTGCGACCCGCTTCAGGCCTCGGCCTTAGTGACTGTGTGCTATTCTGCGGCGTACCTTCCGCTGCTAATGCCACCTGTACTTGCTAGATAACACTAACTATTGTTAGGAGTAATGTATGTTACCTAATTTACAGATCTATTCGTACCATTGCTAGTGCGAAGCTTGCCTAGTCGTTCATAGATCAGCTAGGTTGGCAATCAAAGTCAAAGTCAAAAGGCATTTATTTCAATAAAATCACTAGGATTACTTTGAAACGTCTTAGAAACTAGGTGAAGCTAGGCTAGGCGCCTGTTCCTCGCGACCAAGCCTACAAGAATCAGGCAACAACACACGGCTTGGTGCCTATCATTTTTTTCGATGATCCTTTTTCACAATCTTCAGCGCGATCAGTAAATGGATGGGTGACCGCTGATAGCAGGGGTAAAAGGGGTTTTGCAGATTTTAGTGAAAGACCATTGTGGCAAAAAGATTCAGTGCGTCAGAAGCTCTTGTCAAAAGAAACCTACATGTCTTCCTTTTCGTTGTTTCAGCTTGGTTTCGTTCAAAGGAGGACTGCTGACAGATAATCAAAGAATGATGAATAGCTACTTACAGCTTCGAAAAGAACTTCTGCACAACCATTCATTGACATTCAATTTTTCATTTACAATGCAAACAGCACGAAGGCAACTCTAAAGTTGAAATTTGAAAGAGATTGATCTTAATGTAGCAATTCAATCGCCCGGCAAGACCCATCAGCGAACCAAAGCCCATCAAACTCCCAAAACTTTCGCATTTAATAACGAAGAACAGGATTTCTCTGGTAGAAGCTCTCAGTAAGATACTCCGCACAAGCACTTATTACGACGTATGGCCGTAATTTCCGGCTCGCAAGATGGCATTATACCCTCTTTCCGGAAAATAGAAAATGTCACGTTCCCCTAATTTGAGCGTATCTATGCCCTTCGAGCCTACGCGTTACAGTTGCACAATGATGTAAGTACACCGTGAGGATCTGTTAATCTAAGCGGACGTAGTATAAAGTCCGCCATTAGGCCGGTCGATCAACTATGAGCTTCAATAATGATCAGTATCTCACAAAATTTTAGAACTCTAATAACTTTCGAGAATAAAGTTTATCGAATGGTGACCACGAGCCGGACGACACAGGTAGGCCCTCCACTCGCTTCACACTAAGTGATTACGTTGTGAATATAAGAGTGGCTTTTGTTTGCTTGACGTTCAACGTCTGCTGATAAATAATAGGCTTTATAGCTACAAGCGAACGCCACTGCAAACACCGTTGAAGGCACAATAAAAGAGTATGTTCCCGGTCCCCAGTACCTTTCCTATCCGCTCGATAAGCAACAATGAACCCCTATTTTCAAATGTCAATTTTGTCCGCTAGATGTGCACGAGCACAGTGAGCCTCTAGTGAGCTAAGAAAGCGCCCCCTAGCGGGCTCGGAAGCGTGTCACGCCACTGGATAATTCCATATATCTGGGACGTGCAGAGAATCATACACTCGAGACTCCTTGTTTTGTTGATGTGTTTCAGGTGACAGGTGTTTGTACTATAAATACGAACGAGTGTGAATATGACTCATGTCTCGAGGCTTCTGTACCTTTTTGTTCTAATGATTTTATGTGTTGCTCAAACTGCAAGTCAGTAATGCGGGTATGCTTGTGTCCGGTTCGAGACCACCTTCCCTTCACCAGACTGACCAAATCCAGGGTGACTAAGAAGTAACCAGTGATACGAGTAGCTAGAGCAAGCTGTCGTCTGCGATCAGTTGGTAAGCTTTGATTAAGGTGGCCTTAAAACTCTGACAATAGAGTCTTACTTACTTTATCGAGTTCGTAATTAATGAGCTATCTCTACCGATGCAGCTCAGTCGTTACAACGATATAAAAACTATCATCCACACAAACCAAAAAAGTTTCTAAAAGAATCTGTACCCTGTTATTCAAACGCCCGAAACGAATGATCCACGGTTTTTATATCGTTCTATGTAGAAAAGCCGAAGATCAACCTGAGCACACCCGAGCCGAGAGTTACCAGAGTTTTTGAATAAGAAGGCAGAGATTTAATAATCTGGAGGATGTATCCCCTCCACTTACATTGCTTAAAAGTTGTCCGAGTCTGTCTCCCGCTTGGTATTCATAACTCCGCCGCCAACTGCGTCAAACACAATTCTAATTTAAAACATTGTGCTCGCAGAGAGATACAAGATGGAATGGTCTAAGCTAAAACGTAATGTCATTCTTTTTTAACAGCTTCTGACTTCTATGCACAAAACACTAATATCCCTTCTATGGCTGCGTCTCGTGTGCAAAGTATTTCAAGTCAAAATACACATAATTTTGACTTGAAATACTTTGACCTAATTTGACCCCTAAACAGCAGATTCAATGAAAAATGACGAATTTCTAAGAGTTTATTGCCAATTGGATTTTTCATTAGCCCCTTTTGGGATAGCATACATAATATTATGAATCACGTTGTGTGTAGTGAACTGTCCAAATAAATGTGATCACAACTGTTTTTGTTTGTTATTTGTTTCAGGACGTCTGATTGAAGCGACGCGTGACCCGAGAGCTGGCTCTTATTTGGCCCAGCGAATTAGCATTGCCATCCAGCGTGGCAATTCCGCCAGCGTCTTGGGGACGCTTCCGACTGGTAGTGATCTGGATCAGTTGAGCTATCTATAGATAGTTTGTAACGGTCTTTAGATGGGTCAACTGTTTCTTGTGTATTTTGTAAATATTAACTTGTATTAGTTTTAAGTTTATTTCTGTAAATAAAGTTTTTTAGTTGTATGTATAAATTTACTTGTCTATCTTGTTCTATTTCTCCGGCACCTCGGAACAGATTGCGAGCCAACCACACTTGTACTGCAAATTAAATTTTCTTTTTATCGTTGTCAACTGCGGGTAATACTTATTACTGTACAACATGTATCGAAACGAGTGTACTATCCCGTAACGTGGCTTATTTTATCAAAACAAAGACAAAAAAATTTACAGTTTAATATCAAAATTTTCCTTTTATCGGAAAATTTGTCGAAAATTCGTTTGAAAGTCGGTGAATGGAAAAGGCCGTTCGTCATGGAACTTTTTGGGGGAGACCTACATCCAGCAGTGGACTTCTATAGGCGATGATAATTCAGTGGAAACTGGCTCTAAGTGTAATAAATTCTACTGGGTTTTGTTGTAATTATTATTCTAATTTGTTAATCTGTTATAATCTCGCGTCAGTGGGTATTCCTTTCTAAAAAGGAAGCTGAATTCACGTTCTTTTATTGTCTTCTAAATTAGTCACAGAAATAAAATAGTGAATTCAAATTCTCATAAGGAAAACCAATACGTTCTCGATACAAGGGTATCAATTCATATGCCATCCACGAACTAACTGTTGAACCACACATCATCGCACGCGTCAGTACGGTGCGATAGTCTCATAGCTGATGATCGTTTATCACATCGCTTGGTTGAGATACAACTACAAATAAATTAGAATTTTATTATGTAGGTAATGCTGAAACGTGCTATAATGTGGTTTGATCTTAATCTTCTTTCGCCAGCCGTCAGCCACTTCCGCTGGCTGCCATTAGGTCTCCGGATATTGGCGCCAACACGTGACTGTCTCATGAGAACTGTATTTATTCATAGCTCTTACCACCTCGTGATAAAGGCACGTTTTGATCAGCAATTTTTCGTAGAGAGAGTTGAGAAAGTGGGGTTACAGAAAGGAATTTGAATGTTATATGTGGGATGGTAAGGTTTATTTCTGAATGAAAGAGTGGGAAGACTCAGTTTGACCACAGCTTAGCAGAGAGGAAAATGAGTTTTCCTGGAAGGTGGTAAGGTTGAATTTTGTATTTCAGATGGAGAGTATATATGGATTATTGATTTCGAACTGAGTGTAGGTAAGATTTATGCGATGTTACTTGCTTATAAAGTTAGAAGCGCAGGATTAGTTTAGGATTTATGCTGCGAGAACGTTATTCTACAGCTACAGCCTAGGCTTCCCAGGGAGTGACAGCCGCCTTCAGAAATAACTCATATTCGTAGGTATAAAAACTCTTAACACCCTGATCTAAATGTCGAAAAACGGGTTAGTTAATAGTGTTGTGTTGCTGCGGTGAGTAAGGTTGCAAGAGCTCTTTAGGGTTCAGGGGGGTTTGAGACATGCGTGATGCCTCTGGTATTGCAAACGTTCATAGGCTACGGTTACCGCTTACCATCAGGTGGGCAGTATGCTTGTTTCCCAGCTTAGTTGTATAAAATAAAAAATAAAACTAGCAGGTTCTAGCACGGGCGCTCGTGCACGTGTCACGAGGCTCCAAACGCGGGACCTCCACATACTTTGCCAGCCGACTCCGCTACATGACGGCCGTCATCGACGATAGCTCCTTCTTAGGAAACCCTAGTAAAGTGTATTGGAATAGAAAATCATTTTAAAGTTGGAAAGTGTTTGATGTTTGTCTTTGGAGTACCTACGATGTAAATAAGTATAGGTTGGCAAAACGGGCCCAGGTAACTGGGCCTTGGCAACTTAATTTCAATACTCTGTGGCACAGTTGGTGAAAGCAACTCAAGACCATTTGTCGTGGCTATTCTTGTAGGATTGGTAAAATTGCAGTAACGGTCTTCATTTGAATTGCGATGTAGGACGTCATGATAAGCCCCTGATATGATTCGAAGCCCTGGTCCAATTGAATATAAAAACACCAATGACCATCAAAGTTGTTTTCTAACATTGCAACCTCACTGAATGACTGTTGTTCTGACCTTAACTGTCCGTTCAACAAATTTATTTTCAGCACATCAAACAAGTAAAGTTCATAGTTCCCTAAACAAGACTAAAAAGTATTGAGGTACTTTTAAGTTACAGGATAAACATAGTAAACTATTACTCTGTAATGAGGGACGTATGAGACGAGACAGCGGCGCAGACTTAGTCTGTCGTCATAAAAATAACGGTTTTCGTACGGTATTGAAGCAACAATACCTAAGCTAATTTAATATCTCCAAGGGATTTGCGGAACGTGCCGCGGCTGTAAATTGCTGCTTTGATGTTATTGGTCCCTTCTTTACCACAACTATGAGATCTGCTGAGCTCGGGGTGAACTATATGGTATCCTGATCCCCCTGCTCTGTGTACCAGTGACAGACAGTGACCAGAAAGAAGTTCTCAAAGAACTCCTTAAATTTTGAATACGATTACGCCTCGACTTGATATGTCTCATCATCATCATCATTCCAGCCGTAGGACGTCCACTGCTGAACATAAACCTCCCCCATAGATTATCAGAGACAATTATTTTGGGGGGATTTGCCACTCGCCACGCTGGCCATGCGCAGATAAAGGTCTTGAAAGGGAACGCTACTGCCCATCCCCTATCTGTTTCCCTTAGTCGCCTCTTACGACATCCACGGGTAGGTAGATATGGAAGAGCCTTCAGGCGGGGCCACCACGGCCAAATTAGGTGAATAGAAGTTTCTATCCCAAGGCGTATTTTTGCATGTTCACGTTGGTAATGACGCGCCTTTCAAGCTTGCGACGACGTTGTTTCTGTAAAAGCGTTATCTACAGGATTTTTGATAAACATCTTAGTTGGCAATTATGACACGAACATTTCACTAATTTCTAGTTTAGAGGAGGAAGGGCACAGCGAGATTTTCTCGTGCTGAATTGGAGCAGCCCGCCTGGGTACCTCCGCCTTACAGAAGATCGCAGCCAAATAACATTATTTGTTTTCAAATAGTGTTGTGTTCCTGCGATGAGTAAGGTTGCCAGAGCTCTTTAGGGGGAGGGGGGTTCGAAGTCGGCAACGCGTGCGTGATGCCTCTGGTATTGCAAGCGCTCATAGGCTACGGTAACCGCTTACCAACAGGTGGGCCGTATGCCTGATTGCCACCTAAGTAGTATAAAAAAAAAAAAAAAAAAATTTATTTGACCATGGTTTATTTGTAGTATGTTATGTTCTTTAGCACGATAGTTTAAATAAATTGTAAAGTAAAAATCAAATCTTATGTCCACAACCCTAACAATATAGCCGCTGGTTGTTCCAACACGAGTATGGTCCAGTATTTGGGCATCCGATACATAAATCAGCCTGCATTTTGTAAACGTCAATACAAAAGCTTGTACCGAAATAAATCTCCGAGATTAGGCTCGTCCTCCATGACCCGGCTATGAGTAAATGCGGTGACCATCCTGACCGTGGCATAGGAAGCCTGAAGGTGGCTTAGTTCTGTAAATACTGACCTGCACTACACTGAAGATCTACATTCCATTTTGTGAAAATGATCATCGAAAAAATGATAGGCACGCGCGCCGTGTTTGTTCCTGATTCTTCAAGGCTTGGTCGCGAGGAACAGGCGTAGCTTCCCCCAGTTTCTAAGCCGGTGCAAATTGATCCTAGTGATTTTATTGAAATAAACGCCTGTTGACTTTGAAAATAATTATTTATTTATTAATTATTATTATTATTAGCATGGCTACATCACCAATTACACTGATTATTATACATAACATAATAGGTACAAAAATAATCATCTGAATCTTGTCCCAAAAAAAATAAGTTCACGGGAAACATTTACTAGGTGAGTTTAAGAGTAGAGTTTATAATTATATGGTCCTGACCTACTCAGGTGCTCATGACTGCTCATCGTAGGTACCTCCTTATTCAATAAGGTTCTTACTGTATGGTGTTCCTAATCCTATCCTTCTAATATTATAGATACGAAAGTTTGTGAGGATGTTTGTGACAGCCGCGGGCGCAAGCTATTAGTTTTATATATTTAAGAGTAGAATAAATAATCTATTAAATATCATCAAAATAAGGAAGATCTGTTAGTTACTGAAACTTTGTGATATTAATAAATCTCTTTATTCTTTATTCTTTATTGTACACAAGAAAAAAAACCAAATACAAAAATTAAAAAGAAAGGTATGTACAAAAGCGAGCTGAACCCTAAAAAGAGTTTTCTTCCAGCAAACCTTTGAGGCTAGAGAGACGTGATTATAGAGGGAGGTTCGTGTACCTACAATGTTAGATATAATATTATATTTACAAACATACATATACCTATTAATATTACTATACAATAAATACCAACCTGTTCAAAAATATATATTTAATTAGCTAATTTATTATATATATATATATATATATATATATATATATATATATATATATAAATACAATACAGAATTTACAAGGACAAGTAGTGCTCTTTAACTTTCCTCTTGAAGACATTGGCAGATGGACTATCACGAATGACATGCGGGAGAGCATTCCATAGCTTCACTGCCAGGACCGTAAAGGAGCCGCCGTAACGACTGGTCGAATGAGAGGGAAATCTCATTCTCATTTGAGGGAGATCTCTGTGGAAAATATTCAGTAAAATAAGAAGTGTGGTCACAGGCTGGATGGGTAGTTGTGGATCGTCCGTAGGGTAAACGCGGCTATAGTCCGGCCTTCCCGCCGGTTCCGCCTCATATCGCATGCGGTAAAACCTTTATTGTGTTTACGCATCAACGTGTATGGTGATTTTACCCCACTTATATTTTTACGAGATATAAAACTACGTATAAAAAGGTCAGCAAGAACGTTCTACAGAGAAATAAAATTTGTTAACGAAAATATCCTTATACGTTTATGATAATCTAGCTTACGCCCTCGGCTTTGCACTCGCGAAACTAGAATAAAAAGTGGCCTATACTATTCCAAGTCACGAACTAATAAACGTTCGAATTTTTAATATTAGTAGGATTTTATGGTGTCCATTTTGTATCCTACTTCCCACTGGATGGACACAGGACGTAAGGATGTTTGTTACGTTTTCACCACTACAACCCAAACAGATTGGAATGTAATTTGGCATGTATGTAGTAAATAGCCTGGAATAACATGGCCTAAAATTGTATATGTGGCTCAATGACAATTTTTTTTACAATATAAATGAAATGTTTATTTGATAATGTGTGATTACTTTGATTATTTCTGACTTGTCGCTATTTATTGTCATATTCTTGTCACTGTTATTTTATTATTATTGTTTTGTTAATTGTAATGACGTTAATTTATTTCTAATTCTGATTTTATTGTATGATTTTCTATTGACTAATTTGAGACTATTTTGATTTGATTTGATTTTTGTATTGTGACTAATATTTTTGCATGTCGGTCTCCGAAGAAGTATATGACACTATCTCCATAAATGTAAAAGACCATGTACCTATATATACTATACTTCATGCAAATAAAAGCCATTCATTCATTCATTCAACTTATAGGCTACTTTTTATCCGGTAATCATGCGACCGAAGCTGCGGGTGGCAGCTAGTTTACAAATAGTTCCTGTTACAGGACTTCCAGGCTTGGCAATGGAAAGCAGATGCGATCGTTCAAATATGTGTCGGATCTCGTGGACGGACTGTTGGCTCTAATGGCCTCTAGTTATACATCATCTGTTAATATTGGAAATCCTGAAGGGGTAAAGATAAAGATAAGATAAAGATAAATTTATTTCGGTAACAAACTTCACTTATGCTAATGTACATCAGGTTTTGTATAAAATGTGATCGTTGGACCTGATTGGAAAACATAGGTACCCAAACTAGGAGATCCTGTAAGATGGCGTACCTATGCCCCCGCCGGAACCGGTTTGACAGTAAAGCTAAATAGAAATTGATTATGTGTACGTCTACAGGTAAAAAAAAGTTTAATATAAAAATAAATCTAAGTAGTAATGAGTAGTAAGTGTGATTGTAAATGATTTTATTGTAATGGAGTGTGAGGTATACGAGTAATAAAGAGTGTTGGTGTTGTTTTTATGCGTTTGTGTGTATGTGGGTAGTCAGTAATGTCCGGCATAGTTCGTTACGCAGTCTGTCCCTAATTACGGTAGCATTGCAAATGAGAACGCAACAATGTACGTAGCTCGTTCGCAATCACTTCTTATAGGTACTAATATCCATCCATACTTGCTTAATATTATAAATGCGAAAGTAACTCTGTTTGTTTGTTTGTTATCTTTTCATGACTAAACTTACTACTTACTACTAAAACATAACTTTGTAATTATATGTTATTTTCGCAAAAATCCGTTCAGTAGTTTCTAAGACTAGCTCCAACATAAAAACATACCACAAAGTCATCCGACCCCGAAAAAAATTGCAACATGTTATTTATGGTCACATTAACACGTTTTTAAAGAAACACAAACATAATATGTATGTACAGAATTTTAGGATTTCGGTTTTATTGTACCTTTCACGTGTGAATAAGTAGATATACATCCTTGTTCCAAAATTATGACTTCCACATAAAAAATATTACTGATTTTCCATTAGATTTTCCATTCGGAAAATTTATGTGCGCTATGCTAGTGCTTTCAAACGGTGAAGGAAAACATCCTGAGGAAACCAGCATGTCCTGGAACCTAAAAATTCGAAGACGTGTGACATGTGCACGAAAGGAGCCTCTTAAGAGGCGCACTTTAATCCTTTCACTACACTGATTCTTTCATCGACGGTCATAGGCCCTTTTCAGGGCCGCCATACCTCAACCTGATCACTGACCTAATACAGGATGACCAAGAAAGAATCAGTGACACGACATGAAGAAGACTAAGTGTTCATTGAAATCAAAATATCTGTTGTACCTACTATAGCAAAACACTAAAAAATAATGGTGCTGCTTTAAACGTGACTTCTTTACAATGCTAATTCTCCAAAACTAATTATACTTGCTCCTAAAACATAATTAATGTATTAAAATATTCTGCTAGCGTTGTCTCTGGTGAGGAAGCGAGCCTTGAGCTGTAAGATCAAAATCTGCTTAGGCTCTTCATCATTTTTGATATTATTACAAACAACTCGGAGATAAACATGAATGTAAAAAGAGACAAAGAAAATAATATCGTGCTAAGTTTTTCTTTATGAGGCCAATAGCACACATTCACTGACTTTTTAACCGACTTTCAAAAGGAGGAGGTTATCGGCTGTATATTTTTTTTTTATGTGTATGTTCCTCGATATCTCCGCCAATAGTAACCCGATTTTGATGATTCTTTATTTCTTAATTCCTGAGGGATTGCTACTTGTCCCGTAAAACTTAAAAAAAACGTCATCATCTCTTAAAATCACGAACTGCCGAAATTGTTTTTTGTCGACTGTGGTATGGTATGGTAATTCCCGCGACTTCGTTCGGTTGATGCTATTTTTACATAAACTTTAAACTTAGGGGTTGTGTGTCGGAAATTCCTTTCTGTGCACCCGTTACGCTACCCTGCAAATTTTATACTCTTAGGATTTTGGTTAGGCTCTGCGTTGATATTCAAAGAGAATAAAACCACTATGTTTGATTGTCAGTTAGTCAGTTATAATAAGTAATAACTCTTACGGTACTGCCGTAAGAGTTATTACTTATTATTGATGATGAATGGATGTCATACTTACTTTTGTTTTTTATTCGAAAGTGTAGGTGGCCAGTGTCATCCTCAGTAGGTAAGCAAAACGCAAAGAAGTTGATAACAAAAAAAAAGAGGTTGATATTGATCTTGTAAATATTCAGGATTTGAAATTTCTTATTAGTCATAATGGCAGAATCGCACACATGTTGGGAACGATACCATTCAAGTTGAAGACCACTATGTCTATTTAGGTAGGTTCTTCGACAATGAAGACAAGCGACGAATTCAACTCGGATGAGGAGCGCACCGAACCGGACGAACCGGACTTCGGGGACGCAGTGTTGGAAGGCCCCCCACCCGATGGACCGTCGACATTGTGAAGGTTGGGGGAAGTCGGTGGATGGAGAAGGATCAAGACCGTTCGTCAGGGCACTCTTTGGGGGAGGCCTATGTTAAGCAGTGTACTTCATCAGGCTGATGATGAGGAGCATTTGGGAACCTTCGTCATATTATCTTCTCGTCGCAGATACCGCAGAGCCTCAAGACAAAAGTCTACAATCAGTGCGTGTTGCCAGTGATGACTTATGGCACTGAGACTTTCTTGGTCGCTAACTATTAGCTTCACACACAAGCTCAAAATCGTGCAATGAGCTATGGAGAGACCTATGCTCGCAGTTTTACTAAGTGACAAAATCATAAACGAGGAATTAGGCAGGCCCTATAGCTCGCAGATCCGACAAACGTTGGGAAATAAAGGTTTCTGAATGGCAACCACGAACAGGGTGAGGCAGTGTTCGAAGGTCCTCCACCCGATGGACCGACGACATTGTGAAGTCTGCGGTAAGTCAGTGTATAGAAAAGGCTCAAGACCTTCGTAATCGGAAGGATTCGGAATAGATTACTTCGGAGTCACACTATGGCGAAGGCCTATGTCGAGTTGTTAACTTCTACAGGCTGATGATGATGATGATAAAAAATAAATAAATAAATATTCCGGACATATTCACACGGTCAACTGATCCCAAACTAGGCATAGCCTGTACTATGGGTACCAGAGACTGATATATATAATAGATAAATATTTAACACCCAGACACAGAACAAACATCTGTGTTTATCACACAAATGTTTGTCCAGTGCAGGGATCGAACCCGCGACCTCTAGCGCAGAAGGCAGAGTTACTACTAACTGAGCTATGAGGCCAGTCAAATCCTAAAGTCTAGACAAACTCTTCGTTTCAATGGACAAAGTCTTATTAGGAAGCCCAACTCCACCCACACGGTATACGGTGTACTGTAAGTGAAAAGTGCCGTGTAACATTAGCCACGCCGGCGCCGTCGAGTACTCTTTACGCGAGTGTATCATTACGGTAAGAGCTATTCTGTTTTATGTCTCACCTACATTACGACGTTCATTATGAAAGTTTAGTTGAGAGGCATTAAAATTATGAGTTTTATTATCCTGTGTGCGTTTTAACTTGGAGGCTGACAAGTCAGTGTTCTGCTTAGTTCAGGTAAACATTCGATTCACGTGCTTATAGTATCTTATTTTATTAGATCTAGATCTGATCTAGATAATTAATTTTATATATTACAATCACTTAAATTAGAATTATTATATTATAATATTAATATATGCTTATAGTAATATATAACACCCAACAGTCACATGACTGGCCTCATAGCTCAGTTGGTAGTAACTCTGCCTTCTGCGCTAAAGGTCGCGGGTTCGATTCCCGCACTGTACAAACATTTTCGTGATTCACAGATGTTTGTTCTGTGTCTGGGTTTTAAATGTATATCTATTATGTATGTCAGTCTCTGGTACCCATAGTACAGGCTATGCCTAGTTTGGGATCAGTTGACTTTGTGTAATATGTCCGGAATATTTATTTAATATTATTTTATTTACATACATAGTCCTGACCCCACACTAGGTATTCCTGTATCGTGGGTATCAGAAACTACGGGTACCACGGTACCACAACACCCAGACCCGGAACAAATGATCAAACCTGCTGTGACGACAGCAGACATTTTATGGCGAGGCCGTCGAAATGTTGCAGTCTACCTACATACAAATAACTTTGTTTTCATAAATGTTATAATATACACACCGGCACAATTAGCGGAACACAAAAAAAGCAGGATTTGTAAATCTTTTACTTGAGGAACTGGCCAGTTATGATATTTTTTTAATTTATTGTCAAATTTGAAAATAGAAAATTAGATGACATACACTTTTTTCATTCGTTTGTTTTATTTTCCCGAACAATACGTGTTGTCAACTTGTTCGAGTAATAACTACGTAATTGTAATTTTTTTTGAAAATTTGCACTTAATGGTTTTTTATAAATTTGTTATTCTATAGGCAATTTTGTTTATTAAAAGCTCTTTATTATGCCTGACTTAACATCACTGGAAATCATTAGGGCTGATGAAATGAGAAGAAATGGCCATACCTACAGATCGATTGCCTCAAGGCTTCGTCGACCAGTATCATCGATTCATCGCAGCATCCAGCGGTACAGATCGTCTAATTCTCTTGTGAGGAGGAGGGGTCAAGGTAGAAAAAGATGTACATCGAGGCGAGATGACAGTTTTTTACAACTTGGAGTTCGTAGGAATACGCGATTAACGGCTGTACAAGCTCGAAATGAACTGGAAGACGTTCGAGGAGTACGAGTAAGTGAGCGTACAGTTCGCAGGAGATTTGAAGAAGTTGGTTTAGGGTCGTATATACCTGCCAAAGGCCCAAAACTTGAGAGACGTCACCGCGTAAACCGATTAAGCTATGCGCGAGAACATCGTCATTGGGATTTGAACGAATGGCAGCAGGTTCTCTTTACTGATGAGTGCAGAGTTCTTTTAAAACAGATCGATGGGAGACAGCAAATATGGAGACGCAAAGGAGAACGCCACATACAGTCTAATTTTGAACACACAGTGGCTTATGGTGGCGGCTCGATTATGGTTTGGGGAGGGATATGTTTGGGAGCTCGCACGGAGTTAGTGATAGTCACAGGAGGGACCATGACAGCAGATCGATACATCAGAGACATTTTAGAAGAACATGTTGTACCATTTATTGGTGACGACTTTATTCTAATGCAAGATAATGCTCGTGCTCATAGTGCACAATCGGTACAGGCATATCTGAGCCACGTAGGTATACCGGTGATGCAGTGGCCAGCAAATTCCCCTGATATGAATCCGATAGAGCATGTCTGGGACTTGCTAAAAAGAAGGGTTAAATCCAGAATGCCACCTCCCAACAATCTGAATGAACTTGGAAACGCATTACTTGAGGAGTGGGAGCGGTTACCTCAAGAAATCATCGATAACATAATCTGTAGCATGCCCAGACGAATGGAAACCGTAATCAGAGCAAGAGGGGGAAACACTCGTTATTAATTTTGCTTTAATTTTATTGTTAAATCATTTAATGCTTACTTTTTTTATATTTTGTGATGGTTCATAATCATCTAAAAATTTCACTTATTTCAAATTTCTTTATTTTTCAATAAAAAATAACGAAGACTTTTCAAAGTCGTTAAAAGATGTTAATCAATTTGTTATTTTGTGTCTAATTACATTTTCGTCAAATATATGCGTTATTATCTCATAGTCTCACTTTTTTTTCTGTTCCGCTATTTGTGCCGGTGTGTATATTTATGTAGCTACTTATCTGTGTGTAAGAAAGAAGTCTAGATGAGTGAATAAATGTCATTTTATAACATTGTTAAATACATAGTTGCTTGCAGAACATGCAAACAATATTTCGTTTTGGTGAATTGGTCCCACTGCAGGAATCGAACCCACACCCCTTGCGTCTCAGACGGGCACTCACCCGCTACGCCACCGAGGTCGGTCTTTTTGGTATTTCTACCATACTTGTTACATTGATTATTGAGTCACTAGCGAAACCAGACACATCTGATCTGAAAATGTATACGTTTGATTTATTTAACCATTTCGTTACATTGCATAATTTGGGCATGTCAAATCAGTCAACGTAGTTTTAATTTGACCCCAAACCCATGTCCCACTTTAGTTCAATCAGCTGACACAGAATTTGTCAGCTGAGCGGAGTTGATTGCTGGTCCATTGTGCCGCGACCCTCCGCCTGTTTGTCGCAAGATAAATGTTCATGGCGGAAGCGTGAAGCCTTCAGTCACGTTCGTTTTCTGTGTCACTGTTTTGCTTGTCATATTGGTCTTGAATGGGAAATAACTGGTGCACAGCCGTGTTCAAACCTACGATCACTGGATTGGATGATTCGGACAAAAGTAGGCGATCAAAAGATTGGTATAAGATAGTTAGTAAATAAGTAAGTATAAATAAAATAAAAATAAAGTAAATAAGTAAGTAAGGCCGTGGTGGCTCCGGCTAAAGAATAGGCCCCTCCATATCTCTATCCGCGGATGTCGTAAGAGGCGACTAAGGGAAAAAGCTAGGGGATGGGCAGCAGCGTCCTTCATTTTAAAAACGATAGCTCTAACGGCGCTCGCCAACCCGCATGCCCAGCGTGGTGAGTATGGGCAAAACCCCCCACATGATAAGGAATTTGCTCTGTCTGTGGGGGAGGCCATGTTCAGCAGTGAACGTCGTACGGCTGAAATGATGAGTCAGTAAGTGCGCGTCGCAATGTTAAATTGCGTTGTTGTGGAATAAAAGTTCTCGAAAATTTGGTGTTTATTTTATTTTACTGTCCTGTGATCTGGGAAGACCCCATATCCCATCCCTATGTTGGGAATCAGAGGCGCGATTAGTGTGTACACTAATCGCGCGTGGTACACTCGCGGGGTCATCAATTTTGCTTGGATCACGATCCGGGATCCGGGTACTGTTCACTGTAATCTGCCTTATCGATGGCAAGCCATTGTGAATTTATCTCTCTGTGGTTTGCTAATGGTACAATAAAATAAACCGACGACATTGTTGCTGTAGCAGAGAACCAGTGGATGCAACAGTCGGTGAGTGGCACTCTATGGGAGGCCTAGAAATTAGGTATTTGCGCCCAGATTATCTTAGATTTCATTAGCTGTCTAATTTGGTAACTTTATGGCTATCTTTATGGCTACTTTATATATTTATTAAATCTAACACTAACTTTCTAGGACGCACTTTGCTATGCATATCCAAAGTGCGTCCAAGAGATATAAACATAAACTAAGGCTCTTATTAGTATCAACAGCCAATAGGAAAACAATAAATCGATTCACTAGGTTGCATTTTCAGTCGACCTGTAGTTTTCTTACGATATAATTTTTGGTCTTTTATTTATTTATTATAATCATTTTCATCATCGAGAGCCGAGGAAGCAAAGGACAATTTTGCAAGCTAAAAAAATTGCACCTCGAACGCGCCGCTCGCGTGCTGTTACTGTAAGAGTTACATTCACGAGTTGCACGCGCATCTGTAACGCATTTTGTATGCAAACTGTTCGTAAGTTGTTGCAGTACCTGCTCGCGAGGTGTTGTAACTGAGCGCGGGCGCATTGTCAGACTACACAAACAGTAGGTAAACCTAAACTGAGAGACACAGTGAACTGTTTGTCTATGAAGCCGCGCCAACTACAGCTTGACTACTAAGGATAGTGCTCACCTACACATTAACCGGTTCTTTTTCATATATGTTTTCGTAACTAACGGGTACAGTAACCGCCCGTTTATGTGTTGGACAGTAGCTTTAGTAACATAACTTTCTTTTTAGTACAAAATAAACGAAACAGAAAGTTATTTGCAAGTTCATTTGCAAAGCTAATACAGCTAATACTCGTATTTCGTACAAATCCCACATGATCTGTCCACTTTGTTGTTTTCTTGCTATTATGAAATGAAAATAAGATAGAGTTTATCTCGACGATTGGCCGATTTTCCTCCGACAACACTTTCCTTATTCCCTAGTAACAACTAAACATCTTTATTCGTCCTCCATTGCTGTTTCAGTCAAACTTTTTGCATATTACCACGCGTAAAAACAGCAACGCTATAGAAACATAACGTGGAACTCGTTTCGAAAAAGGCATCGTGGTACGATTTGTGGCCAAGATAAGGTCTCAATGAGTTGTGACCAAAATTGGCTGCCAGTTTTATTGCGGCGTTTTCGAGATATAATTCTGCTGCGCCACTGTGCGGCCGTCGGGGCTCGACGGACCCGGCCCGCCCTAAACTTACATCAGTGGAATGTAAACTCTATTGCGCTGGCTTTATATACAATAAAGTTAAGTTTCAAATTGATCCTAGTGATTTTATCGAAATTTTGACTTTGACTTTGATTACAAGGTGTATCGTAATATGTATACCATCTCGAAAGAGGCTTATTCCATCAAAAAAATATCGAAATAATAAAAAAAACTTGGCTGTTTTTATTCTTTTTATATTTTTTATAATTACGTATGAGAAGTTCGACATGAAAATTACTACCTTAAACAGCTGTCTAATCGAGTTTGAACTGATTTGATCCCAAAACAGCAGATTTTTTTCGTATAGTTTATTCAATGAAAAATATTGTATTTCCAAAAGTTGTAGAACAAACTTTATTGCCAATTGGGTGTAGAATAAGCCCTTTTCGGGATAGCATACATGGGTGAATCTTCGGAAACTCAGTTTTTGTCTGACTTTCGTGGCACATTTTTTTTTGTTGAAATTACACATAATGACGAAATATTCTATAAGTAGATTTGATTACTAATTTATTGGTAGTGGAGGGAACTTTATTGGCCTAACGGTTACGAAGTTATTCAATTTTAAAATTATGGTGTCCATGGAGATCAACATTCATACCACCGAAATCAAATATACAAAATTATTGAACTTTAATGTGTTGAAATGTACGTTTTGTTTGAACTAGCCTATTACAATCATTCTAAGAAGGAATTTCGGGTAGGTTTATAATAAAAAAGGTAGTAAGCAGATAAAAATATATTAATTTTCTTAAAACTAAGGAACAAAATTAAATATTGTTATTAAATATATAAACTAAGAGAGTATTACAAAAAATCTAACATCAATTATCACGTTTTTTCAATCACATGATCACATGAGATCAAACAATCTTATAAATAATCAGTCACGTTTCTAGATACTAACGGTGGAGTTATACCTAAATTAATAGTAAAATAGGCTTATCTAATCCCTCCCATATTCATAGCTATATGTATTTACTTCGAGCATTGCAATTTGAGCAAACCTGGCTGAAGTTATTTTGATTGAGATAAAACAAATTATTAACAAAAATCACAGTAACAATATTATCTATGTATGAAAGTTTTTATGATCAGTATCAGCTGGTCGATTAAGATGTATTCGTGAATATATCACTCATGTTAATAAGCCCGCAAATTTGATTTTCGTGGGTTTCACTGACCTTTCGTGTACTTTTTGTCCACGAAAAACATGGAAATCAAAACCACGAAAATCTGAAAAAAGTAGAAAATCCTGTATAATTTCTTAATTTGCTGGTTTATGTTACATTGATGTCTGCAGTAGAAATTAGGAAAACAAAAAGCATATATTATTAAAACAATAGGATTAGTATGAACGAATTTATAGTCTACAGTCGAATTTATAGTGGTAATCAGAACTTGCGGTATACCAAGCCACGGAAAGTGATTACTTACCGTAATTTCGAAGCGACGCGGAGTTCTCATCACTGATGGATCGCGACTGACAGTTTGTCTCTGTCTAACAACTATTCACGTAGTTACTAAAGTACAGTTTTTATGAATGAATTAGTGCGCGCCATGGCTATCAGAGCTAAACGTCGGACGCGAAGTTATCTAGTTGTATCTTATTAACTAAAGCTAATTTTTGCGTAGTAATAGTGTCTGTTATGCCAGTAACTATCTGGTTTATTGTGAACCTGTGTGAAATAGTGCTATTATTTATAGGAAATGAGATAAAAAATTATTAACACTAGAACATGAGGTCCGGACGCACCACAAAAATCAGTATTTCCAAGGTTTTTATTTATTTTTACTTATTTAGAACAGGAAAATTAAAAAATTAAAATAGGCCCCCCCTATTACTTTTGGCTAATCTACTATCTGAAAAAGAATCATAGGGCTACGGATACTTTTTATGTGTTTTTTCGAGTCGGACACGTATTTTTGAGCCCTTTGAGAATTACCCTGTATATTATGAATCCCTTGTATTGTGGTAGCAATCATCAAAATTTTGATGATTCTCTCTCTCCTCCAAAAAATAGGTAATTGAGATCTTGAAATGTTCTTGAGTACTTAGTGAATAAAATGACTAGTAAGAGAGGCTAGTTTCGTCAACAGAGTTTGTTATCAGCCTGGTGTCTTGTCTGAAATGATGTATTGGTGAAGTCCAATTTGGCGTAATGGACGTGATGGATGGTCGGAGCTCCGAGATGCAACTCCGTTGATTAGTTGCTACTAATTGATGAGCTTGGGTATGTAGTAGGTACACAAGTGAGTGGCTGAACACACACACCTACTCTAGGCTAGTTGATCGTAGGGAGCTTTCTCAGAAACTGAATACTTTAGCTATTATAAGAGCTAGATCTTATAATCATAAGCAATAAATACATTACGAGCGTACCCATAAAATAAAATGGCATTTGCTTAAGTGGGACGAAAAAACAGACTCTTTTATCCTTAAAATGAGATGGTGAAGTTTTTTGGAAATTGGGCTCTGAACATTTTGAAATTAATAACGGATTGGGGGATCTAATTTACGATTATAACATTATTTTCAACACACAGTACATAATGATACCTAAAATCAAACTGTGACTTTTTCATTGGTCACAAACGTGTGTTATTTTATATTATTGGGCGAGTTGCCAGGTTCTTAAAAAAGTTTCGATACAAAAAAGATCGTGCGCAATAGTACAAAAAAGAAATCTCATTCTTTTAGTCTATGGCCGATCGCCATTGTAAGATGCGCGTGCATAAGAAAACAGACAAATTTTACCCGCCATTGCGAAAAAAAACACAACTCGTATTTACAGTTATTTTTATTATTTTCTTCACAAGTGTGTTGAAAAACGTCGTATTAAACACATATGTATTGATGATAACAGTCCTCGGCTCTCCTAAGACCCTCGCCTTACGGTGCCTCAGCGACGCCTCAATGACGCCTCAGCGGTAATCACCAACGTTACACACTTATACCATAATGTACTATTATTACAATAACTTATATAAAAAAATAAAAATCACGCCTTTTTCCGAGAGGGGTAGGCAGAGACCACGGCTTTCCACTTGCAACGATCCTGACATACCTCTTTTACTTCATTCACTCTCATCACATTCCTCATACACGCTCGTCGGTTTAGGGTACTCTTGACCTGGCATTTTTCCAAAACGTAACTTTTAACATTATATTATTTACAATATTGGGGTAATCTTTTATTGGCCTTTTAATCTATTATACGTATGTTTGTTTTTGCATAGATTTAAGTAAACGCTGTTGATTACTATACACATTTAGAATAGCGTGGTAATAAATGCTCACCATTTATACCGTAGCTGCAACAAACCTATATATACCTAGTAAAACGTTTGTATGAAAGCTCTTACTCTAGACATATGGGGTAGAAACTTATAGCTAAAGCTTAAGCATAAAAAAACTCTAAATTATTTAGTTCTTTTTTTGTTTTGATCAATTTTCTATGCGAGATTCTTACCTCTTAACTTTTAATGTCACCTCGTTTATCAAATGGTTAATATTTAAAGAGCTCTGGCAACCTTACTCACCGCAGGAACACAACACTATTTGAAATAAACCTGCGATCTTCTGTAAGGCGGAGGTACCTCCACAGGCAAGGTGAGAGAACCTCGTTGTGCCCTACCTCGCATAATTAGATAAATAATAAGTCTAATTCGATTTTCCAGGCAGGGTTAGGCTCTAGCTCTTTTTTGCCCTTGACCTTCTATCGTGACCCTTGGGCATATCTTGCCTTGATGATACAAAAACAGGAGTCCATTGTTCCGTTGAAGTGTTCGCAGTACCTAACTTAGCACGTAGTTTAACCCTTGGCATAATAGGACGGCCTTATTTGCTAAGTATCTGCTATCTAAGAAGCCGTTACTGTTTTTTATAGAGTTGTTAGTAGAATATAGCTCGCAGAACCGACTACCGCTGGGAAATAAAAGTTCTCGAATGGCGGCCACCAACCCGACTACGCAGTGTTGAAAGGCCCTATCTGATGGACCGACGACATTGTAAAGTTTGCGGGAAGTCGGTGACCGTCTGTCGTGGCTGTGTCCTTATTTAGAAGAGCAGTAAGTGGGCAGACGGGCATAAAGCCGTGTCCAAACGAGGTGCAATATGTCATCTAACATTTATATTTAAATGTTCCTCAGTTTTTTGAATATAGTTAATTTTGAGTTTGATTTTTAGGAACTTGCGATATTGTAAAACTATGTACATCGCACACCTTCAAATATCACACACAAAACTTTGTTCAGTAGCGGTAGGTAGAGGAGAACATGTATCATATTGAAATTATTTTTAATATGATAGGATAGGACATATCGCACTCCGTTTGAACACAACTTCAAAAGTTTATTTTATCTTTGGAACTAGGCTGCTATAAAATTAGTGACCGTCTCTTAGGAAGCCGGGCTTTAGATGCCTATCTTAATCAATATGAAGTGAGTAATCTGACCCCCAAGTGGGTCCCTTTATTAGTTTAATTGGAGTTGAAGTTTGAGGAACTCTGCAGTTTCACGGCGGAACTCCTCGGAGGCAGGGTGGTAGTCAGGGCTGGGGGCTGAGAAGGTCAATTTAAATGAGCTAGTGGCAAACGCTGGTTTCCTCATCATGTTTTCCTTCACCGTGTAAAGTTTACCTTATACACACATAGCTAACTACTTTAATGGAAAAATGCATTTGTTCCCGGCCTAGATACGAACCTTTGTCTTTTTTATTATAAAGCAGGGTCACTACCACCACACCACCTATGCTCTCAATTTCATTTTACCTTCCTAACAGTTGAGTATAATGATATGAAAAAACTTGTTATAAGTGACCTGAAATTCGTTTCAAAATAATCCGTACTACTTGTTAAAGTCTAGTTTGAGTTTGACATTTGAGCTTGCGATATAGTTTCACTACGTGATAAGATCCGAAATGAGGAAATTCGTAGAAGAACCAAGGTCACCGACATAGCTCTCAGAATTAGCAAGTTAAAGTGGCAGTGGGTAGGCCATATAGCTCGCAGAACCGATAACCGTTGGGGAGTAAAGGTTCTCGAATGGCGACCACGAACCGGGCGACGCAGTGTTGGAAGGCCCCCCACCCGATGGACCGACGACATTGTGAAGGTTGCGGGAAGTCGGTGGATGGAAAAGGCTCAAGACCGTTCGTCGTGGAACTCTTTAGGGGAGGCCTATGTCCAGCAGTGGACTTCTACAGGCTGATGATGATGATGTATATCATCATCATAGATATCGCAGCCCCTTAAAGTGGTACTCAAATATTCACTAGACGTACCGTTAGATCCCTGCTTAGTTAAATTAAAGTTTTGATTCAGGCTTGGCTACGAGAAACAGGTGTAACTTAAACTATACTTCAGCCAAATTCGATGTGATATCGATTCGGTGTTTACAATTACAAATAATAATTTGTAATTGTAAACAAACGATCCGTTTGTGCGCATCGACGACCGGTGTTATTCGGTTAGTAATGTAATTTATCAATCACGTTTGTTTTTTTATCTTCTTCTTCTTGTCGTGTCAGTGATTCTTTCTTGGTCAAATACTGGTTTGGTCATACCGTGGCCCTGAAAAGGGCCTATGACCGTCGGTGAAAGAATCGAGTGTAGTGAAAGGATTAAAGTGCGCCTCTCGGAGGCTCCTTTCGTGCACAGTGTTTTTTTTATCAAAAATGGTATCTAAGTCTTGCTGATAATAGGAGTAACGCATATCAACCCTGCACAGGTGTGCCCTTGTGTCGCTGTCGGTTAGATCCTTTCCGCTGCCCGTCGGGTTGTGCCGCACTCCGGCACGCGGTAACGGGTTGATAATCCGCTAATTAAGGCAAAAGGGTCCAATGGACAGATAGCACTAATGTGTTGTTGGTATCACCAAATGACTATTTGGTCACCTATTATTATTATTATCTTTGTATCACGCGGAAGTGGAAGCTGAATGCCTGTGATATTGTTGGCTATGACTGTTTCCTTAGTAACTAACCTGTCGCACACCCTCAGGCCCCCAATTCTACTAATTCAATGACTTGAAAATGCGATAATCGCTGAGGAAACTGATAATCGCATGATAATGCGATCATTTTAAGAGGAGGTAGGGCACAGCGAGATTCTCTCGTTCTGAATTGGAGCAGCCCGCCTGGGGAGGTATCTCCGCCTTACAGAAGATCGCAGCCAAATAACATTATTTGTTTCAAATAGTGTTGTGTTCCTGCGGTGAGTAAGGTTGCCAGAGCTCTTTAGGGGGGAAGGGGGTTCGGGGTCGCCAACGCGTGCGTGATGCCTCTGGTATTGCAAGCGCTCATAGGCTACGGTAACCGCTTACCATCAGGTGGGCCGTAAGCTTGTTTGCCACCTCTGTTGTATAAAAAAAAATATATATATCATGCGATTATCAGTTTCATGGTGCGATCACCATTATAGATAAATAAAAAATCATGTATTGCCTTTAAATTGGTACAATTATTAAAAAGCAGGATACACAAAAAAATAATAATAAATAAGCAAAGGGAGTAAATTCAGCATTTGTTTATTTATTTATTTAGTAACAACAAACAACTACATTATATATGTAAGATACAGTGAGTAGTAGGTACATAATTTCATATGCAACAAATTATTAATAATGTAGTCCACAACGTTATTCACAACTTAGTATATAAGAGATTGCATGCAGCGCTGGTTTTCAATTTACCCCCCTCAAATAGATGGTCACCGAGGGATTAGGGGTTATCATACAGTTACGATTGTCGCCACCTTCGTTTCTTTGATTTCATTGGTTTCACAATGACTACCATTGCTAAACGACTGTGATAGCAAAATACCAAAAGTGTCAAAAGTGGCCATTTTGCCATTCATACATTGGCATTTTGAAGCCATTGATTTAGCAGAATTGGGGCCCAGGGTGGCTTTCCACGCTTACCTTGCACACATCTCTCGCAGCTTACCACCAGATCTGCGCTGTGCGAGTCTATAAAGCTATTCCGGTTTAAATGGTGAGGTGGCCGCTGAAATAACGGGCACATGAGACCTGTGACCACCGCATGCCTCAGGGTGAAATACGCATTTCACCTACATGCATTCCAGGTGGTATGGCACTGTATTAGGCAGATGTTACCGCGAGTATCTTATTGGTGCATTTTATCCTCAGCGATTAGCTGCCTCGCACAGCTCTGGCGAATATCCACTTGAGTATTATATAAAGTGCATTCATCATACGTGTAGTTATTTTATTTTTATTTCCTCATAGCTCAGTTGGTAGTAACTCTGCCTTCTGCGCCAGAGGTCGCGGGTTCGATTCCCGCACTGGACAAACATTTGTGACTAACACAGATGTTTGTTCTGTGTCTGGGTGGTAAATATTTATCTATTATGTATATCAGTCTCTGGTACCCATAGTACAGGCTATGCCTAGTTTGGGATCAGTTGACAATCATGATCAACTGACCTATCTAAGCACATGTAAATATGTCTAAAGATTAATAAATTGAAATAAATAAATAAATAAATAATGTGTGATATGTCCGGAATATCTATTTATATTTATATTTATTTATTATTTATTGTCTTTTATGGCATACTACGTTGGATGGCCGTGAAATAATTAGTTGTATCTTGAGAATTTAAATCGTATTTTAGTACTTTGTTAAAAAAATCTCCAATTGTGTAAACGAAAGGAGATAGTATCAGTTAGTATATTTCAGCTAAATAAACGACCACAAAAACCGGCGCACTTAATTTAGGTCAGTGTTAAATCACAGTTTAAAGTCCGCTAAAAACCGCTATCGGCACAGCGGGCCAACTCGCGGCCGCTCTGCCCTGCCAACACGGAGCCATTCCCGACCGGCCGGACCCTGTGCGTCCTATGCCGCCCCTCCGTGCATTTAGTCATGTCCAGATTATGTGTAACACAACATGTTGGACAATGCAAACCAACATTGGCCATATATTTTACTAGCTGTTGCCCGCGACATCGGTCGCGAGGAAATTTTGATGTGACAACTGAAGACCTGATCAAAACTCGCGTGTTTTTTTTGTTGCTGTTGTTTAGCCTTTAGTGATTATAAGCATCTGCCATCATTGATACCAAAATTGATGTTGTTTTCGTAATCAGCGCCCCCGAAAAACCCACATCTATTTTTCGGAATGACATTTGCATTCACCATCTTGGATTTGAAAATGGACATCATTTTAGTAATGAGCAGTTAATTACTTGTAAACGACACTTGGATGTATAAACGATCATATGGATTTTTTCGCTTCAGTTTTGTATGGAGATATATACACACCGGCACAATTAGCGGAACAGAAAAAAAGTGAGACTATGAGATAATAACGCATATATTTGACGAAAATGTAATTAGACACAAAATAACAAATTGATTAACATCTTTTAACGACTTTGAAAAGTCTTCGTTATTTTTTATTGAAAAATAAAGAAATTTGAAATAAGTGAAATTTTTAGATGATTATGAACCATCACAAAAAATAAAAAAAGTAAGCATTAAATGATTTAACAATAAAATTAAAGCAAAATTAATAACGAGTGTTTCCCCTCTTGCTCTGATTACGGTTTCCATTCGTCTGGGCATGCTACAGATTATGTTATCGATGATTTCTTGAGGCAACCGCTCCCACTCCTCAAGTAATGCGTTTCCTAGTTCATTCACATTGTTGGGGGGTGGCATTCTGGATTTAACCCTTCCTTTTAGCAAGTCCCAGACATGCTCTATCGGATTCATATCGGGGGAATTAGCTGGCCACTGCATCACCGGTATACCTACGTGGCTCAGATATGCCTGTACCGATTGTGCACTATGAGCACGAGCATTATCTTGCATTAGAATAAAGTCGTCACCAATAAATGGTACAACATGTTCTTCTAAAATGTCTCTGATGTATCGATCTGCTGTCATGGTCCCTCCTGTGACTATCACTAACTCCGTGCGAGCTCCCAAACATATCCCTCCCCAAACCATAATCGAGCCGCCACCATAAGCCACTGTGTGTTCAAAATTAGACTGTATGTGGCGTTCTCCTTTGCGTCTCCATATTTGCTGTCTCCCATCGATCTGTTTTAAAAGAACTCTGCACTCATCAGTAAAGAGAACCTGCTGCCATTCGTTCAAATCCCAATGACGATGTTCTCGCGCATAGCTTAATCGGGTGACGTCTCTCAAGTTTTGGGCCTTTGGCAGGTATATACTACCCTAAACCAACTTCTTCAAATCTCCTGCGAACTGTACGCTCACTTACTCGTACTCCTCGAACGTCTTCCAGTTCATTTCGAGCTTGTACAGCCGTTAATCGCGTATTCCTACGAACTCCAAGTTGTAAAAAACTGTCATCTCGCCTCGATGTACATCTTTTTCTACCTTGACCCCTCCTCCTCACAAGAGAATTAGACGATCTGTACCGCTGGATGCTGCGATGAATCGTTGATACTGGTCGACGAAGCCTTGAGGCAATCGATCTGTAGGTATGGCCATTTCTTCTCATTTCATCAGCCCTAATGATTTCCAGTGATGTGAGCTTTTAATAAACAAAATTGCTTATAGAATAACAAATTTATAAAAAACCATTAAGTGCAATTTTTCAAAAAAATTACAATTACGTAGTTATTACTTGAACAAGATGACAAAACGTATTGTTCGGGAAAATAAAACAAATGAATGAAAAAAGTGTATGTCATCTAATTTACTATTTTCAAATTTGACAATAAATTAAAAAATATAATAACTGGCCAGTTCCTCAAGTAAAAGATTTTAAAATCCTGCTTTTTTTTGTGTTCCGCTAATTGTGCCGGTGTGTATATATAGGATATAGCTTCCACCCGCGGCTTCGTTCGCGTGGTACCTACGAGGACTAGCGACTAGCGAGACTAGCGCGTGCAAGCGCGTAAAGGCATCACGCGCAACTCGTACGAGCGTTGGCCGTTGACACCCTTAGCTACTATGTCCGTATAAGCGCGAGCCGACAGACGCCGCCGCCGCCGCCTCTCCGCGCGTCCACTCCACCACTACTCCGTTCGTGTTCAATCTCATGTACGCGGTTTCGGCTAGTTTGAAAACGATCTATAAAATAAAGAAAACCCCCTACAAGCGGAAGTGGGGAGCGCTGTACAATGTACATCGCCTAGGGCATTATCAATTTCAGATATTACATTTTTAATTGAATTATGTGCAAACTTTGTATTTCGGCTGTTTCGCCAGTTTATTATCATAACTGACTTCTGGGGTCACTGGGAGAACATTATGGTGGGAATAAGGGCCGATATCAAAGATATTGTGGGAGCAAGGTGCTTAACCTGATTAACGGACTATAGTTTTGAATAATGCTAGTAGTTTGTTTGGCACAACTTGAACATTAGGTATTAAGTCACTAAGATAGCACAAAAGTACCTACCTACTAGCGGTTAAAGAAAATTCGCTTCATTCTTTGATAGCCTCAGTGCCGGCGGGCGACTGGCTGGTTGAGACATATAGAAGAGGTTCGATTCCGGCGTTGGGTCAAACTTTTGTATGATCGCAAATATTGTATTTAAAATCTAGATGGACTTCAATGCAATTAATTTCAACACAACGCTTGTTATATAATAAAAGCAATAAATTCAGTGGTCGTAATAAAAGGATCTTGCATGTTCATTTTTCGGTCGAGAATCCCAAACCCTCAAAAAATCTTTTACAGCCCCAAAATTCTCACTCATTTCGTAAAGTCCTTCGGCTCAAGGTTCCGTCTTAAAATTTACATAAAACACTAGTGTTGACTTGACTCCGGTTGCGGGGATTATTCCTTGTAAACTCCAAAAATTGCTGCATTCAGGGCAAACCATTTTTTTTGTAGCGGTGTGACATATGTACTGGCTTAACTGGTCACCGTCGCCTATAGACACTAGCAACACGGGGGCGTTTTAGATGGTTAACTCACACAACTCTATGTCTATATGACGTACAATTGCTAGAGATAAGATACATAGGATCAATTTCAATCGCCCATATAGGATCATAAAATAAATTTAACTAGGAACTGTAGTGGATTTTGCACACTCTTAGACCTCGAAAGGAAAATACATAATGTTCAAGTTTGTAGGATGATGATTGCAGTCAGCCAGTCAGTGAGTATTTCAACAGATTTATATTTAGATCAACCCGGACCGTATAGCTGCGATACGTTATCATCACACATCCAAGATATAGGTAGGTACGTGCTCCCTTCGAGCTGAGGAAAAATGACGCGCTAAGCGAGATACATGAACCATGAATTATTTAACATGCGTAAAACGTTAACTGCTGTTTTTACTCTGAGAAATATCTCTAGTTGTTCATACACTGCTTCTGTTTCCTTTACTTTTACGCTACAAGTTTAAGTAAGCCAGCAATGGATACTGTGAAACAGCAGTCAGTGGAATGGTAAAATGAGACGCGTACACTGCGCGCTTGTCTTTGAAATTATTATTTGAAGTGATAGAAAGACAGCAAGGAATGTTGTTCATTTTAATACCGTAGGAAGTAAAGTGAGGTGAAGGAGTTCGTCACAAACTTTTTACGGTTCAAGTTTGTTCGCAAGTCCGGAATTGCTAACGTTTCAAAAGTGTTAAGTAAAACAGTTACATAAGTGAAAACGTACCTTAGGGTGTGTTATTTGCTGAATCAGAGAATTTGCCTGAGACTTTATATTCGTGCTTTTTATATAAGATATCGTCTAAACTAAGATAATTCATGTGAAGCTTGCCCACCTAATCTGTTTAAAAAAATCGTTGGACAGTATAACAAGAGGGTTACATAGGTGATTCATTATATGTATACTATCCCGAAAGGGGGTTTTCATATCAACAAAAAGAAAGAATATTAAAAACGAAAAAAAATAACAACTAAAAACAACAATAAAAAACTTCGTTGTTTTTCATATTTTTAACATCTTTAAAACTGACTAAACGTACGAGAACTTCGGCATCAAGATTGCTCTCGAAAACTTCAATGAGTTTGAACTGATTTTTGTACCGAGCTTTTTCAAAGAAAATGTCTAATTTACTCGTAGAACAAACTTTATTGCCAATTTGTGTAGATTAAGCCCCTTTTAGGATAGCATACACATTATGAATTACCTTGTAGATAATGTGCCATAATAATCATGTCTACTGGTTCGGACGGAGGCTGTACAAAACAATAAAAGCAGTTTCATCAAAATTTGATAATAATCAGTCCAAAAACAACGCAGCGAATGTTTAATTGAATCCCGCAGTAGCGGGACCGCCGCGTGTGTTGTGTAGTCTGCCAGCTAACTATCGCGAACTCCATGAGTTCTGGCGTTTGGGGACATTTCCAGACAGACTTCTACTCGCTGGTGCCAGAAGGTTACTTTTGTAACCTTTTAGGTGATTACCTTTTAGGTGATAACCTGAAGGACTTAAAGTCCTTCAGGTTACTTCTATGACCCGAAAGGTTGCTTATTTTTATTTCAGCTGTTTATAAAAAGTAGCTCGCAATAAGGTTTTTTATTTAAAAGTAACAGAAAAATAATAATAATAACAGTTGTAAATTAAACTAAAATAATATTATACTAGAAATGAACTCTGTTTTTTTTTTAATTAGAATTAGAATTATTTATTTCAGTTAAAACAGCAGGCTTACAGTATATACCAAAGTGCCTACTGTCTAAAATTAAAACTTAAATATACTCTTAGTGAATTAAATTTTATACAAATGTTATCATTAAAGATGTCGACATGTTGGACCTCGTGTACATAGGCATTTAAAAGAGTGAGAGCTCTTAGCGTTGGCACATTATGAGCGTGACAAGTTCGCGGCGTGTGGCAGCGAACAGTTGATGTCGACGGCGGCCACAGCGCACGTAATTGTCAGGCACACATAGTGGCATCATGCTCAAAGCGGTCGGATTATTCACTTTGTTTCGCAGAATAAGACAATAGTGTATAGCTAGCTGTAATTTTCTCCTTAGTTCCAGCGTATCCAGGCCGATCATACCCAGATTTCTACGGCTACGACTACAAGTAGAAAACAGAGTTCAGATCACCAACCACAGGCAGCGTGCCCAAAAGGCTGGCGACGTTACCTCGTTGGATCGCTATACTGATCCTTTGTCCGAGGTAAGCACCAGCCCTTCGGTCATTGGTCTCATCCACCAGCCTCCTAGATAAAGCATCGAACAGGAGCCACGCCCCTGGGCCCCAAGGTTCTAGCGTCTCAACCCCAAAAGGCAGAAATATGTATCCATCGCCAAGGGACTAATATTTCCGCCTTTTAAGGCTCTCCGCCGCTGCTGCCGCCGCGCCAGCCGTCCGCTCGCAATTGCAACTTAAAATGGCAAACATTACTAAATCATCTGTAAGCTAACACAACCAACATATTCTGTCTGTCAATTTTTAATCCTACTACTCTCGGAAAAAATATAAAAGGTTACTTTTCACACTAAAAGGTTACTTTTCTTATGCATTTTAGGTAACTTTTGACAAGACCCGGCTGGCATCAATGGCTGGTACGTTAAATCGTCGTGAAGGGCATACATGGCGGAATTTCAGTATGGAATAAAGTTTGTCAGTCTGATGTCGGTGTGTGGGAGAGAAATATAATTCCCTGGTTAGAGAGAACATGAGCCAACCGCTTAGCTTTGAAGGCTATCAACGATGAAAAGTTAATTTTCGAAAATCCTACTATTCTACTAATATTATAAATGCGAAAGTTTGTGAAGATGTTTGGATGTTTGTTATTCAATAACGCCGTCTACGTTATTACGTAGAGACCTGAAGCTCGACCATCTACTTAGGAATGTTCCTACAGTAGTAGGCTGTTTTTATTTTTTCAAAATCCACGGGAATATCCCATACCATTGCAATTTATGGTGGCCCCACGGCTCAGCCACAAACTGGCTTATTTCAACACTTGAAATTATTCGGCGCGAAGCTCTCGCTAATTCGTCAAATATTTGTGGAAATGATTGAATGACTGTTTTTTTTTTACTGCTCTTAAAGCTGCTTTATTTACCAAATAGCACTAAAGTATCACATATTGAGCAAACATTTTTAAAGAATATATTGAACACTTGTTGACCGCAACTTCGTTCGCGTTCAAGTTAGTTCCTACCTTGACTCGTGTCACTTCGTACACTTGATCTTTATTTCCCGACCCCTTACTACTATTATTTTCTGGCAAAGCCATAAGCGCGCAGTTCTCATATATTAGTAAATAGTTACTTAGAACCTAAACCAAGCTGCTATTTTTCATCCGACTTGATTTACAAATATTGCGTTTTCGGAATGAATAGTTATTTTTATCAAAATGAAATATAGCTTATATTATACGTAGGAAAGTGTAGCTTTCTGTTAGTGAAAGATTTTTTAGAATAAGATCAGTAGTTCCAGATATTACGTACAAACAAACTTTACCTCTTTATAATATTTGTGTACCTAGATGTATTTTGAAATGTTTAGGCTGGATGCACGATCAGGACTCGTACCTGTGGAATGGAAGAATTAGGATTAGAATTAGAATTAGAATTATTTATTTCAGTTAAAACAGCAAGCTTACAGTATATACCAAAGTGCCTACTGTCTAAAATTAAAACTTAAAAATACTCTTAGCGAATTAAATATTGTACAAATGTTATCATTAAAGATGTCGACATGTTGGACCTCGTGTACATAGGCATTTAGAGTGAGAGCTCTTAGCGTTGGCGCATTATGAGCGTGACAAGTTCGCGGCGTGTGGCAGCGAACAGTTGATGTCGACGGCGGCCACAGCGCACGTAATTGTCTGGCACACATAGTGGCATCATGCTCAAAGGTATAACATCTACAGTAATGCGAAGTATCAAAAGTTACAGTAATGAAATGAGTGTACATCCAAGTAGCTATGAGGATGCAAATTGCTTTACAGAAGAGGAGAATAGTTGGAATCCGATATTTCTCGCTCGCATCGGAGACAAAGCCGCCTTCTAATGAGTTTACTTCGCTTACGAATCCTATTTAGAAGGACTAAGGGTGAGGAAGCTAAATGGTAAACGGAAATTGTAATGGCTCTTACACACAATGCAGCAATGAAGCACGATGCTGCATGTCGCACCACAATGTTAACCATCTGAGGAAACAGTAAACCAGAACACCACATCAGAACTCGAAGGCCGAGGCGGGAACATAGGTAAATGTTTATCTACTTTATAATCACTTCGGTGCTAACTACTGGTATTATTACTTGTTTTAAGAACCATTCACTGGAATCTCAGCAGACCTTTCACTGGAAGGTCTGCTCGATGTTGCTATTCAACAAGAGTCATAGCCAGTTAACAACTAAGCAGCTTTCTTCAACAAAAAAGGTAAGCCTGGAGAGGTATCGCAGCCAAATAACATAATATAGTACGGTAAGGTTGCCGGAGGAGGTAGGGCACAGCGAGATTTTCTCGTTCTGAATTGGAGCAGCCCGCCTGGTATCTCCGCCTTACAAAAGATCGCAGCCAAATAACATTATTTGTTTCAAATAGTGTTGTGTTCCTGCGGTGAGTATGGTTGCCAGAGCTCTTTAGGGGGGGAGGGGGTTCGGGGTCGGCAACGCGTGCGTGATGCCTCTGGTATTGCAGGCGCTCATGGGCTACGGTAGCCGCTTGCCGATAGGTAGGCCGTATGCTTGTTTGCCACTTCAGTAGTATAAAAAAATAAAAAGATCTTTAAGAGGGGGGGTTCGGGGTTGGCAAGGTTCGGGGTCGGCAACGCGTGCGTTATGCCTCTGGTATTGCAAGCGTTCATAGGGTACAGTAACCACTCATCATGAGGTGGCCCGTAAGCTTGTTTGCCACCTTAGTTGTATATAAAAAAACACTTGATAGCTATGACCTGGCCTGTGATTATATTATGTATCTGCAAACTCTCTTCTATAAAGGTACCTAGCAACAAGCGGCTGAAGGAAGCCATATTCAAGTAAATATTCTAGCTGAGGAATATTTAGAGCCATACTATACATAAGTACAAATCCTGACCTTTGCATAAGCTCCTCTTACGTATGGGGCACTTAGCACGAGTTTATACCTTATCGGATCTCTGGCCAGTCCATCGCGAATCTCAAGTCTTGATGGTGAGCATTTAAGGAATCTTTCGAAATATTGAAAAATCACAAGAAAGACACAAGAGATATATTGGAGACAGCAAGGAGTGCAGCAAATTATGTCATTAAAATTTCATCATTAGCCGTTAAGGTGAGGGTTTAATTATTTTATGATTTTTGAATAGTTTTTTCTCAATAACCGCAAAACGCACAGTTTTGATTTTTATGTCAAAGATAACTTGAGCATTTTATTTACGTAAATCCAAGACAGAAACGCGATTGGTAAAACTATTCTCGATAGATTTATTTTTTAAAGTTGGGTCCTCTGCAACAGTTTTTTCGAAAATACTCTGAGACTATCTAACAAAAATAACTTTTTTTTAAATATTTTGTTAGACAATAGCATTGGGTACCTAAATCCTAGACACTTTTAAAAATAGATAGTTTTTGAGATAATCAATATTTTCTTATATTTCGCTTACGTCGATTACTTTCGAGCGCCTTCTAACACTTGCTATCTCTTTCCGCATTCAATTACAGTACATAGCGCTGTCACTTTCTTCACTTCGCCCACTCGACAATTTATTATGATTTTTGTATCCTCTTAAACAAGTGTAGACAAATTTATCTCGCGACTGCCACGTGACAACTCATGCCCGAGCAAACATTTTAGAGACTTGACAAGTCTGTACTTAAATTGTCTTGACTAAGGTCTTTTAAGGCCTAAGGTTTTCGCTTTTATTGGTTTCTTTATGTAACCGTAAAACAACTGGCTTTCGCCGTCGCTTTATTTGCAGATTTTGAGAAGGACTCTCGCTGGAAACTCGATCACGTTAGAACCTGATGCTAGTCCTGAGTATTGCCGGATCGACACCGACCAAGCCAGTACATACATTTTAATGTAAAGAGGGGATACCTTCAGGATTTAGGACTTACCTAGAAGGTTCGTAGCAAACCAAGACCAGTAAAACATCCACTTGTGCACGACCGAGATTCAAACTCACGACATTTAGATCGGACCTTTGTCCGATTTTTCTAGGCCTTGAGATGAACAGGTGTAGCCTTACTTAGTTTCTATACGGTTTCAAAGTAATCCTCTCTGTTATTCCTTCCCTCCTATTCCTTCTGAGTTTGCAAGCATTAAAAAAAACACTGCCGTGGTGGCCCCGGCTGAAGAATAGGCCCCTCCATATCTACCTATCCGCGGATGTCGTAAGAGGCGACTAAGGGAAAAAAGCTAGGGGATGGGCAGCAGCGTCCCTCATTTTTTTTTTTTTTTTTTTTTTTTTAACAACGATAGCTATAACTGCGCTCGCCAACCCGCATGCCCAGCGTGGTGAGTATGGGGAAATCCCCCCACATGATAAGGAATTTACTCTGTCTGTGGGGGAGGTCATGTTCAGCAGTGGACGTCGGACGGCTGAAATGATGATGATGATGAAAAAAACCACTAAAAAGTTGGCTTATCGATCACACGCTTTACACCTTTGACGAGTTCATAGACTTAAATGTAAAAGTAACGAGTTGATTTTGTTACACGTATTTTTCATTTAATCATTTTATTTATATTTTGTGATAATTTAATTTTAACCGTTATTTTATATGAGATTTTATAATATATCATTTTTTTTTTATACAACTGAGATGACAAACAAGCAAACGATCCACCTGTTGGTAAGCGGTTACCGTAGCCTATGAGCGCTTGCAATACCAGAGGCATCACGCACGCGTTGCTGACCCCAAACCCTTAAGAGCTCTGGCAACCTTACTCACCGCAGGAACACAACACTATTTGAAAAAAATAATGTTATTTGGCTGCGATCTTCTGTAAGGCGGAGGTACCACCCCAGGCAGGCTGCTCAAATAGAACGAGAAAATCTCGCTGTGCCCTACTTCCTCCTAAAAATTATGGATGATATGATTAATTATGGATGTGTGTTTCTTTTATTAGAAATCAATGAATTACTGACTGGCCTCATAGCTCAATTGGTAGTAACTCTGCCTTCTGCGCTAGAGGTAGCGGGTTAGATTCCCGCACTGGACAAACATTTGTGACTAACACTGATGTTTGTTCTGTGTCTGGGTGTTAAATATATATCTATTATGTATATCAGTCTCTGGTACCGATAGTACAGGCTATGCCTAGTTTGGAATCAGTTGACCGTGTGTGATTTGTCCGGAATATTTATTTATTTATTATTTACAAACAATTGGTTCTAAACAAACATAACATTGTTGTTATCAATAAATTACTATTGATTATTATAGCATCAGTCCCCTAGTGCTATCTCCTACTGTGCTCTCTCCTACTGGTGTTCTCCCGCTGTGCCTCCGCCGCCAGTCTAGTAGGCAGGCTTAGTAGTAATGTAGACACGTGTATACTTATTCAGAATTCAATTGTATTCCGCTGAACGCTTTGAGCGGCCATTTATTATGCAAAGAGAGAACACTTTGTTGTTTCTCTTTATAATAAATTCCATTTAAATATTGAGATAACTGATGGAAAGTGGCAATTTTATTGAAATATCTTTGTCTGGGTCCATTTGGAAATAATAAATAAACACTAGAAACCAGTCACATAGAAAATACTGACTTAGAATGTTGCTTCAGGATCAGCAATGGAATTCACAGTGTGGTGGGTGAAAGATATAGATTGCAGATCAGGTTGATGCTAGCGGCGAGACAAATGTTGGACACATTCAAACCGGCACTTCTGGCATCGCAGCCGGGAACCCGCCCGCTACGGTACTGTGTGTTGTACATTTATACGGCACATCAACATAAATATAAATACTTTGAATTCACCTGTTATATATTTACATAAAAAGACTTGTCTAAGTTTTTTTATTATACGGAAGAGAAACTGATGTTAGTGTCTGCAGTTGAATCGAAGGCGTAAACAATTTTATTGCAAAAAATATAAGTTTGCGTTTATTGAACTCCTCTATAGTTAGTAAACTGATTTGAAAATTATATTTTTTTACAAAAAAACTCATTAAAATAAAACATATTTCGTTCCTTGCGAACAAAAGCCTGCCTTTCCTAATCTAAGACTCTATTTTCTTATAAGCACAATCCTATTATGTATGACGGATATCTCCCGCGTGGCGGTAATTCCGAAAGAATAACCTTCAAATAATATCCACTCAATCAGGCGACATCGCGCGGCGCAGGCGACACGACGACACACCGCGCGACATCTGACAAATCGGGGAGGGCGCTGGAGGTGCGGATGCAGCTGATAAAGGAACAAGTACGCTCACTCAAACTCATGAATTTAAAATTTGTATTTATTTTTATATTTTATTTTGTTTTTCAAAAAGATATCAGGACGTCTGATCGAAGCGACGCGTGAGCTGGCTCTTATTTGGCCCAGAGAATTAGCATTGCCATCCAGCGTGGCAATTCCGCCAGCGTCTTGGGGACGCTTCCGACTGGTAGTGATCTGGATCAGTTGAGCTATATATAGATCGTTTGTAACGGTCTTTAGATGGCTCAACTGTTTCTTGTGTATTTTGTAAATATTAACTTGTATTAGTTTTAAAGTTTCTTTCTATAAATTTATTTATTAGGTTACGACCGACATTGACAACTTCATAGAAGCTCTACGAAAGCATCTACGCCGTAGCTTACAAGAAGATGACACCACTCGTGCTGAATGCACAAAACTTGTATTGCAAAATGCGTTATTGTGCTTAAACCAACACAACTCGGTCATATTCAGGACCACCATTTTAATAGCTTATTGAAATGAAATCAATCGCGTAGACGTATCGACTATGTTGCAACAAAGTCAAAGTCAAAGTCAAAAGGCTTTTATTTCAATAAAATCACTAGGATCACTTTGAAACGTCTTAGAAACTAGGTGAAGCAATGCCTGTGCCTCGCGACCAAGCCTAGAAGAATCAGGCAACAAACACGGCGCGCGTGCCAACAAGCTATGAGTACCTACTGATCGCGAAAGTTTGCTAAAAAACACATTTTTCAATCTTACTGACCTAACCAGAAAGACTGGACATACAACTTAAGGAACATACAACTTTAAGCAATGGCTTAGCAATGAACCAGTGGTTTCCTCGGTGTCTGTAACAGCGTAGGTAATCCTGATGCATGTCCGTCATATGTCGGCGCCGCGCGACGTGTCGGCGACACCTCTCTAATGTGACTTTATGGACTGCGCGGCAGTTTGTTCCTTCTTTTACGTGCTCACAGTTTTAATGTACAATCTCTGAGAGAAAAGATAAAAAACAATTAGTCTATAAAACAATTAGATTAATTAGTGTTCTCTAGAATAAAATATAGAAAATAAAGACTGCATTTTACAAGCCGTTCCATAACATGTATATCATCCCGAAAGTGGGTTATTCTATCAACAAAAAGAAATAGTATTAGTGAAAAAAACATCTATTCATATTTTTTTATTCTAATTTTTTCCCAAACATTCTTAAATAAGCTGTTTTTTTATCATATTTATAACTACCTAAATACGAGAAGTTTAGCATGGAGATTGCTAACTAAAACAGCTTATTCATTGAGTTTGAACTAAATTAAAAGCAGATTTTTGCATAGAGTTTTTTCAATGAAAACTTATAATCATCTGATACCAGCATTGCAAGTATTTCTGCATGGCGGTAGAGTCCAAAGACATGGTGGGAGTACTTCCCCCGACGGACTCTGCACAAAGAGCCCTCCTTATTATTATTTCTTACTATAACGACCGTTCATTGACGGACGGTGGCTTTTGGATAACCAAAGCATTACTGAAGAGTTTCATTTCGACAGTAAATATAAAGCGTCGACGCCGCACTGTGTGTGAAATGTTCGCGTTAACGTTAAGCGGTTTACGCCGGTAATAACGTTCCGCGGTAACGTTCCGATGCAGGGCCGACTCACGTGAGCTAGAGCCTTATGCCTGGCTCGTGGAGTCGCTTGAAACCTGAAATATTATCTATTTTACATCAATTATATTCTAGATGATTTATGCAACGTCAGGTGACAACTTACAGTCGCCCAATGGGACATATTGTAGTGCCAGAGACGCTTATCACTGGTACCTGAATGTAAGTTCACTTATCACACTTACCATAGTTGCTATGATTTCGTGTTGGATCATCAAACAGGAGTTGGCAAACTTGTGAAGTGCTGCATTGAATAAAAGCACTTTTAGCAATACGCCTCGCTGAAGTCCATATTAACACAGCTCAAAAGCAGCTTGCACTCTTCACCTAACGTGTATATGCTGTGCCACATAGCGGAGGCTGCAAATCTGATCCCACTTTATTAATAAGTTTCCGCATTATCACAATTTTGTTAATAACCCTTATTGGTTCTTGGTAAACGCTCCCTTAAATTTAGAACAAGTTGAAATGAGGATTTACATATGGGCTTTCTTTGGTTTGATTTTGCGTAAAACAACCTACGAGATAGGGTTTTTTTTCTTATTTCGTGTGCCAAGCTGCGTAGCTATTTTCCTGTTTGAAAGCTAGAATTACCCCGTATGAAATGGATTTAGACTAAGAAAGGAATACCTGTAAGGCAGCCCGGGGTGAAGGTGACTCCACACGAAGTCATCGGTGCTAGTGACCTAAGTCTTAAACTATCTAGTGGTGTACCTAAGTTTTAAACAATTCCAGGTTTTTGCATAGTATAGAATGATGTTGGACTGAACTGTGTTGTGTGGAAGAATGCGCGCTGAATACAGCGCGATTGGTGAATGGCAAAGCAATTTGCTAATTAGCAGAGAGAGGATTGATGTGGATAGCGGCTTCGGTGCGGTGGGATTGATCAGGTCACTTGGCACCGGTTTCTGACGCTATCGGACCTCTAACGAGTCCTATACTCTTATCTCTAGCGTAGGCCCGGCAGCAAAGACAATAATGTCAGTTTGATGGCAGCATGAGTAGAGGAAAAAAGATTTTCCAGTCAATTTAAAAGGATATTAGACCGATCCCCACGTCTACCTATAGTTTTTTTAGTACCTATAGAAATCGCTGATACCCGTACTTATCTCAATTTTGTTATCTAAAATATTTTACAAAATCAAAGTATTTTTTTCATACAAACCGAACCCCGCAAAGGGGTGAAGATATAACATAGGCTATATTATAGCAAAAGAACTATGTCAGGATCTTGGCAAGTGCTAAGCTGTGACCTCTGCGTACCTCTTTGGGAAACAGGCATGGTTTTATGAAGGTATGTATGTAATAATTAAGAACATCAATAACTTAGTAAAGTTTTATAAAGAACCGTCCAGTACTTTCTGAGACCGGGCAAATAAACAGACAGACAAAGTCAGTAATGTATGTATCATCATCATCAGCCTGTAGAAGTCCACTGCTGGACATAGGCCTCCCCCAAAGAGTTCCATGACGAACGGTCTTGAGCCTTCTCCATCCACCGACTTCCCGCAACCTTCACAATGTCGTCGGTCCATCCGTTCGGTCCGTCCATGTATGTATACGTAATGATAATTTCGACGTGTGTGACACGCTGACTAGTGTCAATAACGTCCGAATTTATGCTAAGGGTGCTGATTGGGACGTGAAAAATGTGGGGATTCGTAATTTTGCCGGCGCGAAACAACTCATTTACGTCGCGTGTAGGTAGCTATAAGTTTGGTTATTTATAACTGGATATCGATTTATTATTAATACAGTTTACTAGGTAATTACAGTGATAGATATCCTACTAAACATTCTATAATTCGTCGTAAGGTTTATTGTACACCATTAAGAAAAGAAACAAAAAACATTTAAGGTCAGATCAATTTCAAATAAGCGTTACAACGGGTGGCCTTATCGCTAAAAGCAATCTCTTCCAGACAACATTAATTGGATAGACAGGAAATATTAGAAAACAAGACGACAGGGGAAAATAATTTAAGTTGTTTATTCATCATCATCATCATTTCAGCCGTTCGACGTCCACTGCTGAACATGGCCTCCCCCACAGACAGATGAAATTCCTTATCAGGTGGGGGGATTTGCCCATACTTACCACGCTGGGCATGCCGGTTGGCGAGCGCAGTTAGAGCTATCGTTGTTAAAATGAGGTACGCTGCTGTCCATCCCCCAGCTTTTTTCCCTTAGTCGCCTCTTACGACATCCGCGGATAGGTAGATATGGAGGAGCCTATTCTTCAGCCGGGGCCAATAAACGTTGGACGTGGTCCAACGTTTATTGGTGTTCCTTACTCAAAATTGAGCGTTCTTTAGTGGATTAGAGGATAATTTTAATAAATTGTAGTTGAAATAATTCAATTCATTTCGAGACATTATTTCAAGAGTTTGTCATTTTTCCGTGGTCAGAACCCGCTTTTGTCCCCGAGTTCAACAAATTCGCGTGTAATACTGAAGCTGTCAGCGCTAATCTAGGCGGCGCCATTTATCAAGGTTTTTACAGCGGTGCGTAGCGGGCCGCGGTCGGCCCTCTGCGGGTTCGGTGCGAACAGAGAAATCACTGTTTTATTACGCACACTCGACCTCCCTAGCCGCAGTGAAGGCGATCAAGTAACACGGCTGAACGCTTCGTAGATGTTCTTTTCGTGCACTTGTCACGCCTTTAATTTTTTAAGATTAGATTTTTCATTTCATTTATTTCATTTCTTTTTTTCATTTCCTAAAGAGTACACTATTTTTACAGGGGCACCTAATGTAACAGTGTACTTAATAATGAAATATAATCAAAAGCTTCAATTAATTACATGTCAAGCCATTTAAAAATAATAAATAAAAAATTCGTCAATCAATATACCTACAATGTCAAAAATTGATTTATACAGAGCACATAGTGCATCCAAATTAAACGGTGCGCGATCAAGCGGCCTTATTGTGTAACTGAACTGGTAAGCGGAATCAGTTAATGGGAGTTTGAAGGTTGATCAGTTCAATGACCTTTTGATCAAACGACTGGGCATTTTATCACCACACCACCAACCATTATTACGGGGCGTAATAATCCCTCGAAGCGCCTCATCGCATAAAATTTTTCTTCATTATCTCAAACCCGCGATCAATTTAGAGCATAATTAAAAAGTCAGCTCGTCCAGCCATTTCAGACATTACAATAAAGAGTTTAACCATCGTCCTGTCTGTCCGTAATTCGTTTCTCTTGTAATGCAATGTTTAGTGCCACCCCCCCCCCCCCCCCCTCCTCGCTCTGATAGCCTGTAAAGTTACTTTGTAGAGCGATGTAAAGTTACTGACGAATATTATTTGAATGAACTTTTAGAAATTACGAATTCTTGGTTTGTTTTACTGTACAAAGTCAAACAGTAAAATGCATCTAACACTTATTTAAATACCGTACTTACTATACTATACTACATTGGTAGTTTTTGATGGGTTCGATATTTAGGTACTCTTTTAAAGTTGTTTAGGTATAGAGAAAATAATGATAGCTCGATTTAGCTTCGGTACAGATCTGATGAAGGTCTATGGGGATGGATCCAATTTCCTCACAGTAACAAGCTAAAAAATAGGAGTACATTTTTCTAATCTGCATTGTATAAGCTAGTAGATCCGCGCGCCCCATTAGCCGCCCGTTGCAATATTAAAACGTTGCATAATGCATTCCAGCTAGATGAAGCAGATAATACCTACAAAGGTAACGTTTGTAACGTTACTATGAGGCGGCATACTTACGTGTTTATTGCTAAGTAACATTCGTAGCTACGCGCTACTAGCCAACTCCGAAAACATACAACTCATACGCCGTGTTCATATGAGACGTGCGATAGTCATCTAAAATGTATTTAAAAATTAATAGAATAGAATAGAATGATTTATTTATTTGACACATAAAAACACAGAAAAGAACAATAAAACAAGAAAATTAGGTAAGAAAATGATCCTTATCTCTAGCCTCTACTGGATAAAATCAATTTTGAGTTTGAAGTTTAAGCGGGATTGAGATATCGTACCTACGTCCTCAAAATATGTCAAATTCAAATTTGACTTTATCCAGTAGAGATAAACATTCAAAGCACGAAATGAATCAAAAGATTCATTCATTTTAATAATTTGTGATTGCTCGATTAAAATAATAAAAGTACAAAATAAACCGAGCCGGATCGTGACTAATAGCGATTGAAAACGACAAACAAATAAAGGCACCCATTACAAGGGTCCGGCTTCACGAGGCAGCGAGGAACCGCCCTTTGTGGATGTCGATGACATCCCATACAGTAGGAGATGAGATGGCAGTTTGATGTAGCCTTGCTTTCTACACGGACGGTCTTACGTCAATTTAGATGAACGTTGGATTTGTAAAAATTGTGTGACCTAAATAGTCGCCTGCAAGTTAGGTAGGCACGAAGAGGCTAACTCCAGAGACCCGGGGATGGTAGTCCCCTCGAGAAGATGCCACATGCGAAGACCCTTACCCGCAGTTCCCAGAGCTCGTGGACGACCCGACCCGCCCCCTGATTACCTATCTCGCGACTGGTCTGCGACAAGCATAAATTGTACAATTATCGCTGTTAAACGCCACTTTTGTACCACGTATCAGCAACTAGACAGCAACAGCAGTCGAGCGGGAACCGCCATACGTAATACGGATTTTTTTGACGATAAGCGACCGATCGTGCTTTGTCTGCTGTCGCACTGCTGTTGCTGTCGTTACTGCTCATTTTTACGTAATCAGTCTGCCGGATTGGTACTTTAAATCAAACTTTATAGATGTTCTTCACCTGGGGAACCTCAGTAAAAGGACCGTCCAACTCAGTTATAGTACAGATGCTTCTTCTTATTTTGACTTCTAGAAAGTGCTGAACGTTAAAGATATCCACGAGTAAATCTAACTTTTAGCTAACAAGCGTTAAGTGCGGTGCCGTGCTGCTGAGTGTGTGGACGCCAAGGGCACCCATCTCATATATCGAAGGAACTGATTAATCTCAGCCGATGTAAGCGAGCTGATTGGATTAGACCCTGAATGGGCCTCAATGGCATCAATAGAGCCCTTCCGATAAATGCAAAAATGCCAGCCAATCGGGACGATTGGTACGGCGTCCGTGACGTCAGGGCATGTAGCGACGTCACCGAGAGTCTTGAATAGTCGCGATATTACTCAATTAAATCTTTAATTGTTAGAGGCTACAAGCTCAATTGGACTAAGCGAAAATAAATTAGACAAGCGCGTGTCGGACCACGCACAGTGAATGCTTCCTATGCCAGTTCGGATTAGTCAGTCAGGTATATTTCCTTCAACGATGACATTTTCTCTAGCTGCTGTGTTCGCCAGAATAAATTACATGATGACTTTAGTATGGGGTTTTTTCGCCTGTAGATCTGAGATTTTTTTGCTCCGTTCCACCTCTACTACTACCCTTAAACTAGTTTAAAACATACTTAGCTGTGATAATTTTCTTGTATTTTCAGTATATACTCGTACGCTACTATTTTGAATTAGATATATCACTAGATTCATATTTATTGAAAAGAGTAAAACGGCTGACAAAATAGACAAAATGGTGAAACTATAGTTAAGGGCTCCTCGTCGGACTTCGGTACCCTAAAAACATAAATATCCAACTTAGATATTGTATATATACTGGGGTACATGGGAATAGGGTTGAGAGGCTAAGTTTCATTTTAGTAAGGTTAGGATAGCAGTTTCGTTAGTCCTCGTTTTGGTCATAAGCGCAGGGGCTACAGTGGTGTTACAAATGAAACAAGGACCGCTTCGTACATCCACGGCACAACACTAGTACATCCATTCTACAGAGAGTTCAATAACTAAATCAATCGAGTGCGAACGCGCGCGTCTCCCGTATCACCGCAATGTACATAAATAGCAGTAAGCAAACTTCATCTCTTGAATCGACACCATTAACTATATTTTTGCCACGCTTACTTTATTACGTCTCGGGTTTAGAAAAACATGTATTTAGCACTAAAAACTGTTAATTTTTTTTTAAAGTACGGATATTTCAGTGACTACTTAGTCCTTTTCACGCAAAAAGGGCGCTATAGGTAGATATAGGCCCTTTTCAAGGCCACCATACCTCAACCTGGTCACTAACCTCATCCTGAAATGACCAAAAAATAATCAGTGACACAATAAGCAAGCTGTAGTTATCCTGTAACGGAATTTCGCCATAAGTAGACAGTATATATTTGAAGGTCTGCTTATTTCCGCGCGATTTCATTTATGAAAATAACTAAGTATACTGTGCAACTGTTTCACTCTCCAAGAGTCAACTGAGTAACTCGACAAATTTATTTATTTATTTATTTATTCCATTCCAAATTATATTATCTACTGTATTCGTATATGCTGTGGCAAACTGGCGGGCGTCACATGCCGACCTTATTGGAATAAATCACTGTTCCGATTCCGTGCCCTATTAAAATACTGGATATATATATCTTTTATGTGGAATAACTCTGGTATCTGTCAAATCGTAAATAAAACATTGGAAGTAAATGGCTCAGCATTTTTTTAAACTCGCTTCAGGTATTAGATACCAGATAGAGTATTCAAAGGTGTTTACTTCAATAACAAAATATCTTTAATAATAAATAAATAAATAATAATAAATATTCCGGACATTATCACACACGGTCAACTGATCCCAAACTAGGCATAGCCTGTACTATGGGTACCAGAGACTGATATACATAATAAATAAATATTTTACACCCAGACACAGAACAAACATTTGTATTCATCACACAAATGTTTGTCCTGTGCGGGAATTGAACCCGCGACCTCCAGCGCAGAAGGCAGAGTTACTTCCAACTGAGCTATGAAGCCAGTCAATCTTTGAAAAAACTACTTAGTTGAAGCGCGTAGCTTCAACTGTGTAACACTATGTTTGCAACTGTTCCTCGCGACCGAGCCTCGCACGCTAGCTTCTTGATGAACCGTTTCATTTCTGACGTCGAATAAAACTCTGAAAGAACCACCACTAGGCTCAAGGGTGCCGAACTTTACTAATAAAACACTCAACAGGTTCACGGTATAAATATATTACAAAACGTAACGATAGCGCGTTCTAGAAATTGACCCAATTTGCTAACGCCATCTAGTTCTCAAAATAGACAACTTACGAATTCTAACAACTCAAAGTAAAAGAATATTGTTTTGCTAAGTGGACAGTACCCGATAGTGAAAGATAAGAGCGTCCTAATCGTGTGACCGAATATGCGGCCGATAGCGCCCTCGAGCCGCGCTGATTACTCGCCTCCAGATGAATGGTCGAGCCTCGAGTGTCCACAGCCAGGGGGTTGGCACCAGTCCACTATTATACTTGCGAGTACACCACTTTCTACTATTGACTTGTCGAAGCTGTGGCGAGTGCGCGATCATTGACTTAGAAATAAAAACATCTAACCTGTGGGTGTAACTCGTGACACTATAAAGAAAATTACAAGCTAGCTTTCATTTCAGTTTCGGCAAAGTATGTCTATGAATCGACTAGTGACTGGTAGTAACGAGTTAGGGGAATAGTCAGAAAGCATGGTTCACTGATAATCAACACACACAATCATCTTTCACAGATTTCTAGACTTTTAGTGTAAAAACCTTTGAAATGTAGTTTCTTTTGTAGTCGAATGCAACGAGAAAGTAAAAATTCCTGAAATTCAATCACAGCCTCGATAGTTTTTAGCTTCGAAGATGCGATTCACGAAAGGATAAAAATGAAATTGTAAGTTTTCTTATATAAACAAAACTTAATCCGAGTATCTTCTTGCAATAGGTATGTCTCGTAGCGTAAATTAACGCACTTGGTGATAATCACATTTATTATCGCATGACATAATCGCTTTTATTGCTTCATGTAGGTACTATACGCGATATTAGCATGGAGACTCTCGCTTGTGATGCGATTCTCGCCGCAAAATACGCGAGAGTCTCTCGCTCCGTGTAAATCGGTCTCAACTTGCCTAAACTTCATTTGAAACGCATTGAAACTGGTGCTAGCCCCCAGAGCCGATGAGACCGCCCGTCGGCCGCAGCGTGTGTCCGGAATCACGCCCAGTGGCTACGACACGCTATATTGTTTTAGATAGATAGATAAATTGTTTATTTGACACACACACAAATACAGCACAGACAGAGATAAAAGCAAACAGAAGAAACAACAGCAGATAACAATCACACAAAATAAAATAAAGCTTAGTAGGTAGGTAGGTTAACAGTAAAAAAAGACTAATACAAGTAGCAATACAACATACACAAGAGAGACAGCTGAGCCATCTAAATACCGTTACAAGCGATCTATAGATAGCTCAACTGGTCCAGATCACTAACAGTAGACACATTTACAAGAGAGAAAAGCAGGCGCCTACCTCACCCATCAAGTGGGTGCCAACTGATGGGTGATACCTACATTTCATGTGGTATCGTCTACGCTGCAGTGGCATGGGTCAAAAAGGCCCTATCTCAGCTTATTGCTGCTCCGCCGAGGCGTAGCAGCGCTGGTTTTCAGATTGGACCTGTGGAGTAAGACCTCACGATCGCTTGGACAAGAGAGAGTTAAACGAAGTATGTGTGTGTAACTTTGAAAGATAGAGTGTGCTTGTTTGTGTTTTGTGATTAGTACCACAGTACGTTTATTTCTTTTAGCTGCTTTGTTTAATTTTTATATATGTCTGGTTTATCTTAGTTAAAGCAGAAAGTACATGGTGTGGTCAAGATGTTTACAAGCGTAAAATTATTTTTTTCCTTAAAGATAAAAAAAATAATTAATTATCGATCCAACGGGGTTCCATCATGCATCTTAACCTGCATCTTAACTTAGAGACGGCAATGCGATATCAAACACGCATAACCATGCGTAAAGCTATCATCATCATTTCCGTCGTAGTATTGTATATTTAAGTACAGGGTAGAAAAAGTCTATCATCTACATGTACTAACAGATGCTAAACATAAAAAAGACACAAGCTATTCTGTTCAAATCGACTGCGCGCATGCATGAATCAGTAGATATTGTAAGTGGCGGGGTTAACATAGGTTTTGCGAACAGTGTAAAATTTCATGAGATTCATATCGACCAATTCCTGAACTGGAAATCTGAGCTAGAGTCCATTGAAAATTATGTTAGCTCAGCTTGCTACGCACTTGGAATTCTGAGAGATGAGGTGGGTATCTCACATCTTAAAATGGTTTATTATGCTCTCATAGAATCAAAATTAAGATATAGCGTACAATTTTGGGGAAACAGTTATGATTATAATACAAAAAAGAGCCATTCGAACCATAGTGCGCATTCCACAATGGGAATCTTGCAAAGTACATTTTCAGTCTAAAAATTTTGACAGTTCCTACTAGTTTATACATTTTGTTTCTTCTTATGGACGTAGTTAAGGATCCACGTAAATATGAAACAGTGTAACAAAGAATAAATAGGTTGGATACAAGACGTAAAGATCTTGAGGCGCCTTTATGCCCGAGGTTGAATGTTGCAAAGCATGGCTCTCGTTATCAAGCTGTAAAACATTTCAACTCACTGCCTACTACATGAAGGTTATCGAAAGCTCTCACCTTTTTAAATCTAAACTTAAGAAACTATTGTCGGAAGGGTGTTTCTATTCAATTATGGAATTAATGGCTTGCCATAATTTATAATAATTAAATTTTTTTTTTTTTTTTATGTATTGTTTGGTATATGATTATGGTCAAATCCCCCCAAATAATATATTGTCATTTGCACGATTTTTTTTTATTCTTCCGCCGACGCCGACGATCATAGCCCATTTCAGGGCCACCATACCTCAATCTGGTCACTGACATAATACAGGTGACCAAGAAAGAATTATATTAAGTTATTTATCTAGTATAATTTGAATAACTATGTATTACGTATTACTTGTTGTAATTTTTATTTGATATTTTATTAGTGTGTGTGTTTTAAATATTATGATTGTTTGTTTTTCTTTTATGTATTTTTTTTATGATTAGTGTAATTTCAAACACGATTTAATAATTGTAATAAATGAAATAAATAAATGAAATGAAATGAAAATGAAATGCAATAGCTACAACCCTCCATGAAACAAAAATGTCTTTAAATTATTATCCATGATCACACCCGTAGACAAAACGTAGGTATATTGTTCACTATACTCCAGCAATTGTAGCCTCCACTTTCATCAAAACATTTCATAATTTACTCAACACTTGCAATAAACTAAATGCAGTTTCGAATGGATCTGCCAGGCAAGGCCACTCCAACATACCGCTCGACTAGGGCTTGACTTACTTTCCGGCAACATTTTCGGCCTAAAATCGAAACAAAAACTGGTGGATAAAAATCAATATTTAATCCATATATTGTCATGAGCACTTTTTTTTTTTTTTATTCCGCCGACGCCGACGGTCATTGTCCCTTTTCAGGCCACCATACCTCAACCTGGTCACTGACATAATACAGGATGACCAAGAAAGAATTAGTGACACGATAAGCAAGCAATTCTCTAAATCTCTATGGAGGTCTATGTTCAGCAGTGACGTCCTTCGGCTGAAATTATGATGATCTGCTGTAGCGATTTTATTAACACAGACTTTTGATTCATGTGCCTTTTTTGTATTTTCTTTATTAAGTAGTATCAAGATTCGGCACAACAATGTCCTTCGGCCAGGCCTGCCCTCCTGCCCAGGCAGAAGTTGGTTCGCTCGGTTAAGTAACACATATTGCGCTCGCACTCGCAGTCAGCTACTCACGCGAGTTAATCGATACTCGAGCTTAATGCTTATTTAAACTTTGTTTTACCGCGAACCCTCGCCGCTGGTTTAACTACACCCTCCTTAATTGAAGCGTGTTTTCGTTCCTGTTGTTCAATTAAGTATCAACTATTGCTCATCATCATCATCATTCCAGCCGTTCGACGTCGACTGCTGAACATGGCCTCCCCCACAGACAGAGCAAATTCCTTATCATGTGGGGGGATTTGCCCATACGCACCACGCTGGGCATGCGGGTTGGCGAGCGCAGTTAGAGCTATGGTTGTTAAAATGAGGGACGCTGTTGCCCATCCCCTAGCTTTTTTCCCTTAGTCGCCTCCGATATCCGCGGATAGGTAGATAGATATGGAGGGGCCTATTCTTCAGCCGGGGCCACCACGGCCTACAAATATTGCTCACTGCTTATTAATAGATTTGTAATTGCATAATATTAAGTAGTTTTAAACAGTTCACAGAGTCTATGTTTTATATTTTAAGTTTGCATGCTGGGTTTCCTGGCGAAGTGTGATGAGAGTCTTATCACTATTATAGAAGTTCAAATTGCTTCACGCAAATAAATTATTTCATTTCATTTCATTTGAAGCCAGCCCCACCCGCGGCGCCGCGCGAGTGTCACGCTCCGCGTAAACTGAGCACTTGCCAGCCGAGGCACGGCCCGCCGCCGCCGCCGGCGCCGCACATTCCGCCGCGGAGATAAGGACCTTTATTGCGCACGCGGTGGCAACCACATCTTAATGCGACGGTGAAATAGCAGCTTAACTTTACGTGAAAATAGCCGAGACAACTTACTGAGACTTTATTTACTTAGCTTTTACATTAAACTGCGAACTGTTCCTGTTTGATGCCGTTTCGTGTGTAATGTTTACCTTCTCATTAATGTTTCAGGTCCACTATTTGCTTTCATAAGCTTATTATAATAGCTGCATCTCCAAAAGCTGAAAATTTAAGTAGGTTCCTAAAGTAAAGTAAATTGGGCGTGTTCTGGTACCATGATATCAGAAACTAGGAGTAAGTACCATGGTAGGTACTCGTAGTTTCGGATACCCACGACACAGTGAATCCTAGTGTGGGGTCAGGACTATGTTGTGACTGTTTACCAACTTCATACGTGGAATGTGATTCGACAATGAACTAACAGATGAAGATTTTTTTGTATTTTTAACGGAACCCTAAATACATTCCAATTTCCACTAATATTATTAATGCTAGTGTTTGTCAAGATATGAAAATGTGAAGATGCTTGTTACTCTTTCACACCGCAACTACAGAACGACTGGAATGAAATTAGGCTTATATATAGTGAATAACTGACAGGCCTCATAACTCAGTTGGTAGTAAATCTGCCTTCTGCGCTAAAGGTCGCGGGTTCGATTCCCGCACTGGACAAACATTTGTGTGATGAACACAGATGTTTGTTATGTGTCTGAGTATTAAATATCTATTATGTATATCAGTCTCTGGTACCCATAGTACAGGCTATGCCTAGTTTGGGATCAGTTGACCATGTGTGATATGTCCGGAATATTAAAAAAAAAAAACCTAGAATAACTTATAGGCTACATTTTTCCGGGCATTACACGAGAGCAGCCGTGGGTGGAAGCTAGAAGTTTCAATGTTTAGTGAAACAATGACTTTAGAAACGTCTAATCTCAAGAAAAGACTATATAGCGGAACATCAAAGAGCACGTTTTCATTTAGCGAAGCCAAGTAATTACTCAAGAATCTGTGTAGTCAAGGATTATCTTCTACACAAATAATATGAAGATATCAACGAGCTTCTGCCCGCGGCTTTGCTCGCGTGGTTTCCAAATAAGAGTAACTTTTACGCTCTGAAAGAGCGTCACGAAATATATCTATAAATAACACCCAATAGTTACATACATAGTCCTGACCCCACACTAGGATTCCCTGTGTCGTGGGTATCAGAAACTACGAGTACCATGGTACCACAATACCCAGACGCGGAACAAATATTTGCAGATCATGCAAATATTTGTCCCGCAGCGGGAATCGAAACACCCCTTGCGTCTCTGACGGCCACTCGCCCGCTACGCCACCAAAACTACATCCGTTACAATCACTCAGCCGTTACGGTATGGTTAAATAACAAACAAACATCTAAAGCATTCACATTTATAATATTACTGGGAATTCACATTCGTCATTAATAACTACTCTCTCAAATAATCACTGAGCCTCAAACAGGAAGTAAAGGGGCGCGCCATTGAGCCGTGAGCCATAACTGTCAGATGCAATGAGCCGGTTTATTGGCTCATGGCTCAGTCGACGAATAATTAGCGGTCCCCCGTCCCCGCCGCGGCCAGATATATCACGTCTCGGGGATGCTTGCCGGATAATTGTGAGGCAGATGTTAGTACTATAATTTAATTTTCACTAAAAACGGCACTTATATATAAACCGCACTTACCATGTTTTGTGAGTTTACTTGTTCCCCGAATGTTTGTTTGAAGATAAAGTAGGAGCAAGATACAATGAAAGGAGCCTCTAAGAGGCGCACGTCAATCCTTTCACTACACTGATTCTTTTACCGACAGTCGTAGGCTTTTCAGGACCAACATGCCTCAACCTGGTCACTGACCTAATACAAAGAAAGAAGGAAAATAAATTTATTCAACAGAGACTAAAAATAATATTTTTAAATAGGTACATAGGTTATTAGAACATAAGAAAAATAAAAAATTAAATTAACATATAGGTACCTACTACCAAATAAAAAAAAGATAATTTGTCTGCTTGTTGAAAAGGCAACAATTCAGCTTTGTGCGTAGTCCGAAAACCAGACTCTGTTTTTCAGTGTTGCCTAAGGGAGGGGTAGGGGATGGGTATGGGGGGGGGGGTACAAGATGACCAAGAAAGAATCAGTGACACGACAAGCAAGCAATAAACTCAAAACTGTACGTATCCACGCTGCGCCAAGTCTGCTACGTGACGTAGCCTATTTCGTAGGCTGCTACGACGAAGACTGCTACACGACGGGTGCTACGACGTAGCTCGTAGGCTACTGCACCGTTGGATTACATACAAAAAGGTTTCTTCAAAAAAAATCATAGAATATGTTTTTTTTAAGAGCGGCTTCTGTGCAGCCACTTCATACAAAAGATGTCCCCACTTCTGCCACAAGATTTCTGTTCGACTACTTGACCGTTTCTAAGAAATAAAGCTTTGTTTACTCGGAAGCGTTGGTCGTCATATACTTGACGTAATACAGCGGAACATGCGTTCATTTTTATACAGTTTTTATACCATTTATTTATTTATCAGTCGAAGGGTTTGTTCACTATTTTCCCTATAAATATAGAAATACAAAAAGTATAGGTACTAACAGTCTTTTATGGGCTCTTTTAATCAGTCTCATAAATCAATAAGCATCTGCCCGTGGCTTCGCTCTCTCGCTAATGTTTCTCGCGACCAAGGTTAGACGAATTAGGCAATACACACTTATCTACTAAAACTCCGCTAATTTATTCCACGTAAGCTCATCAAAATGCAGACGCGTGCACCTCCCACACCGCTTGCAATAACAAGCCATAAAAATCGTTACGGGCAGTTGAACAACCCACACAAGTAAACTTAATAAGATCATGAGGTCAGTCATTGATTGTGATACAAAGGAGGAGGTAGGGCACAGCGAGATTTTCTCGTTCTAAATTGGAGCAGCCTGCCTGGGGAGATACCTCCGCTTTACAGAAGATCGCAGCCAAATAACATTATTTGTTTCAAATAGGTAGTGTTGTGTTCCTGCGGTGAGTAAGGTTGCCAGAGCTCTTTAGGGGTGGGGAGGGTTCGGGATCGGCAACGCGTTCGTGATGCCTCTTGTATTACAATCGCTCATAGGCTTCGGTAACCGCTTACCAAAAGGTGGGCCGTATGCTTGATTGCCACCTTAGTTGTATGTAAACAAATCCGGCTCGGCTCGTCTTCAGAATGTGACGTAAAAGAGGACGGCGCCGTATGCTTAGGAAACCAATCTTTTAGGCAACCAGCTGTCAAGTGGTAAAACCGAGTGTGTCTGAGGGCGCTGGATCTACTTCATTTTCACTTGAAGAATGGCAACAATTCAATTTCAATTCAATTCAATTCATTTTATTATTTCAATTGGGTACATTTTCAAACATTATTAAATAATAGATTGTAGTACACTTATGAACGTCAAACATAATAATCAAACACAATAATATAACAAAAATAAAATAACACGGCATTAATTAAAAGAAAATTAAATAAATCATGTCATAAAGGTCAATAAAATTAAATAATAAATGTTACACAATAACTAAACATAACAAAGGCTACCTACATAAACTACAAATTCAAATTCCTCCCGCCATTTTGTCTTTAAAAAAATCGTCAATCTTATAGTAAGCTTTTTTCGTCAGAATTATCGGAGTTTAGTTTTAAATGCTTTCTCGTTCAAACCTGATACCATCCCAAACGATTCGGCTAGTACAACTTTTTTTATTTTATAAGTTAGGCGTCACCGCTGTGTATCACCGTGCAACTTCACCATGATAGCACTACTAGTCTGCGAGTAGACGGCGGACGAACGGATGGACGAAATAAGTGTTCCTTGTCGGACTTAGGAACCCTAAAAAGGCGATATATTACAGCGTGCGGTTTGAAGGTAGAAACTCATGATTTTCTGATGGGCCTCATACTGACTGACCTCCTAGCTCAGTTGGTATTAACTCTGCGCTAGAGTTCGCGGGTTCGATCCCCACACTGGACAAACATTTGTGTGATGAACACAGATGTTTGTTCTGTGTCTGGGTGTTAAATATATATCTATTATGTAAATCTATTATGTAAATCTATTATGTAATGGCCGTGGTGGCCCCGGCTGAAGAATAGGCGCCTCCATACCTACCTATCATACCTACATCCAAAGGTTGCCTGGTAGAGATCGCTTTTAGCGATAAGGCCGCCCATTGTCACACTATTATTTATTTTTATTTCCTTGATTGTGTTTTTTTCTTCTGGTGTACAATAAAGTTATATTCTATTCTATTCTATTCTATTCTATTCTATCCGCGGATGTCGTAAGAGGCGACTAAGGGAAAAAAGCTAGGGGATGGACAGCAGCGTCCCTCATTTTAACAACGATAGCTCTAACTACGCTCGCCAACCCGCATGCCCAGCGTGGTGAGTATGGGCAAATCCCCCCACATGATAAGGTATTTGCTCTCTGTCTGTGGGGGAGGCCATGTTCAGCAGTGGACGTCGTACGGTTGAAATGATGATGATGATGTAAATCAGTCTCTGATTCCCATAGTTAAAGGCTATGCCTAGTTTGGGATCAGTAGACCGTGTGCGATATGTCCGGAATATTTATTTATAGGGCCCTTTCCATTACCTCACCAATTATATCTGCACTTTATAGTTCATAAACCCCTAAAGTTCGCCGAATGCAATCTGCTCCCCATAACTAGTAAAGCCATATATAACTTTATAGCTAATTTTCGTCACGAGAGTTTTACGGTCGGCATTAACACTAGTGATCACTTCATAACTAGCTGATCACTTGCCAAACCGGATGCGTTTAAGAGAACAACTTGCGATGTAAAAATATGATTTCGTTTGCGATTTAATAGCTCACAGTATCACTTGGTGATTTCAGTGTTCAAAAGCTTCTTGGATGTAGGTAATCGTAGTTTCTCTGATACCCACGACACAGGGAATCCTAGTGTGGGGTCAGGGCTGTGTATAATGGCTGTTGAGTGTTGTTTATTTAGTTATTAGTTATTTGCATAGTGGCTAAATTTTTAAAATGATAAAATTTATACATTTTTGTACAGGCAACTTCCAAGTCTTGCAAGGTCTTGTGAAAATTGAAGTGGATCGGTGTCGTGTGGTTCTTCTGTGCCATCCTCCCGTAACACGCGAAAGCCGAGCTGCCGGGGAATAGAACATATTTTTCGCTGCCCCGGTACCGGGATAGAGACAGCGGGGAGGATGGGAGTAAGTCCCTCGCACCAGGCCAACACGCCTGTTAGAACACAATTTGTGTAGTGAATAATTTCAGTGAGCAATGGAAGCGGTGCCGCGTGGAGCGAGCGCGCTGCCGGCGCCGCGGTCCTCGCAGCCGGCAGTCACCGGCAGCATTGTTGATGACATTTTCAGATTTAATTATTATTAGCTAGCGTCATTTTCATATTTCAGCCGTTCGACGTCCACTGCTGAATATGGCCTCCCCCACAGACAGAGTGAATTCCTTATCATGTGGGGCGATTTGCCTATACTCACCACGCTGGGCATGAGGGTTGGCGAGCGCAGTTAGACCTATCGTTGTTAAAATGAGGGACGCTGCTGCCCATCCCCTAGCTTTTTTCCCTTAGTCGCCTCTTACGACATCCGCGGATAGGTAGATATGGAGGGGCCTATTCTTCAGCCGGGGCCACCACGGCCTTAGCTAGCGTACCTTGATAAAAAGTAGCCTATATGCTATTCCAGATAAAAAACTGAGACGGTTGATCCGTTGTGGTTTTATTGGCAGATACAGAACAGACACAGATGTTTGTTCTGTGTCTGGGTGTTAAATATATATCTGTTATGTATATCAGTCTCTGGTACCCATAGTACAGGCTATGCCTAGTTTGGGATCAGTTGACCGTGTGTGATAATGTCCGGAATATTTATTTATTTATTGGACAACAGACACCCAAACATCCTCTCAAACTTTTGCATTTAATTTTATAATGTTAGAAGGATATAATAGGAAGCAGGATATTACCAGTTTATTTCTAAGTCAATATCTTGATAACTTTAGGAAAATTCATTTTATTCAGTTGCTTTCCTAGCATTAAATGTTATTTGGTCCGTTGTTAGGCAAATTCAGTCGTATTGTCTTCAAGTGTAATTAGCTCTAACCTCATTATGTCATAGAGTGGAGCCTGTGAGAGATGGCGCCGGCTCGCGGGAGCAATGGGATCCTAACAATACAAAGGCACCGTTTGTTTGTCGGTTTGTTTCGTTGTCACATGTCAACTGATTTATTAGTACCAGCTTTTGGAATTGTGAAGCATCCGTTAATTTCAAGTTGATGTTTGTCTTTTTGCAGAAACTCACAAGAAATAACGGTAGGTGCCTATAGTTATTCCATCTGACGATGACTCGTCTGTGACCTTACAAATTGTTGATCATCATCATCAGCCTGATGAAGTCTACTGTCGAACATAGGCCTCCCCCAAGGAGTGCCATGACGAACGGTCTTGAACCTTTTCCATCCACCGACATCCCGCAACCTTCACAATGTCGTCGGTCTATCGGGTGGGGGGCCTTCCAAGACTGCGTCGTCCGGTTCGGGGTCGCCATTTGAGAACCATTATCCCCCAACGGTTGTCGGTTCTGCGAGCTATATGGCCTGCCCACTGCCACTTCAACTTGCTAATTCTGAAAGCTAATTTCGGGGATCTTGGTTCTTATACAGATTTCGTCATTTCGGATTTTATCACGTAGTGAAACTCCAAGCATACCTCCAAGCTGTATATACTCGTACGCAATGGGACCGGCCACTGTGCGAGCTCTCGCGGAATTCTGTTACAAATGTGTTCATGCTCCGCGGATCGTGCCCGTCTCCTAGCCCTTTCTAAATGGGAGTCAGAACTTCGGCTGCAAGAACTTCTTTTACATAATACACAACACACACTGACTGGCCTCATAGCTCAGTTGGTAGTAGCTCTGCCTTCTGCGCTAGAGGTCGCGGGTTCGATCCCCGCACTGGACAAACATTTGTGTGATGAACACAGATGTTTGTTCTGTGTCTGGGTGTTATTATCTATTATGTATATCAGTCTCTGGTACCCATAGTACAGGCTATGCCTAGTTTGGGATCAGTTGACCGTGTGTGATATGTCCGGAATATTTATTATTTATTTATTTATTTATTATAATACAGTAACCTGTCTTCGGTTGGGCGGGTGCTGTGTGGTCCGGCGCGGCGGTCGATCAGCTCTTTCACCATGGATTATCACTTGGTCTGCTGGAAGAATCTCTCGCCACTCTAGCCGATATCATTCTGACATCATCCGTCGGGCTCTTGCCGTCCCAGCCATTCTCGAACCGAATGGTTTGCTACATCATGATGATAATTTGCCTGGCAGTGGTCTCTTTGGAGAAGGGTAGGCCTAGTGCTTCTAGTGTTGATATACACATCTTCCGGGGACATCAGTTAGGACAGGTGCGGCGGACATTCAGCCGTCAGGAGACTTCGGAGTCAGAAGACGCAAATATGTTAGTCGGGATAGGGCTTATAATAAGCCCTATCTGATTCTTTTGGGGTCGAGACCTTGTCCGTGTTTTTAAAAAAATAATTAGGGCGTCTGGTCGAATCGACCCGTGACCCGAGAGTTGATTCCAATTTAGCCCAACGGATCAGCATTGCCAACCAGCGGGGCAATTCCGCGTCTTGGGGACGCTTTCGTTCGACTGGTAGTGATCTGGATCAATTGAGCTACCTATAGATAGTATCCAATCTCTAAATAGCTAAACTATTTCTTGTGTATTTTGTAAAATAGTTGTAAATACCTACGTGTATTCGTTGTAAATTTACTTTCTGTAAATAAAAACTTTAACTAAATAGGTATTTACTAATAATGTTTATTATTTATTAATTGCCTATACCAGACTGGAAAGCAAAAGTTCAAATTTCAAATCGAACTGGGAATATTTGCGAATACCTACAACGCGACTGAACGCAAATGTCTTGGAAAATCAAATTTGGTATTTTTATTAGCGTTATTCGTTATTGAACGATGGAAAACGTTTTCTGACATCTTTTGAGTGGTATCGATCGCCGGCAATAACTTTTTATTTATTTTCATGTCGTGTTATATTAGGTAGGTAATTTTTATTACTTTGGGTAACTTTCCCTGGGCTGGTTACTAAATTCGGTTACGTGCGCCCACTGAAGGAGCGAAATACATTAGTTAGATCATCCACATCCATTTTAAACGTGAGGAAACCACTTTAAACTTACTTATTACACTTAGTATTCATATAAATGTCGATGGGCTTGCATCCCGTCATGACCTACTAGAATTCCAGTACTTACTGTACTGTATGTGCTTAAAGTGTCTGCTTTTGGTTCAAAGATAGGTTTATGTTACACAATTTACATCAAAATTGCTTGAGCCGTTACGGCTTGATTGAACCACAAACATCCAAACATACTCAGAATCAACAATGTTAAATCGGTAAAACAAGTTGGTACTTACTATACTACTATGACTCAACTCCCGAGAACAGACTGTTTTGTATTTCGTTTTACAGATTAAATTTGTATGAAATCTATGGCTTTGAATGAACGTATTAGCTATCCTTACCATTCTTGAAGCCTGACATAAAAAAATAAATGACATTGACTTAGAATTTACTGCAGGAAAAGAGTATAAAGTCGCAACCGGTCGAACTTGGCGACAACGTCAAAATACATTGTGCTTTTTCGTAACTTTTACAAACTTTATACCGCCATCGCGTTGTGTCAAGTTAGCCGGTCTCAGAGCTGGCTGCCACAAAAATACCCAAAAACACAAGTCATGTTTTTATATGAGTACGCAGTCACAACGTCGTGAGTGCTGCATTGGTTTTGAACCCACGACAGTTACAATCAAAATCTACTATCGAACGCTGCTATGGCAACCCTACAGTAACGCCATACGACCACATATCGCACCAAATGAGGTGGGGCTTAACCGTAATGGTCCGTTGTAGATTACACTAGGTGTAATCCCGGTTTCTTACACGAGTACTTAGATTATATTTCCTTCTTTCTATGATTCTGTGTGCATAGGAGGTGCGGGTTCAATCCGCTCATTGGGACGAATGTTTTCATAAGCTGTTAATATTTGTTCGTTCTGTGTGTATAAGTAGGCACATCCGCGTACCCTGATACACACGACACAAAAAATCCTGGTTGGAACCCTGGGCTCTATAATTTGTGTATCAATCTAGCTAGAGTTTGGACTGTTGGGTGCTTAGTTAATATATTTAATCAGTCTTGATTTCAGTAGTTTTATAAATAACACTGTCGGCTCTCCCATTCCAACTCACGGCCTGCCCGGCAGCGGGTATGATGTACTGGAATACAATACAGACTGAGCCGGCAATATTCATAAAGTTTTATTTTGTTAAGTAATATCGAAATTATACGGAGCTCTCTGTGCTAGAGGACGGTGCTCAAACTTTATCAAATTTCTTTACAAAAGATGCGCTCATAGTCATGAGGCCCTTCGACGACGTCTTATTCCCATTCAAAAGCGAGTCAGCACTAATTTGCACATGATTTTGTTCATGAGTGGGTAGATGTGGCCTAAGGGTGTCAAATTCAGGAGGTGCGTCGGACGCCTGACACGAGCCACCGGAGGTGCCGCCACCGGTTACGTCACACGTCGCCTACACGTGTGCAATAATTAATGATTAATAGGTATTTTATAGGTTAAGGCATATATTTCTATATTATAATTCACACGTATTAGGTCACCCATCCCACGCTCAGACGTCACATGTTGGGCGCCATACATCAGCCAAGGCTCTTTACCAAGCAATGGGCAAAACTACCAACAAAACCTGACCTAGTACTGTTTTATGTGCTCAATGTATCAAATAATTGTAGAATCTATCTGGTTTTGTTTGTAAGACACAGCGGTGCCTCAAGTTAGGCGCCACCGTTTACCGCTATCATAATTTTTCATCAGGCCGAATATAAAGAATATTATCGACCTAAACCTAGCGAGGCTAGCGAGGCTAGCGAGGCTCGCTATATTAACGGTAAGCCAGCCGCGCGCCCCGCGGTCACTAAGTTGAGATATTTTTCACAGATATTATTTCGACCCCAATATAATAATATTTGGTGGTAATCCGTGAGGCTTTGCTAGATTTTAATAAGTTCAATATTCGGGGTTTTATGAGTTAAATAATGCAGGTTTATATTTGAGGAGCTAGTAGATAGATAAGGGTTTATAAACAGCCTGAGTTTGAGCTTAATTATTTAATCATGAAACAAATAAATAGGTACTATCTACACATCAGACCAACATGTTGGTATAAGGACCACTGTATCAGTGTTGTTATTCCATAGTGTGAAACACAACACCAAACATAAATAATTTGGACACAATTCTCTCTTTTCAAATCGGCGAAATAAAATTGGAAGTCCGATAGCGAGTCTTCCGAAACGATTTAAAATCGTTTCTCGTTTAAGTGCCCAGTGTTAAAAATAAAAGGACTAAAGAAAATCCAATTTTCAAACAAAAAGCTTGCGCAATCCACGTGTAATGTCGGAATGGGTACATTCTCTAGCTCACCCACGCCACTTGCACACCTTGCTCATGAATGATAACGTAAATAAAATATCCTAGTTTGAGCTAGGTGTCACCTACGAAATGGATGGTAGTATACGAAACGAAAAAAAAATAATGGGTCAGAAAACCTAAATTCCAAGTGTAGGAAGTGACAATCTTATATTTTGCGGTCCCTCACGTAGTTCATTGTATGATATTGACCGCAAATATTACTTTGTCCTATAAGGATATAAAAAGGGAATCGTTTTTTCCAAACGAGGTACGGAACTCTTAAAAGCTCTAGAGGCCTGAATCTGAGATGTCAGTGAGGTCTCGCTTCTCAGTTTTGGAAAGTGAAAAGTGTGATATGAATAGCTTACCTTTTTTGTATGGTGTCACGAAAATGGCACCTACAAAAACCAGAATTCAAATACCAGAATCGGGCCTCAGTGGTTGGACAGCCCACAGGCAAAGTAAAAAAACATAAGGATCACTATGTAGTAACTGAGACCTAGGTCTACCGAAAGGTGCGCCCACATTTGTGTCATTTCAACGCGCCGTGGCTAGAAGATAAGTCTACCGATCGTCCGTTAGCTCACCAAACATAAAAATGTCATACAAAACATTGAGACTCTATAAAATAGTGTGTAAGTAATGGTGCAACTAATTCGCTTAGAAAATCCTAAATGTTAAAATAGGTGAACGAGCGGGAATATCCCCGAAAGGCCCTATCAGGGTCCGGGGGGAAGTTTTTCCGTTTGTCTTCTTTATCGAATCGATAGCAGATACACCCGACTCTAACTTCATTCACTCTTTATCGCCCAGCAAGTAATTAAGGACTCAGATAAGGAATTCTTTGACGATCTCCTGAAGATGTGTTACGACTGGGATGCGTAGATGGAACATCACTCATCCCACTTCTCACTAAAACGCGAAAGTTTGCAAATATTTCCATGCGAAGAAGGGTACAGCGAGATTACCTCCGCCTTTCAGAAGATCGCGGCCCAATAACATGATTTGTTTCAAATAGTGTTGTGTTCCTGCGGTCAGTAAGGTTGCCAAAGCTCTTTAAGGGGATGGAGGGGTTGGCAACGCGTGCGTTATGCCTCTGGTATTACAAGCGTTTATAGCCTACGGTAACCACTTACCAACAGGTGGGCCGTAAGCTTGTTTGCCACCTTAGTTGTATAATAAAATATATATGTGAGGATATTAGGTCGTGAAAATATTTATTACTCTTTTCACGACGCAAACACTGATCGGACTGGAATGAAATTTATAACGAATGTAATGTTAATCAATTAGCATTTCTCATCGATATTATGCCTTTGAAATCAGTATTCCTGATCTATAAATTTAAGTAACAGTGATTATTAGGAGTATGTGGTAACATTTAAATTGTTTGAGGTGATTTGGGTTTTTTTCGGGCAACACCAATGCCGGCGAACTTGACATTACGTGATGGCGGCATAAAGTATGTAAAAAGTTATAAAAATTCATATTGTATTTGACTGTGTCGATATGAGTAGATAATTACAGTAATTTCATACTAGTACCAACTTGTTTTACTGATTTAACAGTAATGTAAAATAGTCTGGAATAAACAGTAGCCAATTTCATTCAGATCCGATAAGAGGTTGCGACGTGAAAGAGTAACAAACCATGCAAGCGCAGACGCGTGTGGAAGCTAGTTTTGTATAGAACAAAATGGATGTTCCTTTATTAACTTCACTTCTATGATTCACCAACGCAATTAGACTTCTCAACGGCTGTTTAGGTAGGCACCGAACACTTTGACAAATATATAAATAAAAATAATATATCGTAAATAACATCCAACAGCCACACTGTCCTGACCCCACAATACCCAGAACAACAAATATTTGCAGATCATGCAAACATTTGTCCGGCAGCGGGCATCGTTTTAGGAGGAGGTAGGGCACAGCGAGATTTTCTCGTTCTGAATTGGAGCAGCTCGCCTGGAGAGGTACCTCGCCTAACAGAAGATCGCAGACAAATAACATTATTTGTTTCAAATAGTGTTGTGTTCCTGCGGTGAGTAAGGTTGCCAGAGCTCTTTAGGGGGGAAGGGGGTTCGGGGTCGGCAACGCGTGTGTGATGCCTCTGGTATTGCAAGCGCTCATAGGCTACGGTAACCGCTTACCATCGGGTGGGCCGTAAGCTTGTTTGCCAACTCTGTTGTATAAAAAAAAAAAAAAGGTACCCGCACCCCTTACGTCTCAGACGGGCACTCGCGCACTACGCCACCGATCCCATACAAAAACGATGTTCTTATCCAAAGGTTACTGCAGGAACAAACCAAATTGGTCGTATCTTCGGCGAGTTTGCAAAAAAACGGCCAAAACTTCGAATGTCGATTTCATAAAATAACCCAGTTTTATAGCAGGGACTGTTTTCTAGTCATTCTCTGCTCATACACAATGAAGAATGTCTTCAGAAAGTCTTTTGCCAATTATCTCAACTGAACTCCGTAACTCGAGTGCTACTAACCTACTAAGCGACGCCGCACAAACAGATTCGAGGCTCAAGTAGTTCGGCTATTACGCCACAGAATACATAACACGCAGTAGGCAAAAGCGCCACAGACTACAGAATATATACTAGGCAATATTACCACAGAATAGGTACCTAATAGTACCTAATAATAATTGGCCGTGGTGGCCCCGGCTGAAGAATAGGCCCCTCCATATCTACCTATCCGCGGATGTCGTAAGAGGCGACTAAGGGAAAAAAGCTAGGGGCAGCCGCGTCCCTCATTTTAACAACGATAGCTCTAACTGCGCTCGCCAACCCGCATGCCCAGCGTGGTGAGTATGGGCAAATCCCCCCACATGATATGTAATTTGCTCTGTCCGTGGGGGAGGCCATGTTCAGCAGTGGACGTCGAACGGCTGAAATGATAATGATGATGAGGTACCTAATAGGTAGTAGTAAGTAGCGCCTCCAATCCCGCCAAGTTCTAATGAGTTGTCGCGCCCGTTTGTTGATTTAGAAAAAGTTTTTTAGAGGACGTTGGCTTTTATTGGCAAGGGCAAGGTTAAGGTCAGGCCAGGGATAGTGACAAGGACAAGGTCATTTAAATTTGGTAGAACGAGATCAAACACTTGAATTTTTATCAAAACTGAGCACGATTCTGACACAGGATGATAAATTATTCAGACCTTTCTCAGAATAATACCCAAGTACTAATAGCTATAAGGCGCCTCATCATCATTTCAGCCGTACGACGTCCACTGCTGAACATGGCCTCCACAGACAGAGCGAATTCCTATCATGTGGGAGGATTGGCCCATACTCACCACGCTGGGCATGCGGGTTGGCGCAGTTAGAGCTATCGTTGTTAAAATGAGGGACGCTGCTGTCCATCCCCTAGCTTTTTTCCCTTAGTCGCCTCTTACGATATTTGGTTAATTTATTTTTTTATACAATTGAGTTGGCAAACAAACATACGGCCCACCTGTTGGTAAGCGGTTACCGTAGCCTATGAGCGCTTGCAACACCAGAGGCATCACACACGCGTTGCCGACCCCGAACCCCCTTCCCCCTAAAGAGCTCTGGCAACCTTACTCACCGCAGGAACACAAAACTATTTGAAAATAATGTTATTTGGCTGCGATATTCTGTAAGGCGGAGGTGTCGCGAGAAAGTCTCGCTATGCCCTACCTCCTCCAAAAATACATCTCGCTATGCCCTACATCCGCGGATAGGTAGATATGGAGGGGCCTATTCTTTAGCCGGGGCCACCACGGCCCTGTGTCCTCAATAAAGCATTATTATTATTAAGAGACTACTTGAGTTTATTTCGCTTAATTATAATTGAATGATGAAGTGAATTATAGATAGACATTTTTTTTTGCATTGCAATGAACTATTTTGTTTTGACATTTTATCAGTGCATGTAACATTGTGTAGATAGAGGAGAAAGTAAGAAAAATATGTTATTGTATCCCGTTATTTAAAAACGTTACAAGTTGGGCGTTTCGTATTTCATGCATGACGTCCGGTTCGTGGACGCCTGTATTAGAACCTTTATTCCCCAACGGTTGTCGGTTCTAAGAGCTATATAGCCTGGTGAAGTCACAGGCAAAAAATATGTCAGGAAACCGGCGTAAATCACGTGTTGACACGGATTAAGGGCTTAACTTGGGATTCAGCTCTAATCGGGGACTCCGCTCGCTGACTTCTCAGGGTCCACCCCTGGGCGAGCAACAGTTTGAATAGAAAATGTCGTAGTTGTAGTTTTCTAAAAATCCAAAATGCCCATATCTTTTTTCTAAAATTATAAGAACGATACCTAACTATAAAAGCCTTTCATATCCTTGATAAGGAGACCATAATAAAAATGGCCGTGGTGGCCCCGGCTGAAGAATAGGCCCCTCCATATCTACCTATCCGCGGATGTCGTAAGAGGCGACTAAGGGAAAAAAGCTAGGGGATGGGCAGCAGCATCCCTCATTTTAATAACGATAGCTCTAACAACTGCGCTCGCCAACCCGCATGCCCAGCGTGGTGAGTATGGGCAAATCCCCCCCCATGATAAGGAATTTGCTCTGTTTGTGGGGGAGGCCGTTTTCAGCAGTGGACTTCGAACGGCTGAAATGATGATGATGATGAATAAAAATGGACCTCTCAGGTCTCACTATTTTCGATATTATTTTACAGCGTGAAAATGAGTTCGTATACTTTTTGATCACACAAACAAACAATGCCTAAATAGTAAGTAGGTAGGTACATTGTTTGCTATTCTACACGAGGCGCCGAGACGCCGCGCGCCCTCAAGCTCATAGTAAAGTTATAGTAGGTACCTACATATTGTAGTTTATTGTAGCAGCTGCTTCATCTCGCTCGTGTCGTAAATATCCCTCGAAAATTGTTTCTTGAGTGAGATCTTTGAACCCAGCTCGTCTGGGCGGCGGCGGCGGTGGCGGCGGTGGCGGCGGAGGACTCTCAAGTTACTTCGATTGGCGGTTATGTTCGGGGGCACAAATTGAATTTTTAATTTCATTTCGCTGACCAGATTTCAATAAGAAGGTGATTTTGTAGCAATTTATTAATTAATTATTTATTTAATCTTTATTGCACATAAAAACAACAATGTACAAAAGGTGGGCTTAATGCCAAGGCATTATCTACCAGCCAAGCCTGATTGGTTAGAAACAGGAGGTTGGCATGCGACAGATCGTTTAATTTAACTAAAAATTATACTATAATAAAAAAAAATTATTTCATTTTTTTTTGCAATTGAGATAATAAAATAATACCGACTTAAATCCATACTTAAACTTTGCTATCATTTTCTATAAAATAATGTCATTATTATTCTATTTTATTTCATAAACATTTTGTACACACGAACAACGTAATCTGAAAGAAGCAGTTGAAACTCCTCAGTAAACAATTCAATAAATAAAATCACGTTTTATAAAGTTTTAACATGCGAATTCTCTCTACTCAAATTGGTTCACTTTAGTTGGGTGCTTACTTTACCGACTCACAAGGTACAATAAAAGCTTCTAAAACATTTTACCTAACGTTTTTATCAGGGAACTTATAATTTAGGTACAAGTATCTAAGCACGTTCCGATTTCTCGTTGATTTATCGAAACAAAACGAAATTAAAAACGTTACATCACGAAGCGGAGGCTGATTGTTTATGGCAACGTAAATAAACAGCAATTAACTATTTATGGGCTCATTGCTTCTGTAATCAACTCGAGCGCCCAGAAACGAAGCTAAATCAACTTTTAGTAGAGCTTCCATGGAATAGCAGAAAGTTGAAGAAAGGAAATTATCAAACAGCCACGTTGCTACGTAGATACCGTCGAAATGATACGATGATAGCCAGCATTTTTCGTCTTTATTGGGCTTAATAGGTAGGTACGTATTATGTGTGACTATAGGTGCTACGGCGAAGAGTCTTCACCGTAGACTCTACACCGTATACCTAGTACGTTAGTCGTTATGTACTACAGCGTCGAGGATTCATCCCATTTGCCAACATTCTAGTTACCTATCTAGCTGTGGCAGTGACGTCGACCCTGTGCTTAGACGGCCTACAATAATATTAAGGTTTAACAATGCCATATATCCCCATAGAGTAGATATTTGTATAAAACTTGTTTTGCGAATTAGTGTAACTCAGCATTTTTTATTTCTCAGGAGAATTGAAGGAAATCGTTTCGATACTGCTGTTCAAACAATAAGTTTCAAAGTTAGTGCCTAAGCACCTCCACACTTGAATACGCGTTCAGCAGACAGATGTGTACCGTACAAAGACAAACATTATCTTCGGCCGGATTAATTTAATAACCCGCCTGTATGAGCGGTCTTACCGCTGCAAGGCGGCGGCGGAGGCGGTGCTCGAGGCAGGACGCATGTTTTCTCGTACTTAGCTGGTGCTGTTGTGTAAAGAGAAATGAATAGTGCCAGTAAGTGGCTGAGAACTATTTTTATTATGCTGAATTGAAATTGTCGTCATTAACTACATGTCCTGACTCCTATCAGCACTCTGGTCCTCCCATCCGCGCATCAGTCAGAAGGCCTTTTTGAATGAATGAATGATTTAATTGCATTTTGAGGCCACCACACTTCATGTGGATAATTGATCTACAACATAGACGACCTAAATAACACAATGACAGAGATTAAGTAATCAATCCCGCACTACTGGCACAATAAAATCGTACACATTGACTTCTATTGTAACATTTCGATTATTTTCATGTTACATTTAACAGAAAATTACACAGTTAGTTCCATCAAGTTGATAAATAGCCCTATTCTTAAACAACTTTTAGTTTAGTAGCAGTTTGTCAAATCCTGTAGTATCTGCACTCGCGCCACACGCCGCCCGCTCCAGGCGGACGGCCATTGTGTTGAAAAGAGCATTTTTCGGCGCATTTAATAAGTGCTGCTCCCAGTGGGATTTAATTCCGCGCTGTCACTGCCAGCTGTCAACTGCCAGCTGCCAGATGCCAGTTGTCAGCCGCAATCATAGTTAGAGTGAATGCTAACTTGTTTAATGGCAAACTGTGTTGGGTTGCGTGAAGCGAATGTTTATCTTGCAAGTTTGCGCACGTGTTTTATTTTGTTACGATTGTTTCTGACACTTTGACCTCAGTTTACTTAATAGGTAGGTAATTTGTTGGCAAATAACATTCGCCCTCTAAATACGTACCTATTAGCTAGTAGAAAAATATATTTTTTAGGCCATCCGAAGGCCTCCATCATGACTTACTCTGGCATTTTATTATACGTTCGTTTATTTTAGAATACGTGCCTTAGGCAACTGGTAATTATGTCCAAGACACCACCTTAACCATAAATGCCACATGCGGTCACCTTTCAGCAGGATTAAGTTACTTAATAAAGTTGATCAGTTAGGTAGAACGACCAGAGGCCACATTAGCCTTTGCGGCGTGAAAGAGTTTCAAAAAAACGTGACATCTACAATTTTGAAATTTCCGCAGTTCGTTTCAAGCTCAACACGAAGCCTCCGCACCAGAAAGCCTTTCTGGTGCGGAGGCTTCGTGTTGAGCTTTGACTGATGGGGCGCTGAGAGAGATCGATCGCATCGTGTGAAGCCGATGCAACTTTTATATTGGAGCCGGCTCACTTGAAATCTGCATATATAAAAGAACAAGGCCTCAACGTGCGATCAACGCACGGCCCAAACCTCTGAAGCTATAAAGCTGAAATTTGGACAGTAGCTGCCTTATATGCCAAACATCTATCTCCACTAAGGAGGGATTTTCAAAATATCAACTCCTAAGAGGGTGAAAAGGGGTTAAAACGTTTGTATGAAAAATCGTATTCCTTGAAGTTTTGAAACTTACTAAAGTTAATGATTGATAGAAATAAGGAAAAACTGTATTTTTAGATTTTCTAAACTACCCCTTATGAGGGTGTAATGAGATGTCAAAGTTTGCGATTTATCTGAAACTTGGTACAAATACTCATAAAGTCAAATAATGAAATACGGACTTTAGGGTTTTACAAAACTGCCCCTTTTTATCAAGATACCACACGAGCAAAGTCGCGGGAGTACGCTATTGAACTTATATAGGAATGTAAATTTATGTGTGTTAATCTTCTTCGCGAAAACTGGCACAATATTTAGAAGGGCCTATAATTTTAGTGGTTTTGTGTGGAAGAGCAAGTAAATTTCTACCTTAAGTTATGTAAAGCATTGATCTCTATCACGTAGTTTTTTTATAATTTTAGGATGAAAATAACATACCTGCCTACAGCTAAAATGACGTTAGTTGAATTTAAATTTCAACATCTTTTAGCACAGACTGTAAAGAGCTTGTGTAGCGAGTCCTGAAAGTATGTAAATTTTCTGAAGCAAATATTGTTCGACTCGACTTAGCGCTGTTTGAAGAGACACTAAGGAAACCTACTTAGTTGCGTGTCCTCGAGTAAAAGGACACTATAATCACGAGAAAACCTGAGGAAATTAGTAACATAAGAAGATTTTTCTACGGAGTGTTTAGAAAGATTTTCTACAGAGAAATTCTAAAGCATTGAAAATTCAGCTAATTCTACTTACAGACCGGTTTGATTTTCAATTAGTTTTATGCCTTACATTTTAGTGCACACTACTCACTAGCACTCATAAGCATGCATGTGTACATTCGTATGCATTAGATACATTCCGCAGGAGCATTTGTGTTTCCGTTTGATCGCAACTAAATTATCTCGGTGACTCGGTTTATCGTAAATAATTCTCGAATAAAACGTCCGCTCGAATAACGCCCGTGGACGTTTCCAATTCCGAAAATCGACGTTGTAAAAATATTTTATGCTTTTGAGCATTTGTACCGAATATTTACTGAATAAAGATATACGAGAGATGTTCCTTTTTCGGCCCGTATATAAATAAAACGTTCTTTGTTAGCAACAAGATATTTACCTACACGAGTACCGCCTACGCAGCTCTAGCCTCGTAGCCATATCATCTAATGATTCTGCTGTAATTAGCAGGAAGTTCAAGCATGTCATTTGCTTGCTGGTCGTGACACTGATTCTTTTTTGGTCAATATAAGATCAGTGACCAGGTTGAGGTATAGTGGCCCTGAAAAGGGCTTATGACCGTCGGTGAATGAATCAGTGTAGTGATATGATTAAACTGCGCCTCTTAGAGGCTCCTTGCGTGCACACTGATGAACTTGTCATAAGAATCAGTGGATGCTTATGCCTCTTGCTGGGTCCACACGTGCACGCTCTCGATTCCGGCAAGACCGAACGTACGACCGTAATTTGATAATCACACGGTGATTCAATATGTATGCTATCCCGAAAAGGGCTTATTCTACTTATACCCAATTGACAATAAAGTATGTTCTACGACTTTTGGTAATTCAAAATTTTTCATTGAAAAAACTCTAGGCAAAAACTGCTGTTTTGGGGTCAAATCAGTTCAAACGCTGTTTAAGGTAGCAATCTTGATTCCGAACTTACTATTACTATAAAAAAAAGTCAGTTGATTTGAGAAAAGCGGTGAGTAAGGTTGCCATAGCCCTTTAGGGGGGAGGGGGGAGGGGTCGGCAACGCGTACGTGATGCCTCTGGTATTGCAAGCGCTCATAGGCTACGGTAACCGCTTACCCACAGGTGGGCCGTATGCTTGTTTGCCACCTCAGTAGTATAAAAAAAAAAGGTATGATTAGGTTTTTTTGTTTGGTTAGGTTAGTCGTGGAATTCTTTGGGGGAGGCCTCTGTCCAGCAGTGGACTTGTACGGGCTGATGATGACGATGACGTTCCTTTTGTACAACAGAAGCGTCTCTGTAATATTCATAAGTGAAATTAGAACTAACGCCGACATGATTCTGATGTTACACGCTAAGGAGGTAGACAATGAAAGGAGAGTAGTGTTCGTTGTTGGAGCGCACTGTGTGTGTGTGTGTGTGTGTGTGTGGTTTTGTGATAAACTTGGCAGTAATTTGAATACTTGATTGCCCGAGTTCTGATGTTCTTGTTTCAGTTGAAATCAGTTTGCTGGTAAAATTATTTAATCCGAATTGCCAAACTATATGTACCTACCTGTTTATTAATTTTCATTTTGAAACAAATACTATGTAGGTACCAACTATTTCAGGAAAGTTCCTGCGTAGCCTAGTAGGGCCTAAAAGACCGCCAAAATGTGGTAGGTAAGAGTTTCCATATTTTATTTTTACCGACTTCTAAAATAGGCAAAGGTTACCCGTTACTATGGATGTTTATTTGTGTGTAGGTACTACCAATCACTTCCTACCGGACCTAATCGGACCTTCTGGTCCGATTTTAATGTTTTTTCTTTCTTTTTGTGTAGAGCACTTTCGACGTAGTCAAACTACCTCTACATTTGATCTCTATCGGATGAATAGTTCTTTCCATAAAAAATTTAAAAAATGCAATCGACTTCATGTTTTGTCGACAATATATACATAGCTACCTAGGTATTTTAAGATTTATTACCTACATAAAACACCAAAGTTTTTTTATATTCGACAAATACAGGAACGACTAAACCTTTACTAAACTTTAGACGACCGACGACGCGATGTTTCATTTTTCGTACATAATATTACATAAAGCTCAAAGTCGCACAACGGGCTATGGAGAGAGCTATGCTTGGAGTTTCACTGCGTGATAAGATCCGAAATGAGGAAATCCGTAGAAGAACTAAGGTCACCGACATAGCTCTCAGAATTAGCAAGTTGAAGTGGCAGTGGGCAGGCCATATAGCTCGCAGAACCGACAACCGTTGGGGAGTAAAGGTTCTCGAATGGCGACCAAGAACCGGGCGACGCAGTGTTGGAAGGCCCCCCACCCGATGGTTGCGGGAAGTCGGTGGATGGAGAAGGCTCAAGACCGTTCGTCATGGAACTCTTTGGGGGAGACCTATGTCCAGCAGTGGACTTCTCTGTAGAAGTCCACTGAAAATTACTACTTAATATTAGGTCATCATCATCAGTCTGTGCATACATAATATTAAGTAGTAATTTTTTTTAATGCATTTTATTTGGTTCTTCAGCCGTGGTGGCCCCGGCTGAAGAATAGGCCCCTCCATATCTACCTATCCGCGGATGTCGTAAGAGGCGACTAAGGGAAACAAGGGATGGGCAGCAGCGTCCCTCGTCGTAACAACGATAGCTCTAACTGCGCTCGCCAACCCGCATGCCCAGCGTGGTGAGTATGGGCAAATCCCCCCACATGATAAGGAATTCGCTCTGTATGTGGGGGAGGCAATGTTCAGCAGTGGACGACGTACGGCTGAAATGATGATGATTTGGTTCATCTGTTAGTTACCTACATAAAAGTTAAAGCACCGCAGCAAACTTCCATTAGAATGTCGCTTTTTGTTTTCGAAATTAAATCAATTGCTCGAAATGAACCAACAATCCGAATGCATGGAACTCAATCGTACAAAATAAATAAATAAATTGCGTTTGCTCATAGACAGACTTGCCGAGTGGACACTGATTTTCAAATTGCACTTACATATTTGTATATTCAGAATTCAGAAATTGTCTTTGTGTAAGGTGTAGACATACACACCTATCTATATGCTGGTGTCGTCGGTTCATTACATTTATACCTACTGCTTACTTGTCGTGTCAATTATTTCTCAGACATTCTTTATCAGGTCAGTGACCAGGTCGAGGGTATGGTAGCCCTGGAAAGGGCCTATGACCGTCGGTGGCAGAGATGTGATGGTCATCAGGGGTGCAATTGCGTATGTAAGCAAAATTGCAATGAAGTTCGTAATTTTAAAGATTATTATAACAATCTTAGCGGCATCCAAAACGTTTCATTACTTGATAAGGCATAACTTCACAATCTTAAAATATTCCTGTTCATATTTGAAACCTCTCAGATATCGCTATTATTGATAAAATTATCCTGAAAGTTGCGATCTTCATTCCCATTCCGCTTACGCAATAGCACCCCTGGTCTGAATTGATCTCATTGAAATCCTTTTTACGAAAGTCCCGTGGCAAAAAGCGGAACTAAAATCAAGTATATCTATGGCAATCTATGGCAATACTGTTTTACTTCATTATTTTTCATTAGGTGATCACACGAAGACTGCAGCGCCTCCTCCGAGGTTCTTTCTTGAAAAGGTATAATGGTGAGGTGTAAGTCACGCCAGAACAGCTGAATGAGAATAAAACTTTCCTAGCACCTATAAATACCTACCAGCTCAAGCTCGTTCATCCAGTTTTATAATAATAAATAATAAATAAATATTCCGGACATATCACACACGGTCAACTGATCCCAAACTAGGCATAGCCTGTACTATGGGTACCAGAGACTGATATACATAATACATATATATTTAACACCCAGACACAGAACAAACATCTGTGTTAGTCACAAATGTTTGCCCAGTGCGGGAATCGAACCCGCGACCTCTAGCGCAGAAGGCAGAGTTACTACCAACTGAGCTATGAGGCCAGTCAGTTTATGCCGCGGGTTAGTGCAGCCAGTTCTCTTAGTTCTAGGTACGGTAGAACTAGGTTTAATCCACACATGAAACGACTGTTCATAACGAAATGGGTTTAGGTAATAAAATATTACTCATTATAAAACACAATCTCAGGCTAAAATTCGTTTATTTTATGTGAATTATCAGAAATCCAACCAACAAATGGCATATAATATGGTTAACGTAGGTATTTCAAATCTAGCTCTACTTATATATTGAGGTAATCAATTTATCATTGGTTAATTTAATTAGATATAATTTTTAATGATCTACCTACGAGTAGGTAGATGAATAAGGCTTGAAACGGTTTTAATAACACACTCAGGTATTAAATAAATTTACAATTATTTCAACAGAATCGTAACATTTTCGAGTACCTATCTACTACGAGTACCTACATAATAGTTTTTAGCGGCAGTGGTCATCACTCAATACTCAATACAAAATTGATTTTAAAATTGAGACTTCTCTACTAATAAGGAAACTACCAGGTACTCAAAAAGTACTTACTAGTACTTACCAAGTACTTACAAAATTAAATTGAGTCAGTATGGAAGTATTTTACAATGTATAGCAATAGTTATTCAAAAGATAATACTTATTATTATTATATTAGTGCAATTCAGAAATAGTCGTGTAAAAGTTCTAGCCTCTACGGAACATCTAAGTTACTTTGATTTTATTAAGTGAGTGTCACACTTTACTGATAACATAATTATTACAGAATTACTTACATAATAAATAGGTATATTTTGAAATATTGGGAGAAGTTAGGGAACTGTGCATTTGTCACCTTATAGGACCTAAATTAAATGTAAGATAACTAGTTATGTAGATACGGAAATTGATCTATAAAACAAAGAGGCCAAATAAAACAAAAGAAAATAAATTAAAAATAATGTTTACTAAAACGTCACATCCATACAAAAATATACATAATACGTTGTTTACCCGTTTGTTTGCATCACTTGCTCTAGTATCTAGTACTTTGTGTTCTCACCACACACACACAGGTTCATTTATGCGTTTTCGTAACGAAGACTCGTGTTAGTTTAGAAACCGGGTTACGAAACGGTACTACTAAAGGCAGCACAGCAGACGAGCACCCGAGACAACGTTTGTAGTGAGTACTTGAACAAGATGTATATTTTATACTAGCTTTACTCGCGCGGTTTCGCTCGCGTGGAGTCACACTATACTTAAGAGAAAGGAGATAAGTCTTTAACTTTTCTTCTAACTCAAACTTCAATGATAATTTTCACATCTTTAAACGTGGATATTTAGAAACCGCTGACACCTGTTTTTCATTAATTATTATTAAAAATAAGTTTGCAGAGTTTCAGATCAATATTTGCATTTTAAATATTTTTTCATACAAACCTCGACCCCTCTGCAAAGTGCGATATAACATGCCTATGATGTAACAATTGAGTAAATAAACGTTGCCTCGGGCGCGCTCGTACCGTGTGCTCTAACTAAATTTACTAGTAATTAACTAAGCCTCAACATTGATCTATTTCATGACATTTAGCCAATTTCATTCACATGTAACAGCGGGTTCGGTTATTAAGTCACCAAATACTATTTTCACTATGAAGGTCATAGATTCAGCCATTTAATAATGTGCCTAATATTTACGACCTTCTATTGTATTGTTTCAGTTTGCCCGCGACTTCACTCTCGTGTAACTGAATAAAAAGTAGCCTATATGCCATCCCTGATACTAAATCCGTTCCAAGTGACGTCCACATGGGATAAGTTGTAAAGCGTGGTTGAACCACAAACATACAAACGCTCGCATTCGTATAATATTGGTAGGATTTAGGACATAATACACGTAAATTACTCGTATATCGATGAAATCGTCCTTGGACCTTAACATAAAAACAGCACAGTTGCACAAACATAATGTAAAAATAGTTTCAGCTCAACAGCATGTGTCGAAGTCACCAATAAATAGCACACACTAATTAACTAACAACAGGTGAGTGATTGTGATGTAAAAAAATTCGTAATTAAAATTCATCAAACAACTCGGTTTTAATTAACATTTGGCTGCAGAGTTGGCAAGATTATTACATTAAAAAATTATGTTAACAATTCTTATAGCTGCCGTGATACTTACATTACTATTGTTATGTTAGTGATTATGTTGTTACGTCAAGTTGACAATATTATGATTGTTTTCTAACAATGAAAGAAATTTGAGATTATGTGCAGGTACAACAATATTATCTCAGGTCATAGCAGTTATACTTAGCATAAAATATGATATTGCTTGATGAGCGTGGGCGTTCGACGATTTGGACTTGCCTCTGTCTACCTCGTAATGGGATGTATTTCAAGGGACATAAGTATGGAACAAGATTACTGGAAAACTCTAATGTAATGAATTACTAGAAATATATTAATAGAAATATTGTAGTATGTAGTAATAACGGATTAAATATTATATTCGAGTTATTGAAAGGCAAGCGCCGTGTTGGCCTTGTGGGAGTTACCTCGACTTTAGATCTGAAGACCGTGGGTTCCGATCCCGGCCGTGCACCAACGGATTTTTCTATTAGAAAAAATTACATGCACGTTTATTAGACTGTATAAATCATCGTATCTGATGCTGTAGAAATCTCGAATTTATAGGGAATTGTCAAACATTAAAATTCAAACGACTAACTACGAAAAATCTATTAATTGGCGTTCTCGTTAACTTGAAACACCTTCTACGTTCTCGCACACTGTTCTTATAAACTAATCAAAATACAAAATGCGATTCCTCACAAACATAACATAAACATAATACACACTAAAAGATATCAAAGGTTACGTCCTTATTCAAGAATGTTCAATGATGTAGGGCACAGCGAGATTTTCTCGCTCTAAATTGGAGCAGCCCGCCTGGGGAGGTACCTCCGCCTTACAGAAGATCGCAGCCAAATAACATTATTTGTTTCAAATAGTGTTGTGTTGTGAGTAAGGTTGCCAGAGCTCTTTAGGGGGGGAGGGGTTTGGCAGGCAACGCATTAGCAATGCTCCAGGTGTTGCTGATGTCAATAGGCGACGGTAACCACTTACCATCAGGTGGGCCGTAAGCCTGTTTGCCTCCGTATAAATTTAAAAAAAAAAAAAAATGTTCTTGAATACGACCGTAACTATCGAACGTATTAATGTAGTACATGTAGAAACACTAAATTATTTAGCGTCCGCATTTCAACTTAACACTACAATCGAAAAATAAGTAATTTAATTTAAGTAGTATTATTAATTGGACACGAGCCGATACGTCGATCACGGGGAAACATAACTATATTAAAGGCAATAGCGTGATAAAGGCCCGTCTCAAATTATTAATGATGTACTAACGAACGTTCGAAAAATAATATGAAGATACACTTACAATTAAAATTTCAACTATAAGTCTTTGGTTGGTTGTCGCAGTTTCTGACGCGAAACGCTGCACCTTTCCTGAACTTTACAGACAATCGTATTATAAGTTTCAATACCTTTCCATTACTGGACAAAATCCTACTTAGAAAATATCTTTCTTTAATTTTTTTAATCCTACCGATTTTAGAACAATCTTTTTCTCTAGGCCCTTTACCGATCGCTGCGTATGTATAGAATATAATTTAATATTGTGCGCCGAATACGAGACGGTCATATGAAAGTCTCAATACATGGTTGCTGCAACATCCTAGAGTTAATTGACATTATGTACCGACTGGTTCTCACATACGCAAGACGCACCTCTCATTTTTCAGACATGTTGGTCGCTCCCTGCACCGACACAAAGCGTTCCTAACACAAAATGTCCTCCTATTTTTATTTTAAAGTGATGATAACCCACACTTAAGGACTACCATGAATTTTATAATATCCCAAAAATATAAAATATTATAAAAATCGAAATGTCATTGTTTATTGAAATCACACGGATCTTACCACTGCGGTGGCTACGTGGTTACTTGAATACTGAGATAATAACGTTAAGTCGAGTTGATCAAAGAAACATTTTACATCCAAAAATAGATCACCATTGTTACTGCTGCCGAAATGTTTGCACCCGAGTATCGGGTCTCTTGCACTTTCATGGATATTGAGTAATTTAAAAGTTGCTTTTTTGTGGTTAACACAGCACTGCAATCCACGTGTCTTGGTCTGTATCGTACACTTGTTTCACTTCACATTCGTTCATTAGCCACACCGGTCCTTGCGCACCGACACCTCCGGCCGACACGAGGCTCCGTGGCCGCTCGCCTCAACCTCGCAGGTCACAGATCTTATGCTCTCTTTACTCTTCCATCAGGATTTAGCTGCTCAGAGTACATATAATTTATATTTATAATCGCGTCCCTCGGGTTCGAAGTACAACGATCGCACCGCGGCGCCACTTGGCACGAAAGCGTTTTATAGCTTCGCCCCCACAGCGATGGACTCCATCGTCCTCCTCTCTGTGTCTCTGGTGGTGGCGGTCACTGACCCCGCTGCCGGCGACCGCACAGACTTCACAGACTTCACAGACTTCACCCGGTCGATCAGAACGATCACGGTAAGCTTCGACGGCCGTGCGGGAGTTGCAGCATCCGAGTACGCTTTACACGTCGAGTTTACCATTCAGCTTGAGGTGTCCGTTGGGCGCGAGGGGGGCGGTGGGGGCGGTGGGGGCGGTGGGGGCAGTGGGGGCGGGGGTGTTGCGCAGGCGCAGGTAGAGCGGCTGCACGAACAGCACGAGGCCGGAGACGCCGATGAAGACGCCGGCGAGGTAGAAGGAGAGGTCGTAGGAGCCGGTGATGTCGAACACCCAGCCTGCAAATCGAAAGGGGGCGCGAGATATAAACCTGCACGATGTGAAGCTCGGGCACCGATGCATCTCCTGCTCGGAGACGTGCGAGCGCGGCACGCGCCGGTGCTCGTGAACGGCAAAGGAAAACGAAAAAGGTATTTTGTCTCCGAGGCGCACTTTAATCCTTTCACAATATTGCCTTCTTCAGCGTTAACTGACACCTTTGAAGGCCTAATCTCAACCTCCATGCTGGCTCAGGCCAGGATCGTTATTATCTGCATCAACAGGCTGATCATCATCTTTACGTCTACAATGACCTAGTCAAGAATATCCGATTTTATCTAGTTGGAAGCCAGCTCTACATGTATTCCTAGAAGTCTTTCGCTGTATTAGTGCTCGTGTTCAGTGTAGCTATATTTATATTTACATTTTTCCTTTCAAAACTATTTTAAGCATCGGATGACCAAAAAGGACGGATAAAAGTTTTCCAAGAAAGTTAGAGTTACCAGCTAGCGGAGTTCCAATCAGGTTGGCCATGCCCTGCATCAGCAGCAGCAGACCGTAGGCGTTCGTGAACTTCTCGAGCGTGATCTGCTCCACGAGGATGATGCTGGTGAGGGAGTAGTTGGCGGCGATGAAGGCCCCGAAGGCCCCCGAGGCCGCGGCCAGGCCCAGGTAGCTGGAGAGGAGCGGCATGAGGCAGGTGACGGCGCCGCACAGCACCATGCACAGCGCGTACACGAGTGACGGCGACACGCTCTTCCAGTCGCCCACCCAGCCCAGCAGGATCTGCAAATCACACAATTCAAGTGTTAAGAGGATACAAAAACCATAATAAATTGTCGAGTGGGCGGAGTGAAGAAAGTGACAGCGCTATGTACTGTAATTGAATGCGGAAAGAGATAGCAAGCGTTAGAAGGCGCTCGAAAGTAATCGACGTAAGCGAAATATAAGAAAATATCGATTACCTCAAAAACTATCTATTTTTTTTTTTAAAGTGTACCCAATGCTATTGTTTAACAAAATATTTAAAAAAAATATTTTTTTAATAGTCTCAGAGTATTTTCGAAAAAACTGTTGCAGAGGACCCAACTTTAAAAAATAAATCTATCGAGAAAAGTTTTACCATTCGCGTTTCTGTCTTGGATTTACGTAAATAAAATGCTCAAGTTATCTTTGTCATAAAACTCAAAACTGTGCGTTTTGCGGTTATTGAGAAAAAACAATTCAAAAATCATAAAATAATTAAACCCTCACCTTAAGTACAAACTTTATTGCCAATTGGATCTCCTTTCGGGATAGAATACTTAATATGAGTCACATTGTATAATAATGTGCTAAAATCATACTATACTATATAAGTCATAACTCAAATCATAATCGACATTTGGCTTTTTCGTCTAGAATTTGATTGTCAGTGCAGGCAAAGTTACTCTATGAGTGCAAGTAAACTTGAAACCTTAGAATCAAATCAAATTAAAGGTATTTATTTCAATAAAATCACTAGGATCACTTTGAAACGTCTTAGAGACTAGGTCAAGCTACGCCTGTTCCTCGCGACCAAGCCTAGGAGAATCAGGAATGTGGAACACTTGAGACATGCGCCAGTTTATTGTAAGAAAGAGCAGTCAAAGTTATCTCCACCGTGAACTCCACGTGCGTCTACGTAATATCCATTATCGGCGGTTATCAGGTACAAGGATAATGCGTCGGTAAGCGGCGCGCTATCTCCCGATTGAAATGGGTCAGGACAATGCCACTTCAGATAGCGCGTATTATTATCTACTTCCTAGTTGATTGGTACTTTGTTATTCATTAACTGTAATGCTTTTTGAAGTGAAGAAACGTGGTAACCTATAGAACCAAAGTAATAACTAACACCCAAGAGTCACATACCACTCCTGCTGACCCCACACTAGGATTCCCTGCGTCGTGGGTATCAGAAACTACGAGTACCAATGGTACCGCAACACCCAGACCCTGAACAAATATTGGCAGATAATGGAAACATTTGGCCTCATAGCTCAGTTGGTAGTAACTCTGCCTTCTGCGCTAGATGTCGCGGGTTCGATTCCCGCACTGGACAAACATTTGTGACTAACACAGATGTTTGTTCTGTGTCTGGATGTTAAATACACTCGAGAGCATAGAAATCGCACATAGCGGAATTTTCCAACATTTTAATTTCGACGCTTATTTTTTTTTAAATTAATGTGATGTTGCAAAAATAACTTAAATTAAATTGAAGTACACACTGTTAGCTTCCTAAAAACACAAAATGTCTAGCCTTGACCTTCGAAATCATAACAGTGGCAACTAAACAATAGAATGGCCTAAATTAGCTCGTTTCAAGTAGCGCTGTTTGTGGGACTTTGAGCAGGTATAAAAGGTTAAAAAAACAATAAATTTGTGAATGTATCGATTTATTAATACGAGGTATTGCCTCCCCTAGCCTGAATAACAGCTTCCATTCGCTGTTTCATTGAAGAAATCAATTTTTTTACGAAATCCTGCGGTATGCTGTCCCATTCTTCCTTGATCGCGGTTTGGAGCTCTCTGAGACTCGTAGGCGCTGCGTTTCTAGCTCTTACTCGTTTCTTTAGTTCGTCCCATAAGTGCTCAATGGGATTGAGATCTGGGCTTCGAGCAGGCCACGCCATAACGAGTAGTTCAACCTCCTCCAAGTACTGGCGTACTATAGCAGCGGTGTGTGGTCTAGCGTTATCCTGCATAAAAACGAAGTTTTCGCCGATAAATCCAGAAAAGGGCACAACATGTTCTTCCAGGATCTCCTCAACGTAACGTTGGGAAGTCAATCCACCCGATCGACGGTCGGTATCGGGCCCTGTGATGAAGACAAGTTCGGTTTTCGCTTCCAGAGAAATGCCTCCCCAGAACATACACGAACCACCGCCGTATGCGACCCGTTCGGAGATGCAACATTGAGCAAAACGCTCACCAGATCTTCGGTAGACTCTACCTCGTCCGTCGTTACCATGAAGGCACATCCTGCACTCGTCGGAGAAGAGGACTGCCTGCCATTGATCCATAGTCCAATTAACGTGATTTCGAGCAAACTGAAGGCGTGCTTGTCTGTGCGCTGGGGTCAATTTTGGGCCAGTTGCTGGTCTGTGCGCTGTCAGACCTCCTTCGGCTAGTCTTCTTCTAACGGTCCACCGACTGACTTCCACTTCTCTAACTTCCTGGAGCTGCTGTCCGAGTTGAACTGCATTCAACCGGCGATTTCGTAGTGATGTATTCACAAGGAAACGGTCATCGCGCTGTGTTGTCGCACGTTTTCGGCCTGTTCCTGGTCGCCTGGTATAGCCACCAGTTTGCTGATATCGCTGGTATACACGTCGAACAGCATATCTGCTCAAATTTAATTGACGAGCCACTTGACTTTGGTTCTGTCCAGCTTCGATAAGTGCAACCACTTGAGACGCTGCTTCTGGTGTGGTATCCATTTTCTTGTTTAGAGAGATGACGTATTCGTTAAAGGACCTTTCTGCCTGGGAGTTGGTGTGCAAATGATGTAATTTCAATCATCCTTTATCGTTTTATACCTGCTTAAAGTCCCACAAACCGAGCTACCTGAAACGAGCTAATTTAGGCCATTCTATTGTTTAGTTGCCACTGTTATGATTTCGAAGGTCAAGGTTAGACATTTTGTGTTTTTAGGAAGCTAACAGTGTGTACTTCAATTTAATTTAAGTTATATTTGCAACATCACATTAATTTAAAAAAAAATAAGGGTCGAAATTAAAATGTAGGAAAATTCCGCTATGTGCGATTTCTATGCTCTCGAGTGTATATATCTATTATGTATATCAGTCTCTGGTACCCATAGTATATGCCTAGTTTGGGATCAGTTGACCGTGTGTAATATGTCCGGAATATTTATTTATTTATCCCGCAGGGGGAATCGAACCCCTTGCGTCTCAGACGGCCACTCGCAACGCCACCGAGGTCCTCAGCGACCTTAAAAATTATCAGGTTAAAAAACATTGTTGAGGCGATGTACCTGCTAAACTAAAGTACCACTAATGTTAGGTATAAATGCTAAAGTATTTCTATCTCTTAGCTTGTCTGTTGTGTAATGTAACGTTTTCACGAATAAACCAACTTTGATGAAACTCGGAATGGAGATAGCCTAAGCCCTGAAAAGGGCATAGAATACTTTCATCCGGGTGCAGCGTGAGCGAGGCCGCGGGCAGCGACTAGTCATAAAACATTACAACGAACACGCTTGCACGCTCCCCATCCCCATTCCATCATCGGACAACCAGACGTACGGAGACGCGACATCCATTCATGGTTGATATACCACGTTGCCGCACCAAGCGCTTTGCTTCTACCTTTATAATGCGGACAGCCAAAGAGTGGAACTCTTTGCCGGCGTCTGTGATTCCGAATACCTATAATTTGGGTGTCTACAAGAGTAGAGTGAATAGGTTTCTTCTAGGCAAACGTGCTACATCGTAGACCACACCGTCACTTAACGTGTGGTGAGATTGTGGACAAACGTTAGATTTTGTATAAAAAAAATATAAAAAAACAAACACGCTCGCATACAAATCACTAGAGAGAGACACACATGTCATGTCAGGCCATCAAGGTGAGGCAGGTACCTCTCCGAACATGTTGACGATCCCGATGATGCTGATGAGCATGGAGCTCTGCGACTCGTTGAAGCCCATGCTCATGCCGCTGTCCGCGATGTACACGTACGGCACATCGTACCACATGTACAGCAGGAAGTTGGAGAACGCGAATATAAGGAACGCCGGGTTCAGGAAGTGGGAGAAGTCCAGGATCTCCACCACCAGGTCCCAGAAGTCCCACAGACCGGCGTACCATTGCACCTGGAATTGAAAACAAAAATTATTAGACCTAAAGACGTGGGTATCGAGACAAGATGCGAGTTGAAGTGAAAATAAAACTTTACGAACCTTGACAGAGAATAGAATTAGTTAAACCATAAGGAGTCTCACCTTTTCCTTGGCGATGGTAGTCATCGAGTTCCTGAATATATTCGGGCAGGACGAGGCCCTCAGCCGGTATCTATTGATGTTCAGCATCGCGCCGCGGTACGTGAGCGAGTGTCGGTGTACCCGCAAATCTTTCAAGAAGCTCGCCGGCGGCTTCCTGGGCCCGCCACTGTTTTGTCTCTTCAACCATAAGGTTATAGCCGCTTTGTCGCTCAGCGGTTCACTATTGTTCACGTTCTCGACTCTAGGAACCGATGTGGGAGATAAAGGTCCGGGTGTTCCTCCCGGAGACATGAGGTTTCTCGGAGGAGATTGTTCGTGTAGTCTTCCACTGTCGCTGAAGCTGCGGGAGGGAAGCATCATGCCAGGGTAGTTCTGAGCCATGAGCGCGTAGGCGCGGCCTCTGTTCGACATCAACTCGAACACTTCTAAAGACACACCTTCCCCGCCCGTCATGAACGTGGGGAGATCTACCAGAGAACTGAACTGTGGAGCGATCGGCGACGTCACGGTCTCTATTTCTTGCGCCTCGTTGAGTTTGGTGGAGCCGGCGGCGCTGCTCTTGCTGTCTGATAAGCTGTCAACGGAGGACCCGAACCTTTTGTTCCTCTTTCTTTCGCGTCTTCGCTTTCGTTCTCTCGCTCGCTCCTCGTTCATGGTGGCCGTCCACGGCAGATCACGGAACAGAAGTCCGCACACGGCCATGTTCAAGAACAACCCGGCGAGGATGAGGGTCGTTCCGCGCCAGCCGTACTCGTCCAATAATATGTAGGACAGCGGAGCAAATATAAAGGTTCCGATTCCGCTGCCGCAGACCGAAATGCCGGTCGCTAGAGACCGCTTCTTATCGAAATAGTAGGCGACGATAACTACGGCCGCCACGTAGCACAGACTCAGCCCGAACCCGGCCATGATGCCGAACGTGATGAACAGGGTCTCCATGTTGTCCACGAACGCGGAGATGACGAACCCCAGCGCCGCGAGCAGCGCGCCGCACACCGTCACCAGCCGGCAGCCGTACCGGTCCGTGAGGAAGCTGGCGATCGGGCCCGACAGCAGCGGCATCGCCATAAAGATGCTGGCGATCCACGCCGTCTTGCCCTTGCCCTCGCCGAAGTACTCCAGGAAGTGCGGATAGAAGACGCCGAAACTGAAGGTGATGCCGTCCGCGATCAGGTTCACCATGAAGGAGGCGAACACGACCACCCAGCCCCAGCCGCCGTCCGGCGGCCGCGCCTCCGCCAGGCACACCTCCTCGTCGTCCGACGACGAGCTCGAGCTCGACGACGACGAGGGAGCAGCCTGCGGGGCCGCCGCGTCGAATTTCACATGAAGCGTTCGTCCGTTCGCCTTCTTCGGAGCATCGGTGGGTCCGTCCCCCGCGGGAGGGGCGGGAGGGGCGACGGGGGCGACGGAGGCTCGCTCGCACAGCAGCGGCTCGGCCTCGGGGATGGAGGAGAGCGCTCGAGGCGCCCGGGGCTCGGGGGCGCTCACGGGCTCCGCGGCGGCAGGCGGCGGTGCGCCATCTGCGGTTTGTGCGGGTCCTGGCCGCTGCGGCTGGGCAGCAGCGCGCGCGCGGTCCATGCCGCGGCGGCGGGGCGGCGGCGGGCGCGGCGCCGCGAGCGCACTGCCGTGTTGTCACGCCGACGCCACCGGGGCATGCGGCACCCGCTCCACCGCCTTGACCTCATGCTGCAACAATACAGAACACCCCGTTACATATTAGTCATCAGAGCCGCCAGCGCAGCTCAAAAATTTTGAGCGATGTATGTAGGTATGGATTTAATGACGTGAATAGATCCAACTTTGGGCAGAGCAAGAACTTCGATAGGTCATCTATATCAAGTGAGCGGAACCTACCAACGGACCCTTCACGTACAGTAACTACCATAATTTTCCCTGAAGAATGAGAGAAAGTCACTTTTGCGGGTGCAACTGATCACGCCTGCACTGAGAATGAATGAATGATGTAGTAGGGCATCGCGTCAGCTTAGCTAGACCTTTCTTAGAACCTAAGGAAGCCCGCATAAAGGCCTGGCGGATATCGCTTCAAGTGCTAAATCGCTGCTCTGCATACCGCTGATTGAACAACAAAGGCGGGCTCAGGGTTCGAATATATTGAGAGAGTCATAGGCCTCGGTGGTGATTACTACTACTACATAATCAGAGTATTATTTTTATTTCATGTATTCAAACCACAATCACGATATATACGAAATGTACTTTGCTAATATTGGTGACACCGTCACCTAATCCTAATGAAGACGACCTTCATCTTGCTACCGACTAATTGTCGATTCACGACATTTCATAGCGAAGTCAAGAAGGTGGACGATTCGAAGTGGACAGGATTTTTTGCGCAGCATTCCTTTTTAGCAGGGCAGGGGATCAGTAGCGGTTATACCACCTCACACTGACTTAAATTATGCCAAACTGGATTAAACTAGTGAATGTAAAGCAGAATACAAGCAAGATATCTCACCCATGCTAATGGAATATGAAACAGTGTCAGTGCCGTTAGTGGGTGCCATCTAATTTCTGAACTTTTCTCAAACGATCTATTGGTGCCGTTCGGCGACATCCTAAAATCCTGGACATGATATTACTATTTGTCAAAATAGATTTTATAAATGGATTTTTATTTAAATTGTTAAACTCAAACTCAAAAGGTTTTTATTTCAATAAAATCACTAGGATCACTTTGAAACGTCTTAGAAATTAGGTGAAGCTACGCCTGTTCCTCACGACCAAGCCTAGAAAAGTTAAAAGTTAAATTTTAGTTGTAAGACTGTTTGGTTACTGACTGACTGACTCCAGACGAGGAAATCGTTTCGAAGATTCAATTGGTAAAAAGTAGAGTCGAAAGAAACAAAAACAATTCGGAAATTAAGCCCTGTATTATAGTTGATGACAAGATGTGAGTATTTAGTGAAATAGGCAAATGTAAACTAAAACCCATACATACAGCACTCCGCAACCTTGGATGATGGTGACTCGACGGATGGCTAACACAAACACGGCATACACTGCACTGCTGTGAAGCTGTGACCCGCTCGCGGCAGGTCACCTGTATGCTGCGGGTTCATACTCATAGACACAGCCCCTAGGAATACTATCCGCCCTTATATTCCACGGTTTTTGACACGTGATTTTGTTACTCAATGTTACGACGATATGACAAGTTGAGCAATGTTCTAAAACGTATTGGAATGCTGCCAGTAGGATTTGGATTTCGTAAGTAAATCAAATTAAAAACTAAAATTCCTATCAAGAAGCAGTTTTGCAAAAATGTACGCGACTAAAATCTGAAAATTTTCTTTAGCCATATTATACACGCCTCTAAATTGTGTGGCCGGCAATGAAACGTGGCACAAAACAAACTTTTCCACTTAGAAAGGACTCCTCCAATAAACTTATCGAATGAAAATAAAAGTGGAACTTCCACTCCACGGCGTGTATTTTTATGTTTTACACACAAGTTTACGAGCTCTTGGGGATGCTGAAGGATCTTTTATCATTTTGTTTGTGTAAAATGAAAAGATTACTTCAAGGCACTGAAAGATATAACAGTACTTTGAGAAAAGCCTTACGTAAACATACCTACTCCATATTATGCTGAAAATAGGATTAATACAATAAGTTTTCATGAACTGAATCAAATGGAGACTTTTCAAATAATAATGAGTTTAACTTTCAAGCTGGTAATAGGTACATGTAGAGTCATAAAACAAAACATTATCAAGAACAGGTAACTGAAATGAATACCAATAATTCATGTATTGCCCAACAGATCACACGACACACGCTTGTTTTCTTATACCTACTCACTTTATCTTTTTATAACTACTAAGTTATGTAAAAACTTAAGTTATTGGGTACTGGGTAGGTACTCCCCTATTAGTGGCACCTTTCGTGGTACCAAAATATATTTGAGAATTTATAATTAACCAAACGACACAATGAGCCTAAGCAATGTAAATAGCTAAAGCAGCAATCTCTCCCGTCTATATACAACACTATATTAATTCCTAAGACGCAACTAAAGTGTAAAATTTGGAAACCATTACATTTTGTATAATGTGAGCTCCATTTTAAGAGTTTTAATGACTTCGTAGTTCAGGTAAGAATGGATATTATTAAAGCCCTACGATTAAAGTAAAGATGCGATTTTCAAAGTTTATCCCAATTGTGCCTCAGCATCCAAACACCAACTTTTCCGGAATTCGCGAGATCTCGGCTCGGGGCGAACCACTGGTCTGTAGCCATTCTCGAACTGTAGGCGAAACAGGGTGGCAGCAGGAAAACCGATGATTTCCAGCTATTCTACCAGGCAAAAATCGACATGAAAGGTGTTTTATTTAGCGGTGCTACCGAAACTTATTACGGAGCGGCGGCGACGCGAAAATTTTCTCACCTTGAGATAGAGAACATTGGTAGCGGCATCAAAAGGTGAACATTTCGGCAGCTTCTTCCGCATCAGCTGGACATAGTCAGTATTTTATTATCTTTGCCGCTGGAGGAATCGCGGATGAATCAATATACGTGATTAAACGTAGGACTCGGTGCTTAGTAGTCTGATACAAGAAAATATGAAGATCTGATACAATGAAGATCGGTTAAAAAAGGAAAAAAGGTAATAGCCGTTATCTACATCATATGTCGTCGTCGTTTTTGAAGGTCCGAGCCTAAGATTTTGTAGCCTCACTACGCTGTCTGAGCTTTGCTCGGCGTAAAAAAGCAATCGAAAACCCAATAGGTAACAGACATACACGAGACATATTGACGCGTGAACCCTGGCCGGCATCCAGCAGACCCTCCTGTTACGTCAACATTATAAATAAATAATCCAAATGTTTGGCAACACATTGCAGTATCTCAGATGTATGGACATAATGCGGATTTCACAAAAACAGCCCAAAAGTCACTTGTGTTGGTTGGATTGCGATGCAAGGAACATCAATATCGTCTAGGAGGCCTATCACGATGTCTTACTTACATTCAAATGCATACCTTATCTGAGTTGTCCATACAATTTTACACGATTATGAATTATTCTTTGTGTCTGTTAACTAAAGGTAACTAAACTGATACTTAGCTATAAATATAATTAGATCTTTTCTGTACAACATAAACAAAATAAACTATTATATTCTAGATAGCGGTTGTGACATTTGGAAATATCAGGACTCGACCTATGCTATGATCAAGTAGATCCGACGCGAAAATAGTAGCAATTCAAGATTTTGGTAAATGGCAATGCATGAATAAGCAAACACAAAACTATGCTCCCTGCCACTTTGAATAGGATTCAGCTCGCAACGCTACACAAGAAATCGGAAAAAGAGCTCGACCCTTATTCATTAAAACGTGTCACAAATGTTAAGATAAGTTCATTGCGGTCAGCCTCAGAGACGTGGAGAGGCTGAATAAATTGCCTGATAACAAAGTGTTTTCGGTCATCATACAAAATGCGCCGAGGCCGATCTATCATGGTTTATACCGCGGGCAGAACATTCGTACAATCATTGTTTATTTCTCTGGGAAGGTTTGTTACACGCAAACAAAATGTTGTATGCTTTATTTTGTATTTGTGTATGCCCAAGTTGTTATGTGGTGGTATCCACCGGAAGGCCGTGGAGTTTTCATCATTATGGTCGACGAAGTGGAATAATAACACTTTAATGAACCAACAACCTCTTAGAGGAAACTAATGCTCGTCCCATCGTTATGAATAAAATTGTAATCAGGCTGGTCGGGTCAAACGTAACCGATTACACGGTTATCATCGAGGTAGAGTACCTATAAGCTAGCTAACGCCACGTGACGTCACGGTAGGAGAGATCGCCACAAAATCATTGTGCGAATAAAAATCAAATTCAACAATTCTCTTTGAATACACCGATCGGTACATCCAGACTTTCTTCATTGGAAAACTAGTTTCCAATACAACGAAAAATGTAATTCCTCAAGACAGAAAACGAACTGTGACAATCTCAGATGATTTCGAAGTATGAAAACAAATAGATTGCTTTAGGAATCGAGCAGCTACAACCAGTGCGACTGCCAAGACTGCTGGTCATTATAAATTCGACAAATGCATTGTTCGGCCATTATGTTTTGTACTCATTTAGTGTTAATGATGTTTTAAAGTGAATACGGGTTGGTAGGTTGAAGAAGTTTATATTATCTTTTCCTAATTTCGACATTGTACTTTTATTATGCCATTGCCCTATGGCAATGGCATAATAAAACTATTTAGTAAATGACCAAGCAAGCCTGCTTTTAAAACAATGTTTTTATTAACATGTTGATTATACAGTTCAGGTGGCGGTTAACTGTCTTAACCAAAACTATATACCTAACTGTATTTAGAATACTATTAGTCTGCCTTGATTTTGATTTGAAGATAAAGATAAAAAGATAAGGATGCAAATTACTTTAAAGTTAATAATGTTTTCAAAACTTATGCTGTAAAATATACAAACAACGCACCTCTGTTTGTAGATACATCTTGGCACGGTAGAACTCGCGAACTCGCTTGCCAAAAATCATTCCAACATTCAACATATTCACACGTGTAACATTTTTTGTCACAATTCACATAAAACACTGTTAACATGTACACTAATACAAAAAACTTAGGGGAAGGAAGACATTTTCAAAGATTATTCAAAAAGCAAGAAGATGTCCAAAAAGTGTGAGGCCGCTGTGCCGAAGACGGAGTAACAAGAATGCTACTCCGCCGCGTCGCCCGCGTCGCCCGCGCCGCCGTCACCGAACCAGTGCGTGCGATCGCACTCGCAAACTGGCGAGCCACTTCACTCTCGATCCGATACTCATTATTTAATAGCTGGATAAAAGGTTATCTACTGAAGCGTTCAATATTATTAAGAGTTTATCACAGATTGGCCGACACAAGAGAAGGAAAACTTGGGACGAAATATTGCGGGAAAATAAAGGCACAAATCAAATGATTACAGAAGGTTATCCGTAGATTGCAATGTAAATACTTAATGTTGGCATTACCGAACCATGTAGAAAATTAAGACGTGGCTATCTACGTCCGGTACGAGAGAGAGATTAAACGAAACTGGAGCAGCAGTTTGCGACAGTTTGGAGTAGGCAACCTCCAAGTTCATGACCCTCTAGCAAGCGATACGGACCGAGGTCCAACGGCCGGCACATATTGAGCAGATAAATGTCACCACGAGCGATACCGTATAACCTGTCCAACAAGCAGAATCGATCGAACACAAACCCAACATAGGACTTTGCTCTGTAGGATAGATAGATAGAATGACACAGCAGTAATTAAACACACCATTGCCATATAAATAATTATCTGCCATTAAACAACACAATCAAAAGAATGCATCACTACTCCAAAAGATAAGAAGGTAAGTTAAACTTCTATATTATCTTTTGGAATGTTATAGTTACGAGCATCTGTAAATTCTAAAATGTTGACGAACACGTGGTTGCGGTTTGCAGTACATAATGTTAAGGATAACGTGCAGTGTAGCGGTGCCGGTGTAGTGTGGATACTAGTTCCGAGAAAAGAGATTCTTAACTTGATTAGCACTAGAGAAGATATAATTAGGTGTCTGATTGTTAAAATGAAACTGGTGATTTAGAAATGGAATATGTAACTTCATTTCTCCTGGTATGTTTTTACTTCTTTCAATTCAAAAAGTGTATCTAGGCAAGTCTATCTAAGAGTATTGCGAATGTTATACTAGCACTTGCATTACACTTAGGTACATATCGTCGTTACGGTATGCATGCACATATTGTACTCTATTGTCTGGTCCCTTTGTATAAGTCATAGCTTGTAATGTTATCGACGTATGTCACTAATTGTAACGTGTACTTAGCAGCTAGTACGTTAGCAGTTTTAGAATCAGAACGAAAAGCACTCTAAAATACTCGCACTGAAGAATCCCCAGACTGAAAAGTTCTAAGCATTTGCAGCGCCAAGTCTGCAAATACACATATTGTCTGCAATAAGCTAATAAAAGCCACCATTCGTGAAATTTCCACACCAACCATAATTCAAGTTTTCCACCGTCCGTCGCTATTGAGCGGCGCTCCTCAATAGGAGCAGCGTTTTGCATGTTTTAGTATTACCAACGTATTCGGCCATATTATTCAACAACATAATTAATTCTACATCAACTACTTTGAGTAAAATGTCAAATTAAAAGTCAGATCGAAATTCAACTGACCATCCTCTGCAGTCAAGTTACTTTCAAACTATTGAACTTCATTATTTTTGAAACAAACAATACGTTGGTGAAGTTCACATTGCCGAAAGGATAATATGATTCGCATAGCTTCACCTAGTTTTTAAGACGTAAATTCAAAGTGATCCTTGTGATTTTATAGAGAGGCTTTTTGACTTTGACTTTGTATCTTTTGCTTGCCTTCACGGTTTTGAGTAGGTACTACGGGGTTTTTTTTTTCATTAGTTCAACGTCCGGCATGTTATCCCACCACCTTCGGATCGAAAATCCCACAGGCCAACACAGCTCGGCAATACACTCTCTGATACCTACTATGTATCAGCAATTCAGCACTCATCCTTACATTATCATCTTCAAATCTGTCATTTTCGCCATAGGCAATTTGATATTCATGAGTCGTAACGTAAATCCCAGTATTTGATTTTAAATTCTTTCCCAAGCAATCTTCATGTTCACATATATTATTGCACGTCAGAAAGATTTATAACCATCCATCATTCAAATGAACTTGCTAATTGGAGGCCGCCGAAATAACGTCTTTATTAATAAGGTGCAAGAATTTCGGGGGACAGGAGTATCTAGAGTAACCCTAGGGCGGCCTTGGCATTCATCATGAAACGAAGCTCGATACTTGAACCTCTTGTGCCTCTAGTGTTGGTTCCTAGAACTCGCTGACGCGCCGGAAAGTTCGCATTGTTCCACATTGGTGACGCAAGCATTTGTAAATTATTGCTTTCACGAAGCGAGTGAATCGGATAATAAAGTTGATTATCGCTTTGTTATTCGTCGTTAGGTGATTTACGGGGGGCCATTAGAGAGCAATTAAAAATTTTATTTGCTCTTTCCTTTTTTATTTTTTACTCCCAGATATAGACCATAATCGATTAATATAGGTAATTACTAGTCAAAGAGCCGATTTAGAAGTACTACTAAAAGTGCCCGAGGAAGCCGTTATCACGGTAAAGAGCCAGAATTAGTGGCCAGTGGCCAGGGTGATTTTCACGACACGACGCGCCGGACGATCCAGATGCCCGCACGTAGGCATTATTGATATGTTTAGGTTCATAAAATTCCTTATGAAATCACCGCGGCATTCACCTTAATCCGACTGGATTAGCTCCTAAATAAATAGCTGGCAATATTAGCCGACATCGAATAAGCTTGAACGCTGCAGAATACTTCATTACGTTGTTGTAGATGAGGTTACAGTTATTATGGGCGTGAAGCTCAGCCTGGGCTGAAAAGAACGACGACGTTAAGTTTATCTGGGTTTTGCGGCAAAATTGCCTGGATTGATGTTTACTGGCAGTGGAAAGGCGTTATTTAGCTACGCGAGTATTAACAACGCTATTTATTGACTAACAATTTCAGATCAATAAACGGTTATAGAATTAAAACAGCAACTGATAAAGCAGCTTAACGGTCAGAAAGAATTCAGTATGGATAGAAGTTTCAATCGCATTATGGCAATCCAATCTATTATCGCACGCAAACAGCGCTTAAACAGCAATATCAAAGAGCAATCGAGTGAAAAACTAATCCATTTATGAAAACTCCATTATAACAACAACATTCTACAAGAGTGACCGCGCAGAAGGTCGCATGTGCTCGCCAATTGTCTTTGGGAGCCGTTCACCCCGGCTATCTGCGCCAGTACTATGATGCTTATTTCGATATCAGCAGGAACCACTTTGGCAAAACTAAACAGTTGAGCCATTAGTGCTGAAGTGGATTTCATGTGATTACTCTTTTATCATCATATTTTATACAAATAATCGAGGGTATCATTTTGTTACTCCTCATGCACGAAGCGCCCATAGCCCTTAGCACCAGTTCTTATCGATACACTAGATAGATAACACTATCAAATAAGAAAAGATTAAGCGATTGTCTTCATTAAGACAGACAATGATCTCCAACGTATCTTCACTAGCGTTTAGAGTATCAGCATTAGCAGAAATTTCAGAGCACGAAGCACGAGGCGAAACGTGGTAGGTAGGTAATATACCCATTTTTAATTTCGCTTGATTTTGCTGCATACTTGGCGTCCATAGGGGAATTCTCTGTACGGCTGAGTACACCATAGCTGAACCGAGGATGTGTCGCATTACCAATAACAACTACTAAGTAACTTTCCAATTACGGGTACGGTGATTGGTTTTAAGTGGAAACCTGGAAGGCTTTCATAATAATAATAATAATCAAACTTTATTTCATACATATACACAAACACACATGAATCCATATCTTTGTGTCATTCCAATACCTATCAACAAGGTTTTTTTGAACTATGAACCCTCGTCATGATGCACTAATTTTCCTAAAATTGTGCCCTCCTATTGTTGTAGTCAAAGTCAAAATCAATATTTATTTACTAAAATGATTATGGTTAACAAACATAGAGCATTGAACATGGAAACTTATAGCATAAGACTGCTGGCGTACTGCAACAATACAAGGCTTCGCTAGGCTCGACATCATCTTTACATAATTATTGTAACAAAAAAACAGCCATCTATCGCTATCTGCAGCGGGTTATCTCGGGACATTAGTGACTCAGATAAACAACATAGACAACCGAAATAAGTACAGATTAGACGAATATCATTCGAGCTCCATTAGTATACTATTTAGAAAATGGTTAACAAATACGATTTGCGGCCTCAGAAATGCCTGTCTAAATATAATTTTATGAACCGTGTCTGTCCACGCGAAGATACAGGCTAAAAATGTGAAACAATTCTACATTTGAATTTCAGATTGATGCTCTTCTGATTAATGGGTTGTCAGTGGTTACTTTTGAATGGTAATTCACATCAGGAATAATCTACATCAACAATGTCATGGTAGAAAATATACAGCTACTAGAAGACACTGGTTTTCTAGTAGCTGTATAGCTTAATTTTACTACTTAATGCCCAACATTGTTTAGGGCGAGTCATAATAGCTGCCGCAACACCACTGACCACTTTCAGTTATGCAACGGATCAAGCGCACACATTCTTATATTCATTCAAGTGCTCTTAGTATACCACCATACTCGTGATCGTAAAACGTAGAGTAGACAAACCAAAGAAATGTATCAAAGTGTATCAAATTCGGTTTCCCGAATTACTGACTGGGAAAATCGACTGTTGGCATTTCTCATGAGGTAAGGCAGTACACTACCAGGGACCAGAATAAACTCTGCAATATTAGGGACTTGCAGGCGACAGGACAAAACGCTGAAACGGATTATTTATTTTAGTACTGCAGTTTTCTAACTTTTCAAGTTTCAGAAGTTTAGACTCGCTATTATTTCCAGAGTAGGTACCTACTCCAGTCAATTCACTAAGTGCAAAATCGTTCTGAAAATGAACTAGGCTCCACGACTCACGAGGCGATGGAAATAGACGGTTGACCTGGATATTGTCTCAGTTTTACCTTATCTGTAATCCATTAACGTAGAGCCCGAGGCTTGAACCAATTTCGCTGATTCAATTCTGATGGGTTCACAAGACTTTGAACAAGTTAAAGAAGCAAAGTGGCTAAGGAAACCAAATTAGGAAAGAATGCTTTTTTCTAAACATAAGATACATTTAGGGATACTCAGGTTTATAAATTAATTAGTATACCTACTCAAATAGAATTTCACAAAATGAAGTATTTAATGCCAAGTTTACCAATATTTCAAGGTAAATTAAACTGGTGGTTTCCTCCTGAATGTGAATACCAATTTCATCAACAGAATTTGAAACAGATTCTTTAAAATTTCTGATTGATTGATGAGCAGCGCAACGGATGCAAATTGATTTAAATTCAATTTCACCTTCATATTTTATCGTGAAACAAAACCTCTGAATGGAGTGAACGACGAGTGGAAATAGACCTGACCCAGTTATCTGTCTGTGCAATACCTGAACTGATATGATCGCAGGATTCTATACGACTCATATCGATGATCTTTCGACTCAGGCTTTAGCTAATGCAATTACTCTAACCGACTCTATGGGGTCCATTCGACACTCGTGCAGACGTGACTCAATAAGACGAATGACTGTTGGAACTTGGAATGACAACCCATAGAGTCGCTGTCATTCATTGATTAAACAATAGTTTAACCTACGTCTAATTTATAACATGAATTGTCTTTAAGTTGGATATCTTGGAATTCAGTACTTCGCAACCAAAGAAAAGTAACACAGAGAAATTCAGGGGTCTTAGACCCTAGATATTGTTATGGGTGGGTACCCAAACCCGAACAATCGCATCTACTATACAATCATATTCCTGCCTGACTGACACACATAACTCCAATCCTTATGTCGTTGGTCAATTGACTTAAGAAATCTTTACGAAATGTTGAATGGCTGGTGTTCTACATTTGTTACATACCAATAAAGGGTCGAGTCAATCGTAAACCATCCTCGACAATTTGTAGATTGATTGAGTTCGATTGAAATTTAAAATCATCAAGTCTTTGTTTTTCAGTATTTTCAAAGAACGAGCTCATAGCTTTTGGACCCATTAGAATCAGCTAGTTATAGAGCACACTAGTATAGTATATATAGACCTATGATCTATGATATACATATATATAGATCTATGATATGATGTAGATTCAATCTTTAAAGATTGATTGAACATGTAAACATAACAATGGATGAAAGATCAATAGCATTAAAAATTAATAATAAAATGTTCATTTCATCATATAGATTGCAATGTTTTCGTCATTTGCCTTAAGTGGCTAGTAAGTAACCTTTAACGTAATTTCTCTGGTTAGACATCCCACGCAACTTTTACAGATGTTCCAAAATTAAGTACATCCTACGCATCAGAGTTTTCTATTGTAAGCCGTTCTATCTAAGTTCCGTCAGATGTAGCTGACGTAACAGTGTCCGTGATACATCTCACATGTCAGTAGTTCTTAAATCCCGGGGTAAGTTGGTGCGTAATCCGCAGTGCGCACAGCTTACACACAGTTACAGGCCCGGGCATCGATCGAGGTTCAGCCTAGCTCTCCCGGTTATCCCGACCACGTGCTGCCTGGGCCCGCCTGCTAAGAGACATCTTGTAAAACTATAGTCCTTAATTCTACCTTTTAGCTACGTTTAGCTACGAATTTTCAAGGGTATGCATGCATGTATATTATGTTAAAAAGAATAATGGTTTTATTATTTATAAGATTATTTAGTGGAAGAATACTAATATGATTAATTTTTAATTATCCTTTTATAATTTATTTTTGACTGGCCTCATAGCTCAGTTGGTAGTAACTCTGCCTTCTGCGCTAGAGGTTGCGGGTTCGATTCCCGCACTGGACAAACATTTGTGACTAACACAGATGTTTGTTCTGTGTCTGGGTGTTAAATATATATCTATTATGTACATCAGTCTCTGGTACCCATAGTACAGGCTATGCCTAGTTTGGGATCAGTTGATAATGTGTGATATGTCCGGAATATTTTATATTTATGTGCTGTTTATTGACCAGGGGAAAAACTATGCGAAAGTACAATTTCTTTACCTGCTAGGTATTATAGTATTGAAATATTCAAGATACCTACTCCACTTTACTCCCTGAATAATTAATTGAGCGAGGGCCAAAGGTTTCCCTTACTGTATCTTTGTTTGTGTTACACAACATTGAACTCAAGTTTTTTGCCTCGTGCCCACGAGTAAACTGCTAATGAGCCATTGAATTCCAAGCTAAATTGAATGATTAATGTGAAAATTTGAATAAAAATCAAAACCAAATCACACTAAAATAATAAATCTGAAAGTACCTCCCTAGCTGTTTCTTTATCTGTTAACAGTTACAACTGTCGCGAAATTTAGTATGGAGATAGCTTAAACCCTATAAGGAAGGACATCTAGGCTACTTTTTATCTGAGTACTGCTCGGGCGAAGGTTAAGATGGCTCAGCCTAGTCGGCCTTATCCACAGCAATAGCCGCGTCTCCACCGGACGCATGCTCGGGCGAAGCAGCCTTGCGAGCGAAATGCTCGGTCAGTGTGGACGTGCCTCAGAGTTGTGCGAGCGCACGGTGCCTCGGCCGAGCATGCCTCGGAGCCGAGCCGTGCGGCGTCGGTAAAGCGCGCGTGCTCAAAGTCGCCTCTGTGTGCGCTGTGCGTTCGGTGGGGACGATAGTGCGTGACGGTAGACTGATGGCTCGGGATGGCTCGGCTTGCCTCGCGAGCCTCGCCTCGATGTTTCCGGTAAACTACGAAGCTGCATCGCGAGCCAGCCGCGGCCGAGCTGCTCGACCGAATGTGGCTCGCGAGCCCATTCGTCCGGTGGAGACGCGGCTAATGACATGGTCAATACCTGCAGGGCCTACTAAGCCGCGGTTTCTTCGCGATATTTTCCTTCAACGTTTTTCGCCAACACGGCTTTACTATTATTATAATAAATACGTAAGTAACTGTTTCTCTGTCTGCTATCATAGTTGATTAAGGAGCTCTGCACTAGTGCACTCACACTCTCAAAATAAAATGATCGTATTGAAATTATCCGACAAATTAAACGGGGCACAGGGTCACGTTTATTCCTTTTATGGTACTCCCCAACAGGGGGCGGTAGGACTTTTTTTTAATAGCTTCTTTTTACAGATATTCCACGCGAGCAAAGCTGCGCTCTTCAGCTAGTACCTACATAATTAAAGTTTAATATGCCTGTGAAGGGGGTGCATCGTGTTAGTTCTCACATGTTTTACAAGACATTAGATTCAATAAGGTGACATGTGTTTTTGATTTTGTATAATTTATCGGTATCAAACTTTAATCATCACTACCTAGTTGAGTACTTATTGGATTAACGGATAGATTAATCGAATTAGAATTCCTTATTATTAATTCTCAAAGTAAGACTGACGAGGTCGTTGCTACGGACCTTGTACGACTTGCACCCAACAATCATGGGCATGCGGGTTGCCGAAGACAAAACTATTGTTTAAAGGGAACGCTAACTTTTCTTCCCTTAGTCGCCTCTTACGACACCCACGGGTAGTAATGGAGGGGCCTATTCTTCAGCCGCCGCCGGGGCCAACACGCCAAGGTATGAGTATAATGTGAAATTATAATCTTTTTCAGTAGCATATAGGTAAGTTGTATGGTAGGTAGGTATGACCATCACGGGAGGAGCGGGCGCGACCTTGCTGCACGTGGCGATAGCAGCCCGCGGACTTGCGCAACAAAACAGCTTTTTAAAACCAGCTGTGAGCGTGACGTCACGCGCATCCCCGGACCGTCGTCGTCGCGCGTCGTCTGACTGTCTTGACGAAAATAAAGAGATGCGCTGATATTAAAAACATTAAGTTAATTATATCACACCTCAATGTCGCTTGAATACCTATGTGCCCAAACATAACCCATCAGATGAACAGCTCATCATAATTATCATCAGCCTGTAGAAGTCCAGTGCTGAACATAGGCCTCCCCCAAAGAGTTTCATGAAGAACAATCTTGAGCATTTTCCATCCACCGACTTCCCGCAACTTTAACAATGTCGTCGGTCCATCAGGTGGGGGGCCTGCGTCGCCTGGTTCGTGGTCGCCAATCGAGAACCTTTATTCCCCAACAGTTGTTGGTTCTGCGAGCCTTATTCAATTCAATTCAATCTTTTTATTTCAATTTTCACACACAGTCAGACAGTGTGTATGGCCTGGCCACTGCCACTTCAATATGCTAATTCTGAGAGCTATGTTGGTGACCTTGGACCTTCTGCGGATTTCAAGACGTGAAACTCTGAGCATAGCTTTCTCCATAGCCCATTGCGCGACCTAGAGCTTGCGAGCTGTGCTAGGCCAATAGTTAGCGTCCAAGTCTTAGAACCATATGTCATCACTGGCAACACGCACTGATTGTAGTCTTTCGTTTTGAGGGTCTGCGGAACCCAAGATGAGAAGATATGATGAAGTTTTCCAAACGCTGCCATTCCCATTCCACGGTTAACCTCTTTGTAAAAATTTTGGACCTACCCAGTTGAATCGTCTAACCTAAATAGACATTGATGTACAGCTAGTGGGTAAGTATTTGAGAACCTGCATTGGATTGATTGTAGAAAGTTCTTTCAATGTTCACTTCTCTGAATCCTTTTATGGACTGGTTTGGAAACAATACTCATAAGGGCCACCGTTCTACTTTTTTTTTTAATTAAGATTATGCAAAAGTTTGTGAGGATGTTTGTTGTTCAATCACGCAGTAACCGCTCAACAGATTTCATTGAAACTTGGAATATATATAGTTCTTTACCTAGAATAGCATATAGGCTTTTTATGTACAGCGGAAGCTAGTAATAATATATATTGCAAGTTCAGGCTCTTTGAAAATACAAGAAGGCAAGAAAGAACCTGTTATGAGAGCAACATTTGTAGTATGAAGTTGTATGTAATAGATGAGGGTTTATTTTGGCTTGTATCCATTTTATTTTGCATTTCTTTACTTGGCTTGTACACCTGTCTGTATAGCTATGCAGGTATGTTAAGTCAGAGATTGTCACGAAAAGATAGTTCTGCTCCGTGCAGTAGACCAATTAGACATGAGAACACGTCTCTAGCAGTTTCATTGTAGGTTAAATGTTCATACTACGTAAAGAAACATTTTTGTTTTGGTTGATCTTTGCATACACAAAAATTATGTAATAATTGAGCATACACAGACGCGGACGAATAATAATTAATTTAGAAGAAAAAGTTATAAAAATAGCCTAATTAAATGAGCAAAATGTGTGAAATGTAGGGTGATATGAACAATTTTGGGGGCTTACCAGTATAGTTTACTCGGCGTGTCGATGCTAGAGAACAGCGCGGACCATCGCAGAACTCGTGTGTACTCACGAACACTGTCGTTAGCAAATAAACCACTAAATAAAACAAAAGCTTTACAAATTGGCAGGCACTTGTTTCGATCTCGTATTGCTTGGAAGTATTTCTTCACAGAAATTTAACTTTATGACCCTATTAAAATTATTGGTAACTGGCGTAGGTAACTTAGTGGTTGAAAAACAAGTCCTCGCGTAAATCTAAAAATCTGCGAAAGATTGCAATGAAAAAAATAATATAATGCAAACTGCTGACTTGGATAGCTACGTGCGAAAGTTTTAGAAATGGTGCAGACCACAGCACAGACCAATTAAGCTGACTGCCTGACTGGCTGACAGACAGCGCCGTAGACAGAGTATAGACAAAATTCGTCTGAATTGACAGTGATAACTATAAAACAAAACAACGTCACGTCAGTAGAAAGTGACAACATAACGTCAGTCCGATTCTATCGGGGCCGGATTTCGCACGATATTTTTTTTTTGCCCCACCAGTGGGGATTATGACAATTTTATAAGAGTATAGGCGTTTTCCCCACTAACGTTTTTAATCCTGGTTGGTGGGGATTATGACAATAAATATAATTTAAGTATGTTTTATATGGTTTATTGTAATAATACCCTCTAAGCTTGTTTTTCTCTAATTATTATATTCTCGCTTGCTTTTATCTAATTAAATCAAATTTTATTTACGAATCGATATAAGTATACAGGTGAGTTTTTTTTCAGGGCCACTTAGGCGAAATCGGAAACCGTGAGAGTAATCGAAAATTGATGTTAAAGTAACTACCTATTTCTAAGGTATTAAAATTGGTAAACACCTGATCAGTTCAGCACTAACGGTCTGACTGAATGTGGCAACATTATTACTCGTTTTGACAGAACAGTCAAATCGTGAATTTAAAAATTATTTGTAACTATTCTTTCTACACTACTATGGTATTTTTTTTTTTGTGACCGACCGCCTAAATCCGTCCCTGATTACTACGTTACTTTTCTTTCATTCATTTCAAAATTCAAACTGTATTTCTTTCTAACGTATTAGTTATCATATTTACCAGTAAAATTTACAAAAATGGACAGCACTCCGCTATTTTTAGTTGACGAAAGGATAAAAACGTTCAAAAAGTGGCCTTTCAGCGACAAGGAGAAGTGCAACGTGCGGAACATGGCCGAGGCCGGCTTCTACTCGATGGCGACGGGCAGCGACGACGCCGATGCCGCGAAGTGCTTCCTCTGCGGCAAGGAGATGGACGGCTGGGAGCCCAGCGACGACCCCTGGGCCGAGCACGAGAGCCACGCGCCCAAGTGCGCCTTCGTGCAGTTGGGCAAGAAGGAAGACGAGTTACTGGTAAGTCGACAACAGCACTTCTCATAGCGTTGCTATAGGTCGCATCATGTAAATAGAACGCTGGCGGTCAAGCTGCGCATTAGGCGATTTATCGGTCTATTTGGTGATATATTTATCTATGTGCCTACCGATAACTAATTTATATAATAATAAATAATATAAATAATAGAAGCCACGAGCGAAAGGCTAGTTCAAAAATAAATAGATAGGCATAGTAATTTCGTGCGTGAGTGTACCCGTGCGCAAACACCCCCGCTCCACTTTCTTCCAGCGTTCTTTTTACCTGACACAACCTATACCGAAGTACATACCGGCTTTTTAAATTAATGTAGGTAAATTACTAACATTGTTGAAGTCCATTGAACATGGTTCAGTGAATAATGGCCCTTCATTATTTCTTCTCCATTATTTCAGTTGTTGGAGTTCCTCTCCGTAATCAAACAGTACATGATCAATGAGACCAAGCACATTGCCGAAGTTGCCAAAGAAAAGGTGGATGAGAAAGCTAAGTCCGTAAGACGGAGGTGTCTTAGCAAGAAATGACATAATAATGTACTGAGTTTTGTGTGTGAATTTTATTTTATGTATTGAATAGAAGTATAACAATAATAGTTATTAAATTAATAAATTAAGCTTGACAAATACAATGAATAAAGGTAGTTTCATTCAAGAATGGCTCTTTGTTCTAATATAATTATATTTAAGAGAAACAGGACAGGACCTATATTATATACCTACCTATATGATAGCAGGACAATGTGGAGCCACAGCTAACTGCTTTCATTACACAAAAATATCTACGAGATGTAACTTCATACTACTTGACTCCTTGGTTTTTAGTTACCATGGCAACTCATTATGAGTCACCTAGCAACTGTTTACAAAACAAACAGTCAAACCAGAATTTGTCAACCTAGGATTGTAGATTTATTTTTATTTTTATGTACATTTAATTCGTACTGACTGCAAAATGGCTACGGATGTGAAGAATTTAGAGACCTACGCCATTATTGGATTTGATGGTGAGTCTTGTTTCATAAATTGTGATCTATTTTAATTTTCTTGTTGAATGTGAGCCATGTGCTCACTAGATAGTGTGTGAAACATGCATGCAGCATCCATCTCCCACACTGTACAAAGCCACATGTAGGCACAACCACTATCTACTCAAGCAAACTTAATAGCGATAAAGTGAAGCATCAGGGAAAAACTGACTTGCTGTGCATTCGAACCCAGTACAGTACAAAATATACTGTTGACAACATGTCTGCATCATATACATATCTGTGGGGACGTACGTACTGCTAAATACTATGAGTGAATACTAATAGATTTATACTTATCCATTGAATTATTTTCTTAAAGTAGACTTGAATATTCTTGAAATCTGTAAAAGACTGCTGGGTACCTTATATGTATTATATTATCTCTCTCCCAGGCTCGGCGATCAGAGGACTGAAGGTGCATCGCGACTGCGAGCATATAGTGTACCCCATGGGCAACAAGGTGTGCATCCAGGAGTGGAAGACCAAGAAGATGTACTTCCTTTCAGGACATACCAACAGGTATAAAACCTAAAATTTAGGTATTGATAATTGATTTAGGTCTTAAATCAATAAGCTGCTAGTTCATGTTCAACATTTGGATCGGTAACTGTTGCCATTTGGTACTAGTATGCTTCGGGGAAGAGGTACCTGTACCTAGACTGAAGACTGACTACCAACAAGTAAGGTCTCATTAGGTACATCTATTCTAGATGATTTATACTGCGTCCGTTGGAACTCGTTTACAGGATGCTGGCTGTAGTGTTCCTAAACACTGGTTTGTATGGAGTAGGCTTGTCCAGCACCTACATATAGGTACCATCTTCTCGGCTTAGACAGCCTTCCACAGTGAGATGATGGTCAGCAGGTACCTACAGGTGCAGAGTTGATCGAGCCGCGGGCTTCTTCGCGGTGTTTTTCTTCACCGTTTCGATTCGAACCAGCAGTAATCTATTTTACGCTATGTACCTACCTTTACTCACCTTACAGCTCTTTCGCGCCATTTGCATAATCACAGCTAAGTATTAGATATCTAAGGATTTTGGAACGTTTCTGAGAGGTTTTGTTCGCCTGAGTCCACTGTACAGTGGTATTATTTTCAGCGTGTCCACCGTAGCGCTGTCCCCTCTGGGTACGTACGTGGGCTCCGGACAGATCAACCACATCGGCTTCAAGGCCAGCGCCAAGTTGTGGGACTTCAAGAAACGGACTCTGATCGGCACGCATGAACTGCATAAGGTAACTACAGACAGACACGAGATCCTGGAAGATTTTTTAAGAGAGAGATCTTAGCTGAATATTCAAGATGTTTATTTGCAGAAATAAATGTTTTATAGAGGTCTTAAAACTATGAATATGGCACTTAAAAACTTATTAATTCTCTTCGAGCATCGCAAACTATTATTTTAGACGAAAAACTTAACAATACTCCTTGTTCTACTTAATACCTATGCGGCCTTCCTTGGTGAGTCGTTTCGCCCAGCGCCTATTGTTGCAATGTTGGCTGCTCTGCGGGAGAAAAATGAATAGAAGACCTACTCACCTAGGTATCTTCAAGATTCAAGATGTTTATTTGCAGAAATAAGTGTTACAGAGAGGTCTTAAAGCTATGAATATGGCACTCTTTTCGAGCATCGCAAATTATTGTTTTAGACGAAAAACTGTAAACTTAACACATACTATACTTAGTAAATTTTTGGTTATACTACAGAAACAGGACTCTTTGAATATAAATAACATACAAATAAGCAACATTCACTATAAAGTTAGCTATAGGAAACATTACAATAGGCACGTAATTTTTGTTAGGAGCGTTGGCGAAAAGAAATGTACAGCATTATTTATTTTTTGTTATTTGTTTCAAATAGTGTTGTGTTCCTGCGATGAGTAAGGTTGCCAGAGCTCTTTAGGGGGGGGGGGGGAGGGGGTTTGGGGTCGGCAACGCGTGCGTGATGCCTCTGGTATTGCAAGCGCTCATAGGCTACGGTAACCTCTTACCAACAGGTGGGCCATATGCTTGTTTGCCATCTCAGATGTATAAAAAAAAAAAAAAAAAGCAGCATTTTTTATTTTTCAAGGTATTCCTCAATTGAATAGAAACAGTTTTTAATTAACCTTACTTTGAAGAGTGTAGGGTCTATCCCAGGCCAGGCTTCACAGTCTGCTTGGTATAATTTCAGGTGCGCGTGGAGGCCGTGGCCTTCTCGTCGGACGAGCGGTACATGATCTCGCTGGGCGGCCGCGACGACGGCTGCGTCGTGCTCTGGGATTGCAAGGTTCACACAATGCTTAGGACTATGCTTGCCTGTCATCTCATTGATTCTTTCTTGGTCCAAAGTCAAAGTCAAAAGGCATTTATTTCAATAAAATCACTAGGATCACTTTGAAACGTCTTAGAAACTAGGTGAAGCTATGCCTGTTCCTCGCGACCAAGCCGCGAAGAATCAGGCAACAAACACGGCTTGGTGCCTATCATTTTTTTCGATGATCCTTTTTCACAAAATGGAATTTAAAGCTTCAGTGTGGTGCCGATCGAACTAGGTGAGGCTCAAAAGAAAAGTTATCTAATTATAATCCCTAATAAATAAGAGCTTATAAAAATGTGAAAAAAAAGGTCCGTCAGGTTTCTGTCAATACAGGATAGTAGGTCGGTGACCAGGTTGAGGTATGATGGCCCTGAAGAGCCTATGACCGTCGGTGAAAGAATCAAAGTGCGCCTCTTAGAGGCTCCTCTTGTGCACATGTCACATGCATGTCTTCGAATTTTGAGGCCTGCCGGTTTCCTCACGATGTTTTCCTTCACCTTTTCACGCACATACATTTTCCGAATTGAAAATCCATTGGTGCACGACCGGGATTCGAGCTCATGACCTGTGCATCGGAAACCGGGGCCGCTACCACGACTCCACCAGTGCTCTCAGATCAAAAACAAAAACAAAAAAAGCTTCAGTTGCATCATGGGATGCAAGGACTCAAAACAACTATGGCCAGCTACGCCATAGTTTTTTTGAGTCCTTATAGCCTTAGCGTAATACCTCGTATCGAGCCCTCTGAGGAACACTGGGTGATGTCAGGCCGGCGCCGCCACGGGCACGGCGGCGGCCGCCAAGCTGACGACGGGCGACGCGGTCACGCTCACCACGCTCAACTGCCGCCCCAACGCCTTCGTCACGGGCGGAGACTGTGAGTACCTTGCCTTTCAACCCGACTTCCAAGTCACTGAATGAAAACTGGTTTTTATTATTTAGGTTCGCCGTAGTTTTTTTTTTTTTTATGTTATACGTAGGCAAACAGCCTTACGGCCCTCCTGATGGTACCGTCGCCTATTGACATTAGCAACACCTGGAGCATTGCTAATGCGTTGCCTACCTACCAAACCCCCCGCCCCTCCCCCTCTAAAGAGCTCTGGCAACCTTACTCACCGCAGGAACACAACACTATTTGAAACAAATAATTTTATTTGGCTGCGATCTTCTGTAAGGCGGAGGTACCTCTCCAGGCGGGCTGCTCCAATTTAGAGCGAGAAAATCTCGCTGTGCCCTACCTCCTCCTGTGGTAGTCTCGGCTGAAGAATAGGCCCCTCCATATCTACCTTACCTACCCGTGGATGTCGTAAGGGAAAAAACTAGGGGATGGACAGCAGCGTCCCTTAATTTAACAATGATAGCTCTATCCTCACCAAGTATGGGTAATATAATCATGAGTATGGACTCACTGCATGGGCAAATTCCCCCCACATGATAAAAAGTCGTTCAGGTAATCTGCGGGGGCTATGTTCGGCGGGTCCTTCCAGCGGCTGGAATGATGATGATGATGAATCATAGGTTTGATCATTTTATGCTATACTAGATTCCGCGCGTATCTTCGCTAGCATGGTACCTAGATAAAAAGCCTATATGCTATTCTAGGAAAAGAACTTTACCTATCTATTTCAAGTTTCAAAGAAATCGGTTGAACCGTTACGGCGGGCTCGAACAACAAACATTCTTAGGACGTATTGACAAGGCCTTATTGATAGCTCAATTGATCCAGATCGGAAGCGTCCCCAAGACGCTGGCGGAAATGCCATCCTGGATGGCAATGCTTATCCGTTGAGCCAAATAGGAGCCAGGGTCTCGGGTCACGCGTCGCTTCGATCAGACGAGTGAGTAGGCTGTGGTGTTGGCAGCGAACCTGCGCGTGTGGAACATCCGCGCCGGCAGCAAGAGCCTGGACGTGGTGGACGTGTCGCTGGGCAAGCTGCGCCGCTGCGTGCGCTGCCTCGCGCTCAGCAAGGAAGACGGCTTCGGCTACGCGGGCACCACGTGAGCATCACCTGACCTGTGACCTGACCACATCAACATGCATACCTACCCAACCCACTTTATAAAAAAAAACAATATTTTGCATTTTTTTTATTTATTTTCATCTTCCACAAATTACCTGTTTTTGGTATCTTTAAATCATCATCATCATCTCCCTGCCCTTATCCCACTTCACGTGGGGTCGGCACAACATGTTTTTCTCTTCCACTCCCCTCTATCAGCCGTCATATCAGTATTCACTCCTTTCTTACTCATGTCGTCTTTCACAAAATCTACCCATCTTTTCTTTGGTATCTTTAAATCATTATAACTAATTACTAAACTTAAGAAAAGTTCGATTTTAATATTGCTACCTGAAACATCTGATTAATAAGTGCACTGAATTGACACCAAAACAGTTGATTTTTACATAGAGTTTTTTCAATGAAAAATGTCGAATTTCCAAAAGTCGTATAACAAACTTTATTGCGAATTGGATATAGAATAAGCCCCTTTACATAATATAACAAGGCTCCTCTCGTGCACACTATAAGCAATCTACTTATACGTACACTAACAGCCTAAGGCTGGGTTGTATTGGAAGGAAATTATGTATGTATGAGAGATTTATAAAAGGAATGATTAAAAAATATATCTACTCCATGAAAGATAGCAGGGTTCGTATGTTTGCAGCACGGGCGACATGATAAAGTTCTCGATCGGCTACCCCCCCGACCCGACGGAGTCGGTGGACAATTGCAAGCCCACTCTGCTGGGCTGCCTCGCCAAATGCGGGCCCTGGCCCAAGGGCAAGCGGCCCGAGTCCAACTGTTACAGTCTAGGTAACTCGTCACAAACAATCCTACTCACCTACTAATATCTTATTATCCTACAAACTATTACCTACTATTCCACGCATGATATTGTACACACGAGGCTCAATCAGATACGAGTTTTCTAATCGCTCGTAGTTGCTGATGGTAGCACCTACCTATATTTAACTGATAGTTTAGGATGGCTAGATCAGCGTCGGACTGGCCATAGGCCTAAATCAGATAGTTCGTTCATAAATTAGAGAGAAAGGAAATAGAAAATTTGAAAATTGTTGAATTATTTTCCGATAGTATCCTACCTAGCAATAACTGGATATTGCTAGATGGGATAGGCTCAGGGCCCGGGCTTTCCACCCGGGCTCTTCCGACCCTGGGCTAGACTACAGCACGCGTGGCTACCGTGGATCAGTAACATGTGGCAGGGGATGAGCTGCACCAGAGCCCTTCGGAGGACCTAATACTTCCTGTCATCTTGGCTAGCCACAAGCTTACCTACGGCTGCGTCTGTTATGCTTCCAGGCATAGAAGCGATCCTGATAATGGACGACGGCTGCCTCATAGTGGGCGGCGGAGACGGCACCATCGACATCCTGGACGAAATTAACTGGAAGGGGGACTTCCCAAAGGGCAAGGTGCTGGACCCCAACAAGCCGCACTTTAAGGCGGTAAGTTCTGGAATAGATCAACTGAAAGACTGCTCCTAGATCTCAACATGTTCAACTTTATGAAGGTGGTGAGTACGAGAGACGGCCTCCGGGGTAGCCGCCCTTACTGTTGCATCCGAAATGTTGGCTTACAGAAGATCGCAGCCATATAACATTTTGTTTGAAACAGTGTTGTGTTCCTGTTGTATAGCTATAATGAATGCCCTCTGTTGGTTCGCCAGCTGAAGACGACGAAGCTGGACGGCTGCATCACGTCGCTGGAGCTGATGGAGTGCTCGAGCATGCGCGGCGCCGCGCGGCTGCTGCTGGTCGGCACGCGCGGCTCCGAGATCTACGCCATCAACATCGCCACCTTCGCGCCCACTCTCGTCGTCACCTGCCACCGCTGTGCCATTAACGACGTGGCCTTTCCCAAGTAAAAAGTTCATCCCCTTACGTAGGTAGAGGTACCGGACGACAACCGAGTGAAGGGTGCACTGAAAAAAATCGTACCCACTTCCCATTTATGTAACCAAGTGACTTAGTTGACTGATTCGCGTTGAAACTAATAATTCTGTAACACTCACTCTCGTAGCTCAAACCTCGATCACAGAAGGGTTTAAGGGTTGCAGGCCGCACCAAAGTCTAAGGTTTTTATTTCAATAAAATCACTAGGATCACTTTGAAACGTCTTAGAAACTAGGTGAAGCTACGCCTGTTCCTCGCGACCAAGCCTAGAAGAATCAGGCAACAAACACGGCTTGGGGCCTCGATCGGATAGGTTGTAAGATTCGTCGGTAAGGAGCGTGTAAGTTTTTAGAAGTTCCGATCTATTTTTTTTTTTTTTATTGATAATGGTAACGCGTTTGGCCACCAACTCACTTTTGCAACTGAGATGTGGCCTAAGATGGAGCACGCTTTCCCAGAAAGAACTTATTGACCCTAGATTTGAAGACTCCTAGATTGTACTCTTTCGGGAAAACAGACGCAGGCAGATCATTCCACTCTTTGGCAGTACTTATAATAAAAGTGGAGCAGAAACGTTTCGTTTCACGAAACACTGTGGTATGTCGACCAGGAAAGATCTAGATCGGTTTCAAACGTTACAAGGGTTTTAACTGGTGGTGAGGCTCACGGCTCACGGCTCACGCATGCCGGCACATGTTGGGAACAAAATGATTGTTGTTGTATCCGCGGGTGCGGTTGCAGGGGCATGTCGGGCGTGTTCGCGACGGGCGGCGCGGGTTCGGTGCGCGTGTGGTGCCGGCGCTCCGGCCGCGAGCTGCTGCGCGTGAGCGTGCCCAACGCCGTCTGCTCCGCCGTGCTCTTCTCCGGCGACGGCAAGAGCATCATCTCCGGTGAGACCCGCCCCCCGCACCCCGCACCCCGCACCTTCTCCAGCCAGGCCAGCCAGGCTATTGCGTAAGCGAATGGTAATGAAGACTGCAACTTTATGGATGATTTTATCGATTTTAGCGACATCTGAAGTTTTTAAACATGAAAAGGAATAAGCTAAGAACTTGAAGTTTTCCTTGTCAAGTTTGGAACGTTTTGAATGTGGCTAAGATTGTTAAAATTACCCTCAAAGTTAAGAACTTCATTGCCGTTACGCTTATGCGATTGCAACACAGGTTGAGGTGTGGTGGGCCCGAAAGGAGCCCGTGACAGTCTGCGTCGGTGAAGGAATTAGTGTAGTGATTGAAGTGCACCTATAAAAGCTCCTTTCGTGCACCGCACTTGCATCGCAGGCTGGAACGACGGCAACATCCGCGCGTTCACGCCGCTGACGGGGCGCCTCATCTACTGCATCTACAACACGCACAACAAGGGCACCTCGGCGCTCGACTGCACCTCGGACGGCCGCACGCTCATCTCCGGCGGCTGCGAGGGCCAGGTACCTCCCCCTCCCCCTCCCCCTCCCCCTCCCCACACCACACCCTCCAGTACACGTTGACCAGGAATGTTCAGGAATTTCATCTGCCCAAGATTTGCGGCACCATTTGCCGATGCGAGGCGGAGATGCGGATTCAAATTACATTGGTTCGAAAATTTAGGGCATTATTTAAATTTAATACCTAACGAATGTTAAGCTTTGTAGTTAGGTAACTATTCTTATCCAGGAACTACGAGTAAGTTCGGCATGGTGATTGTTCTTCGCTGATATTATTCATGTTTCTTGGACAATAAACTTCTCAAGTCAGGACTGATGGTGTGACCGCCCTGGCATTTCACATCATCGGTCACAGATTACTATTGTAACCAGGGCCACCCATACCTCAAGCTAGTAACCCCCCGGATCAGGTGGATCACCTGAGCAGTGTTACCCCCGCGGTTGCAGGTTCGCCTGTGGGACATCCGGCCGGAGAGTCAGACCCTGAAGAAGGTGCTCAAGGAGCACAAGAGCCCCGTGTCCGCCATCCAGGTGTCTCCCAACGACACGGAGGCCGTCAGCGCCGGCACCGACGGCTCCTGCATCATTTGGGACCTCTTGTAACTTTATTTTCCATTTTCATTCGTTTTGTTAGGTTCTTGCTAGGAAAGCCCTTTGGTTTGCGAGGTGCGAAACAGGAAAGGCAAGTCGCAGACGTTAACGTAGACGTCGACGCCGACGCCGCAACATACGTTGACGTCGAGGCAGATGCCGGCGCCAGAAGTACACATAGACGTTGACGTCGATCGGGCGGTCTTGGCAGTAGTACTCTAGGTAGGGAGGTGGGTATATCTTGTGGCTTCTATGTTCATCTGCTAGGTATCTGGGTTCTTCATGATGTGTTTTTGCATTAGTTATTATAATAATAAGATTTTTCACATGAAGGGCAACTTTTAGCTCTTCCACCGTTAGTCCCGGAAGTGCAGCGTGGCTCGTATGATGATGCTAAGTTAGTTGGTTGTGTCAGGTCGCTGTCGCGGCGCCAGGTGATGTATGCGAACACGCTGTTCATGTGCGTGTGCTTCGAGCCGCGCGGCTGCCAGCTGCTGACGGGCGGCACCGACCGCCGCGTCGCCTACTGGGAGACCGGCAGCGGCAACCTGGCCAGGGAGGTGAGTCTGTCCCCTGTGTCGTACGTGTCGGAAATTACAAGTAACATGTTACCAAAACACCCTGACCCCAAACTAATATTTGCAGATCATGCAAACATTTGTCCCGCGGAAATCGAACCACAGTACCATGACCTATAAGAATAAGAATAATTTATTTACCAAAAAAGAAATTTTACAAGGCTTAATATAAATACGACTATACTAGAAGGTACTACCTATATACATTCTAGCATAAATACCGGCGAAGACCAAACTAAGCGCGAGGCTTGTATCTTGGGCTTCTAGAGTGCAGTTACCAAGAGGGAAGTAGGTACCTATGTCTGACGAAAGAAAAACGTATGGCTTACTATGTAATATAAAAACAAAAGTAAATAAAAATAAATGGAAAGTTAAACAGTTAATAAATAGGCTGACTACAGAAGGAAATCAAACAGTGAATAATAGTAGACAGCCTGCAAAAGAGTTGGCGTTGTGAGTTGTTTGTTTGTAGGTATGTGAGTATGACCATGATCATGTAGTAGGTAATTAGGCTATGGTCGCATTTGTACCTACCTACACACAGAAAAGACTGGTCGGAGCGTGGTAGGTAAGGGTAAAGGCTGGACTAGCTCGACTCGCTTCGAACCTTACGCATAAAAAAGCCGATTTTGTAAGGAGAGCCAGTGTACCTACACCAGTCGTGCGGTTCCCACAGGCCTACTTTACTGGATTTAACTGTCGGTTACTTTGCTACATCTCAAAGCAGAGCGAGTGCCCAGAAGCAAGCGGTACAAGGTATAACTGTCAGACATTTACTCGTTTCGACATAGAAGTGTATTGGGGTGTTCTAGCTGGAAGCGAGCAAGCAGGGCGCCGTCAACGGACTTGACATCACGCAGAACGGGGAGCTGTTCGTCACCGGAGGCAACGATCAGGTCGTCAAGGTAACCCCATCGCAGAACAGCTTTCATCACTATCATCAGCCTGTAGAAGTCTATTGCTGGACAATAGGCCTTGCCCAAAGAGTTCCACAAAGAACGGTCTTGAGCAACCTTCACAATGTCGCCATTGGGGGGGGGGCTTCCAACACTGCATCGCACGGTTGATGGTCATGGTTTTTTTTTACTGTTTGAACTGTATGGTGTGCAAAAAAGTATTTTCTATCTATTGCTAATCAGGTATGTTTGTGTTGCAGCTGTGGAAGTACCAGGAAGGAATTTACACGCACATGGGACTGGGGCACGCGGGCGCCGTCACGTGCTGCCGGTTCAGCCCCGACGCGCGCCACATCGTCAGCTGCTGCGCCGCCGGCACCATCATCGTGTGGAAAGTGCCCGAGGTACTGCCCCTCCATACATCTATCTACACGCACCGGTATTTGACTATGATGATCCATGCGATTTAAATGAATAAATGAGTATTGAAGTTTGAAGACGCAAGCACGAGTTCCCTTGTGCTTGCAGCAATACCTCGCGCAGGCGCAGCAAGCGGACTCGGTGCCGGCGTCGAGCCGCCCGGCCGGCAAGCAGCAGCAGCAGCAGCAGAGCCTGCAGCAGCAGCTGCGGCTGCCGCTCGACAGCTCGGCCGCCGCCGGCGACCGACACCGCCTGCCCGCCGCGCCCTCCAAGGTACTCGCACAGCGGCCGGTGGTTAAGCAACTTATCGTTTTACTTGTGGTTTAGGTTCACCATTGCGCACGAAAGGAGCCTCTAAATGCATCTAAGTGCCTCTCGTGTTTGTTGCCTGATTCTTCTAGGCTTGGTCGCGAGGAACAGGCGCAGCTTCACCTCGTTTCTAAGACGTTTCAAAGTGATCCTAGTGATTTTATTGAAATAAACGCCTTTTGACTTTGACTTTAAGAGGCGCACTTTAATCCTTTCACTACACTGATTCTTTCACAGACGGTCATAGGCTATTTTCAGGGCCACCATGCCTCAACCTGGTCACTGACCTAATACAGGATGACCGGGAAGGAATCAGTGACACGACAAGAAGGTTCATCATCTTGCTGCGCTTAAACACGCACACGCACACTCCTTTCATTCTTTCACGACACACTGGTTTACTGCATTCCTATAATACTGAAACACTGCATTCCCTCATGGCACGGGACCGCAACCGACCGGTGCGGGTCCGGGTGAGCGGAGTGAGAGTGGAGTGGAGTGGAGTGGAGTAGGTACGCGAGGAGTGGTGTGTGTTGGCGGCAGGTGGAGCAGATATCGGCGATGGACACGGCGCGCGGCAGCGTGCACGCGTGCTGCCCGTGCGGCGACGCGGCGCGCTCGGACCGCTCCCAGCGCTCGGACCGCTCCCGCCCGACGCCGACGCCGCCCTCTAGCTCCAACAGGAAGTGCTGCCGCCCGCCAGGTAACTAACGTTTACTACTTCTGTATCGCCCGCATACACCGCGATGCTGCATCCAGCCGATGCCGATGCCTGTGCGGTGGACGATAGGTAGATATGATCACTAAATCGGTCTTCAATTTTTTAATCTGTAGCCACATCACTATGCGATACCCACGCCAGAAACGACATTGGTGGTGATTCTGTTGTTGCATTGACTAACATAATTTGACAACTCTAAAAATAGCCGTCCCATTCTTATGGGTCGAAGTAACGAGGATGGCGATAATTTTAGCGCTCTCAAATCAAGTTAGCCCACGATAATGCAGCAACGAAATCGACCCTATTGGCTGTTTTGAATACAAGTAACTGAAGACCATATTTAAAAAAAATTGCATATGTAAACTTTGTTCAATAACTATCTAAGTAGTGTGGATTGGCACTAACCTAACTACCTATATTTTATTTTTAAAGTGTTTATCCACACTTAGGGAGAAATGCTTAGGTTTTATAACCCGAAAATGTCCAACTCAGGCGGGATCGAACACGCAACCCCCCTAGGGACGAGAATGCAATAACCAACTAATGAATCAAGTCGATATCTCGCCTCTCGAAAATATTCGGCATTCGGCTGATGACGATTGATTCGACAGGCGAGGTAAATAGTAACCTCGCTACTTTCTTTCAGATAACCTCCCCACAAAGACCACAAGCAAAGAGTATGTGAACAGCAGCGGAGACAGAAAGAAGACTTGATGCAACTATGTGTATAACTTTAAGCATTGTCAAGTTTAGGCTATACTTAGTACACATAACATTCCTTTATGTAATAAAGCATTTTGTATCGAATTTTATTCAAAGTGGTTTTGATTGAAGTGGAAAATAATATATCAGTTAGGAAACTAACTAGCAATAACAATATAGTAGAAAATTGTCTTAGGCATTGTAGCTATGAAGGTAACGAAATAAGTAAAATATGCAGGTAATATTATGTACAAAAATTAATATATTAATTTTAAATATCAAGCTATGTAGGTAATTTAAATAAATTATCACAATGTTTGCAGTGCTAACAAAATTACATTTGATCCAAGTTGATAACCAAAATCAGTTGGTTTGGGTCAACTTTTATTCCAAGTTGGGCAGATAGGAAGACAGATAAAATTTAAAAAACAATTGTTGACATTGCATGATATACTTAGGAAGTATGGCATAATAATATTAAAACATACATCTAAAATTTATATTTTTTTTTGGAAATCCTCTTGTGCAATACCTTTCACCAAATTAAATCTTGAATTTAGAAAAAACACTAAAGGTAATGTACTGCATGATCAACATTTGAAACGCTGACCTTAGGTGACATTTTCAAAGCTATGCTTTTGGGACAGGCTGCAATGTTCAAATGAGATGATTTATTTTGTAACAATTAAACCTGTGTTTGTATGCAGGTCTTACAATATAACATTTAAAGTTCCACACACTTCTTTATAGTATAATATGGCTATGCAAAAAAATATAAGTCTGGACCAATTTCATTGAAACTTGGAATATGTAGAGTTATTTACCTAGAGTAGCATATAGGTTACTTCTTAGGTAGGTAGTAAGAGCAATGCGAGTGAAGTCGCAAGCGCAAGCTAGTTATTCCAATAAAAAAATTTGGTGGCCTATGAACCCTCTCAGCGGAGTCAAAACATTCATCTATAAAGGATGGTGCAAGTTCACCCCCACGCCTGGCTCTTGCAGTAGTGTAAGACAAGCTTGCCGTCTGCTCCAAAGCATTCATACAGGTTCTTCACCACTTGGTCAGGAGAGGGTGCAAATGTTTGGTTCACGTACAGGAACTAAAATGAAAACACGGACTATGAGGGAAGGCCTTATTCAGATTATAACTATATCTGACATTCTAGATGACCTTTATAATTGCTCATAAGTAGAGCTATTCAATTTTCACAGTGACCTAGCAAGACCTCCATCTGCCTTAATAAAAAGCTGTGTAGGTATGCCAATCATTTTAATAGTTTCAGATTGTGGCATATGATTGAAATTGTAAAGCAAAACCTAGTTAATCTGTGCAAAGAACTCACTAGTTTCTCCTCGGGTCCCAGTTTTAGGTATTTTTTTACAAACTCCATGATCCAGCCGATCTGTTTCTCAGCATCTACTGCCCACTTCTTCTTCTTCATGATGGGCGCGTCGCCTGTCGCCTTCAAGAGAATATCGACTGAAATTTGCAATACCGACGTTAGTAGGCATTGTATCCTAGCTATCTATTAAAGTCTAAGACACTTCGTATACACACTGGTTTTGTCTCCAGATTCTATTGCACAGACAGTCAATTATTTCTGATCTTCACTGATCTTAAACGCAAAACACGTGCGAGGTTTAATTGCAGTGATAGTAATGACGCTTTTAGTGTATTACATAGTCTTATGCTTCAGTAATAAACTAGGAAGAAGCTACTCACTTTTTACTTTGTCGAATTTTGTAGAATCATTTCCATTTTCCTTTGGTTCCTCGATCTTCAAGCTATCTGTCGCAGTGGACAGCTCGCTTTGAACATCGTCAGCATCAGCCTGATTCTCGTCACCCATTATACATGTACGGTCTCTAACTTATAATGTTTGTTGTATCTTTTTTATTTTACACTGTAATCTGAGTTTACATTACACTTAGCAGTTGAGACTTGATTTTGCTCGATTCTAAAAATAAAAACAAACTCTTCCTTCTTCTTCTTTCATTTGTATGGCCACTTGGCCACAGACAGACTACTAAAGGACCCTGTAAACGATCAAATTTGTTTGACAAATATACGTGTTTGTCAAATTATTTGATCGTTTGCAGCTTTGTTTGAAGCGTTTGTCAAACAATCTACGTGTTTGTCGCGTTTGCGGAAAATCTGGATTGATGTCGTGTTTGACAAACAAGTTTGAACGTGAACGGCGGTGTTTGTCAAACATGATCTCAGTCGTTGGTTTGGCATCATGGAGGACGCTACGCCCAGTGACGACAACAGCGTGGAGTATCTTTCGGACAAAGAATTTACGTTGAATTTCATAGCTATTTATCGTGACATGCCGATGTTATGGAAAATAAAATCGAAAGATTATATGGACAAAAACAAGAGAAGCGCAGCAGTAAAAAAAATGACAAATTTACTGAAGATCTGTCGCCTTCTTTTTTTTCTTTTCATACACAAAGCTAGAGTCAATGCCAAAAATGCGTCATCTGTATTACTCATTATATTTAAGCGCTCAGCACGTCACGTCACGACAAGGAGAAAACTGAATCTGCAAGTTAGTTTGACAAATTTGTTTGACCGTTTGCGTTGATGTTTGATGAAAACGTAAAATTTGACAAACAAATTTGTCAAACAAATTTGATCGTTTACAGGGTCCTTAAGGAAAATGAATACTACGTTCTCTGTTTACGTTTATGGCTTAAAAGGCACAGCACAGACTAGGAATAAATACTACGTACAGATTAGTAGTAATACTACCGAATACTACACTGCAAATGATCCTTAATATCCTATTTACATGATATTGTGCGTTGTAAAACTAAATAAAACAACAATTTGTATTCATGTTTTTTATTTCTCTTATTATTTTTTAACTGCTTGTGAAACAAAGGAGTGAGTGACTCCTTTGTTTCACAAGCAATTAAAAAATAATTTTGGTAATACTCGATCTAGTGGACAGGAGCATGAAAATGCTTCATAGATTTTAACTTCTTGGGCTTTGTTTCATTGCTTTTTCCTCATCAGTAAATCTCCGCACCTTATTTGCAAAAAATAAATGAATGGTCTATTTCACATTTAAAATACCTATTCAAACAGATAATCTATCTCTAGAAGTTACCTTGTGCTGAGCAAAATTTGACACCCTATTTACTTGACAAGTTGACATTGGCAAGATTGACTGTAAAAACAGCAGACGTAGCAATGAAAAAAAATCTGCTTATAATGATCACTTTGGTTTAGATTTATTTATTTTGGATCATCAACAAGGGAAATACATGCTAAAACAAAGTTAAATTAGTAAGACTTCTATGAAAACAAAGTAGACAGACCGAGATGTCACCAAAACCACACTACTAGCACACTAAGTGAGCTGGCTGTGCGCTTGGACTGAACCTCAGAAGATGTGCTCTGAAGACTGAACACACTGCAATCACTGCTGGTGTCTACAATTTTCAATTTCTTTCTCATTGGGTAAGTACCTACTTACATAAAGGTAGTACGTGTGTTACGTGTGTTGGTTGTACGTGTAAGTAATGGAAGTAAACAATACATTTGGCAAATTACCTAATTAGTTAAAAACCTTAGTTACTACTAAACTGAGATGCACCTACCAACCCACAGTACTAAAACGAGTGTTTTATGGTCTTATCCATCAGTGCACAAATAGGTAGAACCTATTGAAAATGGAGCAAAGGAGATGGTGCACCAAGGAGGATGTGCAGGAGGACCTGGCGCGAGCCACCGGCCAGCGGGTCCCGGACGTCGATGAAGGTTACTTCATATATGGCGAGCGGCCGCCGCCGCCGAGGATCTGTGGAGATGAAGGTCACTCATATTTTCAAAGAAATTATTATTTCAACCTACAAATTATCTACCTCTACTCTCTATAACAATATGTATGACCCAGACTAAGTACGTAGCATTTGATCAACCATGCAACGCAAGCAAAGTTTCTTCCAATTCAGCATTCTTATTTTGACCTAATTACCTATGCTGCAATAATATGCCTAGTGTTGTTGGCAGGTACCTTGTGTCATGACAGAGCTCAAGTGGCAGTGGAAACTTGGAATGCTTTGTTCTTGTAATAGGAATCAGATTCCTCAAATTAAATAAAATTTTGGTTTGCTACTAGGTATTGACAACCTTCTTAGTACAATATGGCCTTCATTAAAACGGTTTAATTAACAATTAATTGTCATCAAAATGTTTCTTGTAGTGGTAATTTTGTTACAAAATCCTATTTACCATACCAAAAAATGTCATACCTACCAATAAACTACTTCTACTAACTTTTTGGGACATTGTAAAATCTTACCTTTAAAAACTGTCATTCCACCTAGTATTTGTGTAGTGTGAGTAAAATAGGCAGGTATACCAATTACATGTTGACAGTACTTTGTTTTATTGTAGATAGGTATTGCTTTGCTTGTCATCATATTGATTATTTGGAACTATTCATTCAACTATACAATCACATTGGGTTGGAATAAATCCTTGACCATCAATGATGGTCACAGACATTACTGTGCCGGAGTTGTGATAATGGGTGATCCCACTAATATTATAAAATGCCGATTTCGATGACACTTGGAATAGTTAGAAATCCATACCTAGAATAGCATATAGGCTACTTTTTATCTAGGTTAGGTACCCAGAAGCTAGTAAAATAATAAGACTATAGTACCTTTTGTTCTGTCTGAGGCCAAAAGGAGAAGTATATTTTAGGGAATAATAAATATAAAAAATGTTATGCATAAACTGTTATTGTGTTATCAGCAGACTGTGAAGTGGAGCTACAGTTGGGGGTGGCGGGGGCGGGGGGGATGGGGCTCCAGCCGCCGCCCGACCTGCGCGGGATCACTAAGATGCTCAGAATGGTAAGCTTTACAAATAAAATCAAAGTGTTGTACTTTTTTCTGTGCTTGGAGTGTGCACCTTTTGTTGATGGTAATATAGAACAAACCGATTAGATGGTTCTAATGATACCTTCAAAATTAAAATCCATCCAGCTGTTTAGTGCAGACTATTTTGCTGATTACATACAAATATTTGTGATTAACATAAACCTACCAAAGATATTTGCAGATAATGACTAAGAGATATTGCTGAGATGTAGGATTAAAAAAAAATATATAGTATTAGTTAGCATAGCCACACACAGTAGCAAATTACTTTGAACCAGAGTAGAGTAGATGATGAGTTCAATACCTACATGAAAGGAGCCATTTCATTCTGGGCCTGGTCCGTGTACACTACAAAGAAAAATTAGAAAAAATAGGAGATTACAAGAAAAATACATTTTCATTAATTTGAAGACAAATGCGATGGTACAAGAATAGTTGTTCTGGTAAGTTTTTTACTATGTGAACACTATTTGAAGGCCGCCATGTTGGTTTATAATTGGCGTTTGACATGACATTGACATATTTTACATGTCATGTTGTTTGATTTGATGTTTTTGTTTTGTCAGATAAATGTAGGTTGTCAAAATGACATTTCACGCACGTCCATCCGCCATATTTTTGTAGCGCTGTGTGTTGCTCTATTTGCCGAAGAAAATCTTAATGTACCTTAGAACGAAGTCAATTAAAATAAAATAACCAATTAAATACGTTTACTTTATTGCTTAGCCATATTTTAGAGTAGTGTACACAGTGCAGGCCCAGGCTCCATATATTGATGAAACGTCTCTTTTATTTTTATTTTCAGGTCCAAAACTATGGCAGTGGGGACTGCATGAAAGATTCAGCTATGGCTACATCAACAAATGATGTAATCATCATTAGTAAACCAAAGCTTAACAGCTCTAATTTAGAGTTCACATTAGCACCGGAGCCCTCTGATGACAATGACTCAATTTTAGTCAGCAAATTGAACCCTAATGTTAAGGAATTCATTCCCAGAACTAAAGCTTTAAGTTATTCTAGTCAAATCAGTAAAGATAGCGTGGGAGCCTGCAATATAGATATCCTTTCTGACAAAAGCAATAAGTCATTTGGACTAGGGATAAGTAAGAACAATACTGACATCAATATTAACATTATTGAACAAAGGAAAGTGGATGAGGCATTATTAGATCAATATCAGATGGAACGAGACGAGCTCGCTGCCATGCTCAAGTCCAAGATATACAGCGCGCCCCGAGACGGCGACAGCTTCGAGCGCAGACGCCACAAGTACGCCGCCATCGCCGACCTTCTGAAGCTCCACTGCACTCCGCCTCCGGGCCCGGCCCCGGCCCCGGCCCCGGCCCCGGTCAAACTTCGCACCCCGGACTACTTCGCTAACCGCAAAGCTGACGCGGCGAGTAGGATCGAGGACGGGGCGGACGTCGATAGCGAAACGACTACGACCCCGGAAACGGAAGCGGCGCTCCACCGATCGACGGGCTTCCCCGAGAATCTAACCGATGGAAGGGAATCGACGGCGACCGAAGCCTCGAAGCTGGAGCTCGATCCGAACGTCGCGGACGAGAGCGAAGTGAGGGCGTCGATCTGCAAAGTGAACAACTGGCTGAACGACAAGCCGTGCGTGCCGCGCGCGCTCCTCCCCCGCTCTCCCGCGCCGCACCTCGGGCCTGTGGCCTACAAGCGCAAGCAGCGGCCCGCCCCGCCCGCGCGCGCGCCGCCCGCCGCCGACAGCAGCAAGCAGGCGCGCGCGCCGCCCGCCGCCGACAGCAGCAAGCAGGCGCGCGCGGCGCCCGCAGCGCCCGCAGCGCCCGCAGCCTACGTGCCGACGGCGCACGCGCGCGAGCTGACGCAGCAGTACGCGCGCCGCGCCGCGCCGCCGCGCGCGCCGCACGTGTGGGAGCGCCTGCAGGAGGACCTGGAGCGCCGCGACGAAGAGCTCAGAAGCGCCCGTCGGACGGCCACCTCGTGACGCGAGCGCGGCGCTGCGGCCCGACCGGGCGTCGTCAGCGTCGTAGGTCTGAACGTCACCGTTTTCGAGATGCGTCTCCCGTTTTTCGAACCTGTGCGTTGCGTTGATATAGTTTATCCATTCGGCGGATTCTACTTCTTCTTGTCGTGTCGCTGATTCTTCTTGGTCACTCTAGATTTGGTCAGTGACCGGGTTGAGGTATGGTGACCCTGAACAGGGCCTACGACCGTCTCTTAATACGAATAATTCAATTAAAATAATATATTTAAGTGAATAGTTTAAGTTTGTAAGGAAAAAAGTTTCACTTTGACTATTGCGGTGCTTTCGTGGATAGATTTTGATCTGTGATATTTTCTTCACTCGAGGCAGACATTTATTAAGCTGCTTTACGCCCCTCTCCGATCTTGACGCGTGCATTTTCAAATATCTACCTAATCATCTTAAATGTTTAGACTGTATAATAATTAATAACCACATGCAGTGAGGGTTTAATCCCAGACTAAGAAATAAAAGAAATTTTGACCATTTTCTTAAATTATGTAGGAGAGAGTGAGACGGGAGGGCAGTGATCCAAAAATGGTCAAAAATTTAAACATGTTTGTAAAGTTATTAAATAGTCACACAAATTGTGCAGCACTATTCTGCTAATCTATTCCTCATAAATTCAATAAACATATAAGTTTTATTTACATAGGTAAGCATAATTATTAAACGAAATATGTTGTAAGTACATAAGTATAAACTTATTTAATTTTTTTAATAATTTTTATATGATGTAGATAAAATACCATATTGTACGCTTATTGTTGGGTAGTTAGATAATTATTTTAATTAATTTTACAAAAAAATAATAGGAATTTAGCCTGTGATCAAATAAAAATACATACTAATATTTAAAAGTTTATTAATCTTATTGAACCATCAAGTTTTATCTTTGAATAGACTGAACCTATGAAGTACACGTCCCTGATAACCGTTGGGGAGTAAGGTTCTCGAATGGCGAGCACGAACAGGGCGACGACGCAGTGTTGGAAGACCCGATGGACCGATAACATTGTGAAGGTTGCGGGAAGTCGGTGGATGGAAAGGGCTCAAGACCGTTCGTCGTGGAACTCTTTGGGGGAGGCCTATGTCCAGCAGTGGACTTCTACAAGTTGTTGATGATGATGAAGTACATAGGTAGGTAGGTATTTATTGATTTGTAGGCAAAGGAGCCATTTCATTCTGGGCCTGGTCCATGTACACTACATAGAAAAATGAGGAAAAAATAGGAGATTACAAGAAAAATACAATTTCATTAATTTGAAGACAAATGCGATGGTACAAGAATAGTTCTTCTGGTAAGTTTTTTACTATTTGAAGGCCGCCATGTTGGTTTATAATTGGCGTTTGACATGACATTGACATATTTTTCATGTCATGTTGTTTGATTTGATGTTTTTGTTTTGTCAGATAAATGTAGGTTGTTAAAATAACATTTCACGCACGTCCATCCGCCATATTTTTGTAGCGCTGTGTGTTGCTCTCTTTGTCGAAGAAAATCTTAATGTACCTTAGACCGAAGTCAATTTAAATAAAATAACCAATTAAATACGTTTACTTTATCGCTTAGCCATATTTAAGAGTAGTGTACACAGTGCAGGCCCAGGCTCCATATATTGATGAAACGTCTCTTTTAGAATTTTTACAAATGAATTTCCGATGATGATGATGATGAGTCGTGCAATAGGTCTATGGACTCGTCCGCTATGCGCTCGAATTTTCTATGAGATGGCGCTTCTTGTGGGGAACTCCCGCCTACAGGAACTATGGCAAGCCTTCCTTCCTGCCTTGCTGTGCTGAATAGAAGCAGCGGCGTATTTTAAGATTTGGCGGCTTGGGCCGGTTTGGTGGTTAGCCGCCTCGCCCCATAAATTAACGAAGACGTGGATGATTCGGGATGCGAACTAAAACGAAACATCTCGACTATACTATAGAAAGAAAATTTATAATTCTAGAAGATCGCTCTTTTTGTATCTATAACCAAGTCAGTCCATTAAATGTGTAATGGGCGGGAAACGACCCTGTAGAAACTTACAGATAACTTAATAATAGACTAGTTAAGTACTCAGAATACAGAACACTGTATTCTGAGCATAGATATTAATGGATGCTGCAGCTGTCTCAGCCATTATTACCTATATCAAAGCGAGCTCAGAATAATATAGGACTCAGTTCTGAGTAGGTATATTGACGTGAAAAGAGAAGTAGAAAAAAACATTTGATAAAACTGTGAAAGTATAGAACTACAAATTGAAAGAATAGCATTTCCAACAACTACAAATTAGCCATTAAGTTCTGTGGTTCAATACAAGCATATGCCGAAGACGTAATGTCTTATATTCTCAAATTGTCTAATGATCCCAGGGTCCTGACTAACAAAAAAAGTACCTACAACACGCAGAAATCAACTAGGCACCTGAGTGGAATATGCGTCCCCCTCCTACCACCTAGGCGCCTACCGCTGCTCTCGCGAGTGAGAATGAGACAAAACATTACAGCGAGGTGCCTATTAAAGTAAACTTCTGCGTGTTGTACCTACGTATAATGCTAAAGCCACACCACACTAACGGGAAGCGGCGCTGGTCGTAGCCAGTAGTACTCGTGCTAAGGTCCTAAGCTTTAATGGTTAAGGTGAGGGTTAAATTGTTTTATGATTTTTGAATTGTTTTTTCTCAATAACCGCAAAACGTACAGTTTTGATATTTATGACAAAGATAACTTGAGCATTTCATTTACCTAAATCCAAGACAGAAACACGATTGGTATAACTTTTCTCGATAGATTAATTTTTTAAAGTTGGGTCCTCTGCAACTATTTTTTCGAAAATACTCTGAGACTATCTAACAAAAATAACTTTTTTTAAAATATTGTGTTAGACAATAGCATTGGGTACCTAAATCCAAGACACTTTTAAAAAATATATATATAGTTTTTAAGATAATCGATATTTTCTTATAAGTCGCTTACGCCGATTACTTTCGAGCGCCTTCTAACGATTGCTATCTCTTTCCGCATTCAATAATAGTAAATAGCGCTGTCACTTTCTTCACTCCGCCCACTCGACATTTTATTTTGATTTCTGTATCGCCATCACACTAAATCACGACTAACTCAACAAAACACTAGGAAAAGAAAATAAAACGACAAAGCTATACAACTTTCAAAAGTGGCTAATATTGGATTCCGGTTTTACTTATTTTTATTTTACATTATAGAGTAGATAGACTAGAGTTATAGAGTACTCTTCGTAGTACGTAGCAATGAGTATAAAGTACTACGTTTAGAACGTAGTATCTCCCTAGCCTGTGGTAGTAAGTACGTACATTTGTGGTCTTTTTTTTTGGCGGGCACTTGCGAAGTGTTGTTGTGCTTTCAATTTACTTTACAACACTTTAAGCCACCATCATATCTTACTAAAATTGAACTGGACTTGACTTTAGCTGACGAAGAAAATTAAGAAAGCTAAACTTACATGAAAAAATATACGGAAGACTTGGCGCCCGTTGGCGGTAAGGCTTAAGATGCCATAGCCAGCACGAAAAGGAAAAACTCTAAGCCCCTTCGTCCACGGCGCGACTCGAAAGGAACGCGACTGAAACTGTAGTCACTTATGAGTAGCCTGACTGCGATAGCACTAGTATTTCAATGCGCGTCCGTCCACGGCGCTACTCAAAAGGAACGCGTTTGTAACTAGTCTCCTGGCGACTCGACATGCTGGTCGCCAGGCGACTGGTTTCGAGAAACTGTTGAAAAATGAACAAATAAAAAGTAATTATAAGTGATTCTGACGTCTATGTGACTGGAGAAGTAATAATTCCTTATCATCGCTCGAATTATAACTAGCCATGTTAATTATTTTCGTTTTCAAAACTTTGTTTACATAAAATCGTGTACTGAGTTACTGAGTTTCAGGAAATTCCAGTAGCGTCGTGGACGAGTCAGAGTTTCCAATCAGTCCGCAACTCTAGTTTCTAATGAGTTCCGTCACTTTTGCGTAGCGTCATGGACGAAGGGGCTTAATATCTTTTTGCGTGTGGCTTTTTTTTTTTTTTTTTTTTAAGTTTTTTCCCTTTCGGGCTGGCTATGGCATCTAGGCCTTACCGCCAAGTCTTACGTTTATTTTTCCTTGTTAATTTTCTTTCGTCTTTATTTTTCATCTTATTCATGGTCAAGTCTTCGTCAAGTCAAGTCAAGTTCAGTTTTAGTAAGATATGATGGTGGCTATTTTACTAAAACCTCGAGGGACCTCTTGGCGCCAACTCGAAAAATGACGATACACGAAACGATTCTATTTCACTTCACTTGTGCGGTTTACTCAAACAATATTACGCAAAACACCACCATAATTACACAATATTATTCAATTTAACACTAGTTTTGTAAAATAAATTGAGAGCGCAACATCACTTCGCAAGTTCCCGCCAAAAAGTCTTGCGTGTTGCGTACTTGGTGCTTTGTTGTATCTTCAATTCATAGTCTGTGCTAGAATACATAGTACTAATCTGTGGTCTGTGCTTTGTTATTTGTTTTTTTTATTACAACTGGACCTCCTAACGTTACCACCACAGAGTACTTTTGTATAAATACCGGATTACAGAACAAACTCGATGTACTGCTGGTAGTAAAAAAAAGTAAATAAAACACTCGACAAAGAAAGACGAGGTGAAATTAGGTAGGTAGTTAATGAAATAATCTTAAGCATGCCTAGGCAGAATTATTTCAATACCTACCTACCTTCGAAAAAAATATTGATGTACTTAGGTTTTATAATTTTAGCTTCGACGATTGTTACAGATACTCGTGAAGTGGTGTTGGTGGTATCGGTGCCATGTCTCGCTGGAATAGCAAGCGGGCCATCCTGCGGGACCTGTCGCTGGCGCAGGGCGGCGGCGGTGGCGGTGGCGGTGGCGGCTGCATGGCGGCGGCGCCCGACGCGCGCCCGCTGGCCGCCGACGCGCGCCCGCCGCGCCTGCGCCTGCACGAGGGTGAGTGTGCTGTACTAGTACTTCGGTGTCAATGTCACTGCGCACTGGGGATACCCATTTTATAGAACTAACCATTTTCCGTGGCCTAGCATGCTACCCCGATTAATAGTGTGTTGCACGCAGCGTGTCAGGCAAACTGAACCTCATTATGATTTTGTGTGGCTTCTAATTCTAATTCTAATCGGGGGTGGTTAGACCTGCACTGACTTCCCGCTGTGGGGTGTTTTGTGCATTGTCCCCCTATGCTAACCCTACCCCAGCCAGCCCAGCTCCTTAAAATAGCGAAGCAGGACTTTGGGTCGTTGGTAACATTCTCTCAGTATCCCTGTATGCAGCAGTGTCTGGGAGCCGCTTCCGATCACGGCCCGCAGACCCGATGTGGTCCTGGCCTCTTCCGTGGCTGCACAGTGCAAAATTACGTGCTCTACTGTTTCTTCTCCCTGTAGGCAGCCCCGACATAATCCGCTGTCAGTAGCCCCTGTCTTGTACAGGTGATGGTTTAATTCACAGTGACCTGTGATGATGCCCACCAGCATTCGCAGGTCCTCGCGTTTCATCTTTATTATGGTGTTGGTGGACTTCTTGTCTGGGCCCGGGAGCATGACTTTCGCCTGCTTACAGTCCTTTCTGCTTTCCCAGAGCTTCTGGTGCTCTTTTTCAAAGTGTTCTCTCAGTCTGTTTTTGATTTCCGCCGATGGTGGATTTGATAGGCTCTTGTCCGCTTCTGTAGGAACAAGTTTTGCTCCTTCTTTTGCCAGGACGTCAGCCCTGTTGTTGCCCAGGTTTGTGCTATGACTCTTTGTCCATTTGATGAGCACTCTATGATTCACACTTAGTTGTTGGAGTGCATTATGACATTCCAGTATCGATTTGGACCTGGTGTCTGGTCTTTGAAGAGCATTTATAAGTGCAGCACTATCTGTTGTGAAGATAAATTGTTGTGTGCATGCTAGAGCTTTCCCTGTTTCCGGCACAGACTTTAATGATGTCAGTATATCTTTGGCCCCCAGATGTAGACCTATAGTATCGGCTTGTAAAGCCATGGTGGTTGTGTTGAGTGGTTGAGCCTTACAGAGTCCCGTTTCAGGTAAAAGCCACAGCCCACCCCCGTTTTCTGTTTGGCTCCATCTGTGTATATGTGGTATGTGGGCAGCCCAGATGAAGAACTGTGTGGCTTGTGCTTCATCCTTGATGAAACAAAATTTTAAGTAAGAATGTAGGTACTTTACAGGCATTTCACTCTGACTTTCCGATCAGGATACCACGTAGCAATTTTGAAAGTTAAAATGTTCCTAGTGTGAATAAATTGATGCTTGTGATTTCAGAAACTGAGGAGGAATACTTTCAGCACTGTGTGGGTGATGGCAGCGTGGCCGACGAGCCGGACCTGGGACTCATTCAGCAGATGCTTGACATGGTGAGCACAGGACAGGGGGCGCCGCAGGCTGCCACTGCACTGGGGAGGCCGAGGGTGCCCCGCAGGCAAAAAGTTGTGAAACTATATGTTTATGTTTTAGGTGAGGGGCTTGAATGTGTCGGAGGATGTAGTGCACGCTACGGACGTAGCTGAGATCAGCAAACTGAACCCCTCGTCCTCAGAGTTCATCCCTCGCAGCACTCAGCATGCAGCCGTCACTAAATCCTTACCCAAGAAACCTCTGGCTAGGGTTGCATCTCCACTGGAGAATGTACCTTCAAAGAAGACTGAAGTGCCTCCGGTGAAGATGCCTAAGAAGATCCGTCAGCGTAACATCGCCCTGGAGTCCATTTACCAAGCAATAGAAAGCCTACAAAAGAATGCTGCTGTTGAAGAATGTAACATTGAACCACTCAAACTGCTTAAACCTGAAGATCTTGTTCCCAACACACAACAAAGGATAAATGAAATATCTGGCAGCACTAGCACACCGAACGGTGAACTAAAAAAAACTGAACAATGTGATAAATCAGACAAACATACTGAACATTATGACATAAAAGTGAAGAATGAGGCAGTAGAAAAAGTAAATGATTGGATGGCAGAAATGACAAGTCCTATACGAACCAAACCCGTCTCGGTCATCCTAGATGCCACAAATATGTTTAAAAAGAAAAGTAAATCTAAACCAGAAATATGCAAGCCACATGTAAACGAAGACCCTTCAACAGTGTTCAACAAAACAATAGTTGAGAAGAGTAAAATCAAATCAAGTTCCAATGGTAACAGCGCATACATCCCATCGACTCAGGCCGGCCACTACTACCAGAGGTACCTGGAGAAGAGTCAGCTGATCGAGTCTCTCAATGACGACATCTGGACCAAGGCTGAGAAGAAAATGAAGCAAATTGATGAAATAAAGTAAGTACACAAATAAACACAGCGTGTGACTGAGGCTCAATTATACATACCATATTTATGTAGGTTGCATTTACAATAAACAGCTTGGTATTGTTTTGCACGGGCCTAAGCCAAGTGCCCACCAGTTGTTTTAGTTGATACACTTATTATTATTATTATTATTTGGAGAAATAAAAAAAAATATTGTTTAGTGTTATCATAATCATATCACTTGATGCGTTGCAGACGTCTGGAAGCGGCGCAGCGGGCGGCGAGGACAGGAGCGGAGGCGGACACCGAAGCGGAAGCGGATACCGAAGCGGATACTGAAGCGGAAACGGAGGGGAAGGCGTTAAGTGCAAGTACGGCGTCTGAGCTTTCAGAAGATGGACTACCGAGTGAGACATCGAACTTTCAAAAAATATCATAACGTTACGTTGTTCGGACGAGCCGGCGGCACTCGGCCCGGAGCCGGAGCCGACCCGGAGCCGGCACAGGCACACATCAACTAGACAACATACGACGGTACATATTTGACGACGTCGCGCCTCGGCGGCGCAGCGTCCGAGACGGTACGGGTGCCGGTTCGATGGCCGCTGCGGGACAAATGTTTTAATAATCTGTAAACATTAGTTCCGGGTGTGGGTGCTGCGGTACTGCGGCACTCGCAGCTTCCGATGCCCACACCACGTGCAAGACTGTTGCATGCTCGAATCGATTAACCGTGTTGGGTGTTATATATTCATTACTAGCTTCGCCCGCGGCTTCGCTCGTGATAATTGCGAAGATAAAAAGTAGCCCACGTGTTTCAGACTATAATCTATCTGTGTGCTAAATTTCATCCAGATCCGTTCTGCTGTTCCGGTGCGATCGAGTAACAAACATTCATCCATCGAAACTTGCATTTATAATATTTGTAAGAAGTAAGATGTATATAAACATGAACAGGGCTTAATGCTTGTAGCATTAAGCCCTCCTTTTGTGCAACTGTATTATGTGTGTGCAATGAATATTAAATAAATAAATAAACAGTGACGCCCACCGACAACCGCTGCTGACAAAAGGCTTCAATCCATAACATAATATCTACGAGAATTGTGGATTGAAAACTATGCAGCCTGTAAGTGTTTGTAACTTGATTGCGTTCTGTTATTCGGGCACGTTCCGCAACTTGAATTTATGTTGATGCTCATTCTGATTAATTTACATTTGAACCTTAGGTAGATATAAACACTGACACCAAGTTAGAAACACAGTTTTTCTGCAATTGTATACCAAACGATATCTTGTTACGCGGATTGTTTTGAGAGTGGAACATATTTGGCACGCACCCTGCATGCACATGCGGGCGGCACTAGTGAACGCATTAACGTTTATAAGTAGGCCTTTGTGATTGATTTAAAGCAATACCTGCCACTATACCATATCGTATTATGCCTATTGTATTGTACCAAGTACCTAAAACATCCCCTATTTACAATAAGCCGGTAGTAAAAGTACTTAGCACGCTAGCTGTGCGTGACCCATCTTTGGGACATTTTGAGGTGCTTACAGTACGTGAGTGTACCATACATGATGCAAACAAGTTTAAAGGCTTGTATGAACGATGCACGATGAACACATCCACAACATATTGTGCTTACACTTACTGGTAGATTCATAACACTACTTATGTGTATTCAATATTAACTCAAAATCTAAAAACAAACAACATAAGTATTATGTACACACTATAATATGTTCATACAGGGTGAAATTTTGCAATGAAAATTTTACTCAATGGAAACATTGCTTTATTTTTGAAAAGAAATAAAAATGCAATCAAAGATTTTCGAAAATTCGCTTGCCGAACCCGGTAATCGAACCGACTAAAATCTGTAAAAATTACACCCTGTCTGTACTTTTATTGCATCGATCGTTAGGGTCAATTTTATGGATGAAATATTTCTAACAAACTTTATATATTTTTCATTCCTATTTTAAACTCTAGTCTCTAGTAAATATATTAATTTTTTTCTTGTAAATGTTCAGTTCAAAAGAATTTGAAGTCGGTTTTTAGTTTTTGTAAAAAATATCTTATTTATATTATTGTCCAAATGGTGTAATATTTTCAAAAATTTCAACTTGAACGAGTCGAAACAGTTACGCCAAAACGATTAGATTTACATTGAAGCTTTTATCTGGGGTTGCTGAAAACCAAAAACGTGATTACTAACAGTTTTCTCGATGTAAAAAGAGATAATGTATTTAATTCCCTCGGCTGATGCCAGTCGCACATTATCAAACATATCAATAGGAAGAGCTTGACAATATTGAGGGTTTCGGAAAATGCTTTTTTTAACTAGTTTTAATAATATTTGTTTGCTATATGATAAATATAATTCTTAATAACAGTAGGTACCAATTTTTCTTGAATCCGAAAACTTGTCTATTTATTTGTTCGGGCTAATCTCAGAAACTATAGGACGGATCATTAGGAAACTTTACAAAGTTATTGATTATGGTCTCTTCTAAATTGTTACCTAAGATATGTTATATTTAATGCAAATATTGAAACTTTGCCAGCATATTTTTAGACACGAATGTAAGCGTTTCTAAAAAAAATAAAGATGTGAAAAAAATGATTGAAGTTTGAGTTCGTGTAGCTCCTTTCATTATAATGTACCTAAGTCCACGCGAGTGAAACCGCGCGAGGTTACAAAGAAGTCATTGGTAGTAGATTGAAGTCATAAATGATACCTACTCTGCATGATCTTGATACCTATTATTTATCAATTTGTCTGTTGGCTGTAGTAAGTAATGAATAACGATTGTCTGTGTGAGTGTCCTCAACAACAACACGCTTATTGACATGTCTGATTGTCGCGCGCCCGCGAACAGATGCGGACGCGACCGATACCTATTATACCTAGGCTAGCTACGTACTACGTTACGTACACAGTATAATCTGTACTCTTTGATAATGGTAGTATATTATATAAGTGTGTACTGTATCCTGCCTGCCGGAGGCTAGCTAGTCTAGCTACATAACCTAGCCTGTCGTTATAATTATCGCGTAGTGTCTTACGAAGTGCGGTGCTGCGCTGGAGATCCTTTCTCCGTGCGGATCTGGAAATACTACTTATATAGGTGAGTGTTTTTTTAAACTTGATTTATTTAAAAGCTTTGGGTACATAGGTTATGGTAACTATGTAGATCGGTACGCTATAACTAGTGTCTAGTAGTAATTTGCATTTATTTTTGTATACAAGGTGATTCAGAATATGTATGCTATCCCGAAAGGGGCATATCCTACTTACTTACATCCAATTGGACATAATGTTTGTTCTACGACTTTTGGAAATTCGACAATTGTCGTTGAAAAAACTATGTAAAATCAAATGGTCAAATCAGTTCATACTCAATGAATCAGCCGTTTTATTATGAAAAAAAATAAAAAAAAATTGTAAATATTTATGTTTTTGTTTTCTGATAAAGTTTTTTTATTTTTGTTTATCCGGGATATTTCCGGGATGGTATACAAGTTATGAATCACCTCGTAGATAACATAGGAACGTACCGACATAAATACTACTATTACGTTTACTTTGTAGTGCACCCCGACCAATCTTCCGTACAATTCAGACTCCTCTCCATCCAAAGGTTGTCTGGAAGAGATCGCTTTCTTAGCGATAAGACCGCCCATTGTACATATAAATTTATTTAGTCTATAATCAATTGTAATTCGTTATTAAGGTGTGTGTACAATAAAAAAATTTCATTCATTCATTTATTCATACTACTAGTAAGTAGTAGGTAAAGTAGGTTCTTCTTCTTTTCGTGTCGATGCTTCACACATTTTAAATTAATTTAGAGTAGTAGGCGGCCACCTCAATCGCCCTATCCGTGGCCGCGTTGAGCTCCTCTCTCGTACAGGTATTCGGGCACAGGGGACACTCCAGCAAGTGTGGCATGGAGGTAGGTATATTTTATTGAACCACAATTATCGAACTCCGATAAATAGATTTAGTTAATTGTTTTTTAATTGCATCAAAATTCACTTGACACAGGCTCGCGGTAAAAAGCATGTTTTTACTTTTCGAGCCGATGATAGTTCGCCATGTCGATGTCTTCCGTCAGCCAGTCCGCCAGTCCGGAGAGTCAGCTGTTTTATTCGCAGATCTAAAAATCCTTTTGATATTGTCGAGATAGTTTACTAGTAGTATTATGTTATCTGTGCTAGTACGAAAGTAACGAAACACGTAGAATACTGAAATTACCAGGAAAATACCACAGCTATGTAGGCTTTATCTAAGTTCTAGTTTACGAGCACTTAGGTACCTGTTTCTTGCAACCACTACTAGATAGATGAAGTACCTATAGGAAATGAAATGAAATTTATTTATATCAACACACTAAACAGTAACATACAATCTTTATGTAGCTAGTACAAAATAATAAACTAATACCTAATGCTACTGAGTAAGCGAAATATGAATGAAGATCGCAATTTTGAAGATTATTATTTCTATCTTAGCGACATCCGAAAGCTGTCGTGAAGTTTCTCTTGTCACGATTGAAACGTTTTGGATATTATTAAGATTGTTAAAATGATCCTCGAAGTTAGGAACTTCATTGCCTTCGCTTACACAATAGCACCGCTGACGCTGGTTGGACAACCTTGCCTTCGGAAGCCTCCTCAGCGCGTGGACCGACACGCTTTTGGCCTATTAATTATATTATGTTTTCAGAGTCAACGACATGGTGCATAAAACTATCCAAATCGGACTTGGAAACATTATCGGGAATGTGGTGAGTCACGAGTCCCTATTACTTCGAAATTTTGGTAAATTTTCTTATATTGTCGGATTGTAGCTTGCTCAAGCGAGAAATGAAACACCAAACCGACTATCGACCGACACTACCTTCAGGAGCCCGACTGAAAAGTCGTAAGTGTTTGTTGCGCAAATTATATATGATACATGACCAGCCAGCCACTAGGGTCACAAGAAGTGCCCGCCGCCTCTCGAGTCTCGCCTACGAGCACGTCAGGGGCATAGCCCCGCAGGCTAGCGTCTGGCAGGCGTGGCCGGCCCAGTCTAGGGCCGGTCCAGTCCAGGGCCGCGGCCGGTTCATAAATTCACTAACTTTATCGGCTCCAATAAGCGTCTCTTTCTTTTGTTTACGTACTGTTGGAGAAGGGCAGGGCGAGTGCTATACAGCTGATAAAGTTAGCGACTTGAGAATGCTCTTGTCACTTCGTACACTTGTGATCTTGATTTTGCGACCCCGTGTTAGGTACGTGTGTACGGAAGCCTCAGGGCGCGAGCCCTACTCGCACTTGACAGTCTTTATTTCAAAATTGATTTTGTTCTAAAATGAACTCTGATGCCTCGGTAAATACAATTATTCTGTGCTAAAGCCGGATTAATTAATTACTAAATAGTGACTTAGGACCTAAATCAAGCGACGAAATAGAAAATAGTAACCAAGCAAAATAGTAACAAAATCATTTTATGTAATACCTACTTTGCATCTGGAAGTTGACAACTCTCCACTAATTGGTCGCGAATCGAACTCTCAGCGAATTGTGCTACGAGATAGTAGAACGTCGTCGTCGGGGGTCAGCCGCCGCCGGCCGTTGTGAATATGCAAGCGATGGGAATATCGAGCTACTAGGCAGCTACTAGTAGGTATCGTTAATCCATTACGCAGCAAAACGATAAAACAAACACTATGGGTGGAAATTATGATTGGTCAGTCAGTGGGTGTCACAATGCAGGAGTGCCAGTGCTCTTATTTGGTCGTCGATACTGCAGAGGTAAATAGGTATACGTCAGGTACCTTACAATAGTGGCTTCACTTGGTTGGACACATTTAGGCCCATACTTAGAAGAAGGGCCCCTATTTATAAACCGCTTCGGGCCTAAACTTTATTCTATTGTTTTTTGTGTCTTCTGTCTGTGTTTGTCAAAATAAATTTATTTCATTTCATTTCATTTTCATTTAAACTTGGAGTGAGAGTGCGAGTAAAGTATGTTACCACGGCCACGCCACGGTGAAAACTTGCTGACTTCGGCTAAAATTCCGTGGTAACCATGGTAACCACGCATCCTACACTTCCCGATACCGTGTTTCGTAGACTTTGCGATCAGTATTGTGTTACGTTTCATGAGTGCAGCTTCCCGAAGAACCCGCGCCCGGCGAGCCGAGCGCCGGAGGCGGGCCTGCGAGGGAAGGCGTCGTCACGTACGGCATCGATGACACTCCGCCCTGGTATCTGTGCATCTTCATGGCTTTACAGGTACCTACCTACATAGATTAACATTCCCATCTCTCTCTAGTGTGTTGAACAGGAAGTTACTGAATGGTACTTGTATTACTTATTGCTTTTAGGATCCTTCACTCGACGATGTTTAACTATTTCGAAAATGCATAATCAAAGCTCTTTTATATGCACTCCAAATGACTCGACATACTACATTTTTACCGCCCTTGTTGCCTTATTCAAAAATCACCTCATTTATTGAAAACCCGAACGAAAATCTAATGATGTTTGGCCAAGCAAGGTGCATGCAAGTAATAGCTGCTTGCGTATGCGTAGCTATGTAATGTAATGTTCCGCGTAAAACAATCAGTGTGGTGCTACTCAAATTTCAAAGAAGCTGAAACCGATATAATTTATTTTTTTATTTATTATAGGAAAACCAACAGCTTAATAATCTTGCTACACACCAGTATACATAACAGATAGCCAATAACAGGTTTTCACGTATAAAAATATAGTAGAACCAATAACAATATGAGATCTAAGATAACTAAATATATTACCTATCTAAGTATGAGATATACTAAATATACCAATACAAATGGGATTTGTAGATATTTAATCGAAATATATATTGACAATAATTACATAATATTCCATCTGTTCTACGTAGGTACCTTCAACGAAACGTCTCACCGTAAGGAGTAACGGAACTAAAAAAAAATAGGATTTTTGAGTACCTTATGGCCGAACGCAGATTTAAAGATCCCGGACCATCTTGAAGATGGGTACTAAAATAAATGATAGGATCATTATAAGAACTATGAAGTAACCAATTATCAAGAGGTTCCCCAGAGGAGCTGCCCTTCCGACCCAGGTCAGCGGAATGTCACCCTTCGACATGCAAGCAGAATTTCGTTAGGGTGCGTGTTAGTGTAGTGCAATGCATTCGGCTTGCGCGCCGCGTGCAGCAATGTTAACGTTTCTTTGGGTCCCTTTCTTCAGTAGTGTCCTGTGTCCCCAGCACTACCTGACGATGATCGGCGCCATCGTGGCCATCCCCTTCATCCTGTGCCCGGCGCTCTGCATGCAGGAGTCCGACCCCGACCGCTCCAACATCATATCCACTATGATCTTTGTCACTGGTACGTTCCTTGGTCTCGCTCCTTCTTGGCCCGCACCCTGGCCTTTCGTGCGCTTCGCTTTTAAGTTTTGGCCAATTGCACATTTCCTCCGTCGCTTGAGAGAGCACAAGGTGGTGAACCAAACTACTGGCTACAAAAGGTACTTGCAAAGAGTCGACCGATCTGCCTGGGTCTGTTTTCCCGGAAGAGTACAATCTAGGAGTCTTCAAATCTAGAGTGGATAAGTTCTTCCTGGTAAAGCGTGCTTCATCTTAGGCCACATCTCACTTGTAAATGTTAGATGGTGGTGAAACGCCTCACCATTACCAATAAAAAAAATAAAGACGGTCAAGTGCAAGAACTCGCGCCCTGAGGGTTTCGTTCCATTGGTCGTGGGTTCGAATCCCGGTTGTACACCAGTGGTCATGGTCAGAAAATAAAAATTCTAAGTAGGAATTGACAAACTTATATTTGCGGTCGCTCACGTACTAATTGTATGACATTGACCGCAAATATAACTTTGTTTCCTAAAAAACTTCGAAATTCCTCAATTTCAGACTTTTCCCTTTAATTGTGTTACAAAAGCTCCTAGCATTCCAAATTTCAGAATTGTGAGGTAACTGGAAGTACCCTAGAGGTTTTTCATTTTAGCCATTTCCATACAAAAATTATACATTAAATTATAGCTTTTTAATGCATTAGCTTTGATTTTTATACGGCACCATAAACCCACAGACCTTAATAGGTGGTGTAAATTTCAAGTTGATACCTTTAGCCGTTTCTGAGTAAAAGGGTCTTGACAGATGGACAGACAACAAACAGACAGACGGACAACAAAGTGATCCTATAAGGGTTCCTTTTTTCCAAATGAGGTACGGAACCCTAAAAAGAATATATGTTAACCCAGTAAGTGTGAATGAAACTTGAGCCATTAGTTTTGATTAGTGCGTGGCCAGTATTTGAACCAAATACGAGTACCTTCACACTCGTAGCTATTGCCAGACGTATTGAGATGTAACAGTGCTAACTGTAAGTTTCCATTTTTAGAAGGAACAACATATTTGATTAAATCTTTTAACGTTGTAGATCGGCTGTTTAGATGTTTATAATTTCCGCGCAATAAAAGGCTAGAGAATACAAAGATCACAGAAGACTAAGGGATCGTATTGAGTAAACTAACGTCAGTGGGCGCGAGACGTGACGCGCCTCGCCTGCAATAAACCGCTTTACGACACTATAAAGCGAGTTGCTTGCACTCACAGACAACAATTTGCACAGAAACTAATCCTGCTGCTGCACAATGTCAATGGAACATTTTATACCCGCGACGGGACGGAGCCTGAGCCAAGCATACGCTAACTAGCTCTCGCCCGCGGCTTGGCACATTTACATACACATGCGCCTTTATCGGTTGCGTGATTAAACGTTGATGTTGGATGGCCCAGGGCTAGTGACGTGGCTGCAGTCGACGTTCGGGTGCCGGCTGCCCATCGTGCAGGGCGGCACCATCTCGTTCCTGGTGCCGACGCTGGCCATCCTGGGGCTGCCGGAGTGGCGCTGCCCGGCGGCCGAGGCCGTGGCCGCCATGGACGAGGCGGCGCGCCGCGCGCTCTGGACCAGCCGCATGTGCGAGCTCAGCGGCGCCATCGCCGTCGCAGCGCTCTTCCAGCTCTTCCTGGGTAAGTCCTATCTGTTCCATCTACTCCTGCGACTGCAGCATGCACAATATAAATAACGATGACCAGAAAATAACGATGCAAATCGCATTGACAAGAGAACGATCCTATTATTGGGCCGATCCGTTGCGGAATAAGTCCCGGCAAAAGCGACGATGATCTATTACTGTTAGTCAGCAGAACCTCAGTGTAGTACTTACCCTCTCCCAAAGAACTTTTGAAAAGAGCTACTGTGGTTTGTGAGGTTACTTCGGCATCATCGGCTCGCTGCTGCGGTTCGTGACGCCGCTGACGATCGCGCCGACCGTGGCGCTGGTGGGGCTGACGCTGTTCGACCACGCTGCGGAGGCCGCGTCCCAGCAGTGGGGCATCGCCGCCGGGTGAGTTTCTCTGATATCTATCTCAGTCAGCAGAACCAAATTTCAAAAAAGGATTCATATTTTATTTTATGGTGATAACCCCCCACTAAGGGAATACTATACTATGTTTTTTTTATTTTGTGAGTGATTGATGATATTTTATAATGTCCCAAAAATTCCGACTCCGACGGGGTTTGAACCTGCAACCTGCCCCTAAATATGGGGATGCTCTAAACAACTAAGCTACGGAGACACTTCTCGTGGGAACCAGACAGATAGACGGACAGAAAGACAGGGTTGCCTTCGCATTTGTGTGGATGGATTTGAATAATTTAGTCACGCTCGTTTATTTGGTAAACTCGTAGCACCGCCGTATTATCCGTTATCGTAAAACGTTGAATGTCTCATTCATCAAATACAAAGAAGAATACAAAGCTAAAAATGTATGGTAGCTATAGGTACATTCTTAAGATTATAAAACTGTAAGTGATTGATTAGTTAGGAGTAGGGGTTGCAGTTTCATAGATTCTCAATTTCGAAACTGGCGTATGAAATTGGCCTCATGAGTTTCGAGGTTTCGGAATTTCGAAACTGGATGGTATGATCGAAAAATTAAGAAAAATAATACTTTTTGTTCGATGTGGAAGTGTACCCGCCGGAAAACGTACAATGAAGGTAAAATTTTGTTTTAAATGTTACTATTTAATAGATTTCACTTCAATAGCAGATTCGAAATTTCGAAACTGGAAGCGTTAATTTCGATATTGCAGAACATGGCAAAATGGTCCGAAATTTCGAAACTATGAAGCTTCGAAATTTTGGAATGCACTAGGGGGTGCATTCCAAAAAATAGGAGGTGTTTTCCATGGACTCGCACAATTGGACCCTTACAATTCAACCAATGTCGCTAGCTTCGTTCTCGGTCTCGTGTCTCGATGACATTTCCATCTCGCCCGTGAACGCACGCTTCAGCACGCGCGCCGCGCCATGCGTGCCATGCGTGCCGTGGCGGCCGGCCATTATGCCCGGTAGGTAGGTACATACATACATACATACTTGCTTGCAGTGCCGTACAACGTGTCGTATAGGTATCGTCTAGGTACGTTTGCAATTGCAACTTGTAGATTTTGTTCGGTTCAAAAAAAAATCCCAAACTTTCTCAAATGCACTTTTTTGTGGTAGTTTTATAATACTAATACTAAACGTACGAGAGTCAAGATTGCTACCAACAGCTGATTCATTGATATTGCACTGATTTGACCCTAAAACAGCTATTATTACGTAGAGTTTTTTTAATGCAAAATTTCGAATTTCGTAGAATAAACTTTATTACCAATTGGAAGTAAAATTAGCCCCTTTCGGGATAGCATGCATATTATGAATCACCTTGTTGATCGACGCTCTGTGACCACTAGTAACATGCAAAAAAAAGACTCTTAGTGTTTGCCAGTAGGCTCTTACAAATGAATGTAATATAAAATGAAATTAAGTATTTGTTTAAATATGAAGTAGCATCGCTTTCTGTGTCAGCATCCCAGTATTTTAGTCTGTAATTGGCTGAAGCGTTTTACATGTGGAATGTCAGAATGATTGGTGCTTAGCGTAGGTACTGTGCTCCCGGCACCAAGTCCTGTGGGTCGATACGCTGCAGCCCGCGGAGCGTTAACCTCTGACCTTTCGTCAAAGCACGGCACCTCGCGGTACTGTAGGTGCTACACCGCGCGACACGGTGGGTCGACGGTTTCTTCGTTCTACGAATGCTACTGAAAACTAAACCTAAACAGCACATGAACTCTAAACACCACTGTAAATAACTATAACGCACTTCAAATATTATTTTAACTTCCGTTTATTATTCCTTTCTTTTACAGCATAACTACCCACTAAAAAAAACAATCGACACCGACAAAACTCTTTCGACCAAGAAAAATGTAGCCAACACGCGCGACCCAGGCGCGTTCAGAATGTTGCCGTCGCAGATTTTCTAACTGCCAACAAAATATCATGGCATAAAAATCAATTAAGTATTTTACATTAATTTGTGATTTGCTTACACTACGATCCTGGCTTCCAAGTTCCATTCCAAGCCATAATAGTCATTGCTGACGGAATCTCGTCTCTGTTCTGAAGTTAAAGATATCACCGCTAATGAAAATAGATTGCAATGTTTAAAATCAAAAACCATTTTTAAAAGTGATTCCCCCATGACCTTTGTGTCCGCGCACAGCACTAGGACGAGAGAGGGGTACACGCGGGGAAGCGGGGGCGGAGGAGACGGCCGGCGCTTGACCCACGCGCTAAGCAGACCACCATTGTTCGGCACGCACGGAAGATGTACAGTGTTCGATTTTCGTATAATGTAAACCTTTAAAATACCATCCAACTGTAAAATTTGCATTAAAAGTGATACCAGACTATTTTCGTTTTGTTTATTGAACAAAAAGTGGCGACCGTGACAGGACACTGCTCTAAAAATCGATATTGATTTCCTAACCGGTGCGCGTCGACGTGTTCAAATTGGCTGTGAACAAAGGACTTGGACTTTGAACTTGCGTGATTGCGTTGGAGTTGGAGCCAAGGAGACAAATATCGCTGCTTCTGGAGCCTTTGGGACATCGTCGTGATCCAGAGGTCTAGTCCAGGGAAGTAAGCCCCATTCCTAATTAATCTAATTTCTCCTAAGCCTAAAATTCCTGCAATCGCTTCATGTTTTTGCGCAGCGGCCGCTTTGCCACTCAAAGTTGCAGTTAGGTATATCCACCTCGTTATTCAAGGATTACCTAGGCTTTTGGCACGGCATGCTTAAAGCAATAAAATCCATAAACTTCAATAAAATCTCCTACGTTCATATTTAATAAGTAAAATAATACCGTTAAATCGGTACTTTGTATTTACCGGTCTCATCTAAAATAAACTTATCCCGCTATTTCATTTACTATCGCATTACAAGCAACTCAAGATATTGTTTTCAAAGCCTAGCTTTAGCTATTGCACAATCTAGATCTTTCTATGCCCTAATACCTATTTGGAAGCTTCGGCATCATAAAAACATTTGAGTCGATACATATTCTAAAGTATTTGGCCGACTAATTCCAGCTCACGGAGCGCGCTTGGTCAAAGCGTGGTTCCCACTTCGCGGCGCCCGCGCATGCTGTCTCGCGCGGCCCCCCAAGCTATGGCAGCCGGCTGGCCTATGCTGTGTGCTCGACGGGAGCAAACTTTTCTGCCCTGAACGTCGGGTTGTTTCGACTGCAACTGGATCTGGAGCTACTCCTTACACAGGTTTGAGTGCACATTTTATTTATTTTGTTGTAAGTTTGCCCAAGTGACTATTACCTAACATTAGCTGACAAAATGAGTGTTTCGGAACCCAAACTCGCAGTTCCTGCCCAAGAAAAGGTTGAGTTGCCTAATCTAATTAAGCAACGAGGTATTATTAAGGGGCGTTTAACTAAGTTTTCTGAGTATGTTAGTACTACACAAAGTTTAAAGGAAATTTCTTCCGTAAAGTATAAGGAATTAGAGTTAAAGTTAAATAAATGTGAACAATTAATGAATGATTACGATACTCTTCAAGATAAAATCGATCTTTTGCATACGGATTCTAATGAACAGATCAAAGAGAGAGATGGGTTGGAAAATCAGTTTTTGAGTTTAATATCCAATTGTCAAGAGCTTTTGGATAATCGCCCAAATAAAAGTCAAGGGGAAAGGAACCCCGGGGAGGATTTTAGCAGCTGCCATTCCCATCCCTCTAATCCAATCAAGCTGCCAACCATTAAATTACCTACTTTTGATGGCAGCTACTTACACTGGTTGGAGTTCAAAGATACATTTGAATCGGTAATAAATAGCAATGAAGGGATTCCTCAAATAAATAAATTTCATTATTTGCGTTCCTCTCTAGAAGGAAGTGCATCTGTTGTAATAAAATCAATAGAATTCAGTGCCAAAAATTATAAAATAGCATGGGATCTGTTATGCGAAAGATTTGATAATAAAAACATATTAATTAACAATCATTTGAAAGCGTTATTTGGTATTGAACCTCTGCGTACTGAATCCTTCAAAGCATTGCGCTTTATTGTTGATCATGTTTCAAAACATCTTCGTGCTCTTGATTCTCTTGGCCAGCCTACTGATAGGTGGGATGCTTTAATAATATTCCTGGTTTCGACAAAGTTAGACATGACAACGAGTAGAAAGTGGGAAGAATACAAATGCAACTTAAGCGATTTGCCGCTGTTGAGCGAGTTTCATTCATTCTTGCGTAGTCGTGCTGACGTGCTAGAAACTGCCTATTGTAATAATAGTAACCGGTCTGATAAATCAGCTGATAGCAAACCAAAGCCTACCGCTCAATTGAAGAGTTTTGTTATGTCCTATGAGAAGAAAGAGAAAAAATGTGTTTTGTGTAACGACGGTCATTATTTGTATGAATGTCCCAAGTTTAAAACGATGGAAGTGGATGACCGAGTTAAGGAGGCTTCTAAATTAAAATTGTGTAAAAATTGCTTGCGCTGCGGTCATAATGCGTTTCAGTGCAAACTTAAAGGTTTATGTCTAACCTGCAAAAAGAAACATAACACGCTTCTTCACAAAACTTGCTCCTCATCTGATGAAACACAACCATCAACTTCATCTTCACTGCCTATTGCTTTAACGTCAGCCACGCTTAGCGGTCAAGTGTTGTTGTGCACGGCTCTAGTAAAAATTGTGGTAGATAATAAAACATACCCAGCTCGTGCACTGCTAGATACGGGAAGTCAGTCCTCATTTGTTACCGAAAGGTTGAAAGAAAGAGTAGGGTTGTCGATTGATAGCTCCCAGTCGGTGAAAGTGTTTGGAATTAATGATGTGGTATGTAACGTTTCTCAAAAATGTGATATTAAAGTAAAATCAAGAGTAATGCCTTTTGAAATAGATGTTAGATGCCTAGTAGTACCGCGCATCACAGGCATTTTACCAAATACTGCTATTGATGCTGAATATTTGAAATTACCCAATAACATTGAACTTGCTGACCCTAGATATTTTTCCCCTGCTGAAGTAGACATCCTCTTAGGGGCAGATGTATTTTGGGATATAGTTGGCACAAATTTAATAAGACTCGGTTCTAATAAACCGGTTCTTCAAGAGTCTAAGCTCGGATGGCTTGTAGGTGGTCCATTGATAATGAGTCAGTCAATCCCAGAGGTCCGTTGTAACTTCTCTCAAGAAATAAAAGATTCCTTAGAAAAATTTTGGAAAATTGATGACTTACCACAGACAAAGACATTTTCCGTAGAAGAGCAACTCTGTGAAAATCATTTGTAAAAAATGTTTCGCGCTTACCTAGTGGAAGATTCTCAGTTCAAATGCCTATGAAGGAAGTACCTGAGAAAGCACTCGGTGATTCTTACTTTATAGCCAAAAAATGCTTGGAAAGCCTTGAAAGGAAATTTATAAAACATCCAGCATTGAAAGAAAATTATAAAGATTTCATTAATGAATATGCGCAGCTAGGGCACTTATCTAAAATAAATCGACCAGAATTCGGCTACTACATGCCGCATCATGCAGTGATCCGCGAGAAGAGTGAAACCACCAAGCTTAGGGTGGTTTTCAACGCGTCGTCTAAAACTCACTCGGGCAAGTCACTCAATGATATCCAACTGGTCGGCCCAGTAGTGCAAAGTGATTTAATATCAATATTATTTCGCTTTCGTTTGCATAAATATATTCTAACTGGGGATATTGAGAAAATGTATCGCCAGACCGAAATTTCGCCGTGTCAGCGCCACCTGCAGCTCATTTTGTGGCGTGAAGAAAAACATCAAAAAATCGATATACTGCAACTTAATACAGTTACGTACGGCACGGCGTCAGCGCCGTTTCTAAGTACTCGTTGTCTTCTTCAACTGGCCAATGACTGTGAGGACAAGTCTATCTCTCGCATTATTCAAAGCGATTTTTACGCTGATGACCTAAATACAGGTTCTGACACGATTAATGGCCTTAAATACATTTATAAAAATGTTGTAGATGTACTAAACTCTGCATGCCTACCACTCAGAAAGTTTCGGACTAACTGTCCTCAATTATTTCACGAAGAAACCGATTCGTCGATACCAATGGATTTCAATAAAGAATCCACAGTTCTAGGGCTGAACTGGTCACCAAAAGCTGATTCCTTACAATTTTCCACAGATTTGGAGCCTTCAGCTCAAACTACCAAAAGATCAGTGATCTCCACTACCTCTAAAGTTTTTGACCCATTAGGATTGCTGTGTCCTTGCATAATAGTAGCGAAAATGTTGCTTCAAGAGTTGTGGTCTTCTAAGCTTGACTGGGATGATCCTGTTCCTGTAGAGTTTTGTAAAAACTGGTCAAGCCTACTAAAAGAATTTTCTTGTTTGTCTCATATACAAATCCCTCGTCGAGTATTATGTGAAACCCCAATGAACATAGAACTACATTGTTTCGTAGACGCCTCCCAACAAGCCTACGCGGCTTGCGTGTATCTGCGTTCTGAGAATCAGGACCAAAGTATCACTGTAAGGTTGTTGTGCGCTAAAGCACGTGTAGCGCCGCTGAGCCCAACCACTATACCTCGGTTGGAATTATGTGGTGCTCTGTTAGGTGCTCGTCTATGCTCGAAGGTTTTGCAGTCGTTGCGGTGTGGTATCGGTCGAAAATACCTATGGACTGATTCAACAGTTGTGTTAGGGTGGTTGAAGACTCCGCCAAAGGATCTTAAAGTGTTTGTATGTAATCGTGTGAATGAGATTAATGAACTTACCAGTGGGTTTACATATCGTCATGTTCCCACAGATCAAAATCCCGCAGATATGGCATCTCGAGGTGTAAGTCCTAAACAGCTTCAATCTTCTCTCCTTTGGTGGGAAGGGCCTTCGTTCCTCGTGAGTGATCCATCTGACTGGCCTAAACAAGCACACATTCATACCTCTAACCTACCTGAAGCTAAAGTCTCGATCGAGTGTCACCTCGCTGCTACAAATACCATTCCTAAGTTTGACAACTGTTCTAACCTAAATAAATTGAAAAGAGTTTATGGCTACGTGTTACGCTTTATAAGCAATTGCAAAAATAAAAGTTCAAAGGTCATCGGACCTTTAGGGGCTGATGAATTAAATCAGTCTTTATTGATTTTAGTCAAACAAAGTCAATCACTAAGTTTCAGTGAAGAGATTAAATCATTAAAAAATAGTAAGCCTCTCAATCGCAAGTCTAAATTATTGTCATTGAATTGTTTCATAGATGCAAATGGTTTATTGAGGGCTGGGGGTCGAATTCAAAATTCTGATTTCGAATATGACAAAAAACACCCTATGATTTTAGATGCAAAGCATCACTTAACTAAACTGTTATTTAAACATGAACACGAGCGTTTGTTTCATGCAGGTCCACAGCATCTCCTTGCCTCTATAAGAGAGAAATTCTGGCCGATAGGTGGCAGGCATTTGGCACGCAGCACGGCTAAGCAGTGCATGATTTGTTTTCGTCTACGCGGACAAACATTGCAGCCCTTAATGGGCAACCTACCTGCCGAGAGGAGCTACTCATCGTACCCTTTCTATTCGTGTGGTGTCGATTTTGCCGGACCTTTTATGATTTCTAGCCGAAAAGGAAAAGGCAACCGCATCTCAAAATGTTACTTGTGTTTATTTGTATGCCTCGCGTCTAAAGCAATCCACTTAGAATTAGTCAGCGATTTGAGTACGGAAGCATTCATTTTGTCTCTGCGAAGATTTGTCTCTAGGAGAGGCAAGCCTCACTCAATATTTTGCGACAATGGTTCCAATTTTAAGGGCGCTTACAATGAAATAAGTAGAATACTCAGATCCAGTCGTGAGTCTGTTTCCAATTTTGCCTCTAATGAAGGCTTTAGATTTGTATTTAGCCCCGCATATTCACCTCATTTTGGAGGTATATGGGAGGCTGGGGTAAAGTCGGCAAAACATCATTTACGTCGTGTAGCTGGAAATGCTTCCCTAACCTTTGAGGAGCTGGCTACGCTGTTCGTGCAAATTGAAGCGATTTTAAATTCACGTCCGCTAACACCTCTTTCTTCCGACCCTACTGATCCTTCTCCTTTGACTCCGGGGCACTTTCTGATTGGGCGACCTCTCACCTCGGTGCCGTCGCTACCCATAACTGCGAAGCACCCCAACCGATACCAGCTCATAGAGCAACTAAGGCAACACTTCTGGGAGAGGTGGCGCCGGGAGTTCGTCGCGGAGCTTCAGCAGCGGACCAAATGGAGAACAAAGCAGCGAGAACTTCGGGTCGGAGATCTAGTAATACTTAAAGAAGAAAATCTTCCTCCACTACAGTGGAGACTAGCCCGTATCAGCCGTTTATATCCTGGAACGGATGGAATCAGTCGAGTCGCAGATATCCTCACTACAAAGGGCATAATAAGAAGAGGAATCCATAAATTTTGCGTAATTCCTACCGATGAAGACGCAAAGATGGCAGCTACTGAAGAGGAGTTAACTAATGTTATCGATACACCTGAGGAAGTTCCAGATCAGCCTAACAATTTGGAACTGCATCTGAGGACTTAGATGCCACTGATTCCTTGAAAGCAGAACAAGCTTTCAAGGCCCCGGAGGATGTCCGCGCACAGCACTAGGACGAGAGAGGGGTACACGCGGGGAAGCGGGGGCGGAGGAGACGGCCGGCGCTTGACCCACGCGCTAAGCAGACCACCATTGTTCGGCACGCACGGAAGATGTACAGTGTTCGATTTTCGTATAATGTAAACCTTTAAAATACCATCCAACTGTAAAATTTGCATTAAAAGTGATACCAGACTATTTTCGTTTTGTTTATTGAACACTTTGTTATTCCACTGTCATCGTAACGAGTCTTTTTTTGATTTAGATCAATGAATGACCTTTGTGTTTTTTTCCATCAATGTAGGTATAGTAGCATAGTCTCGAGGTTGTCCCCTTTAAAATAGTATCGAAATCGGATTAGTAGTTTTTCTTAAAAACTACTACAGATGTAATGGATTGACCACGTACTATCTAGTGTATGTACTACAGTAACTACTGCGCATATGCGATTCCTGCGGATCTTCCTCACATCTGCTGATTTGCACGGAGCACATTGAGTTAGCATCAGCAATAAGTAATTTACCTCTGTTTTTCTGCTAAATCACATTCTCTTATTTCATTAAATTTTCACAATGGTGAACAATATGTCAAAATGTTTGTTTACAAAGTAAAAAAGTCTTGGTTGTCGGATATGGATAATAAAGTTTAAGGGTTAGCTCTTTTCTGAAAAAAAATTATATAAACTATATACGTATAGGTACTCCCCCATCCAATGAGGATAACCGACGGATTTTCTTTACTTCGTTTTTAAAATAAATTATATTACATAATGAATCTCTTTTCACTCTTATAGCCACACAAATTGTTCGTTATGTTTGTGTGTTTTGGATTCAGAACGGCCTCAATTCATTAGCAGTTGATTGACACCGCGACCCACCTCGTTGTTGGTTCATCGTTGCGTATTCATTCATTCAGTCCCCCTGGCCCCGTGGCCTTGTGCGGAGTTGTGCGTGGCCCTCTGGCCCCTGGCCCCCTGGCCCCCTGGCCCGGCCGGGGGCTGGCTACCGGGTAATGGACGGTGGCACGTACCTGCGATCATTTACTTGTTGATTCTAAACTAAGTTCAACCGTTGTTGTTTACGTTTAACTACATACTCGATATCATAGAGAAGTGGAGTACTTAGGTATAATAAATATAATTTTCTCAGCCTTCTGATTCAATGTTACATAGATAACAGGCTAATCTTGTTACTTAGGTGGCCTTATGATAATACATACTACATGGCTTACACTACACCACTCATTTGAATACGCACACTCGAAAATTCCGTTTGTTACTAAGTAGGAAAATGATAATATATAACTAGTCAAAATTATCACATCTTTCTAAATGCCAGGATTGTTTGTCGCAACTTCAACCGTACAAATTACTCCCCTTTATTTTCCCAACAAAAGCATACGAATGCATGTCACATGCCACCACAGCACAGTTGCCAGGCAACCCGCCGCCGCCGCGCCGCGCCATCAACCGTGCTCTGTGCCGCCGAGCGCGGCTCAACAAGTATATTGATTTCCTTTTCTCTACTGGAGCTGAGCATGGACGAGTAGGTACAGAGCTAATGTAGAGGAGGTATTCCTTATTCACAAGTCGACACTCTGTAACGACATGCAGTTTGCAGGCGCTCCGTGAATTGAACAGACAGTGTCTTGCCATCTGACTATACCCTAGTATCAAGTTGATTGTTCACGTACTGCGTGTGCGGGCTGGGGCTGTGGACTGGGGGCTGGCTGGGAGATTGGGGCTGGGGGCTGCCATGTTTTACAGAAATGACGTACTATTTGCGGAGGCGTCGACGTCGTCGCCGCGGGAATCGAAGAAAATTTAAATTCCTGCCTACTCCGACCTCGTCTTTTGATGAAATTCTATTAAAATTCATTGCCACACGCTGCGATCACACCTCAGGGAATTTTATTTTACTTAAAAGTTTATATCCATGGTATACTTGTTTGGATGGTTTGGTATATTTGTAGGTACCTAAATTATGTTTCACATAGGACCTGCAAGATAACTAGATTATTAGCTAAATAGTTCACTTGGCAGGCTGTTGGTTGGTATGTATATGTAGTGTAGGTAGGAACGTAGGATGAAGGACAAGACTACAATAGACAGAAAATAGTTGATCCACATAATATTACCATTCAAACAACATTCATATTTCAATAATATTACCCATTTTCAAAGCAACACCCCAAACGCTGGTTCACCAACCCTATACAGTCATATTGTTATAATTCCTTTGAGACAGTGGCTGTTTCGCTCTGTAATTCATGAATGTAGGTGACCCGGTCTTGGAATAAGTAGGTAATGGCAGGCTACAGTAACCGCTTTGATCTCGCGCCTCCGAGCGCCGCGCGCCGCCCCGCTGCGGCCCCGCTGCGGCCCCGGGGCCGGCTGTCGGGGGATCAACGCGGATTTGCGACGACAAACTGAAACATGATGAAAAATTATGTACAATGTAGGTACAATGTAGGGGGATGAAGTGACGCGTGTTTTTGTATCTTAAAATTCGATTTCCAGAATAGATATCAAAAATATGAAATAAACGATATCTGTCGGGAGACCAAACGTACCGTAACTGACCGTAAGTGACCAATGAAGTATTTGACGAGCACGAAATCTACTACACCTGGTATTACGAAATCTTGTAGGCTTGGTCGCGAGGAACAGGCGTAGCTTCACCTAGTATATAAGACGTTTCAAAGTGATCCTAGTGATTTTATTGAAACTTTTCGTACACTTTTCGTCGCTTTTATTAATTGGAGTGAAGTGTGAATTCTTCAGACGCTCCCCGTAACGTCTGACTGAACCAAAATGAAACAAAAGTGCGGAATGATTGATTTCTCCCAACGAATGAACTATCAATCACTCTTGGATTTTTTTAACTCGGATGCAATCATCGGTACCTTTTTATTGCTCGGAAATCTCAGAACGAAATAATTACGGAGTGAAAGTTCAGTCAGTCATTTTGTCACGCCTCCTGCCTGGTGCTGATGAAGTGATGATTCAGCTGCGTAATGAAATGAATAAAGTGCTTTTTTAGGGAACTCCGTTTTTGGTGTGTGACGACAGTCAAAATGAAACAAGAAATAAACCATCAATCGAATGAACGTTCTCTCGAGTGACTAGTTCACAGAAAATATTAACGGTCTTGAAATGAGCGCTACATGAACGAAATCTATTAATTGATCCACTTTTTTTTCATGTTAACGTTTTCTTACCAACCTATGTTATAACTACCTTTGTGTTGTAACTTCTCGATTTGTCTACTTACTAAGCTGTATCTGCCTGCACGCGTTCAGTCAGCCGTAGCCGCAGTGATAAGTTTGCAAGTTCCTTCCACTGGATCGAACGTTCCGCTGCATTTGAATTGCTCAAAGCGTTTCTTTCTTCTTATGACAAACAAAGAGGAGACCGGAGGAGGGAGGGAGGCTCTATTCAAGGATCTGCGTGTTAGGGGTTGGAGTGGGGGGGGGGGAGCAAGTTGGAGGTAGGCGCGCATTCCTGCACTTTGGGACGCGCGCGACGCATCTATACCATGGCGTCGCCGTTGCGTTGGTTGTCCCGGCTTGTTTGAGCTCTCGCTCAGCGCTGATTTTCATGCTTGAACTGAAATATGAATATCAAGATCGCACCACCATTTTATTCCATTCTCTTATACTCATTTTATTATTTACTTGCACTAGGCGTACAACACATTCGCGTTCATTTGAATTTATTATAACGCCCCAGACTGGCGCAGTTCCGACGACAATGCGCCAGGCAGTTGCCTCAATAAACTAGCTATCTACCTAGGTAGCGTACATAGATCTCGGAAAACTGCTGATTTGATTAACTATCTATTGATGGTTGACCACGAGAAATTCCCCAATGGCTGGTTGATAAATAGCAAAAGTTGCTTTAAAAATGTGAAAAGGGATGCTTCATTTTAGCACGTTCACTCTGCTGACGATCTTCTCGCAGTGCATGGGAGGCGTGAGCGTCCCCGTGCCGGCGTGGCGGCGCGGCCGCGGCTGCGGCGTCACCTGGTTCCCTCTCTTCAAGCTGTTTCCGGTGAGAGAAGCGAGCTGTTGTCTTTAAGTCACTGTTAGTTAGCAAGCAATCAGCATCACAAGCTGCCTTGTTATTTGGCGTCCTTTAAAAGTGCCATAGAGACACTATCTCTACTACGGGTATCTTCCCGATCTAGGGAGAGTGTGTCAGTGTAAAACATGAATACTTTGTAAAACAGCAGCTGCTCATCCAGAAGCCACAAACGGAATAACAATTATGTGTGTCCGAAGATAACGTGTAGCCCAAAAACTGCCTGTTGAACGCAGAGCTGGCAGACTGCCCGGCAGCCGGCGGCGGCGGCACTAAGCTGCAGACAATTTAATCAATTCGGCGGTAGATGTTCTTTACCGGGTTTCTCAACAGAATGTGCCTAAAACAGGTGGAGGCAAATATTCGACTTTGGAATTTATGAAAAACTTGTTTCCTTGTATGATGACTACCTCGGTGGCGCAGCGGGGGGTGCGGGTGGGTTCGATTCCCGCTGCGGGAGAAATGTTTGCACGGGTCACAAATATTTGTTCCAGGTCTGGGTGTTGTGGTACCATGAATGGGACTTGTAGTTTCTGATACTCACGACACGGGGAATCCTAAGGCCTACGTATGTGACAGTTGGGGTATTATTAAAATTACAAAATGATAAGAATAATTCACTCTTAGGTTTATACGTAAACCAGAGTGCAGTATTCCGAGAAACCTGTTGGTTCTGTACACCTCGGGTGTGGTGGTGGCATGCAGGTGCTGCTGACGCTCGCGATAATGTGGGGCGTGTGCGGCGCGCTGACGGCGGCGGGCGCGCTGCCGCCCGGACACCCCGCGCGCACCGACGCCCAGCTGGCGCTGCTGCGGCGCGCGCCCTGGTTCCGCCTGCCCTATCCAGGTGTGACGCCGCACTACCATGTACCTACTACACCTACACTACACACACGGACGCCCAGCTGGCGCTGCTGCGGCGCGCGCCCTGGTTCCGCCTGCCCTATCCAGGTGTGACGCCGCACTACCATGTACCTACTACACCTACACTACACACACGGACGCCCAGCTGGCGCTGCTGCGGCGCGCGCCCTGGTTCCGCCTGCCCTATCCAGGTGTGACGCCGCACTACCATGTACCTACTACACCTACACTACACACACGGACGCCCAGCTGGCGCTGCTGCGGCGCGCGCCCTGGTTCCGCCTGCCCTATCCAGGTGTGACGCCGCACTACCATGTACCTACTACACCTACACTACACACACGGACGCCCAGCTGGCGCTGCTGCGGCGCGCGCCCTGGTTCCGCCTGCCCTATCCAGGTGTGACGCCGCACTACCATGTACCTACTACACCTACACTACACACACGGACGCCCAGCTGGCGCTGCTGCGGCGCGCGCCCTGGTTCCGCCTGCCCTATCCAGGTGTGACGCCGCACTACCATGTACCTACTACACCTACACTACACACACGGACGCCCAGCTGGCGCTGCTGCGGCGCGCGCCCTGGTTCCGCCTGCCCTATCCAGGTGTGACGCCGCACTACCATGTACCTACTACACCTACACTACACACACGGACGCCCAGCTGGCGCTGCTGCGGCGCGCGCCCTGGTTCCGCCTGCCCTATCCAGGTGTGACGCCGCACTACCATGTACCGACACCTACACTACACCCCGGCGCCGGCGCCGGCGTGGCCGCGTCGCGTCGCAAGGAACGTTTTAAATCACTTTTGTTTAAAGCTCGCAGACCCGACAACTAATGGGGAGTAAAGGTTCCCGAACGGCGACCACGAACCGGGCGACACAGAGTGGAAAGGCCCCGACGGATTGGAAAGACCCGAGGGACCGACGACATTGTGAAAGTTATGGAAGTCGGTGGATGGAGAAGGCTCAAGACCGTTCATCGTGGAACTCTTTGCAAGAGACCTGTGTTCAGCAGTGGACTTCTATAGGCCGCTGATGATGATGTTAAAGCATTTCACCTAATAAAGGTACCAAAGTACCAAGTGTATGATTCCTACTATCCTATCCTACTAACGTTATACGTAAATGTAAATGCGAAAGTTTTTGAGGATGTTTGAATGTTGAGATGTTTGGAAGTTTGTGGTTCAATCTCACCGTGACGGCCTAACCGATTTCGATGAAACTTGGAATGGATAGAGTTCTTTGACTAGAATAGCATATGGACTACTTTTTCCACTTATCCAGGTAATACGCGCGCTAAGTCGCGGACAGAAGCTAGTTGACTCGTAAAGTTATCTTTATATTTTCAAGAAAAACAGTCGCGAGAAACTTTTACTCGTAAACGAAATCGCAGACTTGAGTAAATAAATTCAATTATAATTTTCGAGTAAATTAGGTAAATATAATAAGTTAGCGGCATATTTATTTGAAATCCCGCAGCCGCAGCTTGGGCTGAACTTGGGTGCGTGGATCTCTCAGTGTAGGTACTTCAGTAGTCTGTGAATAAAACAAACAAATTTAACTTCGCACTATCGTACCTACACGTCAGGATAAGAACAGCAATGAGTTATTTCTCACAAAACGTTTCCTTGACAAAAGTATTGAAATACAACGTGCAGTAGTTCGTATACCTAAGTATTAGGTACTATTCCGAAAAAGGCATTCAATCAAGAAAAGTATTAAAACGTACGAAAAGTTAAACATAGTGTTTCCAAAAGTCGTCAACCAAAGTTATTCCATTTTGGGTGTAGATTAAACTCCAGCTTAGTATTTATGAATGTTAGTTATTCGATTGAAATTGAGTGAGAAGCTGTATTAGAGGTCGAGTTGGAGAATGAAGTGGTAGATAAGAGCGCAGTGCTTACAGGTCAGTGGGGCGCGCCCACCGTCAGCGTGGCCGGCGTGCTGGGCATGCTGGCCGGAGTGCTGGCCTGCACCGTCGAGTCCATCTCCTACTACCCCACCACCGCGCGCATGTGCGGTCAGTACCATGCCATACCATACCATACCATACCATACCCTACCCTGAAAAAGGCCTATGACCGTCGATGAAAGAATCAGTGTAGTCGCCTCTCAGAGGCTCCTTCCGTTCACATGTCTTCGAATTTTTTAGCTTTTAGGACATGCCAGTTTCCACACGATGTTTTCCTTCGCCGTTTGGATTGAAAGCACTAGCATGGCGCACATACATTTTCCGAATGGAAAATCCTTTGGTGCGCGACAGGTTCGGAACCCGCGACAGGTGCAGGTGCAGGTGCAGGTGCAGGTGCAGGAGCGTGTGACGCGAGGTGTGTTAGCGTGTAGTAACGTGTGTGGTGTGGTGTGGTGTGCAGCGGCGCCGCCGCCCCCGCTGCACGCCATCAACCGCGGGCTCGGCACGGAGGGGCTGGGCACGCTGCTGGCCGGCCTGTGGGGCGCCGGCAACGGCACCAACACCTTCGGCGAAAACGTCGGCGCCATCGGCGTCACCAAGGTACCCCACCCTGCCCACCTACCCTACCGCTGTGTGGCCTCGAGATAAGTTTACCTACTGCTTCCCTTCTGTCACCTGCCTCAATAACCGTTCACTTACTCATGGCCTCACAACCTGTATTTCTGTCGGTCTGTTTTTCTGTGGCCTAGCTCGGGAAATAATCCTCCGATTTCAATGTGGGTTTCTTTTTGTACGAAAGCTCACAATTCTGAAATGTTTCTAGAAATCGGTGGAGTCGTTTCCGCTTCCGCGTGCTGAAGCATCAGCTCTTTTCCCGCATGCAGTTTAAAACCTTTGTTTCACCTCAAAGCATTAAAATTCGACTAGCTAGGGTCCATATTCCACGTCCATAACCAGCATAGAATGAGAGAAACAGGATACTTCTAAGAGTTCTAAGGCATGAAATTAAAGATAATAAAGATTGATTTATATCCGTTTCATAACAATAACATCATATTTCATTTTATAGTAACTTACTAGTTGTAATGTTTTTAGGGTTCCGTACTTCATTTGGAAAAACGGAACCCATATCGGATCACTTTGTTGTCCGTCTGTCTGTCTGTCCGTCTCTCAAGACCCTTTTACTCGGAAACAGCTAAAGATATCAACTTGAAATTTATACCACCTATTAAAGTCTGTGGGCTTATGGTGACGTATAAAAATCAAAAATTTTTGTAACACAATTAAAGGGAAAAGTCTGAAATTGAGAAATTTCGACGTTTTTTAGGAAACAAAGTTATATTTGCGGTCAATGTCATACAATGACTACGTGAGCGACCGCAAACATAAGTTTGTGGTGCAGTGGGCGGCGCTGCTGATGGTGCTGCAGGGCGCGCTCTTAGTGTATACTGTGTGTGACGCAGGTGGGGTCGCGGCGCGTGGTGCAGTGGGCGGCGCTGCTGATGGTGCTGCAGGGCGCGCTCTTAGTGTATACTGTGTGTGACGCAGGTGGGGTCGCGGCGCGTGGTGCAGTGGGCGGCGCTGCTGATGGTGCTGCAGGGCGCGCCTTTAGTGTATACTGTGTGTGACGCAGGTGGGGTCGCGGCGCGTGGTGCAGTGGGCGGCGCTGCTGATGGTGCTGCAGGGCGCGCCTTTAGTGTATACTGTGTGTGACGCAGGTGGGGTCGCGGCGCGTGGTGCAGTGGGCGGCGCTGCTGATGGTGCTGCAGGGCGCGCCTTTAGTGTATACTGTGTGTGACGCAGGTGGGGTCGCGGCGCGTGGTGCAGTGGGCGGCGCTGCTGATGGTGCTGCAGGGCGCGCCTTTAGTGTATACTGTGTGTGACGCAGGTGGGGTCGCGGCGCGTGGTGCAGTGGGCGGCGCTGCTGATGGTGCTGCAGGGCGCGCCTTTAGTGTATACTGTGTGTGACGCAGGTGGGGTCGCGGCGCGTGGTGCAGTGGGCGGCGCTGCTGATGGTGCTGCAGGGCGCGCCTTTAGTGTATACTGTGTGTGACGCAGGTGGGGTCGCGGCGCGTGGTGCAGTGGGCGGCGCTGCTGATGGTGCTGCAGGGCGCGCTGGGCAAGCTGTGCGCGCTCTTCATCATCATCCCGCAGCCCGTCGTCGGCGGCCTCTTCTGCGTCATGTTCGGCATGATCGCCGCATTCGGTGAGCGCCTCTCTCCAACTCGCACTACACTAACTCGTTATCCGCGCCGCAGAAGTTAATCTTCCTGGGAAATTTCCCACTGAACGCTCCATGGAGCTGTAGTCGACTTCACGATGAGTTTTCAGGTTTGAAGGTGGCAGGCGCAGACCATTATATATCCGTGGTGGCGGGCGCGAGTGGCTCGGCTTGTCTGCCCAACCTTCAGCACGATCCTTGGGTCGAATGCGGCAGAACATTTTGTAACCGAACACATCGCGACGGGTCTCCGGTGGAAATCCGGCATCGCAGGCCCCTAGCTCGTATGATAGGAAGCAACCTCCCGGGCAGGTCTCTCCGCGCTGCAGTACGTGGACCTGAACAGCTCGCGCAACCTGTACATCGTGGGCCTCAGCCTGTTCCTGCCGCTGGTGGTGTCGCGCTGGATGGCGGCGCACGGCGGCGCGCTGGACACGGGGCTGGCGGCGCTGGACGCCGTGCTGCAGGTGCTGCTGTCCACCTCCATCCTGCTGGGCGGCGCCACGGGCTGCCTGCTGGACCACCTCATCCCGGGTGAGCGGTGCCGGCCGGCCTCACCGACCCTACGTTCGCACTCCTTTCAACGTCAATATTACATTGGTTTCATTTAATGTTTCTAAGTAAACTCACGTTTAAGTTACGTAAATCTTGAAAGTCAAACGAGAACGAACTTTGAAGTGAATTGTTAGCGATACATTCACCTAAGAAATATAATAGGTTAGGTAAGGTAGGTACATAAACTTTGCGTTCGCAGCGAATTCATGAAGTAATATAGGTAATTAGGTAATATTCGCGTCGATCGGAGCCTCGTCGGTCGTACAGATGCCGCGTATTGGGCTGCGGTGTCGGCCCGTGCCTCCTGCGGACCTTCATCATATCGACTTCATCCGGCTAGTAGAAGAGAGTTCAACTGATAAAAGCTCCGTATCATTAGTTTCGCACTCGGTTTGTTCGCTTGGAGGTTCCTTATACGCTCGAAACTCCCGCTGCTCTGCAGCCGACCTCTTCTAATAGCTAGTACGGTTACTTGATATACAATGTATGTGTGTGTGTGTGTGTGTGTGTGTGTGCGCGCAGGCACGGCGGAGGAGCGCGGCCTGGCGGCGTGGGCGCGCGAGATGTCGCTGCAGACGGCGCCGGCGCCGGCGCGCGCTGACGGCGCCGATGCTCCCGGAGACACGTACGACTTTCCCGTGGGGATGACCTACATACGCAGGTGGGTAACTCTAGCGCCGCTTTGAAACCTGATTTTTTGGCAGGTGAAAATAATGTCAGTTTCATTTCAGTGTGAGGAAAGTGAACAAATACACTCCACTGAGTTCCGTGTGTTTGAAGAACATGCCCTGTGTCAGTTGGATGAGCGTTTGTCATTTGTTTGTGTGTCTGTCTGTTCCCACCGACGACCTTGAACACGGCTCAACCAGTCAGTCGAATGTTATTGGTTTGTATGGCTCCTGACCTGAAACAACTTCAGAGCACACCTTTCCTAACCTAACGAGGATTTATAAAGAATTCTAATGTTGGTCTGAAAAAGCAAAGGCCCTAGTGCTACGTTATTGGTCAGCACTCAGCAGATCTATCATGCTGTTCTCATGATTTTTTATAAATGCAGTTGAAGCTACCTCGGATAGCATCCACTTACTTATTCGCCAAAATGGATTGGTGAAAGGAAAAGCTCTGTTCTTTGAAAGAAAGAAAGAAAGAAAATACATTTATTTTGGACACACAAGCACAGCACAAACTAATAAAAAAAGACACAAGGTACAGGTTAAAATACAAAAGTAGGTAGGAAGTAACAAAACTAGGGTATTCATTAGTCCGTGCCGAGGTGCATGCGTGAGCCAAAAAAGGTTCCATCTCTCTCTCTTTGAAATTTGTAATGTGGTTGTGGTGCGCTGGTGGTGTGCAGGTGGCGCTGGACGCGCTACGTGCCCTGCATGCCCACGTACGAGGCGGGCCGCTTCACCGCGCTGCTGCGCCCCCGCCCGCACCCCCGCTGACTGCACCCGCCACTCTCCATCAGCCGGCCATCCTCATCGGTGCAGCTCCTACACTCATATCTCGGTGTACCTACTGGCCCCTCGCATCTGGTCGAGCTGCAAGCAAGCACGTTGTGTGACCCAACGAACTGTTACGTTTATCGAATTGTTAATATTATTTTATGTAAGTAGATACTTGAACCGATTGGCAATAAGTGAAGTTATTTAAACTAGGTACGTAGGCAGGTACTTCGTGTTTTGTACGGTAGCAGTTGAGCATAATAAAGATACCTATTGTTTTGTGTGTGTCCAGTACTTAGCCGAAATTAGTTAAATAATAATTAGAACTGCGTAATGTAAGAGTAGTCAGTTCACCTATTCCGTGTTAGTTGTATCGGTAGGTACCTAACTTTCAATAATATTACTGATGTAGAGAAGGCAAACACACTTTCAGGGCCTCGAGAGGAAAATGCAGAGTTACGGAATCGACGCATCAAAAATGGCGTCGTTGGCGGGTGTTCATTGAAAGCAAAGATATAGTTGTTGAATTGCTTGAATCAAAATTGATATAAACTTGTAGGTAGGTAGGTACCTATCAAATTAGTTTTAATTTAAGTCTACGGATGCTTAGAAAACTTCGGCCCCCCTTTAAACTCTTATAGACATTTAAATGTAAGAAACCACTGAAAAGTTGTCTCTTTAAGCTAAAAATAATTAAAAAAAAAAACTAAGCCATATTGTACATAATAAAGGTGGGAATATGCAATATGGTACAGTAGGGAGATACCTATAATACCTACTATACCTTTTTCTAATTTAATCTTATTGCGTAAATATTTTAAAATGGCGTATCTCATTATTTGATGTTCAGAATAATTTTGTAGATTAAAATAAATATTTGCATTTAAAATATTTTATTGATACAAACTTCGATCGAAGCCCTCATTCCCCCCCCCCCCCCCGCAGGGATGTCACATACTCTCTCTTTCTGTATCAATATATAATATAACTCAACTATAATTGAGACTCTAATCTAAACTAATATATATTTTTTGTAAAGATCCGATTTGGATAGCAAGAAGGTTACCTACTAGGAGGTAGAACAGTTATTGAGTTTTTATCATTCCTGCATCCATCACCGACCATCACCCACGGGTTGGTAGGTACTGGTAAATATGGAGGGGCCTTTTCTTCAGCCGTAGCCGGGGCCACCACGGCCAACATATTACTTAGGTACTTAAATATTGAAAAATATATTTTAAACAAAATATAATATTATTTTTATTTTTTTATACAACTTAGGTGGCAAACAACATACGGCCCACCTGTTGGTAAGCGGTTACCGTAGCCTATAAGCGTTTGCAATACCAAAGGTATCACACACGCGTTGCCGACCCCGAATCCCCTCCCCCCCTAAAGAGCTCTGGCAACCTTACTCATCGCAGGAACACAACACTATTTGAAGCAAATAATGTTATTTGGCTGCGATCTTCTGTAAGGCGGAGGTACCTCTCCAGGCGGGCTGCTCCAATTTAGAACGAGAAAGTCTCGCTGTGCACTAACTCCTCCAAATATTATGTGCATTATCCTATTATGTGAATACATAATTATAAACACAGGTATTATGTTCAGCACCATGTGGAATTATTGTGTGGGTTCGCTCAATATTATAATTGAGCGAACCCAGGTAATCATTTCCTTTCATATAATTTACCAAGTTTGCTAGAGTGATTTCAACCATAAAATTGACCCTAACGATCGATGCAATAAAAGTACAGTACAGGGTGTAATTTTTACACAATTTAGTCGGTTCGATTCCCTGGAGTGGCAAGCGAATTTTCGAAAATGTTTGAATGCAGTTTCCTTTCTTTTCAAAAATAAAGGAAATATTGTGTCCTTTGAGTAAAATTTTCAATCTACAATATTAAGAGTACTTTCCCTCCAGGTGGCATTACGAAATTCCACCCTGTATATTTTAGCAGGGTGCCTGAGCCGAGGTAAGCTAGGTACATAATGTCATGCAAGTTATACCCTTTTGCAAATTGAATAACCATTCCAAGATCTAGGTAGACGATATCATGGATTTCAGATCTCTAATAAAATACCACATTCAACTCTTTGGATTTGGACCTAAGAAGGGCAAAAGGTGTGAAAATGAGATTTTTAATATGGTTGGTGGAGATCCTACAGGACGGGTAGAGAGTAAGGTGCAGAGTTTTTATTTACAGCGGTATAATATTTACAATAAGTACAAGGTATTTTACAGAGAATAATCGATTTTAGCAAACATGATGAAGCACACGACCAGAGTACCTACCTATAAGTAAAAGTAGTCTGACAGACCGTCGTCCGTCCGAATCAACAATTCATTCCATTGTTCGACGCTATGCCACCTGAGAGGTATTTGAATTAGGCGGCGACGGAGTGATAGTGGCGGCGTAGCTCGCCTCATTATAAAAAAAAACAGAACAAAACATAAGTACCTAACGTAACTGTACCCACCTCAAGGAACGCTATGGCGAAGTTTTAGTGATGAAAGTTATATAATATGCAGCATGCATTTTACACCAAATATGGAATACCTGAGCTTCTCATCACAGTCACGGTGCGTGATAGCCAAGTCATAAAAAAGTTGATAATGAAAATGGTTCAAGACGATTAGATAAGGAAGGTTCTTTGAGATCCGTTTTATCTTTCTGCGTCCAGCCGCCCGCCTGCCCTGGCCGACCACACCACCAGTCTACCTTGCCTACCTAGTAGTGGTCGTCAGAGCTCTCGCGACCTTCCAACATTTTATAATGCAATAGGTATTTACCTATGCAGACGGATATCAAAGTGTTTTAAAGGTGAGCAGCACTTGGGATAATTGGCGGCCTGTGTTGAGTAGGTACCTACTCGCATCGCATGAAAGCTTTTAGCGGCTATTCAACGATGCACACAACACAACACACCGACACACGGGGAGGCTCGTGCTGGTCTCACCTGTTGTGTCGGGGCGGGCGGGGCGGGCGGGGCGGCGGGGCGGCGGCGGGGCGGGCGGGCGCTATCGACCGGGCGGGGCGGGCGCGGCGGGCGCGCGCGCGCGGCGCAGTCCGGGCCTCGCCTCGCCCGCACGCGCACGCCCCGCTCCGCTCGCAGTGCGGACCGCGCCCGAGAGCCCGCGATGCAGTTGCCGCGACCCGGCTGCAAGCAGTAACACTACTTCTCAGGTAAGCTGGCCCCCTAAACATTCATTTTGAGTTCGCGAGGAATGTGTGCTTCTCGTGTTCTGACAGACTTAGAGTGCCGTGGCTCCGTTAACTAACTCACGGTTATAAGTACCACCTACTTACCCTAATGTGAAATTAATTAGGAATAATAATATCCGGTCAAAATTAGCAGGAAGGTATTTCCTCGCTATTCATCTGGTTGATTATCTGATGAGGAACACTATATGTATGTATTATAAAACAAAGTCCCTAAGCCGCGTCCGTCTGTCTGTCTGAACGCGATGAACTCGAAAACTGGACAGAGTGATTCATGAGATGGTTAGGTGTATATTGGTTTTGTGTAAATTGGCTGAAATATGACTATTATTGTTGAAGATGTCGGAACAAATCATGCCGACTGGGAGTTTGACTGGCGCATATGCTCAGCTATTCGTGCGCGGCGGACGCATGCATACACGATATATAGTACGTGAGGAGGTACCCGGCCGCGGCCGGTCTACCTGTTATTGTTGATACCAGCTGCCCAGTGCATTATATACCTATTTATTTATACACAACCACACTGACTGTTACATGCACTTTAAAACAAAAATTACTTGGGAGTGTAGATAGGATAGGTAGTGCGGTAGGTACAACGGAGTTCAGATATTCAATATTCAGTTCATCTTGAAGCATTTAATGAAGAGTAATGTTTATGCATCGTTGTCTTTTTTTAAAAGAAATTAATTTAATTTTCTTAAAAGTAAGGGCAGCAGGTCATTGATTCGATGTCGCCGCGCCGCGCGGTGTGCGGTGTGCGGTGCCGGCGGCCGGCCCGGTCGCGTAGTATCGCGGCGGGTTGCTCGGTACAATAGAATAGAAAAAAGAGGTAATGCCGGTAGCGCACCCAAATGAAGTGCACCAAGATGAAGCGCACCAAAGTACTTCCACATAGCGCACCCGTTTTGGTGCACTTAATTCAGTAGGTATAACTAACCTAACCTAACACTTAAATATAGTAAGTCTTAGATCCCAACAACCCCATCACTAGACGCTACATTGTCACTGGTGCGCTGCGAGGGATAAAAACATAACATTTATTACTTAGCTACTGAATGAAGCGCACCAAAACGGGTGCGCTATGTGGAAGAACTTTGGTGCGCTTCTTCTGGGTGCGCTGCGAGGAATATCTCATAGAAAATTGCACACCACAAGGACATCTTACACATTACACACAACCACAAGTACCTACAAACATTCAATTAATAGCGAAGTACGTACAATGGGCGGTCTTCGGTAGGTAGGTAGTTCGCGGTAGGATATTCCTGTAATCATCAGCTGGTTTAGTGCAGTTCGATTGTTGTTTCTGTGAACCGGTTTGTTTATGTACGGCTTCGCTTTATGTTTCTACAGTTTTTGTTTCCAAATGGAATCCCACCCATTCCGTCAGCATCGAATCCGAGGCACATGGCGGCCGCGCGCCCGGCCCGTGTCTTATACAAGCTGATTCATAATATGTATGCCATCCCGAAAGGGGCTTATTCTACGAGCAATTAGCAAGAAAGTTTGTTCTACCACTTTTGGAAATTCGACATTTTTCATTGAAAAAACTGTATGCGATAATCAGCTGTTTTGGGGTCAAATCGGGTCAAACTCAATAAATCAGCTGTTTTAGGTAGCAATCTTGATTTCGAGAGTCTTGTACGTTTAGGTATTAGTTTTAAAGATGATAAAAATACCAAAAACAGCAAATTAGAGAAAGTTTGTGAAAGAAAAAAAAAAAAAAACATTGATATGTTTTTTTTCGCTAATATTATTTCTTTTTGTTGATAGAATAACCCCCTTTCGGGATGGTATACATACATGTTTGAATCACCTTGTAGTAACATCGTACAAAATAGCTACGGACGGCTACGGCCGGCGGCGGGACGAGCGAGCAGCTCGTGCGCAAACAATAAATCCAAGCAACATTTGATAAACAATGCCAGCTCCGTCCGGTGTTTTATCCGTCTTCGATTCATCAGTAGGTACCTACCTACATAGGTATGTAACTACCGGCGAACGTTAATATTGGCCTAATACAAATATTTGTTGCATTTCCCAATCCATAAATAACAAAAAGACAGTCAAGTGTGAGAACTCGCGCCCTGAGGCTTCTGTACCATACCATGTTCGTGGGATCGAATCCCGGTCGTGCATCAATGAAAAAATTCTGATGGTGTAGGGTTCTAGTCGGACTTCGCAATTTAAAACGTGTCACATAAAATAAAAGGTAATATAATAATGCTGTTTTTTCATTAGTGTACCTACCATGAAAGATAAAACATTTAATGCCACAAAACTGAAGGAGCCGACACGACCAAACGGCCGAACATATTTGGATGAAATTTGACACAGAGATAGATTATAGTCTGGAATAGCATATAGGCTATAGGCTTTTTATTTTTATAGGTACCACGCGAACGAAGCCGCGTGCGGAAGCTAGTTTTTTATAGTTCTAAAGCTTGTTAACCAGGTACGGAACCCTCGGGGTGCGAGTACTCGCACTTGACCGTCTTTATTTTACTTAAAGCTAGGTTACTACTTGTCCCGTCAAACTTAAAAAACCGTCATAAATCCGTCATCATCTCTTGAAATCACGACTGGCCGAATTTTTTTTTATGGACTAATTGTAATCCCCGCGACTTCGTTCGGTTGCTGCTGCTTTTCTAAAAACTTTAACCTTGGGGGATGTGTTTCGGGAATTCCTTTCTGTGCACCCCATACGTGACAACAGGAAGCTACCCTGCAATTATCATACTCTTAGGACTTTTTGTTAGGCTCTGCGTTGATTGTCTAAGAGAATACGTTTGATTGTAAGTCAGTCAGTCAGTACCGTAACAGTTATTATTTATGATGAATGAATGTCATACTTACTTTTATTTTTTGTTCGAAAGTGTAGGTGGCTAAAGGCTGTCATTTTGATCACCTCTCTGGCATTCCCAAGTAGCGGTTTATCCGGTAGCGAGTGGGGACCTTACTCTAAGAAAAATGTTTTAAAAGTTTACATTTCATCATCTCCCTGCCCCTATCCCACTTCATGTGGGTCGGCACAATACGTTTTTCTCTTTCATTCACCTCTCTCAGCCGTCATGTCATTATTCACTCCATTCTTAATCATAATTTTACATTTATTAAACGGAAAAAAATGTATGGGAAAGTATTCATGAAACCTCGTAAATTTTTTAAATACCTATGCAACAATACTACTCCGTCTACTCCGTCAACTCGTACCGAAAAACTCGTTGCACGAGGGGTCGAGGGGTTTTCAAATGAACAAAAAACGACCCCACTTCACATTTAGGGGAAGTACCCCGAAAAACCCTTTTTCCCAATATTTTTATTTCATATAGGAGGTCACCATTATATTTGCTCTATTTATATCACTAATAGTCTGCGAGCAGAACGGCAAAGTCTGATAGACAGACGGACCGATGTATGGTCAGACAGACATGGTCAGACGTGGCGAAACTATAAAGGTCCAAACTAGCACTATAAAAGTGCTCGTGAAATTACAGTAAGATACCTCTGGAGCTCTACGCCGTAGCGTCTACGAGCGCCGCGCTTTTTTTTTTTTTTTTTTTTTATTGGAGATTGTTAGGCGTTTGACCACCAGCTCACTTTTACAAGTGAGATGTGGCCTAAGATGGAGCACGCTTTACCAGAAGGAACTTATTCACTCTAGATTTGAAGACTCCTAGATTGTACTCGTCCGGGAAAACAGACGCTGGCAGATCGTTCCACTCTTTGCCAGTGCTTATAATAAAGGTGGAGCAGAAACGTTTGGTTCGACACTGTGGTATGTCGACCAGGTAAGGGTGGTAATTACCTGTGCGTCTGCTTGTCCGGTAGTAGAAGGGGGAAGGAGGGATGAGGTCATGCAAATCCTGCGCACAGTCACCAAAGTGGTACTTGTAGAACACTGACAGTCTGGCCACACGCCGTCTGTGTTCAAGGCTTTGTAGATTGGACTCCACAAGCGAGTCATCTCCTATGAGCCTAACAGCGCGTCGCTCAATTGAATCGAGGGCTTCAAGCTGGTATTTAGCCGAGCCATCCCATAGATAGCGCTACGGCGTAGCTCACATACAGCCGCATTGTATCATCTATCATACATAGTTATGTGCGCATGGAACAAACCACGGGACTGGTGATACTGTAATTCTCACATTTATGTTCCCCACACGGTGGGATGGTGGCCGTGGTGGCCCCGGCTGAAGAATAGGCCCCTCCATATCTGGCTATCCGCGGATGTCGTAAGAGGCGACTAAGGGAAAAAAGCTAGGGGATGGGCAGCAGCGTCCCTCATTTTTTAACAACGATAGCCCTAACTGCGCTCGCCAACACGCATGCCCAGCGTGGTGAGTGGGCAAATCCCCCCACATGATTAGAAATTTCTGTGGGGGAGGCCATGTTCAGCAGTGGACGTCGTACGGCTGAAATGATGATGATGACACGGTAGGAAATTTCCCGAACTAGAGACTATTGCCCCGAGAATATACTTGAGACGGGCTCTTGCATCGCTTGTGGTGCTTGGAGCAGGACTTTCCGTTGAGGTGTGAAATTGCCGCATCGGTGTTCACTTCAGTCAGTTTGAGCTCGCCGTATTTCGAGCTGTCCACTGAAGAATGCAGACTCATGTCGTTTCGCTCAGCCATGAGGTTTAGAGTGTGCTCAGAGAGTTTCTGGGTTCTATTTTCTCCGAGACAACTGCTTGGACAATTTCCACCCGCCCGTTGTTCAGCTCGTCCATCTGTCTCGTCCGTCCACTGGATCGCATTATATGCATCGCTCGCGCATCATCATGTCTTGTGTATGGAGCTTGCAAATATTCGAAACTGTAGTATTCGAATAGTATGCGACCATTTTTGGGTGCTATTCGAATATTATTCGAAACTTTTAAATGTTCGTTTTAACAAGTTTTTACTGCAGAAAATCAATACAAAACCTCGTAGAAATGCTCCAAAAGGGCTAACAGTGAACCCTAGTTATCAAAACCACCAAATATTTTAAAAAAGTATGCATCGAATAAAATCCGAAAATTTTCTTCATTAAGTAATTTCCCGTTTAAACATTAAGAAAGTGCCAATTCACGAAAGTTGTTATAGTAATTAATAATGCTCAAATTGTAGAAAAACTAAAATTACCTAGTTTAGAAAAGGATACAGATAACGGCTTTCTCTCATACTATTACAAATATTCGAATAAAAAAATATGCCGAATATTATATATATATTCGATTGCAAGCCCTACTTGTGTAAGAGGTTCCCTATCGTCACGACTGTTTGCTTCAATCTTCTACATCCAATCAATCTTTGTCCTGTTACTTGTACTTCTGTTTATGTCAGGCTACCCCTCCCCTTCCTAAACCGTAGTGACATATCCTACTATCCTACTAACATTACAAACGCGAAAGTTTGTAAGTATGGATAGATGGATGTTTGTTACTCTTTCTCGTTAAAACTACTGAATGGATTTTAATGAAACTTCACAATAATATAGCTTATACATCAGAATAACACATAGGCTACAATTTATAAAGATATTGTGTGAATTGTCCAAAATATGACTGCTAGCTACTCGAAATAGTAATCCTGCGTAGACGAAGTCGCGGGCACCAGCTAGTAATATAATACCTTCTTCCCTGAACTGAAGACGCGGGGCTCGCGTCGCACTGAAGCCATTTTTAAAAGAAAGTCTTACCAAATGTGAAGGCTGTGCGGCCGCTGCTTTTCCTCGGACCATTTTTTTTTTTTTAATGTTATACGGAGGCAAACAGGCTCACGGCCCACCTGATGGTAAGCGGTTACCGTCGCCTATTGACATCTGCAACATCTGGAGCATTGCTAATGCGTTGCCTGCCCTGGAGAAATCTTTTTGTATTTTTCTTAAAGCTCTTCATGTTGTAGGTTAGCGAGAAAACCTCGGAAGGAAGCTCATTCCACAATTTGCACGTATGGGGGAGAAAGGATCTCGTAAAGCGAGTGGTTCGAGATACCCACGTGTCGATGAGATGTGGATGAGCCTTATTCCGGTGACGCGACCATTATATTAGTATCATGCCCTATTATAATGCAGTGACGTCACACACGGCTTCATGACCTGAACGTTATTACTGGGGAAAGTACCAGACGACACTTAAACTAAAGAGTCGGATTTATCATCAAAATGTCTAAATAATGATTATAATCAAAATGTATAAACTGGTGTAACGTGACGTAAGTCCCGCCCGAAGCTGTTCTGCAAAACTTATGATGTGAAAAAACACTTTTTCAGTCGTAGGTTTCGATTCTGCCTGCATTGTCTTTAAAGCAACCAAAAGAGCAAGGACCTACCTACATAAATAGGTAGGTACGTATTTATTTTGAGAGATGAAAGGTACTTATGGCGAGTATCTTCTTCCCTCGGCACTTATCTGGTGGAGAGCGCGATGCCAGTTTCAATTGTTTCGAGTTGCGGGTAGTATCGGACGAGCACTTGACCGGCGGCGTCCGCAAGCAAACCACCCCCCCACCCCCTCCACGGGGAGGGGCCGGCAGGAGCCTACACAGGCACCGCAATCAGGGGACGCCGCGGTCGATTGGTTTAAAGAAGCAATTGATAACTGAACATTGTTGCATATTTCGGGTGATGTTGATGTTTTGATTGAGTTCAGGCGCTGTTCCATTGGTGCGCGCGGACGACGGCGCCGCCAAGTGCCTGCCTTCCTGCCCCGACCGGCTCTCTGAGCTATGTGCCGCGCCGCACATTCCTCTGGGAAACGTGCGTGACTTTAGTTTGTCTACGGATCTCCTCCCTCATTTCTGATTTTTGATCTCGTACAGATGTACCAGGCATTTTGACTCGATAAACGCCCTAGTTTCACTTAACTCATAAGTTATGAGGAGTTTTTAGAGTTCCGTACCTCATTTGAGAAAAACGGAACCATTATGGGATCACTTTGTTGTCCGTGTCTGTCCGTCTACCTCACCGGCTCTAGGTATCAAATTGAAAGGAGTTGTTTCATTCTGGGACTGGTCTATGTACACTACATAGAAAAATTTAGAAAAAGTAGGAGATTACAAGAAAAATACAATTTCATTAATTTGTAGGCTAATACAATGGTACTACCATACGTACTACCTACCAGAAAAGTTATTCTGGTAAGTTTTTACTATGTGAATACTATTTGAAGGCCGCCATGTTGATTTGTAATTGACGTTTGACATGACATTGACATATTTTTCATGCATGTTGGTTGTTTGATTGGTTGATTTTGTCGCGCTAATTTTGACAACCTAACTATTAGGTTGTTATAATGACATTTCAGACACACGTTGATCCGCCATATTTTTGAAGCGTTGCGTTGTGTTGCTCTCATTGTCGTAGAAAATCTTGAAGTACTCTAAAAATAAGTCGATTTAAAGAATTTAATCGAAAAAGTGTCAGCTATACCTACCTAGGTACATTTGTATAACTGCTTGTGTATAATTATTATACCTTAGGTAGGTATAATAATTATACACAAGCAGTTATACTATCTCGTCAGATAATGGACCACTTAGTAAGGCGACACTCACTCGGACCGGACGTCTCTGTTACAGACGCAGTGGATCGATAAACCTTACTTGGTTTGGTACAGCAGCAGCTACCCGCCAAATTTTTGAAGTAATAAAATAAAAATCATGGTATTCCCCTAGTGTGGTTTATTATCTTATCACTATAAAAAAACACTACCTACTTACTATGTCATCTTACCATCATCTTACATACACAGTCCAACAAGATCATGTAAAAAAAAGTTCATTTGTAAGTCAGAACTTTGTATCGTTTTTTTGTTAGTATTTACTAAATACTACTGAAATTATTTATTTCAACATGAATATTGAGTTTGACATACTTCTAATCACGAGAACAGCGAACACAACACAGTGCTTGGGAGAAACGGAAACTAACTAGAATTAGCACCTAACATTCAGCATGCAACACAAGTCACAACACAGTGCGCGCGCACTTGTGAAACAACAAAACAGCCGCCACTCAGCATGTGCTGGGACGGACAGAACAGCTCGTACCAACGCGCTGGTGCACCCACCGTGAGAGCACTTGGATATGAGCGCGCAGTACTATTGCGATAGTTTCCTCAAATTATTAACCTAATACACATTCCTATAAACTCGACATGCAAATCTGTTTAAACTATAAATGGTTCCTTTCTAATAAATGGTTTGGGTGTTCAATCAAACACCAACACAAGAATTATATTGCACTTTAAAATATTTATGTAATTGTATTGAAGTTGTTATGGGTAGGTTAGGTAGGTACCTACTTACTTACCATACGCAGGAATTCGCTGCAACAAACAGTGCGATCTCATCACCATCTCTCGTAATGTGGCGTTGGAACAACATCAGTCGCAACGCAACAACGCAACAACGCAACGCAACGCAACGCCAAGTCGAGCGGCCGAAGCCGTACGGTACCTTTTCTTGGAACAACTCAGGCGATTTTCAGGCCGCTATAACTCCGTAACAGATTAGAAGAAATATCATAATAATAATCGTCTTGAATCATTAATAATCATTATTAATTTATGTTAATTACTCGGCTAATATGCAGAATGCATTTTACATCAAATACTGAATAATGATCTAAACTTCTCATCACAATCATGGTGCGTGATAGCCAAACAAAACAAAAATATTGGAGTTTCGGCCACATTTTCACATATCTACGTCACAAAAGCTCTAAAATTCCAAATTTAAGAATTCAACAAGATCGCTCGCTCTGGACTGCACATCTGAGGGAAAGGACTATGCTCAGCTGCGGACGTCCTACGGCTAAAATTATGATGGATGATGATGATGATTTAGTGTCATCAGTAAACGGAACAATGTCATGATCATCCCATAAGGTTGAGGTAGACTTCTAGATGGATATATAGCGTCTCGGTCAGAGCATGCAGTGCAGGACCAGCACAGCAGTAAGCAGTAAGCAACAAGGATATCGATTAAAACGAGGTATTGGGCCGGTCTGAGGCCGAGCAGGCAGGCATCTCGATTATTGACGTCGTCGCCGCGATCTCGATTATTCACTTTATTAACGTAAACTTATACCTCATTAAAGCCAAACTATGAGCACGTAACGCAACTATTTTTGTGAGCCATAAACGTTAAATAGACGGTATTTATAGGTGCAGTGCGTACGCACAAGTACCTACATGTAGTATGTGTGCCTGCGTGTCGCATGTCGGTGTGTGCGCGGCTGCCCGCATTGTTAGCGAGGGTTGCTTTCAGATAGTAGGTAGACTAGGTAGTACTTATTTACGAAACTTTATTGCTCTTTAAATATCAAACCTGTAGTAGAGCCTGTTTTTTTATCAAAAAGCCAATGTCGTCGGTACCTCCCATGACAGACAGATCCAAAAAAAACTATTCCATCCATATTATATCCAGAAAAGAATTGAGATCTAAATGGATGCCAGGCCAGCCAAGTTCTGCCAAGCTCAAGATTTGACTTACCTATAGGTCGCGTCATGTAAAAAAAAAGCTGGCGGTGGCGCTGCGCAATGGCGATTTATCGGTCCCTTTGGTGGTATGAGGTGCGGAAAGCAAAGGACGACTGACAAACCAATGGCGCACCGGCAAGCATGCGGCCCGTTGTTGTTGTAGTTGTTTGTAGGTAGGTACTAGCATAGCGATCTGCCCCGGCTTTGCACGAGTATTAGATACGCCAGTAACGCTCCCTGATTTTTTCCAACATCTTCAACAATCTTCGTCGTATTTCAAGCAATTTACAACCTTAATGAATTACACACTCCGTAGTCTTAAGAGTTTATCGCGTTCAGTCAGACAGAAAGCCAGACGCGGGGTGGGGGACTTTGTTTTTTTATAATAGCCTTTATTTAGCGCGTGCTTGTTCTGTTGTTATTGTTTAGCCATTAGTGATTTTAAGCATCCGCCATCTTTGATTCCATTTTTAATGATGAATTGATGTTATTTTCGTAATCAGCGCCCCTTAATTACTCGAAAACGATACCCATATCCATATTTCGGAATGGCATTATAATTTCGATGCGAACAAAAATTGGATTACTATTTGGAAAATATTACCTAAATCATAAAAATTCACTGTTTTCAGTTTTTTTTCTTTGTATACATACATACACACCTAGCTGGACGCCAAATTTCAACATTCTAGGTCAACTGGAAGTGGGTTCCGTTTATGATCTACATATAGGTATGTCAGTCAGTGCAGTGATAAAAAAGCTCATTATAGATGTTAATATCTCAATAACCGTTTGACTTGTATTTATGATATTTCTAATCTAATCGAAGGCTTTTTAATAAATAGGCCATGTCATGTTAAATCGTTTTTGAGTTAAGAAGGGGTCAAAAGTGCATTCGAATGGTTCGTATGATTATAACACACGCATATTCCTTGAACTTGGCTTGACACGCCACCGCGCACCGAATCTAGATTCCAACAGCGCTAGCGCAGCAGCAGCGTTTTGAGTTGAGGTAGGTACCTATTCAGTCATCCGACTGGTTATTCGCGGGCGGCGGAAAAAGACGTTATAAACAACGGTCGCCGTTGGCGCTGATGGCTGCCGTCCGGCGGTGGCGGCGGTGGCGGCCGGACACGCCTGTTTACCGTTGCGTCGCACGTCGGCGTCGCTTGCGTCATGTCCATCGATCGATTGCCACTACATTCAGCTAGGCATTCGAGGCACCACCATGCTTGTATTCTAAGGATACCTTCCTAAACAAAACATAATGTGAAACGTTGGGACACCATACTTGTGCCTAATGCCCTATGATCTGCTAAGAAGTAGGTTCCTGTGCTCAAAAATGGGCCTATTACGTACGATTTTCCCGTGTAATCAGGAGAAACTAAAACTTCACAACCCAAACTCCTATGGCTGTCATAAACATGTTATTTAAAAGTACCTCTAAATAAATGAATAAAAAATAAAACAAATACTCATTTTATCACTAAATTAATAATTTATTTAGCTACTACAACCACAGTCCTGTTGAGTTATCATTATAAAAACCGAATACAGAGCTGTGAAAGACAATATTAGGATGAAGTGTTATCGTTTTTATAATGAAAACGGTACGGGGCTTGTTGTGCGTCTTGCCGCCATTTTTAGATGCAAAGGTTTTTTCAAAATATTCTGTTTTAATAACATTTGACATAAGATATGACGCGAGGCAAATCTTTAGCTATTCCAGAGTCCGATGGTTATCATATCAGTATCCTATCGGATCGGACTCCGGGATAAACTTGTTTAAATACTCATAGGTTTTCATCAATATTTTACCCAGCTTTATCAAGTACCTTTAGTTTTAGGTTTGTGAATTAATGAATGACGGTCAAGTGCGAATAGAACTCTCGCCCTGAGGCTTCCGTACCATTACACGTAGTCGTGTGAGGACGAGGACATAAAGATAACCATTCGATTCAATCGCTGTGTCACGCTACCGTACGCAATACAGCAAAATCACGACTTTTTAGCCGCAGCCCGGTGATGCGGCCCTAGAACAATTCCATCCCATCGAATTATACGCGTTCGTAGATCTATCGCAGAATTTTGTAACGTAACGTAAAAAAGAAGTACCTCGAAAGTACCCCACCTCGATCGGCTCCCCGCGGGGACGCGGAGGCGGGCGTCCCCGCGGGGAGCGGTCGGTGCGCCGGCTCGGCGCGGGCCCGGGTCCGGCTGCGCATGTTCCGCCCGCATGTCTGACCCGCGCCCGCGCTCTTGCAGGATGCACGCGGTGGGGCTGCACTCGGCGCTCGCCATCCGGCGCGAGCGCAAGCGGCGCGCCGAGCAGCAGCGCGCGCGCGAGCGCCGCTACTCGCTGCAGAGCTCCGAGTCGGGCGTCACGTCGCCGCACTGCTCGCAGGGCTCGCTGGAGCGCCGCCGCGCCCGCCGCGCGCCGCCCTCCGACAACGAGGTGGTCAGCTCGGTGGGCATGCTGCACCTCGGCGTGGTGTTCCTCGTGCTCGGCCTCTTCCTCGTCGGCTCCGGCTGGCTGCCCGACGACGTCACCTCCTGGAGCAACGTCGGCTCCGCGAGCTGGTTCAACGAGCTCGTGTGCTCGGGCCTGTTCGCGCTCGCGATCGGCGCCTTCCTGATCGCGCTGCACAAGTACCTCACCAAGAGCGAGGAGGACGCGCTCGAGGAGTACGTGCAGCGGCAGCTGACGCGCAGCCGCTCCGGACACCGCCTCGAGCGCGACGCCGAGACCGGCGGCATGACCACCAAGCACGCAAGGCGCGCGCGCGCCACCGAGGTGGGGCTACCGCCGCCCAGCGCCGCTCACGGCTTCCTCAACGCGTTGGCGGCGCCCGGCGCTGGCGAGGGCTCGCCGCCGCTCGAGCTGATCGCGGAGGAGCCGGCGCGCTTCAACCGCGACACGTACGCGTCGCTCAGCCCGAGCCCGGCCTCGCCGCGCGACACGCGCGAGCTGCTGCACGAGCCGCGCCACAGCGTGTCGCGCATGTGAGCGGCGCCACCACGCGCTCCCCCTTTTTGAACGGTTCCCCGATTTGTTGTTTTGTTGTTTGGCCGCCTTCGCTTGCGGTTCCGCGGAACGAGCCGGATGATGCGCTCGTGGCGCTCGCTTGTGGCGAAGCGAACGCGAATACCTGGTTGCGCACGACCGTGAGCGGAGGCGCGCGGCGCCGACACCTCCTGGGACCGCAACCAGCTCCGGGAAGCTGGATGTTTCCTGTCGCGATGCGTGGCGCGCTGCGGTCGTAAATTGTGTCGATTTAATTAATGTTTAAGTAAGTCTATTTAAACAATATTACGAGTGAATTTCTGCATTTATTGGCTTGAGACTGATCGATATTTACACTAACCTGACTACTTTTACACTATAGTTAATAAGCATAATATTAAAATTACATTCCTTCTCCTCTACTATATCTACCTACTTATGTTATGTACGGGTATAATTGTGCCCATTCCTTTTTGTTACATTCCAGCAACCAACTCAGTGCCAAAACTCGAAGCCGTACAAAACAGAAACACCTAGGGGTATTCAAATCTTTACCAAATATGTCTAACAATATCTGAAACCGTCTTCTCAATAGGACAATACATTTTTGTCACTCAACAACTTAGGTGGCAAACAAGCAATGGCCCACCTGCTGGTAAGTGGCCGTACATTAGAGGCGTTGAAACTCTGGCACCGCATTTTCTGCGGCGTTGGTCGTCGACCACACCTCCCAAAAAAGCAATGCTGAACTCAACAGTCATCAGAGAATGAACGAACAAGAAAAGCTCTCAAACTATATAGCTATATCATATTATTTGGGTGTTTTTATACCTCTAGGCATCTAAACAATGTTAAAGTTTAAAATAAAAACCCAATGAAGGGAACGAATGTAGCTACTGCTGGGCACCGATGACGTGGCCCTATTTATTGTGGATTTACAAATTAGTTAATTATGGCTGTGAAATTGTGAATTCTCTCCGCGCATGGTGTTTCTTATTGACTTACTTACCTAGGTATCTACAGTCAGCATCAGAGGACTTTTTAAGGTTTTCAAAATTATAGTTTCTCACTCGCGCCATAGTTGTTGGCTGATTCTTTAAGGCTTGGTCGCGAGGAGCAGGCGTCGCTTCTAAGCCGGGCCTCTGTCTCTGAGGAAGTGACTTCAATCGACCGACGACGTCGACGGCAACGGACGGCGCGAGGCGACTCGCTTGCGATGTCTAAATCGTTCAATAATGCAATAAAAACAGCATTCAGAAATTAGTTTTTCAGTACGCGCCTTCATTTAAGTGGAGTATTTTTATATTTTAAACACAGCCCATCGTATACAGAGATCCCTTTAATAAATACACCAACCCACTTAAAGTTATAAAGTGGTCATTTTTTCAAGAGTAAAGTTTCCTGCCATCTGTACTAAATTCATAACTTAAGTCATTGATTCTTACAATCATAATTAGATGACGGCGTGTCTCGGAGATCAAGACACGTGGCGTGTCAGCCAAGTTCAAGGAACGGGCGACGCGGATGCCGTCTGTTATATTACTTATTTTATTTTATTTATTTATTTTTAGTAAAATAAATAAATAAAATAAAATTTTTAGGTATATCAAGTCAGTCAGTGATAATAACTGACTTGACATACCTAAAGATCAAAAACGTAACCCACTCTTCAACTTCTCCCTTTTCAATCTCAATTCTTTTGTCGGCGAAGTCGTCAACCACGCATATCTATTGAAACCTCAACTTGGCTCCCTTTTTCACATCTATGTTTCTGATGGTACACTGTGCGTCGTCGAACCTGTGCTTTTCATTTAGTTAGAGTAGGTATTCATGTCTTAAGTTACATTCAAAATCCAAATCCCAAAAATAATTTAGGTGCTTTTGATGTTGACTGTAGACCTAGGTATGTACGAAGGTTGTCTCGTCAAGTGATGCGAGACACAACTTGATATTATGTACCTGTAGCTAGCTAGGCTAGGTAAGCTGCTGTTCACGAGCTAAGCTTCACTCGCAATGCTCAAACAGTTGTTGACCGTGTGGCGGCCCCTGCCCCGCTGGCCAGCGCCGGCCGGGGCGCGAGCGGGGCGCGGTGCCCGCCATGCTTGCTTGCAGGCATTCTTTATGAGATATCTAACGACCACTTTCATCTCTTTCCCTAGATTTTTAGTAGACTTATCTATAAAATTTTTAAAAGCTGTCTATAAAACATTGCCTTATTAAGAAAATTATATTCACATTTTTATCGTAAAATATTTAATAACAGAGCACAATTTTTTAAAATACTTAAAAATATTTATTATAGGTTTAAACTAGAATAATTCAAAATAAATGTACTTATATACTAAACTAGGTACTTACCTCATATTAATATTATTATTCTACGGTATTCAATATATTTTTGCCATAAATTACTGACGAATGCAATTTTGTGTGATTTGTCTCAGTGTAAGGAAACGTTAGCCTTGTAAGCCAGTTTGTCAGTCCGGCCGCCCCGCCGCCCCCGCCCCCGCCCCCGCCCCCCGGCATTATCTCAAGCATATTAATACTCCATTCGATTTATGTTTCAAAAACAAACTAATATGATCCAATGTTATTTTGAGCCCGATTTATGGTTTAAGAGTAAATAAAAATTAGTGCATAAAACTTATTATATTATACGGCTACCTTACAAAATAATAATTATAATTTTGTAAAGTAGCCGTTACCTTTTACCTCTAGGTAATCTTGCATTTTTACTATTTTACCATGTATATCTTTTTGTAAAGAAATACTTAGTTAAATCATTTTCGATTGCACGAAATAAATGTATGATAGATACAAGTAATTGCACTAGCTAGTTATAAATAAGTATCTTGTGCCTAATACTTTTATAAATTAGGTAAATTTATAGGATTTAAATCCATTCCAAAGAATTAAGTGTATTATTATTTATTATGTACCTAAGGACTTACACCAGTTACACCTAACAGCGTCGCTTGTAAATATGTACTTACGAAAAATATTACTATTGACTGTAATGTAAGTGTATGTAGTTACGTCTTATTAATGAAACGTACTTTTTAGATCAATTCAGTGGTTCAACTGGGTTGTAGCTTGACGCTACAATTCTGCTTCCGTGACCTCCGCCCGAGCGCGCTGCATTGTTCACTCGCTGCGCTGCGCTGCGCTGCATGCGACCGCGCAGGCGATGCTTTTGCATCTCTATCGATGACGCTATCGCATCGCATCGCATCGTCCGTCGATTGCTGCGCGCTCGAGCGTGGTGCGGGTCCTTTTCAACCGCATCCAAGCCTAATATTCTTGGTAAAAAATACTTCGTACATTGATTCCCAAACGCATCCAAAACATCTAGTACCTAATAAAAAATAATACAATTTGATTAATCGCTTGCAACGACATTCTTACTAATTACAACTCGCTTGCATCCGAAGGATTCTAGGTACAGACAGACAGTCACAAAATACGATTATTTGTTCATGCATACTTAACTTCAGTGTTTGCAATCGACCTTTTTAAGGAGCATCAGATTATTTCGACTTGGCAGCCATGCATTTCGATAATGCACCATAACATTTGTTATTATACCAACTACTTAAATTAATTTGTGTTTTAGATTCATCATTGGTACACGAAAGCAGCCTCCACTACACTGATTCTTTCACCAACGGTCATAGGTCCTTTTCAGGGCCACCATACCTCAACCTGGGGTGCAATTGTGTAAGCGTAATGACAATGAAGTTCGTAACTTTGGGGGTAATTTTAACAGTCTTAGCAACATTCAAATCGCTCCAAACTAGACAAGGAAAAACTTCAAGATATAAGCTTCTTCCTTTTCATGTTTGAAAAACTTCAGATGTCGCTAAAATCCTCCTCTTAATTGCGAACTTCATTACGCTAAGGCGATAGCCCTCCTGCTCACTGACCTTATACGGGATGACCAGATGATGAGAGGAAAACACCACAATATTGAAGGTCCTTTGGATAAGGAATTATTATAAGTTTGTTTTTGCAACAAAAACAAGGTCTTGAGTACCCTAAAGCGTCTGAGCATTTTGTATGAGGAATGTGATGAGAGTGAATGAAGCAAAAGAGGTATACATGTCAGGATCTTAGCAAGTGGAAAGCCGTGGTCTCTGCCTACCCCTCTCGGAAATAGGCGTGATTTTATGTAGTATGTTTTTGTATGTAATAATTTGTTGTATTTCTACGGTTCTTGGTAGACATGAACTCTCACTTATTCTGGAAATATTTTGTGGTTTATCAAAGAAGATTGACTGTGGGTATCATGATATTGAATAAACTTGGAGTGAGAGGCTAAAAGGCAGCAATCTGTCGATGTATGTGATGAATTGCCAGATTTGCCAGATTGCACAGTAAGTGTGAACCAGGGATCAATCCTTGGTCCATTTCTCATTTTGGTTAATAAATGATCTCCCTTACCTTACCTAGCGCGATTTGCAAATCGACCAAATCCTGACATATCAATTATAAATAAATCCTTAGCTAGGATTAAACATTGGTTTAATGCTAGTAACCTTAATCTCAATTCTTCAAGACTGATTTTACTAATTAAGTAATTTTTTGATTCACTTGAGCCATCGACTAAATTACTCGATTATTCGCAGTAATTTCAGTTTTAATTTGGTATAATACAATGGGGCAACCACTTCAAGGAATCAGCCAGCAGACTTACCTCTGCGGCATTCGCTGTCCATTAAACTAGGGAATTGATAGATATACAAGCAGCTGCGAGCTACAGAATGGTTCACTGCATGCATACATTACATCCATTCTCTCATGTCCTATGAAATCCTTCTGTGAAATCCATATTTTCATTTTGCAAAAAAAGATTTTTTCTTGATTCAAGGACAAGGGATAGCCTAATGGACATTTTTAAGGAAATTAATATCTTGACGATGCCATCGCTATACACATTTATTGAAATATAATACACACAAGAAATCATACAAGGAAGGAGGTATTCGATATCACAACTGATAATATGACAGAGTTTGAGTTTAATAGATCGTTTTTAATGAACTGTGTGAGACTTTAGAAAGCCCTACCAAAGAGAGTGACCTACTTTTTTTATTAAGTTTATAAGATAATAGTTTTTACGAATACTATTAAAAAACACTTGACAGACAAAGTATGTTATTCTGATATGTATCAGTTTCTCTCTGACCGCAAGGCATAGAAAAATATTAATTCATAATTTTATTTAAAATGTTATAAGTAATTATAAGTACCTATCAGTAGGCTTTTTTTTTTAATTTTAAGTTTATTTGTAGACTGGCATAAATTTACCTAGGTATTTAATTTTGATTTACTTGATCTGTAAAATTTACATTCTTATGTATGTGTAATGTATTATGTGCCTGTTCAGAGTTAGAGCAAATAAATTGAATAAACCAGAGAACGTAGTAAGTAGGGCTTGCAAATATTCGAAAATGTAGTATTCGAATAGTATTCGATCATTTTTGGATGGTATTCGAATATTGAGTACTATTGAATAATGTTCTTTAAACCGATATATTCGAATATTATTCGAAACTTTAAAATGTTAATTTTAACTAGTTTTTACTGTGGAAAATCATCAAAAAACTGCGTAGGAATGCTCCAAAAGGGCTTACGGTAAACCCTGGTTATCAAAACCACCAAATATTTAAAAAAAGTTTACTTTAAATAAAATCTGAATTTGGATAATGAAGTCATTTCCCGTTTAATCATTATTAAAGTGCAGATTCACGAAAGTTGTTATAGTAGTAATGCTGAAATGGTTTAAAAACTAAAATTACCTACATTAGGGAAGTATCAATGCTTTAGATTACGCATACTTGAAATTATTCGAATATTCGAATAACGCCATTACAAATATTCGAATAAAAAAATCTGTCGTTAATAATATTCGATTGCAAAGCCCTAGTAGTAAGTAATGTTAACTGTTCTTTGCTAAATGTTATGGACGCGGTCGGGACAAAACGAGCTTTCTCTGATGTATTCTTGGTGCACTCGCACACCCACTGTGGATCACTACTCCTGTGTGTACGTAGGTACCTAGTACCTACCTATGCATCGCCCTAAGTCCAAGTATTGTAACAAAGTGTACTTGTTTACATAAACCTAAATATTGAATACTACTGTACTGTGTATTTCATGGCCGTATTCCCGGATCATTTAGGCACGGGCCCGGTTGAGTGATGAACTAATTTATAAAGGGTATTCATTAGTTCGTCACCCCGCCGGGCTCCGCGGTCCGACCTCCTTATGTTTCATAAGCCTTTCAAAAAAATTAAACCAACCAATCGGTCCTTACCTTACAGATATGTGATTGAGAATGTCGCCGGACCGTACGTCCATGCTGATTGGTTGATTGAATTTTTCTGACAGAGGTTTCCTGATGGTGTGCGGCAGGCGGCGCCACGCGAGTGTGCATCGCCGGATGGAGCCTGCGCTGCGCTGGGATGCGGCCTTTTTAATTTGTACCTACCTATATGAATAATTTTTACTTGAGTGGGTTTTGGTGTTGTGTGCGGAAAGCTCCACCGTGCTATGTGTTTTATAAGTAGGTACGCAATTTCGATGTCGTGCGAGATTTTTCGAACGCTTTTGCGCAATTTTTAATCAATCTCTCGGTATACAAATTTTACACTATTATTATGCACATTATTTATGAATTTATCATTAGGCACTGTCACAAAAATAATTTCGACTACCTACCTAAAAAATATTGAGTTTGAACTGATTTGACCCGAACACTACTGCCAATACTGCGTCACTTCATTCACTTAGATTTTCGGATCCCGTGTACGGAAGCCTCCGGACGCGACTCCTACTCGTACCTACCTTACCTACTCGTACTTGAAATTATTTTTGTAAAGTGTTTTATCAAATAATGCAAGTTTGAACGTAAGTATTCGCTACGTACGTAGGTGTACGTACGTAGATTATGCCACTTTCAGCTTACTTAAGGTACACACATATTATTAGGGTGCACCATGTATCTACCTACATCGTTTTATTTAACTGCAAAAAAATTAAATGTTTGAAATTTTTTCATAAAGATATGTTAAATTAATTAATATTACTTTTAAAATAACATGTTATTTTATCGTCTGTAATAAATAAGATAGCTCCCGGATACTGAATAATAATAAATAAATATTCCATACATATCACACACGGTCAGCTGATTCCAAACTAGGCATAGCCCGTACTATGGGTACCAGAGACTGATGTACATCATAATAGATAACTATTTAACACCCAGACACAGAACAAACATCTGTGTTAATCACACAAATGTTTGTCCAGTGCGGGGATCGAACCCGCGCGCGAATAGGTGCACATCTCGAGTACAAGCTACATGAAACATAGCTACTATTAGCTACGTATATAATAAAGTGTATCACTATGTGTGTGGCAAGACCTACTTATTTGTAAACCAGCATTGTTATTATATTGTACGTCAAAGGGGCGCGGGTGTTTGCCCTCGCGCACCGGTTGCCTATAGCATTTTTGCAATTTTGTGAATTTAAGCGTTATTATCAAGAAAAATTTATATATAAATTAAATGTCATTCCGTACCATGAACATAACTGAAGGAAGTTCTGAATTAGACGGACGGCTCACACATCTGTTTCAGTTTTCGGGAGTATTATTATTAAAGGGTGAAGTGGGTAAGGGCGAGTACCGACCGAAATTAGAATAACTATGAATCTGTCTGTATATCTTTCCATAAAGTAACAACTCAAGTTATGCACCTCGGCAATGTTCGTGCGCAATGCGCTAGCGAGAACCACTTGTCTGTCGGTCGGATTGCCGAGGCGCATTACTTTCATCGTAGTACTGTACTAATTTAATGTTTAAAATAATACAAATTACATAACAATCTCTATTTACTTTTATAAAAAAAATGGAAATAAATTACTTACTTACCTTGCTATTTTCTTTATTCGATATCCATCCTGCGTTTTACCTTTTATACCTACCTACCTACGTACGATACGATACGATGCATGTGATCAGAAAAATGAACCCCATCAAAAACATTGCAAGTATGAGTGAGGCAAGCTCAATCAAATTATTAACATACCAATAGTGTGATTCAATTTATCAATTATTATAATTTTGCATATTATAAAAAAAAAACCTTTGAATATATTATATATTCAACATACCGTTCATCAATAATTACCTCGACACGCGGCAGCATGTCAAGCCAAGTCAAGGAACGGGGGACGCAGTAGCCGTCGTCTGATATATTCAGGGCTTGCAAACATTCGAAACTGTGGTGGGTATAGGTAGTAGTATTCGATCGATCACTTTTGGGTTTCTAAATGTTAGATTTAACTACTTTCTACTGCAGAAAATCGGCTTACGGTGAACCCTAGTCATCAAAACCACCAAAAAGTTGTTATATTAATAATGGTCAAATTGTTTAAAAACTAAAATGACCTAGTTTAAAGAAGTTTATATGCTTCATTACGGCTTTTTCTCATGCTAAAAATTATTCGAATAACGCTATTACTAATATTCGAATAAAAATATTAAATTACACGAACCATTTTGAGGCACTTTTGACCCAAAAACAATCACATGAAACTTGGTTCATTTATTAAAACCCTTTAGATTACCTAGAACTTAAAATTTCATAAATACAGCTCAAACGGCTATTGAGATATTAACGTCCAAAAATCACCATTTCTTGTCACTGGCTGACATACCTATAGATCAAATTCACCTCTAGATGACCTAGAAAGCTGAAATTTGGCATCCAGCTGAGTAATTGTGTGCATCGCGAGTACACTACGCCGTGACGGTAGAAGGGATGGTGGCGCTGGCGCACCGCAGAAGATCGGCCTCACTATGAGGTTCGAGAAGTTGTAGTCTCGCTCTTACCTATGTGAATTTTAATTCCTTTATGGTGCGAGTACCTACTGATTGCTTGTCGATTTTCATGAGTGGGGAGATGTGGCCTAAATGGTTGTCAAAATCAGGAGGTTCATCGGACGCCTGCCACGAGACACCGGAGGTCCCGGCAGGCAGTTACGTCCCACGTTGTCGCCTTCACGTGTGCAATAAGTTAATGTTAGGTATATTTTGACATGTATGTTAGTCATTCAGTTATTTATCTGCGGGCGAACATTTTTGTTTACAATTATTTGATGCCTGATATAAATTATATTATTAATAATCAATAAGGTATTCTTTATAATGTTGTTGAAGCCTTGTACAATTTTTGAATACCTACTGATATAATTATAATTAAATCAGTATTCAAAAATCAGAGCGGCCAAAACAGATCACAATCGCTGTCATGTAATGTTATGTCGTTTCAGATATGCTCCAGTCGCTTTTGCAGCCCAGAGAGAATCAGCGATGTAAGTGTCACCCGCACCTGAGTCCATCCCATATTACCCGGCTAGTGTACCTACCCCCCGGGCATGCGTTCAGCCTCTCCTCGGGACTACCTGCTGCTTAGAGTCGGTGGACTTACCTCACCCCTAGTGTACCTACCCCCCGGGCATGCGTTCAGCCTCTCCTCGGGACTACCTGCTGCTTAGAGTCGGTGGACTTACCTCACCCCTAGTGTACCTACCCCCCGGGCATGCGTTCAGCCTCCCCTCAACTCATGCACGAGTCATCTTTACGCTAAAAACTTCCGTAAACCCATTATTTTATTAGCTAAAGTAGTCGCCACGCCCTCCACGCGCCAACAACATTAAATATCATGAATTATACAATTTCTGGAGTGTTTGTTTGTGCGTTCACATAAATCTGGTTTCGTGTTCCGTCTGTTTCCGTTCTTCTTCTACTTCTCCAACATGAATTGGTCAATAATTACTTTTTATAATTTAAAAAAACCAACTGCTAGTTCGAGAAAACATTAATTTTGTTTAACTTGTTAAGTGCGCCCTTCACTTGCTGACATTTTTGACCATATACACATACTACTTAATTTTATTATATTACTAGCGTACGCCCGCTGCTTTGCTCGCGTGGTATCTTTATCAAAAGGGGCAGTTTTGAAAAACCGTATTCCGTATTTCATTATTTGACATGAAGAGCTTTAAGAAAAATACAAAAGATTTCTCCAGGGCAGGCAACGCATTAGCAATGCTCCAGGTGTTGCAGATATCAATAGGCGACGGTAACCGCTTACCCTCAGGTGGGCCGTAAGCCTGTTTGCCTCCGTATAACATAAAAAAACGAGTATTTAGGTAAGTATAACAAGTTTCAGATAAATCTCTCCATGCGTTAAGATTCTCCCATACAAACTTTGACATCTCATTACACCCTTTTATGGGATAGTTTTTAAAATCTAAAAATACAGTTTTGCCTTATTTCTATCATACATTATTTTCAGTTAGTTTCAAACCTGTAGGTTCAAGGAATACGACTTTTCATACAAAAAAGGGGTTGATAATTTGAAAATCCCTTCTTAGTGGATGTGTTTATCATATAAGGAAGCTACTGTCTAAAAGAGACGTTTCATCAATATATGGAGCCTGGGCCTGCACTGTGTACACTACTCTAAAATATGGCTAAGCAATAAAGTAAACGTATTAAATTGGTTATTTTATTTAAATTGACTTCGTTCTAAGGTACATTAAGATTTTCTTCGACAAAGAGAGCAACACACAGTGCTATAAAAATATGGCGGATGGACGTGCGTAAAATGTCATTTTGACAACCTACATTTATCTATTGACATGTTTTTGTTTAGCTTCGTTGTTTTGTAATAAGCTTTGTGGAGTATATACTCCACAAAGCGAAGTGTAATGTAAAATACTTAGTTGCGTTATTATAAGTTATTTTCTGAAATACCTACGTCTGATTATCCTACTGAAGCCGGGTCAACACAGAAGCAATCAATCCAAGTCCGTAGAAGAAATAGGTAGAAAAAATAAAAAACCTAATTAAATTCTGAAACACACCAAATCCAACGCACGCTTCCACAACTACTACACAGATTAGTACTATGTATTCTAAACTACTACAACGAAAAACGCAAAACAAAAACATCAAATCAAACAACATGACACGAAAAATATGTCAATGTCATGTCAAACGTCAATTATAAACCAAAATGGCGGCCTTCAAATAGTGTTCACATAGTAAAAAACTTACCAGAAGAACTTTGCTTGTACCATCGCATTTGTCTTCAAATTAATGAAATTGTATTTCTCTTGTAATCTTCTATTTTTCCTAATTTTTCTATGTAGTTTACATGGACCAGGCCCAGAATGAAACGACTCCTTTCATCTTTATAGCTTCAGTGGTTTGGGCTGTGCGTTGATCGTGGAATCAGGCCTTGTTCTTTTATATATACAGATAGATAATATAGAGATTCATTTATAATCGACATTTTTTTTTATTATACATATCTTTTAATTTTAATATTTCTATATCTATTTCCTGATTATTCGAACATTTTTCTTCTTAATTAGATTATTCTCTATATTAGTTGTGCAAATGTGTGTGATTTAAGAGTATTTGCAAATAAATAAATGTCTATGTCTTGTTCGTGGAAGCTCTATTAAAAATGAGGGTTGCTCTTTAGTAGTGACACATGATTGGATAAAACTATAACTTGGCACCCTTTTAGATCTCAATTCTTTTGTCGGGGAAGTCGACAACCACGCATATTCTTAACATTGAACTTGGCTCCCATCTACACATTTATGTTTTTGATGGGATTCAAACGCATCTTCGACTAAGATAAACACTTCTGCATTCAAGTTAAATCCTGCGATCGGCTAGTAGGTAATGTTCTCACTAGCGAGAAGCTTAGCTTATAAAAGAGAGTAGACTTGGTTGCTCTAATAGGAAAGTTTCCTAGTAACCGCTCTTACCTGCCCTATCCCATGTCAATGTCTGAAGCGTTAGGTAGGTAGGTATCCACCATCGCAGCACATTCCATCCCCTCGGCGTCGCTTGCGGCACACACAGCACAGCACAGCGCAGCACACATGAGTAGTCCCTCGCACGCACCGCACGCTATCCCAGTAGTGGTCGGGAGCCCTTACCTAGTCGTGTATAACAGCCAAGATGATCGGCGCGATGCCAGCAGTAGCGGTGCGGCACGAGCGGCGGCGCAACGAGAAACGCGGCGGCGGCGGCGGCGGCGGAGGCGGCGGTGGCCGGCGGCCGAGCCAACTGCCGCTGCAGCTGGGCCGGCCTACGGATCCCGACGCCACGCCCTCGCCGGACCCCCATCGCTTCCGGAACGAGCTCTACGTCTGCGGGAAGGTCAGATCCCACAAATATTAATTGATCGAGCGAGCGAAGATCTTCATTAATTTATATAACTATCTTAATTTACGACTGACAAGGGAGCGATGGAGGCGTTCTTAGGTTGGGTGACGCTACAATACTACTAGCTACTTGTATATAACAGAGAGCGTGTGCGTGTTGGGGGCAGGTTGCGCTGCTGCACGGCATCGTAGGTGCGCTGCTGCTCGGCATCGTGGTGCTGGTGGTGGGGCTGGTGCAGCTGTCGCCGGGCGCGGAGGCGGCGCAGCACCGCTACTACCTGATGGGCGCCGGCGCCGCGCTCACCGGCGGCGGTGTGCTCGCGGCCGTGCTCAGGTAAACCCCCCTCCTCACCCCCGCGGTCCACTACCCGACCCCCGAGCGCACGTCCACCCACACTCCGACTCCATCATCCGTCCGTCGGAGCGGAGCTGTCAGCTTTGCCAGCGCTGCGCTGATGCGGCATCTCTCTCTGTTTCAGGTGCATCTGCCTGCATTGGTTCAACCGCAAGTTCGGCGCGGATGCGGAGGCGGCGCCGGCGCACAAGCCGGCTCACGCGCACGCGCACGCGCACGCGCACGCGCACGGCGTCAGCCTCGTGGACGCGGCGCACACGCACGGGCACGCGGCGCACACGCAGGGCCACAGCCACGCGCACGCCGCCGCCGCCGGCACGCCGCGCGACAAGCACGACAAGCCCAAGCTGAAGACGCAAGCGAGCGTGGCGAGCGAGCCCGGCGGCGGCGCCGGTGCTGGTGCCAAACAGCCCGCGCCACCAGCCGCCGCCGTCGCTACCTAAACCCGACGCGTCGCCGTCGCAGCTCTATGGAACTACGCTCTGTAAAACATCCACGATTCCTCTGGCGTTGACGTTGCATTTCGCGCAGGATGCGATTGCGTTATACCTATGTATGGAACGTCACATCACTATGGCAACAGCGCCACACTTCACATTTAGCTTTTTGCGTATCTCAGAATCGGGCTTCTGAACGCAGAGTAGGTAAGTGGTTAGCCGCTCGCTACCTACTCTACCGTTAGGTACCTACCTTTACCAGAACCGACAAGTGTCGGGGGGGGGGGGGGGGGGAAGTAAAGATTCTCGTATGGCGACCACGAACCGGGCGACGACGCAGTGTTGGAAGGCCCCCCACCCGATGGACCGCCGACATTGTGAAAGTTGCGGTGGATGGAGAAGGTTTAACAGTTCGTAATGGATCTCTTTGGGAGAGGCCTATGTTCGGCGGTAGACTTATACAGGGTGATGATGATGATGATGAAATAGCTATGGGTACCTAATCGTAGTATCCTATTGTCACCGTAAATTAAAAACCTATCTAGTAGAGAATCTCTACTGGAGATAATCTACCTATTAAACACTTAGGTAGGTAGGTTTTTTCGTTGTTTCGAATCCGACCTTTGTTAAATAAAACGGCTCCGTGAGCAAAATTAGTAGGTAAGTACCTACTTACGTAGCTAGGTACTTAGGTAAGTAAGTAGGTGCCTACCAGCCTGTGTTCCGAACTTCCGATGCAGCATGCGCACGCGTGCTCGTGGTGACACCTAGCCTTGCCTTTGATTGAGCTAGTGTTACCTGCCTACCTACCTACTTCCTACTAGGTATCTACACTACATTACATATCATTTTACAAAGGGCTTAGTTATGAATTTATTATATTTTAGATGTTTTTTTTTCATTTTAATTGGTAAGCGCATACGGTTTAGGGGCAGGCCGGCCAACAGAAGTTAATGTCGTCGCCATCGTGTTGGGGTCCATTTTCTTCAAATCCATTCTAATATCCTGTGACGAACCTATCACCAAATTTCATGTAAACAGCATGTTTGCGGCCGATGGTATGGTAGGTACATGCAGGCTAGCGCTGGGACACTGATACACACGATACACGATGGTGGCTCTTTGTTTCGTTGGAGGACACTCAGTTTTGGGCCCTTTAAATTTTCTCCTTTAATATCTACCTAGGTCGTAGTACTTATTCAGTGCCTAGGTAGTTACTGTAAGTACTGTATTGTAATATAAAATATACTTATCCATTATCATCTATGTCTAGTTATTAGTTATGTAGGTACTTATCTACCTACTTAGAAATTTATTTCATGAATGTCGTCTGTCGTTGTTTAGATTCTAAGTACTTACTTAAACTTAACTAGACCTACGTACCTACTAAGTATTTTGTATAAAAGTATTTATAATAATAATTAGAAGTAAGTAGGTACATACTTATTAGGTAGGTATTTATTTGCCTAGACCAATTTGTAAATTTTGAATAATAATCTAGGCTGTAGGCTTTGATAATTTACTTATCTAAGGCTGTAGGGTACGTGATGAAACCTATAGGTAGGTACTTTTATTTCAATGAATTGTGACATTACCTACTTATCATAAGAGACTGAGAAAGTGTTCTAAAGAGTACCTATTTCAAATAATGATCCACTACTTGTCAGCGTACTTACATCCTTAATGCGAACTTAACTACTTCCCTTGGTATTTTTTATTAATTCATTCATTAATTTCATTCATTCATTCATTGTTTCATTCATTCATTCATATTTAGGTTCCGTACCTCAACAGGAAAAAATAGAAACCATTATAGGATCACTTTGTTATCCGTCTGTCAAGACAACACCCGCACCCCTGTCCTCAGGTGCGACTTCGAGACGAGACGAGACGAGACGAGACGCGTACCTACGGCTAAACGTATCAACTTTAAATTAAATACCTAGCTAAAATCTGCGAGCATAAAGTGCCCTAACAATTTGAATACCTGCTAGGAGCCTTTGTGACACAAATGAAATGTCGGGTAGCCCCTGAGGCTGGTTCCTAGGATTCCAAATCTCTTTATTTATTTATGTATTGGGACACAAATAGCATACAATTTAAATACATAATTATTGAAGGCGTCAAGCGGACAAAAAGCATCTTCGGAATCTTAACTTATCGAGGATCTTACTAATATTATAAGTGACAGTTGTGCACGAAAGGAGCCTCTAAGAGGCGCACTTTAATCCTTTCACTACACTGATTCTTTCATCGACGGTCATAGGCCCTTTTCAGGGCCACCATACCTCAACCTGGTCATTGACCAAAGACAGGATGGCCAAGAAAGAATCAGTGACACAACATGAAGAAGAAGTGAAAGTTTGTGAGGATGTCTTTAGCAAATTTATTTGATTAGCGTTAAAAATATCTAGGTCAATATATTCATATAATAATATTGCCGAGACATTCTAGTAAGTGTGTCTTTTGTTTTTTTTGTCTACAACCAAAGATATCGGAATCGATTTGAACATTCCATTTGGTGTTCGTGGCGGTTTTCCTTTCCCTCCATTTGAGAGATAGAAATGGGTTCTTTCATTCAAAGTCAAAGTCAAAGTCAAAAGGCATTTATTTCAATAAAATCACTAGGATCACTTTGAAACGTCTTAGAAACTAGGTGAAGCTATGCCTGTTCCTCGCGACCAAGCCTAGATTCATCTCGATCTCCTCTACCCGTCTTTCTTTGCATTTGGGCATTTACCGCTGTAACCTCAACCTGTAAATAAACATGTACCTACTTATAATTATCAAGAAAGAAGCCTTTCCAAAATGACTGAATCTCCCGTAAAAACTCCATATCTGAAAATCAGAAACTTCAAAAAGTGTTCGGGAGTATCCGCCTAACCTAATCACCCTGTCCGACCACTGGGAGTAGTAATTCTGTATTTTTACCATGAAAGTGATTTGAAAATAGTACTTATTTAAAATGTTCAAGCTGATATTTGAATCGGTTGAATCGCAACCGTTGAGGAATAAAGGTTCTCGGACGCCGACCATGAACCGGACGACGCCATATTGTAGACATTGAAGTCGGTGGAGGGGATGAATGATTATGATGACTACCAAACGGATCATCGCGCCCTAGCCCGGTGTAGCTGGCAGTGGTAGTAAGAGACCCACAGCATAAAAATCCGTTCGAAAAAAAAAAGGAACATCGCGAGATTTCTAGTAGGAATTGATAATACTCACCATGGTACCTATTATTTCTAAATATATAGGTATATACATTTTTTAATGTTAACATTCCACTCGCTTTGTATGTGTTTTTATTTTAAATTGTTACGATTATAATAAGACATAGATTAGCTACGTCTATGTCGATGTCGTGTGGGATATTCTAATCAATATAATGTTGCCTGGTCTCAGTAATGACAGTAATGTAATGTACCGCACAGCGCGGTTGGTGTGTTGATGCATGACGCGAACTGAGCAGACACTTTCGGAATGTTACGTACCTATACGTACGTACGATTAGTCGACGCTAGGTCCCTACCTACCTATTAGGTACCTACTTACGAGTTTTAGCGTCCCAGACTCGCGGTCAATCAGCAAGCTGTCTATCAGGTTACAATATGTATGTAGTAGGTACCTAGGTAAATCGAACGAATGTATTGAATGATAGCATGCGATTTTATATATATTCCTAAGTATTTGCTGAGTGTTCAACCCGAACATATACATAAAGGTACCTAGAAACATATTTTATTTGTATAGCCAAGTACCTACCTACCTGCTATCTGCTTTATAATACGGATAACTTTTTTTTGGAAAATTTTAACAAAGATAAATAGGTAGGTAGGTACATACATATTGGTAATTCGATACCTACTAGGTACATAATATTGTCTCTAATAATAATAGTACTTATTTATTATTACTCTCTAAAGTAATAGTAGTACTTATATAATAATTTATTGGCGTTCTTATCCTCTGTCCGTAGTAGGTACCTACAGAAATGCTATTAATCAAAATATACGACTATCAAAATTGGCTCTATGGAATCTTTGGACAAAGTTGAGAAGGCCTGGGATTAGTCTGTCCAGCCGAAGCCACCTGACATGCAGCTGCAGCTGTAGCCTGCAGGGCACTGCACTGCTTGTCACCCCGGCAGGCGGCGTGGCGGCGCGGCGGCGGCAGCAGATGTAATGCCTCAAGATGCGCAAATATTCATCCCTCGGCAATAAACACATATTTCTGCTTTTGCGTACTTTCAATAAAAAAACGTTAAGGGACAAAGGATTGGTATTGCTATCCAACGAGGTAACGTTTTGTGGACACTGTCTGCCATTGATGATCTGAATCATTGATTTCTGCTTATAAGTCGTAGAAAACAGAGTTTATTCCTTGACTTTGTGTATTATGTCTCTGTTATTATTGTTATACTTATAGTATTGTGATTTGTAAATAATTTTTATCCATAGGTAAATAAATTAGGTATTAATACTTATATTTACTTATTATACTTCCTGTATCTTCTACCGTAATAACTATGATATTATCATCAATATGGGTGCATATGTATGAGCCTACCTGCTCACCCTCTATTTCTTTTAATCGCTGTTATATTATATTCACTTCATGATGGATTTGTACGTTTCCGAGTCAAGACCATTTAAAAATATATTCTAGGTAAATTTGAAGATGTACCTAAGATATATATATAATTTGATATCATAATAAATATGTATATCAATATATTTTATAAAAATATGATATTTTTAATTTAAATGATGTCTACGCTGTTTTATATGTCATATATTTTATACAATGTCTCTTAAATAAAATGTAAACAAGTATCAATCATGTTTGATTCTACAAGGCTCTCCAAATCATATGTAGGTATTCTACGGTATGGACCGACAAGGGCACACTGATGGCTAGTCATTCACTTTTAAGGGGAATGTTCGTGTTCGTGGGTTGTTGCAGCTGGAACCGCCTGCAGAGACGGAATCCGGGATGGCGGCGGCTCTTTGGCCAAGTGCAGTGGTGACCCGGTGCACATTACCGGGAAATGAGCGGTGCGATCCTTTTGGAGTTCCAGGAGAGAGGTTAGGTTAGGTTTCAAGAAACTGGATACGGATACGGATTAGGTACGGATAGGGATCCGTAGGGCCGCCCGTACAAGAACGACTGGGAAAGCTCCGGCCATCACATGGGTCCCTCCCCTGACAGAAACCCTAGACCCAGCGCTCGCTACTACGCTTGGCCGAGAGAGATCTTAACCGATCCTGTTCTAGCCCGGTGTAGTTGGCAGTGGTCGTAAGAGACATAAAAATCCTTTAGAAAAAAAAAAAAAAAAAAAAAACCGATCCTGTTGACTAGGATTCCGTGTTCATCGCACCACGCTGAGCAATCAAATGCTCCAGCCGCTGGAGCACAGCGCAGCGTGTATTGCGGTGTATTGCGCGAAATGCAATGATGATGAGTAACATGTGAGTACTAATGGTGAGTACCAAAGCAACCAATAAATGATTTGGTTCAAGTAATTGCAGAGATGTTAACCCATGAAAGTTAAGTAATAAGTTATAGGTAAACTTATAGCGAGGAATAAGAGTTCACCTGTTTACCTTTTGCAAAGACTCTTTGCCTTTGCTTTGTCTAAGAAAGTGCTACCAACACAGAACAGTAGTTTGTTCTACCCACAGCATGTAAGATCAAAGTTAGGTTTTTGGTTGGCTCTATCCGTACTACCATCTAGAAATGGTTAGGGTTAGGTTAGGGTTAGTTTAGGTTAGGTTAGGTTTTTTTTTTTTTTTTTTTTTTTTTTTTTTTTTTTTTTTTTTAATTTTTCTCGTCCCTCTGACTTGATCAGAGCCTGTTTTCGCTATTGAATTGTTTGCTTTACTTTTAAGTATAATGTATATGTGTTTGAAGGTTAGTGTGGGTGTTTCTTCAGTTTCTAAGTTCTTTTGTTTGTACCTACTTGTTTATTATTTTTACTTGTTTAATGTTGTATTTTGCTTATTTGTGGGTATTTATTTAAGGCTGGCATTTACTACTCATTTTGAATCTTGCTTTTTTATTTATATATTTTCTAACATATTCCTTTCTGCTACATTTTTATTTCCAGTTTGCTTTTTGTTTTATGATAAACACTTTTTTGTCCATCTTCTTTAATATCTATGCTGGTTTTATATATACTCAGATATATAGTCAACATTATAGTTGTTTATCTTATTTATAACTTATTTCTATCTAATTTACTGTTTTAATTACCAATTTTGTTATCTAATGATTTTAATTATGTTTCTTAAATTTATATCTTAATTTTCATTTCGTTACAGGTACTCATTTTATGTTTTATTTAACTATTCTTGCTCATGCTATTTTTCATTTGTGTTGTCCTACTATTTTTCTTTAATTGTTTTATTACTGGTTGCAATTGGGCCATTTTGCTTATGAAAATGGTCCCAATATGCTTATTTACTATTGGTGACTCTAATTTTACTATTATGTGCGTTTTGATTTTTTTGATTACCTGCTCGAAGAAGCACTCTAACAATACGCAATTGTGGCTCGAGCCAGTGCATCCCATTTCCGTCGGATCGGACAGTCCTGACTGAAGGCGTTATGGTCAGTCCTGTCTCCCTTGGCTTTCGTGCAGTTACAGCACGATGGGGATGCACCGGCGAGCAAGTCTGCGCACTCGGATCTCATGTGAGGTCCCCCGCAGTGGCAACATTTCTCAGTGGTTTCGGTGCAGAACCGCCTTCCGTGTCCATACCCCAAGCAGAGTGAGCACTGGACTAGTGGCGATTGGTCCGCCACTCTCACTCGCTGGAGGTCAATGAGGACGGTTTCTGCATCGACCAACTGCTGCCAGATTCGGGGGGACACCCTCACGACAATATGCTGCGTGTTGGGATTCCTTGTGCGCTTTTTGTACGCAATGTCCATGTTAAGGCCAGTTAATTCGCTAAGGACCCCCTTGTTCTGGTTCCTCAGAGCGTCCAGGACGTCTTCATCAGTGTTATACTTGAAGACGTCTCTCAGAATCACCAGGGGGTCCTTATTTTTCATTTCTTCTACCTTCAGTTCTTTGTCTCCCTTCAGCTTTTCTTTAACCTTTTGTCTTTCTTCTTTTGTTTTGCACCCCACTATTACCTTCTGGTCTTTCGCTTTCCTAATTCTCTCCACTGCTATACCACTCTCCTTGGCGTTCATCACCTTCCTTATCCTTTCCAACACTTCCTCTCCGGTTTCTGTCTCGTCTACAGCAGTGACTACGACGGAGTGTAGCGCGGTCTGCTCCGGCCTCCTAGGGAGCGCCGCTGCCACACTCGCGTACGACAGTCTCTGCTGTTTCTCTTCCTGTCTTTGTAGGCTTTCCTGTAATTTCTCCATCTTCTTATTGTTTTCCAGTAGGAGTGTCGCGTGTTCTTCGAGCTTCTTATGAAGCTCACTGTCCTCCTTCTTTTTTGCTGGTTCTTCCTCCTGTATAGGCCTTCCTTCCTTTTCAGTTTCTCTTTGGTCTTCAGTTATTATCTGCTTCCTTTTAGCGCTTTCTGCTTCCTTGACCAACTGGTACAGTCTTTCAATTGCTAGTGTCACCTCCGTCCTGATCTCCGTTTTGATGTTCCTGGAGTTGCCGAGGTGAAGTTTGGCTTTGGTGACACAAGCTCTTGCCTCTGCCAGTCGGTCTGAATATTTAGTTTTTGGTGGTTGTGTTGGTGGACTCCCCGCCGCCTCCGTTGAGATTCTACGAACTCCTAATCTGCTCTCCTGTGAGAGGGTCTTCTTGGGTTTAACAGGCTTCGGGGGTTCCACCACCACAGCTTTCTTGGGGGGGGTCAGCAGCTTAGTCTTCGAGTCTGATTTTCCAGACTCCCACTCTCCTATGCTCTTTCGCACGTTTGAGACTTTGGCCTTTCCGCCTTCCTGCAAAGGTGAGCCCAGTTCCACCGGTTTCTGCCCAGGTGATGTTGGGCTATGGGAGTTTTCTTTACCGGTTCTTGGCCCCTTTGCAGGTGTGCGGAAACCAAACATCTTTGGAGAGGTGGTCAGAGGGACACGTCGATATAAGTTTTATTTAAAAATTTAAAAGTAAATTTGTAAAAGTTGTATATAAAGTTTGTACATATAATATAATTTAATTTAACTTATTCTATGTTAACTAATCCTAACCTATATTTTATATGATTTGTAGAGTGGTGAAGTATTATTACTTCAGTAAAAAAGGGTTCCTTGGGCAAAATCCCTATTCGTCTTGGTCAAATAAAATTTGGCTCTACGAAATGTAGGTTTTTATATGCAGGCGATGAGCCTGTACACGTACGAGTATGATCCTGAAAACCCCGTGTCAAAATAAACCTTGGTTAAAGAGATATCGTTGGTTGCTACTATGGATATTGACTATCTTTACTTTAGTAAGTACAATATGGGAGGGTGGGCGGGCGATTTTTTTCAATTTCTTGCTATAATTGGTGTTTTTTCTGTTGCAGGTACGTGCGGGGACGTCGGGCAAAGGTGAACCAGCCACGGGATGTGCAGAAACAAGCCAGGTGTTGGAGGAAATTTGAAAAAACGCGCAAAATCACCCTAAAACGGTCAAGATTTTCGGAAAATTGAAGTTTATGGAAGATTTTTCTATGAAACGTGAATAAATGCAGTCGCTCAGTAGATAGAACGCCGCGAGCCGCTAATTATGATGTACCACACGGCTATATTCACTTGAAGAAAAAGTCAAGAAAAATCTTATTTGGTTTTTTCCTAAGACAAAAGTACGTTTTCTAGCGTAAAACAATTAAATAATAACTTTCTACTACCGAAAACGATACAATGCGATAGGGGGCGCAACCAGCGCGGTAAAACACTACTTAAACAGCAGTCAGAAACTAATAATTTGGAAAAAGAAGTGTTTTAAAGCCAAATAATTATAAAAATTTTACAAGTCTTTAAGAAAATGCGAAAAATGTCGAAAAATCACGTTTTTTGTATAAAACGTGTGTCTTATTAAGGTATTATCGCACAAAAGGCACCGAGACGCTTAATTTGATATATCGCATGCGACTGTAAGTCAACAAATAAAAGTCGGTATTTGTATGAAGTATGTAAATTTGTCAGGGCTTAGGTGGATTTTGGGTCGACGGTCTAGTAGGTTAGGTTAGGTTAGGTTAGGTTAGGTTAGGTTAGGTTAGGTTAGGTTAGGTTAGGTTAGGTTAGGTTAGGTTTTTTTTTTTTTTTTTTTTTTTGCCCTACCCGTACCACCATCTCGAAATGGCACTATGTAGGTTGACTGTCTTTCCTCTAACATGATCAGAGACCTTTGTCACTATTTCTTAGGATAGGGAGACGGGGTAAATTAATTTTATTCAAGTTCCCTTAGGAAAAAAGGACCCTTTATGGGTTTTTAACGTCTTAAGCACAATTTTAACTATATTACATTGTGTTTTCTTATTTTCTATCTTTCTTTAAAGTATTCATCTGTAGATTTACATATTTATCTATCTATTACACAATTAATACTAATAGCTTATTTCTAGGTTAACTTATAAAGGGTTTGCTATTTTACTTATATAATTTCTTAACATATTCACAATACATTATCAGGTTTTAGTTTTCACTTCTTTCTTACACTATTTATATATATTATGCTGACTTATGAAATATATTACAAGTAATATATTGTTCAACAAGAGTTGTACATCTTTATTTATTTCTTACAATTACCTTATTTGCTACATTTATACAAAACGAAATGAATTTGTCCCTAGTATTTTTGTCACTTAATAACTCGTTTGCATTTTCGACTGTTACGTTAAGATTAAGTTCCTGTTCAAGCTCGTATCTCTCTTTACCATAGGAGGGGCATTCAAACAAAATGTGTGGGATTGTTTCCGGTATATCAGGTTCGCAGATGCATGATGGGTTTTCCTTACATTTGAACCGGTTCAAATATTCTGAAAACCCACCATGCCCTGTCATGACTTGTGTCAGTGTGCCGGCCGGCTTGATCTTTTTAACTAGTTTAAAGGCTTGTACAGCGTCTGGGAGAAAGATTTTGGTTATGGCAGCCGTGTCACCTGTTTTGTATCTCCGATTCCATTCGTCTAGCGTTCCCATGCGGGTTTGACGCTTGACGAATGAGATCGGGCATTTGTCGTAGTCAGGTCGCGTTTTGGTCTTTAGGGCTGCGTCTTTTGCCAACTGGTCTGCTCGCTCATTCCCCTCCAACCCTGCATGAGCCTTTATCCAGAACAAAGAAACAGCTTTGTTCTGGTGTTTGCTGGCTCTTAGATTCTTACGAATCTCTACCGCTAAGGGATGGATGGAGCCCTGGTTCGTTACTGTCTCTAGCGAAGATCTAGAGTCGCTAAATATGCCAAATGATGTTTCAGGGCTCTTGAGGACTTCCATCGTGGCTTTCCATATGGCCAACAATTCTGCTTGATAGACGGTGCAGTGGGACGACAGTTTAAAGGACATTGGGCAAATTTGTATGGAGCCAGGGCCCCGATTTTTTTTTATCCTGCAATAATGAAACTTTCAGTTTTACATTGTGCTAATAGTGTAGATTTCAAATATATGCGGCTTTTATTGTAAAGCAGCCGGAGTAAAGAGATATAGGTCGTTAAAGTTTTTTAAAATACCTGGTTGACAGTGTACGAAATGTTATTATTTTGAACATTACAATATTTATTTTCAATTCTATGTTGTTATTAGTTTAAAATACTGACAGATCTACGTGAAAAGGGAGGATATTACTGAATCCTGTACGCCTGGACCTTCTCAGATGTCTACCATGCTTGGGGATAAAAGTCTTTTCATATTCTAATATAGGTATGTGTACCTACCTATATTATGGTTATTAAATAGTACCAAGGATGATACTCTGATAGTAGCTAAATAAAAAAAATATTAATAAACATACAATTTTTATTCCTGATTTGCAGTAACCAATGGTATTTACAACTGTTATATTATTGATAAATGTATAAAAATAAAATAAAAAACTTCTTGAATAATACACAAAAATCAACATTTACTTATAGAAACAAAATATACAGCTGCAAACAGCTTAACAACTTTTTCATTATCAATTTATTATCATTCACTGTTGGAATTTGATAACCATGATGATATAATAGCCCCTTCTGGAGTGTTAATAACATAGATCTTGCTCGTAAGACCGAAGAACCACAGCCACGGCACACTCTTCGATGTTCAAACCGTCTAACGGCAGCTTGTTCCGCAGGAACGTTTTGCACCAATGTCATTTTTGTAATATCTGTAAAAACAATAGTTATTGTCATTGTAGTTAGGTACCTCATATGAAATATACCTACTGATAAAAAAGTTACATTACTAGCAACCCCTTTCAGACTTTCGTACGACTAGTTATGCTCTTTTTTGCGGCTGTCGAATTTTATATGATGCATCTTTAGGAGAATGCATGCACATGATGCACGCCAAAAAAAGGAGAGACACGGCAGGGCGATGCGTCGCCATTTAACTTTTAAACAAATAGCGCTGCGCTCTTTTCCACACCGTACCGCGTTCGATGTGTGGAGCTCCTGAGGCTTCATGAATCGTAAAATAACGTAATATTATTACGTAGGAAAATGTAGAAACTTACCTGATGTGGTTATCCAAGACGTGACAGTATTAAGGATTACCGGTGGCTGGTCTTGTACCAGGAATCGTCGGAATCTTGAGCTTCAAGCAATAGTGCAATTGGCATTAATTATGAATTTCCATTTTTTACTCAAAAACTAAAAAACTGAAACGGAATATGAAAGTCATAAATGACAATGGTTTATTGTGACAGTCAAAAACAATTGATTGCGGGTAGGATTTTGTTTCGCTGCACTATACCAATCGAAGAAAAGCGTTCGTAGTAAGAAGGTAGCATAAAAATAACACGGAAATGACTATTTTTAGCGTTTAACCTAACACCACTGCTTTAGAGCTTTTCATGACTAAAACTACTACTTAAAATTAACGAAATGAATTAATTAACTCATCAAATAACTGCAGGTTGGGGCCCACGATTTCCCATGTCCTTTAAGGGATTTGGTTTCGGCACCATTGCTCCATAGAGACAATGCTGCTCCAACCTTACCCTCAATTTTACTGCCGTCCGTGAATATCTTCACTGTTTGGTTGCTGTGGCTATTCACCTGCTCTTGGTCCTCAAGGCATATGAATTGCTGGTCCATATGTTCGGCCGGATGCGGTGTGTTCGTGAACGGCACCATTCGTTCCATCTCACTGTCTCCTAGCTCTGGCTGGGGTTCTCCCTTTCTTGCCTCATACAGGGCGGCTGCCTCTTGTATTCGGAGGTCGAGAGAAAGAATCCCAGCCAGAACCAGTGCTGAGTTCAGTGAGACAGTACGATAGGCTTTGCAAAGCTTCTGGGCAAATCCTCTCTGGACCACATTCAGCTGTTTCTGAATGCCCAGTTTTCTTGCTGCTGGCGCCCAGACGCTAGCAGCATACAAAATGACCGGCTCAACCACTGCCACATATATCATGCGTATTACCTCAGGGTGGAGGCCCCAGCTGATCCTGGCGGCTCTAGATAAGCGTTTGTAAAGGCTCAAAGCCTTTTTACAAACGCTCGCTGCATGACTGTTGAAGGTCAGTTTGTCATCGATGATGAGCCCCAGGATCCTAAACTCCTTTGACATGCCGATGTCGATCCCACCCATGTTCAGGCGTGGGGTGTCGTATTTGAGTTTCCGTGTTATAACCATGGCATTTGTTTTATGCGGTGCAAATTTTAACTTGTTTTTGACACCCCACTTTTTGACACACCTTGACATAGGCGAGAGCGGCATTTGCTTGTCGCTGGACCTCTAATGCCGTAGTCCCGTCAAAAATTAAAACGACATCGTCCGCAAATGCTTGGCAGTAGTCACCACGTTCTTCCAGTCCCTTGAGTAGGGGATCGAGGAGCAAATTCCAAAGAATTGGCCCCCGATTGATCCCTGGACGCATCCCTTGGTTGTTCCCCTGGTGACTTCTTCGCCTGCATACCTGACCTTTACTTTTCTATTTTCTAGGTAGCTGTCCATGATTCGTCTCAAGTTGAGTGGACACTTTTCATCAGCCAGTCGTAATTTGATAGCGGGCCACCAAGCGCTGTCGAAGGCTCCCTCTATGTCTAGTGATACCATTGTTATTAGTTTCTTCTGTCTCAGCTTTTCGCGTATGTGTTTGATCATGACATAGAGGGAGTCTTCGGTACTCTTTTGGGGCATAAATCCGTACTGGTGCTTGCTGAGTCTTGGGAGTAAGTGCCACTTTAGTCTACCTATAATCATTTTTTCTAAGATCTTCCCCATCACTGGCAGCAGTCCGATTGGCCTATAAGATTTGGGATCCGTGTATGTTGCTTTCCCTGGTTTCCTTAGTATTACTACGGTGGCCTCTTTCCAGATCCTTGGGAAGTGGCTTAGTTCCAGGCACTTGTTTGCCAGTGACAGGTAAAGGTCAGGGTCCTGTTCGATTGCGTGCTTGCAGACGTCGGCCGTCAATCCATCTGAACCCGGGGCTTTCTTGGGATTGAAACCGCTCACAGCGTATTTCAGCTCTTCGAGAGTAAACGGTGGATCATGGTTCTCATCATGCTCCACTTCGTTTACTTGTTCGGCCTTTGTTCTTATACGCTGGTGATCTGGGTTATCTTCCTCTCTTTTGTCCTCGGGGTAGAATGTCTCGGCTAACAGTATTGCCGACGCCTTTTGGTCCAGTACTCTTCCACCCTTTACAAGGGGCAGGTCTTCCTGCCTCTTGGTTGTTCTGCCTATAACCCGGTATATTCCCTCCCACAGTCCTTCCTTCTCCTGCTTTCCACAAAACTCTTTCCAACTGTCTATTTGTGCTTTTTTTGCTTTAATTTCATATATTTCTTTTGATTGCAGGTACTCTTCGATGATCTTCTCCCTTCGGATCGGCGCGGCGCATCGGATTCTTCGCTTCCTGGTGGTGACGTCTTTCTTCAGCCTGGCGAGATCTTCAGACCACCACGGTATGGTAAGTTTACTACTAGTTTTAACTTTAGGTATACTGTTATTACTGGCTTGTGTTATTATGTCTATGTATGATTCTATTTGCTTTTCTAATTCTATTTTGTCTCTTATGTTTTCTATGTTTACTTTATCAAAATTTTTCTCTTGTAGCAATTGGGCCAGTTTCTCATGAAAGTGGTCCCAATTCGCTTTCTTGCTGTTGTAAATTCTAGTTGTTCTACTGATGTTAATACCTTTCGCTTTTGCTAGTCTTAGTTTGAATGTGATCGCGCTGTGGTCTGAGCTCGTCATGCCGATGTTTACACTCCAGTCTTCCACCAAGTTGAGCGTCTCCGTTGTACACATTGTGATGTCTATGAAGCTAGTGTATCTCTTCTTCCCTCTAATTGTGTCGAATGTGGGAGTGTCTCCTTCGTTGAGTACCTGCATGCCCATCTCCTCTATAGCCCCAGCCATTTCTTCACCCCTGTAGTCCACTACTTCGCTTCCCCACCAAGGGCTCTTCGCATTTGCGTCACCCCCCATTATTATTTTGCACGGTCTGGCTTTCTGTTCGATCTTCTTCAGTTGCTCCAAATATGGCTCTATCTGATGTGGTTCCGGTTCAAGGTAGAACGAAGCTACTATAATCTCCCAAGCACTTGTTCTTAGTTTTACCACTGCGATGTTGGTCGTGGTAAGATCTGGGCATTGGATGACGTCCATTTCGTCGTCGAAAACTGCGATTGCCGCTTTTATGGTTTCGTCTCCTTGGTTTGTGCTCTGGAAGATTCGTACTCCCCTGTAGTCCTTCATTCTACCTATTGCCCCCACATATGGCTCCTGTAGTAGCGCGAAGGCTGCTTTCTTTTCAATAGCCTCAAGCATGAATTCTTGTGTTGCCAGTGCCTTTCTTTGCAAGTTTACTTGGACTATTGAGTAAGCCTTCGCGCTGGTTGGAACAACTGATGTTTTGCCCGGGACCACTTTAGCAGTACGCTACCGTGGCCCGAGCCAGTGCCTCCCACTTTCGGCGGATCGGGCATTCGCTACTGAAAGCGTTGTGGTCCACCCTTTCGATCTTCGCGTGGACGCAGTTCGGGCACGATGGGGCGACGTCTGCTAGCCAGTCGGGGCATTCCGATTTCATATGGGCTCCCCCACAGTGGCTGCACTTTTCCACCGATTCTTTGCAGAATTTTCTGCCATGGCCGTATCCCAGGCATAGTGAGCACTGTACCAGTGGCGACTGGTCTGCCACTCTCACGCGCTGGAGATCGATCTGGACAAATCCTGCATCGGTGAAGCGTCGCCAAATCTTGGGGGAAACCCTCATGATGATGTGATGGGTGTGGGGGTTCCGTGTGCGTTTCTTGTATGCAATTTCCATCTTGCTTTCTTCTCCACTTCCTTCAAGTAGGTGTTTGTTTTGGTTCCTCAGGGCGCGGAGGACGTCTTCGTCGCTGTTGTAGTTTAAGATGTCCCTGAGGATAACCAGAGGGTTTTTGTTTTTCATTTCCTCAACATGGAGGTGCTTTTCATCCCTTTTGAGCCTTTCCTTAATCTGCTCTCTTTCTTCCACTGTTCTACATCCTACTATTACTTTTCTATCCTTTGCTTTCCTGATCTTTTCTACAGCAATTCCCCCTTTTTTTTGCATTTACTACTTTTCTTATTCTATTGAGTACTTCTTCCCCTGTCTCTGTCTCGTCCTTTGCGGTGACCACAACCGAGTGTAGAACAGTCTGTTCAAAAGGCTGTCTTTTGTTAGGCGCCGCTGCTATGCTCGCGTACGTTTGTTTCTCTTGCATCTCTTGGTGTCTTTCTATTGTCTCCTTCAACTTTTCCATCTTGGCGTTGTTTTCTTGTAGTTGTTTTGTGTTCTCTTCTAGTCGTATCATCAGTTCGGTCTCTTGTCTTCCCTTTTCATTTCCCTTTTCCTTCTCTGGTTGTTTTTCGGTCTCTGGTTCTTTGGGTTGGTTTTTCCCTCTTCCTTTTATGTTTTCTGTCTCTTTTACCAACTGGTATAGTCTTTCTATTGAATTCGTGACTTCAGTCTTTATTTCTGCCTTCAAGTTGCGCGAGTTTCCGAGATGTAGTTTGGCTTTCGTCACGCAAGCTTTTGCTTCTGCCAGTCTGTCCGTATATTTCTGCGTCTGTTTAGGTGGTTTAGGTGGACTCGACGCTGTCTCCACCGATGCTTTTCGTCCTCCTATTCTACTTTCTTGGGAGAGCATCGTTTTTTGTTTCAGCTTTGGAGGATCCACAGATACACCCTTTGATGTAGTCGGGGTATTAGGGTTCGAGGTTGTCTTCCCAGATTCCCAGTCTCCAATGCTCCTCCTGACACTTGGAACCTGGCTCGGTTTCTTTGTTGATCCTTCCTCTGCCAATTTCTTTCCTGCCGAGTTCCCTTTTGGGCTGTTCTCTTCGGCTTTTGTGGTTTTGACGGGTGTACGAATGCCAAACATTTTTATGACGGACGTGTCACACGTTATTTAAATAACAGTAAAAATAAAAAAAAATAAAAATGTAAAATTGTATAAGTTGTAAAAATAAAATTAAAATAAAATTAAAAGAAGATAAACTTCTTAGTCTTAAAAACAAAAGTCTAGTCTTAAGAGTCAATTGTCCTAATGTATATTTCCTAAACTAATTTTGTCTTTTTGTTTCAGATGCTGCTTCCGGCTTCAACCGACCAGAGTGTGCGGCGTTCGTAGATGGATGGATGGTGCGGATGGATATGTATGGTATGTATAAATGTATATGGTAAGTATATTATTTTAAGTGCTCTATGTAGAGTTCCAGACTCTACATAGGTGTTTTTCTCTACTCCCTACACTTGCGTTGGGGGTTAGCCTAGGCTATGTTGAAACCGTGTCGCGTATAGAAAAGAAACAGCAAAAATTTTTGGTCAAAAAGGTGTTTTGGCTCTACCTAGAGTCAGCCTCTAATTACCGGCTACAAGGTCTAACAATTCAATGCTTAACGCAAAAAGTCCCGTCCAAATTGGAGCTATGGTTCAAGAGATACGGAGCTTTGCAGTTTTCCAAGATGGCGGAACAAGATGGCTGCCAATTTTATAAACCGTCGTAACTCAGTCAAAAATGCTCCGAGAAGCCTGGGGTTTCACTCGGAGGGTTGTACTAGGCACTGCCAATACCCTCTCAGTGTTAGCTAAACTCGATAGAGTCGATGCTCTATATAGAGCACAGACCTCTACCAAAGCACGGTAGGGATAGAGCCCTTGTGCCCTGAAAAAATCCCAGCTCTCTACGTCCAATAGGGCCGAAGTTAGGGCGGTTTGACTAAAATCCAAAATGGCGTCCAAGATGGCGACTGAAACTTTAAAAGTCCGCTTCTGGCTCAATTTTGGTCGCAGAAAGCTGGGGTTTTGGGCCCTGTGGTGTCCTTGCCGTTTCCTATCAGCTACGAGTGTCAAATCGGGAATTTAAATTTGAACCCTAGTGTGGGTATTTAAGGCAATTTCCCGGTAGAGTAGGTCACCACAATGTCACCACAGAAAATCCCAGGTTGATACGACTGTTAGTTCCTAAGTTAAATGGGTTAAGATTTTTCAAAATGGCGGCCAAGATGGCCGACTTTTTTCTATCTTCGGCAATTATTGACCGAATAGTCCCGTGTTTGGGCTTGTTGGATAGGTTTTTACAAGCCCAGTCCAATACAATATAATGTGCAGCAAAAAATTTAACCTCCGATTTTTTAAATGCAAAAAACAAAATTTTTTCATTAAAAATGGCCTAAAAATTACAATTTTATTCTAAATTTAAAACAAAAAACGGATTAGTTAATAGCGAGAGTGCATTAATAATGTACAATACTTAAAAATAATCTATCTATAAAACCAAGGGCACCTCGTGGTGACCTTGAAATTTCAAAATTGAATAAAAAGTTTTCCAATAGATAAACAATGCCTAATTTTTTGCAGGCTGGTAGAAGACCGGGACCTTAATTGAAAACACTTATCAGAACTATATGTAGCAGATCTATTTAAAAAGTTATTGAATTTGGAAAATTTGGAAAAATTTTAAAAGTCTATATCTTGGCGAAAACTTAACTTTTTCAAAATCTGTGGGTGCCTCCCGCGTCCCTGCTGAAGTGTCCCCGTGGCCCAGATGTCAGCTTTTGTCCAGCTCCTCCGGTCGCTGACCTCGTGGCCACGTGGTTTTTGTTTTTTTGCCAATTTCTCCGCACTCCTGCGCGGAAAAATTTGGCAAATGGTGTCAAGTTGTGCAGCTCCAGAAGGCCTTTGAGGAGGCACAAAAAAATCGGTAGGTCGCCGCTGAAAACCGCGAGATATTTCAATTTGAAGTTTGAAATAACCCCAAATTTCACTTCTTCGCTTATAACTTCGCGCACAGATCACTTAGGGCAACACTGATTTCACTGGCGTGTGCGCCTCGTGCTCCCGCTTCTTTTGATGTATCACAAGGGTAAAAAACGTGAAAAAAACTATTTTTACTGATTTTTCGAAGCGCGGAGGGACTCTGTTTCGTGGCGCTCTCGACTGCGGTTCAGAGCGGACTGGTTAGGTTAGGTTAGGTTAGGTTAGGTTAGGTTAGGTTAGGTTAGGTTAGGTTAGGTTAGGTTAGGTTAGGTTAGGTTAGGTTAGGTTAGGTTTTTTTTTTTTTTTCTTTTTTTTTTTTTAGGTTTCTCCCTCAACATAATCGTTGAAGACCTTTTTTAACTATTCCTAAATTCTCATTTTAAACATTGATAATATGTCTCTCAAATTACAATATGAAAACTATTAAATTTTTATCGTATTTTATTTATTCCTTCGATATCTTTATATTTATTTAGTTGTTATTGAAGCAAGTATCAGAACTGAATTTTCCCATTTCTTATTTTTCATTATTTAATTATTTATGAACATTTTTTATTATAACATTTTCCTTCTATGTTAATTTCTACTAATCCAAATATACTATAGCATGAATATCTGAATTGAAAATAATAATGATAATAAAACATATAAAATATTATCGCTTGAAAGACCATAACTTAATTATGATCGTAAGCTTGCGTATTCATTTTGCATTCTATATAGCTGATGCCCATAACTATTGAAGCAAGTATAGGAACACGGTTTATAATATTACATTCACATCTAAAATAAAATTAATTGCCATAAGTTGTGTTTACATGATTAAATACTTAAAGACTAATTAAATCCAAATTACAAGTATTATAGTAAATTAAAATTATAATCAAAATTACATTCTTAAAATTATAAAGTCCATGTGGCCGTGCTGCCATTAGCCAAGCACACCTCCCTTAAAACTTTCCTCGCAAATTGTATCAATAGAATACCTAGTTCATCTTCAACCAAAATACTACCCAGATTATCCCGACTAAGAGTCTTGCCAATATTCCTCTCAATCACTGTTCTTTCAGCATTAAACCTAGGACAATCTAATAACACATGAAATACATCCTCTACAGCTCCAATTCCACAAACGCCACACCATGGGTCCGCTCTGATTTTAAAACGATGAAGGTACTGGCCCAATCCACCATGGCCTGTAAGGACCTGAGTGAGTAGACCGTCTACCCTCATACCTCTAACAAATTTATGAGCTACACGGACATCGGGGAAAAAAGTTTTGATTACCTTATTTGTTGTTCTATCCACTAATAGTTTGCTCCAAGCGTCCACCGTTCCTACTCTAATTACTTTTTTTGCGTAAGACACTGGGTACCTATCATAGTCAGGGGCAGTCTTCTTAAAGAGGGCTGCCCTCTTAGCAAGTTCATCAGCTCGTTCATTTCCCGGTGTTCCCACGTGAGCCCTTAGCCAAAAGAGGCGAAGATGAATCCCCTCGTTAGCAATTCTAGCCGCCTCCCTTTGTATTTGAAAAACTAATGGATGTGTGGATGTGTAATTCAATAAAGACTCTAAAGCCGAACGGCTATCACAGAAAATATTGACCATAGGTTCTCGCAACTCTGCCGCTAAACTAACTGCTCTTTTCAACGCTAAAAGTTCCGCTTGATAAACCGAACAATAATAGGCCAACTTGACCGTGCGATATTTAATCTCCCTACCATTTTTCCAAAGTGAAACTGCAGCACCAACTTTACCCTTAATTTTGCTCCCATCTGTATACATGTGAGGCCCCTCTATTTCATTAACTTCCAATATCTCCTGATCAAGACGATCCAGCGACACAAACTCAAGCGGGCTCCACTGAGCCGGATGCAGACGCTCATCAACCCTTACCCTCTGTTCAATAACCTGGTCTTCAATTTCCAGTGGCCTGATCCCTCTTTTTATACGATAGAGCGCTGCCGCCTCTTCCACTCGAAGATGCAGCGGAAGTAGCCCTGCCATAGTTAAAGCAACTTCTAGTGAAAGAGTGCGGTAACCCTTTACCATCTTAACCGCAAACCCTCTCTGCAAAGATCCCAATTCCCTCTGTAAATACTTTTTCCCAACTGCACTATCCCAAACACTAGATGCATAAAGAATTATTGGTTCTATGACCGATACATAAATGGTCCTAATGATACTCGGTCCTAAACCCCAAGTAACCTTTGCCGCCCTTTCTAACTGCTTATAAATTCTTATTGCTTTTATTTGAACCGCATGAACATGGGGGCCGAACCTTAATCCATCGTCAATGATTACTCCCAATATCTTCATCTCCCTGACCACCTCAATTGCCTGACCATTCAAAGTTATTGCAGGAAAATCAACTAACCGTCTCCTTGTCAATGTCATAGCTTTAGATTTACTAGGTGCAAACTTTAGTTTGTTGAGTCTACCCCATTCCCCTACAATCCCCATGGCCGTGTTTGCATCCATCTCCAACTCATGAAGGCAGTTACCCCTGAAGATGAGAAGCAGGTCATCAGCGAAGGCCTGGGCATGCACTCCCTCATCTAATTAGGTTAGGTTAGGTTAGGTTAGGTTAGGTTAGGTTAGGTTAGGTTAGGTTAGGTTAGGTTAGGTTAGGTTAGGTTAGGTTAGGTTAGGTTAGGTTAGGTTAGGTTAGGTTAGGTTAGGTTTTTTTTTTTTTTTTTTTTTTTTTTTTTTTTTTTTTTTTTTTTTTTTTTTCTCGTTCCTTTGACGTGTAATGAATCAAAGTCTGTTTGCTTTATTTCTAACTACGGGTGGGGAAACAATCTTATCGTACCCTCTTGGGGTCTAGGGGTGTCTTATTCTACTATTGTTTTTAATCTAGTCACAGTTTTATACAGTTTTACGAATTAACACATTTTATAAAAATTTTATCTAGTCTTACAGTTTTATACACAGTTTATACAGTTTTATAGTTTAGACAGGGTTTTCAATTACATGTTATTTTAAAGCTTATTCTAGGTGCAATATTCAAATGCTTTTATGTACGTTATGCTTATCCTATTTTACACACATTTTATTTATCTTATTTTTATTATACTAATTTTACATTCCAAATTTTTAATCTTTTTATTTATGCTGTTTTACATATTCTTCAAAATATCTATACAACATAATTTTCCTTACTTGTTTCTTATTAATACCCTACTTACAATTTTAGTACAATATTTTATAAATATCTCACGCAGGTCCTTGCTCAACATTATAGCATTCAAATTTTCTACGATGAGCTTAAGGTTTAGTTCTTCTTCTGCTTCGTATCTTTCTAGTGAGTATACAGGACATTCTAGTAAAATGTGGGCTACCGTTTCGTCTACGTCAGGCTCACAGATGCACGATGGGCTCCCCTTGCACTTAAAGCGGTGCAAGTATGCGGAAAACCCACCGTGTCCCGTGAGTACCTGTGTCATGGTACTAGTCAGTTCAAATTTTCTAACGATTTTGAAGGCCTGTATCGCGTCCGGGAAGAACAGCTTGGTGACACCGGCTGTCGTGCCCTCTTTATAGCGCCGGTTCCATTCGCCCAGCGATTCCAGACGAATCTGTCGCTTGACGAATGAAACCGGGCAGCAGTCGTAGTCGGGCCGTCTCCTGGTGTTCATCGCAGCTTCTTTCGCTAGCTGGTCCGCCCTCTCGTTTCCCTCCAACCCCGCGTGGGCTTTGATCCAGAATAAGGAGACTTCCTTATTCTGGAATCTGCTCGTGATGATGTTCTCACGAGCCTCCACGGCTAAGGGGTGGTGGGAACCGTGGTTGATGACAGACTGTAGCGCTGCCCTAGAGTCACTGTAGATCCCATAGCTTCTTTCAGGACGCTTGAGTATTTCCCGCGTAGCTTTGCATATTGCTAGAAGTTCAGTCTGATAGACCGTGCAGTACGATGGCAGTTTAAGCTTCAGGGCTTTGGTCTCGGCATCACCATTCCACAGGGATAGTGCTGCCCCGACCTCACCCTCAATCTTACTGCCATCGGTGTATATTCGTACTGCCTGGGTGTTGTGAACATCCACCTGTTCTTGGTCCATCAAGCTAGTGAACTTCAGACATGTATGCTCCGCTGGATGCTTACTTTGAGCGTAAGGTATCGGTCGTTCCACCTCCCTGTCCCTTAACTCCGGTCGGGGTACCCCCCTCTTGGCCTCATACAGGGCTGCTGCCTCCTGTACTCTCAGGTCAAGTGGGTTAGGTTTTTTTTTTTTTTTTTTTTTTTTTTTTTTTTATTTCTCGAACTCTTATAACTGTTGCTATTATATTGCAACAACATTATTACCAATAACTTAACAATTACATAGGAGCTCGAAGATACTCCTATTTGACCTTAATTTATTATCAATACCATTTTTTTCAATTCTACCCTTTCATTTAATTTGATCCAATAAGATGATAAATAAAAGAACACCATTAATATAATTCAATCAAATAATATACCTACCAACACTAATAACAATTAAACATGATACAATTTAACAATCAAAAATTAATAATTAATTCCGCTACAAAAATAATACAAATTATTATAATACAACTACAACAATAATAACATACAATGCTATCAAGTGTAGTCGTTATACCAATTTTAAATTTTGAAGAGTAATTCCTACAAGCAATATAAAAAAGAAAAAAAAAAGATCACAACTAAACAAAAATAACAATTACAGCTATTTAAGTTCAATCATGTTATAAATAGTTTCACAATTTTGTACCTAACCCACCCTAAATCAATTAATTCAATTAAAATCAAATAACATACCTACATTGTGTGTAACAAAATACTTAATACAATTTAACAATTCTAAAACAATCAAAAATATATATATATAAAATAATACAAAAATAATTTAATACCGTTACAAAAATAATAATGATTATTTCGATACTTAACTATAACAATTCAATCAATGCTAACAAGTGTAGTCGATATACCATTTCTAAATTTTGAAGACAATTTACGCAAATAATTTATAATTTAATCACCACTAATCAAAAATAACAATCACTATATATATACCCAAAATTTCACAATAATTCAATTTTATTTCATTTCAAAAATTTTAAAATAGATAACAATAAAAACCTAAAATACAAACCCAATTCACAAGAATACACAATCAAGTAGTACTTACTAATTTATGAATCATTATATTGTATTTTTATTCAAAACAAATATGATGTCTAGCGTACAATAATCATAACAACTAACAATAATTTTAGATATGTAAATCAATACAAAATTCCCAAAATAAAATACCTAGAAATTATGCTAAAGTAAAAACGAACTATGATTTACCACTGGAACACAGCAATACTATTACTGTCGAGTACTGTCACTTAACACTCCACTGTCACTGTCAAATGTCAACTATGACAAGCTTGCACGCAGCCATTTTGTTTTGCTTGTTTACAATTCCATGACAAAGTTTGATGTCAGTAAAATGAAATACTTGGTTATTATGTATTAATGGAATCTGCCACATAGTTGGGAATGCATAATTATCGCAAGCACAGATGTTAGCAATGCGCGACAGTGAAATGCGCAGTGAGGAAACAGTTCTGCTGAGTTTGGCAGAAATTTTTCATGATGGCCAATAATCCGACACGGTGGGCCTCTCCGCGCGCTATGACTATCATAGGGCGCAGGATGAGGTGGGCATGCCCGAGATGGGCAGATTTGGGCAGGGAAAGGAGTCCTTACTCTAAAGTTGAGGAGCCTTCTTGGTTACCTGCGAGTCGGCTGTATGGGTCAGTTTCCTTGCGGGATTCCAGGATGGGCCTGGCGGTAGGCTTACGTGCCGCTCGAGGGAGCTGCGCAAAAACTCGGCGGGCCCCCCCCTTGTTGGGCCTACATGTGGGAAAAGCCCCTTTTTTGGGCACTATGATAGGGGAGCTCACCCCTGAAAAAAGAAACGACGATGTGGAGCATCGGTGAATAGGAAAAAAATGGATTCAAGTAGTTGCGAAAATGGTCCCCAGGAGGGTCCCCGAAAGGGGGAATCCCTCCCCTCCGCTTCGGTGGAGGGCTGCCCCTCGTACTCTGGGGGGGGCAACAACTGCTTCGTAGGCCGGCGTTCTGCCCGCCTTCGTAAACACGACCCTAGCTTTTCTAATAAATTGGACTCTGATAATGCATGTGATTTGGATATTGTTGATTTGGAGGTGGAAGCGTGCGCCCCGAAGGCGTACGCCAACACCATTGACCCTGGCTTACATAAGGAACTTCGAGTTGAAGTGGAGCGCCTGTCAGAATCAGACACTGACAGGAGCATGGAGACGGTGACGTCTGGAACTTTGTCGGACGGCAACCGCCGATTCTGGCGGAAGAGACGTGGCGCTCCTGATGCGGTAGACCCTGAGTCTGACTCGGATGTGACGGTGACGGGAGAGATGTCGTCACCCAAGGTGACGAAATCGGTAAAGGGCAGAGGCCGCCCGCCAACACTGCGCAAAACGTCGGCCTAGCAAAGGCGAGGCTGGCAATCAATGCTACTAGGCGTGAAGAGTATCTCCTCGACGCCTCTGATGAGGTGACGCAAGCGATCGAGAAGACGCGGTCCTCGAGAGTGACGCGCCCATCAATTATGGCGGGACTGCTGAGAGGTGAGGTTGATGACCAATTGGCGTCGTCCCTCAATAAACAAGTACTGGATTGCGTGGAAGTCATCAAAACGGTCTCCCGCAAATCCAAACACCTGAGTGGCCCGTTTCAGAAATCCCTCAATGAGGCAGCAGCGTACATCGTCGAGGCGGTTGAAGTACTTGGAAAGCGCTCCATCTCGGAGGAGACGGCTAAGTTACAGGAGGACAACAAACGCCTTCAAGCAGAACTCACTGCTCTCCGAAAGGAGTTTGCAGAGTGTAGAGCGGAGATGCGACAGTTCCGACCAACGTCAGAGTCTCAGGACGGAGCGCGACAGCTAGATGTGGAGGGATTGTCGCGGGCCATCATGTTACAGGTTGGGACCATGATGAACGCTAGGCTGGAGGCCCTTGAGGGGAGACTTCTCCCGGAGGCGCGTCTGCGTCCACCACTGGCTGCAGACAGAACCCGCGAGCAAAGAACTGAGGCTGTGCCCAAGAGTGCGGAGGCTACGGCGGCAACGGAGAGTGGGCCTACACCAAAGGTCTTTACGTCGTCACAGAATCCAGCTGGCTCTGCCCCTGAACTCCGCAAGGGAAAGAAAGCGAAGAAAGGAAACTTGGCGTCGGAGGAGGCAGCTTCGATGCGAGAGCCGAGCTCGCAGGCCCCAACATCTTCATCCGCAGATGGGGCGTGGACCAAGGTGACCAGAAAGAGCACCAAACAGGCGGCTAACCGGAACGAAAAAACAACTGGTATCTCAAGGCCTGGTAACCCCGGGACAAATAAAGCGGCTCCACGCACAGCCTCAAAAGTGAGACTCCGTCCCCCTCGCTCGGCGGCTATCACCCTCACTCTGCAGCCTGGTGCCGAGGAGAAAGGCGTGACATACGCGTCACTACTCACGGAGGCCAAGAAGCACATCGACCTCAAGGACCTCGGCATTGACGATTTACGGTTCAGGACGGCGATAACAGGCGCCCGATTATTGGAAGTCCCCGGCGACGCGGGTGGCGAAAAAGCCGACTCCCTGGCGGAGAAGCTCAGAGAGGTCCTTAGTACTGATGCGGTACGAGTTAATCGGCCGGTGAAGCGTTCCGATATACGTGTCACAGGGCTTGATGATTCCGTGACTGTGGAAGAGGTTGCGTTGGCCTTGGCTAACGAAGGTGAATGCGCTGCAAACACCATCAAGGCTGGCGTGATATGCCCTCGTGGCTCACTTTGGCTGAGCTGCCCTGTGGCAGCAGCTAAGAAGGTAGCGAGCGTTGGCCGTCTAAAGGTGGGCTGGATATCAGCCAGGGTGTCGTTACTTGACCCTAAGCCTCTACGGTGCTTCCGGTGCCTTGAAACTGGCCACGTCGGGAACAAGTGTGCGGCTGGAGGAAACCGCGATAGCCTCTGTTTCCGGTGCGGAAAACCCGACCATAGGGCACGGGACTGTCACGCCGAGCCGCATTGCGCTGTGTGTGCGGCCGCTGGAAAACCTGCGACGCATCAAGTTGGAGGAAAAGGGTGCCCCGATGCAAAGGGGCCTAAACGGAGCCGAAAAGGCCGTAAAATGAGGGGGAAAACTAAGGAGGGCCCTAAAGCCCCCAAGTCAACCCAGCGTGAAGCTGCTGGGGAGGATCCCATGGACACCGCTATTTAGATGGCGGTTCCATTTTTGCAGGCGAACATCATGCACTGTGCCAGGGCTCAAGATCTTTTAGTCCAGAGCATGGCACAGTGCAAGATACAAGTAGCCATAGTGTCCGAGCCCTACGTGGTACCTACCCGAGATGACTGGGTAGGTGACCGCGAGGACCTGGTTGCTATCATAGCCCCAGCTGCTGCTGGCGCCCCACCCATTGATAGAGTAGTAAAGGGTCGGGGTTTCGTTATGGCCGTTGTGGGTGGCATTGCGGTAATAGGGGTATATTTTTCACCCAGTCGGAGCTTGGCAGACTTTGAGCAAATGCTCGTAGAAGTTGGAGCTCTGGTTATGCAACTATCCCCCTACCCTGTGTTAGTTGCTGGAGATTTCAATGCCAAATCATCGGCATGGGGATCTCCAGCAACTGATGTACGGGGTGAGGCACTAGAGGAGTGGGCAATTTCCATGGGATTGGTGATACTCAACAGGGGATCGGTGGAGACATGCGTACGATGGCAGGGAGCGTCTATTGTAGACATCACTTTTGGGTCCGCTGGCCTAGCGCATCGTGTTCAAGAATGGAGGGTGGTGGAGGACGTGGAAACACTGTCGGACCACAGGTACATTAGGTTTGATGTCTCCGCGTTTCCTGCCACTTCAGCAAGAGTGACTCGTTCCCCTGTTGAGAGTGGCCCGCGCTGGATGTTGGGACGACTCGACAGGAATTCTGCCAAGGAAGCGGCTATAGTAGAGGCTTGGACTACCAATTCTGATTCGGTTGAGGCGGTTAACAACGAAGCGGAACTGCTTGGGGTCGCCCTTACCCGTGTGTGCGATGCAGCAATGCCAAGAGCCAAACCATTCCCGCCTCGACGTCGAGTGTATTGGTGGTGCGCTGAGCTCCATGAACTGCGAGGAGCCTGCGTGGTTGCACGTCGTCAATACACCCGATACAGGAGGAGGAGAGTCCGCGACCAGAGTTTCGAGAGCAACCTATACGAGGCCTATAGGTCCGCCTGCAATGAATACATAGAATTGGGGTTGCACGACGCCCAGTTTGGCTTCCGTCGGGGCCGATCAACTATGGGCGCCATTGCACGGGTTAGGGGCCTCGCTGATGGGGTGGTCTCCCAGGGCGGAGTGATGTGGGCAGTGTCGCTGGACATTTCAAATGCATTCAACACTCTGCCTTGGGAAACAGTGAAGTCTGCACTGCAATACCACGGTGTGCCACAGTATCTGCAGATGGTCGTGGCAGACTATTTTGCCGGTAGAGAAGTTGCGTTCCCGACGAAAGACGGCTGGGGGAGGAGAGCAATGTCGTGCGGTGTCCCACAGGGTTCGGTCCTGGGGCCGCTCCTGTGGAACATTGGCTACGACTGGGTGTTGCGCGGTGACACTATGCCGGGAGTAGGCATAACATGCTACGCGGACGACACCCTCGTGACAGCTTGCGGCAATACACATCGAGAGGCGGCCCGCCTTGCAACGGCGAGTGTTGCCCAAATAGTCCACAGGATCAGGGCTTTGGGGCTTGAGGTGGCTTTACATAAATCTGAGGCTCTCGTTTTTCATGGGCCTCGGAATGCTCCACCGCCGGGAGCGACAATAATAGTGGGTGGAACTTCCATTGCCGTCGGGTTGACGATGAAGTATTTAGGAGTCGTCCTTGACGGCAGATGGAAGTTCGAAGAACATTTCCGGCGCTTGGCCCCAAAGTTGATGGCTACAGCCGGAGCGCTCGGTAGAGTCCTACCAAACTTGGGTGGTCCGGGAGGAGCATCTCGGCGTCTATACGCTGGTGTTGTGCGTTCAATGGCGCTTTATGGAGCGCCAATATGGGCGGACGCTTTGAACTCCAGAAACGTCCCCCTGCTGCGACGCCCGCAGCGGGCTATAGCGCTCAGAGTGGCTCGAGCGTACCGCACGACGTCCTATGTCGGAGCCTGTCTACTTGCTGCTAGCCCGCCGTGGGACCTGGAAGCGGAGGTGCATGCAGCGGTATACTGGCAAGAGCAGGAAGCGCTGACAGCGGGTGAACGTCCTCATCCGCGAGAAATCCAGAAATGGAGGGATGAAGCACGCGACGAACTCTTCCGAAAGTGGAAGGTCTGGTTAGAGGTTCCAGGACCCAGCCAGGAACTTGTTGGGGCAATACGGCCAATTCTTAGGCCGTGGGTCGAGCGGAAACATGGGGTGCTCACCTACCACTTGGCGCAAATGTTGACCGGACACGGGTGCTTCGGTGAGTTCTTGTGGCGAGTGGTAGGTAGAGAGCCAACATCGAGGTGCCACCACTGTAGTAGAGGTGTAGCGGACACGGCACAACATACGCGCGAGGAGTGCCCAGCATGGGAAGAGCCTCGTGCTGCCTTGTCTGCAGTTGTTGGACAGGATCTGTCGCTGTCAGCCATAGTCAACGCCATGGTTGATAGTGAAGAAGCCTGGAGTGCGGTTGTGACCTTCTGCGATTGCATTTTATCGCAGAAGGAAGCGGCAGAGCGAGAGCGGGAACAAGATCCAAATTCGCTCCCAATTCGCCGCAGAAGGCATGGCCGGCGGCGTACAGCCTATATGGCTCGCATGCCGACTTAAATAGGTCCTGCGGGCGATGGATCGGGGGGTCCGTCGCCCACACTTTGAGGTCCTGAGCGTGAAGGCGCCCTAAGTGTTCAGGGTGCCTTCAGTGGAGAGGAATGGAGAGGCATGTGAGCCCTCCTTTGTAAAGATGTGCCCGAATGAGCAAACGTTGACGGGGTTGCGGAAGTAAGCAATAGCATTTCCCGTGACCCTGTCCCAGACGTAGAGTGGAACACCCCAGAGGTTGTAGTCGGTATCCGGAGTCCGACATAACCACTTGGTCCCCCCGGGCCAGGTGGTATCCATAAAGGATTTCCTCTGGGTCAAAAAAAAAAAAAAAAAAAAAAAAAAAAAAAAAAAAAAAAAGGTTAGGTTAGGTTAGGTTAGGTTAGGTTCCACGGACCTGCTGGGTTGTCCCAGAGGGCGGAGAGGTGAACTCCGACGTGGCGCAACGTGGTGGTTTTAGTCGGTAAGAGTCCGACATACCCTTCTTTTGCCCCCGCAAAAGGAGGGATCCATGAGGATTTCCCCACGTTAAAAAAAAAAAAAAAAAAAAAAAAGGTTAGGTTAGGTTAGGTTAGGTTAGGTTGGGGTGCTAGGTCGGATAACCTCCTCGTGGTGCACCCTGGTAACACCATGAAACAATTCTGCTGAGTTTGGCAGAAATGTTTCATGGTGGCCAATAATCCGACACGTGGGCCTCTCCGCGTCCCCTTTCTTTAGCAAAGGGCACTGCGTGATGAGGCGGGAAGGAGTTGCTTCAGTGGTTGAAGCATTCGTGCATTAAGGCTTGGCAAAGTTGCCATGACACTGCATAGCGAGGGAATTCCTTTATACTCCTCGCCTTATATGGGTTAAGGTCGGGAGTACAAGCGAAAGATAAGGACATCTAATGTCAGGTTCAGACGGACTCGGTGATATTTACAGTATTGCCCAGCCACGTCGGAGAGAGCACGCCAACTCTCCAGCCGGTATTACACTACCTACTTCAACGACCTCCGTTGAGGCGATAAGGAGGTATGTTGTAGTAGTGTAAACCGAAGAGGGCTTGCCTTAACTGGCCGGTCCGAGTAAGGAAAACTCGACACAAAACCCGTGAGAGAACACGTAAAAACCTGCGGATACAGGGGGACCTCCGCAGTATATACCCTTCCCCGGTCACAGTGGGCACTGGCCGGGGTGACCGCTTACTTCCCACATACTCGTGGGATTCATTATGCAAATTGAAACTTTTAAAACAAAAAAAAATGGTGGTGGCCGTAATGGAGAGGAGATGGTTGGCGCATCTGCGCGTAGTTACGCCGGGAAGGCGAGTGTGAGTGACGTTGTTGCCGTGAGAGGAGAACAACCAGTTGCTGTGGTGGAGAGAGGCTCCTGCGAAGATGTTTCGTTCTTGAGTTTTGAGTCAGAGGCTGAATCTAGACTCAGTGAATGTAGCGTAACGCTGGAACCCCTACCTTCCAAATTTTGGAAGAAGGCCGGCCGTGTAAAGCGGCGGCACGAAGAAGACCGGGAAGAGCAGGCTGTTTCGAGCGAAGAGGAAATCTCGAGCAACCCACGGACTCCAACCGCCAAAAGAGGCAGAGGGCGCCCTCCTACAACGGGCAAGTACGTCGGTCTTGCCAAAGCCCAGTCTGAGCTGAACGCTCTGAGGCGGGAAGAGGCTCGGCGTAAAGCAGAGGAAGAGGTAGCTGCACAGGTGGCTAGCCATAAAGCTACACGCACTGTGGCTCCACCAGCATCCGAAGATGTAAATAGCGGACTATCCTCTGACCTGGTCAAGCAGGTTGTTGATGCGTCAGAGGTTATCCTCATGGTGGCTACTAAGTCTGGTAATCTGAAGGGAACATTTACCAGGGCCCTGAAGGAATCGGCGGCGTCTATAAAGGCTGCAGTAAAAGCACTTTACGCTAGTTCAGTTTCCGAGGAAACTGTTAAGCTCCAGGCTGACAACGCTCGCCTGCGGAATGAGATGGCAGAGCTCAGAAAGGAGCTGAGTGAGCTGAGAGGTAAATTGATGGAAATGGATGAGCTGCCTGCAGCGTCTGTTAATGGTCCAGAGAAGAGACTGAGCCAGTCCACATCGATACGTCGTAACGAGAGTGCGACTCAGGAGGAGATAACACGCTCAATCATGCTGCAGGTAGGCAGCATGATTAATGCTCGGCTTGAAGGGATGGAGGAGAGGCTGCTCCCGGAAAAGCGAATCCGCCCTCCTCTAGCTGCAGATCAGCGTAAAGAGGCTGTTTCAGAACAGCAAACTGTTCCTGAGGCTAAAAATCCTTCGCAGACTCCAAAGAACAAGAAAAAGAAGGGAAAGAATCAGAGTGACGTCATAGAAGCAGCTGCTTCTTCTCAGAGCCAACTTCGTGATTTACCATCAGCGCCGGAGACGATGAATGAAGGCTGGTCAACCGTGACGAAGAAAGGCAAAAAGGCCAAGCCGTTGACTAAATCGGCAGGCAAAACCGCACCAGGAGGAACTACCAAGCCGCCGGTGACCGCCCGCCCGGCCAAGGTTAAGTTGCGTACTCCTCGGACTGCCGCAGTTGTCATCACTCTGCAGCCAGGAGCCGAAGAGAAGGGGGTTACCTATGCTAAGATGCTAGCGGAAGCCAAAGCTAAGGTTGATCTTACCAGCTGTGGCATCTCCAGCCTGCGGTTCCGCAAGGCTGTCACTGGTGCCCGCATTCTTGAAGTAGCAGCAGGTGATGCCAGCGTTGAAAAGGCGGACACTCTGGCACACAAGCTGAGGGAAGTTCTAAGCGATGAACTGGCACGAGTCTCGAGACCAACGAAATGCGCCGAGTTTCGAGTTTCGGGACTTGATGACTCAGTATGCAAAGAGGAAATTATTACAGCTGTCGCTCAGCGAGGGAATTGTCCACCGGAGGCAATAAAGGTAGGAGAAATAAAGCGCACTTATCAGGGGTCTGGTATAACACTAGTGAGTTGCCCGGTAGCTGCTGCCAAGAAGCTTGGAGAAGAAGGCCGGCTGCTAGTTGGCTGGGTCTCTGCCAAGGTGGAAATGGTGCAGCCTAGACCGTTACGTTGCTATCGGTGCTTGCAGAGTGGACATGTCCGTGCTCAATGCACGGCCGAGATCGATCGTAGTGAGGAATGCTACCGATGTGGTCAGATTGGCCATAAGTCTTCCGCGTGCTCAACCACGCCTAAATGCTCAATCTGTGAGGCAGCTAACAGGCCGTCGGGTCATAGGCTAGGAAGTAAAGCGTGTGCCCCTCCTAAATCAAGGAGAAATAGGGCAGAAAAGGCTGCAACCAATCCAGCCAAAGCACCGGCAGCTGTCAGCTGCCCCTCGTCACATACGGGGGATGCGAGGGTTCGCATGGAGACTAATTAGTTATGGCCCTGCGCTTTCTACAGGCGAATATCAACCACTCCGCCAGGGCCCAGGATCTCATGATCCAGAGCATGGCGGAGTGGTTGATAAACATAGCAACTATATGCGAGCCTTACTCCATCCCCCCCAAAGACAACTGGGTGGGAGACAGTGAGGGGCTCGTTTCTATTATATCGCAGGGTGTCGCTTTTGACAGGGTGATAAAGGGTCGCGGATGTGTCGCAGCTCTTGTCAGTGGAATAATGGTGGTGGCAGCATACTTCTCGCCCAACAGGGTCCTTGCGGAATTTGAGAGGTTTCTTGACGAAGTGGGGGCCCTTGTCGGGCGAAGCCATCCTCACCCCGTGCTAGTTCTCGGTGACTTCAATGCCAAGTCTGAGGCTTGGGGATCCCCGATCACCAACGCACGTGGTGAGACATTGGAGGAGTGGGCGCTGATCAATGGTCTGCAGGTTCTGAATCAGGGTACAGTTCATACATGCGTCCGACAACAAGGGGCGTCCATTGTGGATGTTTCGTTTGCGAGTCTGACTCTAACACGTCGTATTAACGATTGGGAGGTCTTGGCAGAGGTAGAGACGTTGTCGGATCACCGCTATATTAGGTTTAATGTCACTGCAGTGCCACAAATGCTTAATGGAGTTGACCAAACTAACGTAGACAGAGACAGTCCACGCTGGGCTCTTAAGCGCTTAGACCGTGAGTTACTAGAGGAATCATCTCTGGTCCAGGCGTGGGCTACTCCTTGTGCATATCCGGAAATAGAGGTTGAGCAAGAAGCTGAGTGGTTCCGAGTGGCAATGACGCATATATGCGATGCGTCAATGCCTAGAGTTGGTCCTCAGTCTCCGAAGCGACAGGTCTATTGGTGGTCCAACGAACTTGCGGAGCTACGCGTAGCGTGTGTTACAGCGAGACGTTGCTATACGAGGCACCGCAGGAGGCGGCACCGTGACGAGGAGCTTGAGGAGCAGTTGTACGAATTGTACAGGGAAGCGAAAAAGGCCCTACAGGTTGCTATCGTCCAGGCTAAATGCGCAGCTCGCGATGAACTCCTGGAGACCTTGAACCAGGACCCTTGGGGGAGACCCTATAGAATGGTAAGAAGTAAACTCCGCCCGTGGGCACCACCACTGACTCAGAGCCTAGAGTCTCGGCTCCTTGGGGAAGTGGTAACCACTCTGTTTCCAACCAGGGAGGAACATATACCACCAACCATGGCACCTTCCGAAGAGGAAAGCGGAATAGACGAAGTGCCTGAAGTTAATGAGGTGGAGCTTAAAATGGCGGTAAAGCGGCTCAGAGCAAAAAACACAGCCCCGGGACCTGATGGCGTTCCCGGCCGAGCTTGGGTGTTGGCCATGAAAGCGCTAGGGCCCCGGCTTAGGTGTCTTTATGACGCATGTCTTGACCAGGGACGCTTTCCTGTACATTGGAAGACGGGCCGACTGGTACTCATTAAGAAGGACGGACGCCCAGCAGATTCACCGTCTGCCTATCGCCCCATCGTTCTTCTGGACGAGGTGGGGAAGCTCTTTGAGCGCATAATCGCAGATCGCCTTAACGGGCACTTGAACTGTGTTGGCCCCGACCTGGATGACAACCAGTTTGGTTTCCGGAGAGGGCGATCGACTGTTGGTGCGATCCTGAAAGTTAAGGCGGTTGCTCAGGAGGCAGTAGCCCGGGGCGAGGTTGTTTTGGCGGTGTCTCTAGATATCGCTAATGCCTTCAACACCTTGCCCTGGAGTTGTATACGGGAAGGTTTAAAATATCATGGTGTTCCGCGATACCTGCGCAATATATTAGGTGACTACCTCAACGAGAGATACATTATATTCAAGGGGCAATCTGGATGGAGCCAGCACAGGATGTCGTGCGGTGTTCCACAGGGTTCAGTACTCGGACCGCTCCTGTGGAACATCGGCTACGATTGGGTATTACGGGGAGCTAATCTTTGGGGTATAAGTGTGACATGTTATGCAGATGACACCCTTGTCACAGCGAGAGGTAAAACTTACCGCGAGGCAGCTATCCTTGCAACTGCAGGGGTGGCCCAAGTGCTTAACAGGATAAGACGACTGGGGCTTGCAGTAGCACTAACAAAGTCTGAAGCGCTTTGCTTTCATGGGCCACGGCAGAAGCCCCCAGCGGGATCTTACTTAGAGGTTAGTGGTGTTCGCATCGGTGTCGAGTCGACGCTTAAGTACTTAGGACTTGTCCTCGATAGCCGATGGGATTTCAACGCCCATTTCACCAGTCTAACGCCCAAACTGATGGGGACTGCGGCTGCTCTAGCGGGGTTGCTTCCTAACATTAAGGGTGCTAAAGTTGGCTGCCGAAGGCTTTACATGGGGATTGTTCGCTCTATGGCTATGTACGGAGCTCCTGTATGGGCTGATACTCTCAGAAGCCAAAATATCGCGTTGCTGCGGAAACCGCAGAGAGCGATGGCACTGAGGATTATTCGGGGATACCGTACAGTCTCTTATGAGGCGGCGTGCGTACTGGCGGGCTCAGTTCCATGGGATCTGGACGCGAGAGGTCTTGCAGTGCTCCACTTTTGGAGGGAGCAGGAAATAGCACGTGGTCAGCGACCTGCGCTTAGAGAAATAGAAGTCCGAAGAGGTAATATCCATAATACCCTTGTGGAGGAGTGGCTCTGTAGACTAGTGCAACCAAGCGCTGGGCAAAGAACGATTGAGGCAATTCGGCCAATATTAAAAGAATGGCTCAAAAGGGAGCATGGGACGTTGACCTTCCGATTGACACAGATACTATCGGGACACGGTTGTTTTTCGAAGTATCTGAGTCGAATCGGAAGAGAACCGAGCACAAATTGCCACCACTGCGCCGGTAATGAGGACACTGCACAGCACACTTTAGAAGAGTGCCCAGCTTGGGTTATCCCCCGAACTGAGCTCATGGACACTGTGGGCAATGACTTATCGCTTCCTGCTGTAGTTCATGCTATGGTAGAGAGCGAAGAATGTTGGTTAGCGATGATAACCTTCTGCGATAACGTCGTTACACAGAAGGAAGCTGCAGAAAGGGAAAGGGAGATAACAACCCTCAACCCCATTCGCAGAAAGAGAACTGGGTGTAGGAGGAGGCGTAGCCTCCATGCAATCCGTCCCCCATAACAGAGGCTCAGGTGGCGGCACCGGGGGGTGTCTGCCACCCACTGAGGGGCCTCGAGGTGGCGCGCGCGGAGGTCCCGCGTGCCTCTCATAGAGATGTGCTGGGAAGCCGAAATGCTCCAATTTAATTGACGAGATGGGGCTCTTAGCGAGCCAACGCCGCCGGGGCAGTGGAAGAATGCAAATGCGTACCCACAGCCCCGACACAAGGCGTTCAGAAGGACCCCGATGGTTTTTTAGTCGGTATGCCGTCGGTTGCTAATGTCTCATTAGCATTAGTAGCCGTCGGAGAGCCCGACATACCCCTCCGGCTTCCCCCGAGCCGGGGGGGATGCGTAATGCATTTCTCCATCGTTAAAAAAAAAAAAAAAAAAAAAAAAAAAAAAAAAAAAAAAAAAAAAAGGTTAGGTTAGGTTAGGTTAGGTTAGGTTAGGTTAGGTTAGGTTAGGTTAGGTTAGGTTAGGTTAGGTTGGGGTGCTAGGTCGGATAACCTCCACGTGGTGCACCCTGGTAACATCATGAAACAGTTCTGCTGAGTTTTGCAGAAATGTTTCATGATGGCCAATAATCCGACACGGTGGGCCTCTCCGCGCGCTATGATTAGCATAGGGCGCAGGATGAGGTGGAGTTAGGCGCATGGGCGCCCGAGGTGGTCTGGAGTCCACAAGTGGACTGAGGACGGACTGGCGAGAGCCAGTGGTTGGCGGACTGGGCGGTACTAACACCATCGTTCAGTTGCGTCGAGAGGAGTCTAGCTAACTTCTCTGCCGGTCTGTATTACTTGCTTCAGAGACCCCCGTTGTAGCGTAAGGGGGTATGTCGCAGTAATACGGGCCGAAGGGCGGTTGCCTTAATTGGCCGTCGCTAGAGGTAGGATCCTTGATACAAAAAACCGGTGAAGGAAAACACGTTAACACCCTGGGAGAACCGGGCGCAACTCTTTAGTATATAGCCTTACCCGGGTACAGGGGGCACTGCTCGGGTGGACTTTTTATTTCCCCCATACTCGTGGGATTATTATGGAATCTTTTAATAATAAAAAAATCGAAGAGGGCCGGAAGGCCGTAGTTATGTTGGAGCGCGTGGAAGCGGTAGCTTTGCGCGAGGAGGATGAACTGCGTAAGCAGGTTCTCGAGAGTGGCGCTTCTAGTGCGTGTGACAGTGAGGAGAGGCCTCGATCTCGGCTGAGACAGAGGGTGTCGGAGTCGGAGTGCTCTTACGTCAGCATTCGGGACCGCTCGGACTCCGACGTCAGTGTGAGGTCGGCGTCGCCGAGCTCTTCGAAAGGATTGTGGCGGAAACGTCCCAGCAGCACGGAGGCAGACATGGAGGGTGTGCCAGCATCCAAAGTAGCTCCAAGGGGACGTCGTGGACGTGGTGGGCGTGGTCGCCCTGTTACGACCGGGGACTACGCTGGGCTGGCTGAGGCTCAGGCTGCTCTCAATGCGGCCAAAGCCGAAGACATTCGGCTTCAGGCGGAGCAGGAGCTGGCCGAGGAGAACAGGCGGAAGATGGCGGCGGTACGGAACACTTTCCGCAAGTTCCCTACCGTCCCGGTGATGAGCGAAGAGGGAACGCTGGCTGCAGACATTGAGAGGCACGTGTCGGAGTCTTTGGCGACCATCCACAAAGTCGCCAAGGCATCCGGCAACCTTAAGGGGACCTTTGTAAAGGGCCTCAACGACGCGGCGGAGACCATAAAGGTCTCGTTCGCGCAGCTGAGGGGCCGATCAGCATCCGATGAGGTGTTACGGCTGGAGGCTGCCAACAGGAGGCTTTCGGCTGAGCTGCAGGACCTCCGAAGGGAGGTGGCAGAACTGAGGGCTTCGGTCCCGGCTCCGGCCCCGGCCCCGTCTACGGCCCCGGCCCCAGCTTCGGCCCCGGCCCCGGAGCTTGAGGTGGTTTTGAGGGAGATCATGGTGCATGTGGGTACCATGATAAACGCCCGTTTTGAGGGCCTGGAGTCGAGGCTCCTGCCGGAGGAGCGCATCCGACCGACGCTTGCTGCCGACAGGCGCAACGCAGAGAAGACAGCGAAGGGCGCCAGGGTGGAGGCTGCTCCTCCCGTGGCTGCCTCTAGCAAAGCCTCAAAGGGTCCCAAGGGCCCTGCCGCCCCAGCGGCTGGTCCAGCTGCACCACCACCACCACCTCCTCCTTCGCAGGAGGCGTGGAATACGGTGACCAGGCGGGGGAAGAAGAAGGCGCGAGAGGCCCCCCCAGCACGGGAGGCCCCACCAGCGAGACCCGCCGCGTCAAAGGCAGCCCCTAAGCCTGCGCCGGGGCCGAATAGTGGGTCTACTAAATTACGACCCCCCCGCACAGCAGCCGTGGTAATCACGCTACTGCCGGGAGCGGAGGAGAAGGGCTTGTCCTACGCCAAGGTCTTGGCGGAGGCAAAGAGCCGCATTAGCCTTGGGGCTCTAGGGGTGCCACCCCTTAGGATGAGGACTGCTGCCACCGGGGCTCGCATATTAGAGATATCCGGGGACGAAAAGGATGCGAAGGCTGACTCTCTAGCGGCAAAGCTGAGTGAGGTCTTTGAGGTGGCGGCAGAGTCCGTCCGAATATCGAGGCCAAGCATGACCTGCGATCTGCGGGTGAGTGGCCTCGATGACTCTGTCACCACCTCGGAGTTGGTGGAAGAGCTCGCCAAGGCTGGAGGATGCAGTTTGTCGGACATAAAGTCCGGCGAAATTCGTAAGGGTGCGGCGGGAATGGGCACGGTGTTTGTGCGGTGCCCACTAACGGCAGCCAAAAAGGTGGTGGCGAGTGGTGGTCGGTTGCTGGTGGGATGGGTGGCAGCGCAGGTCCAACTATTGGATGCGCGCCCCCGCCGCTGTTTCCGCTGCCTTGCGCTGGGTCATGTTCGGGCCCAGTGTAAGTCGGAGGTGGATCGCAGCGATGAATGCCATCGCTGCGGAAATAAAGGCCACAAGGCCAACGTCTGTTCAGGCGCCCCGCACTGCACTCTCTGTGCGGCAGCGGGAAAAGCGGCTGACCACCTCTCCGGGGGTAAGGCATGTGCCAAGCCCCCGACCAAGACAGGGGCGAGAAGGAGAAAGACTGGGACTGAGGCGAAGGCCAAGTCCAAGCCAACTCGCCCCGCGAAGGAGTCGGCGATGAACATGGAGGAAAGTTAGTATGTCCCTAACTTTCCTCCAGGCGAACATTAACCACTCCGCCAGGGCCCAGGATCTTTTACTCCAGACCCTGGCGGAGCGGTTGATTAATGTCGCAGTGGTTGGCGAACCTTATCGGGTCCCGTCCAGGATCGACTGGGTTGGAGATCTGGACGGCTTAGTGGCGATTACTACGCAGTCGCCTGCCCATTCTCCTCCTTTCGAAGGAGTAGTTAGGGGGAGAGGACTGGTCGCTGCGCAGGTTGGTGAGGTGGTGGTCGACGGTTTCAGAGTGGTCGGGCAGTTTTTTCAATTTCTTGCTATAATTGGTGTTTTTTCTGTTGCAGGTACGTGCGGGGACGTCGGGCAAAGGTGAACCAGCCACGGGATGTGCAGAAACAAGCCAGGTGTTGGAGGAAATTTGAAAAAACGCGCAAAATCACCCTAAAACGGTCAAAATTTTCGGAAAATTGAAGTTTTTGAAGGATTTTTCTATGACACGTCAATAAATGCAGTCGCTCAGTAGATAGAGCGCCGCGAGCCGCTAATTATGATGTACCACACGGCTATATTCACTTGAAGAAAAAGTCAAGAAAAATCTTTTTTGGTTTTTTCCTAAGACAAAAGTACGTTTTCTAGCGTAAAACAATTAAATAATAACTTTCTACTACCGAAAACGATACAATGCGATAGGGGGCGCAACCAGCGCGATAGGCACTACTTAAAAAGCAGTCAGAAACTAATAATTTAGATAAAAGAAGTATTTTAAAGCCAAATAATTATAAAAATTTTACAAGTCTTTAAGAAAATGCGAAAAAGGTCAAAAAATCACGTTTTTTATATAAAACGTGTGTCTTATTAAGGTATTATCGCACAATAGGCACCGAGACGCTTAATTTGATATATCGCATGCGACTGTAAGTCAACAAATAAAAGTCGGTATTTGTATGAAGTATGTAAATTTGTCAGGGCTTAGGTGGATTTTGGGTCGACGGTTTCAGAGTGGTCGGGCAGTTTTTTCAATTTCTTGCTATAATTGGTGTTTTTTCTGTTGCAGGTACGTGCGGGGACGTCGGGCAAAGGTGAACCAGCCACGGGATGTGCAGAAACAAGCCAGGTGTTGGAGGAAATTTGAAAAAACGCGCAAAATCACCCTAAAACGGTCAAAATTTTCGGAAAATTGAAGTTTTTGAAGGATTTTTCTATGACACGTCAATAAATGCAGTCGCTCAGTAGATAGAGCGCCGCGAGCCGCTAATTATGATGTACCACACGGCTATATTCACTTGAAGAAAAAGTCAAGAAAAATCTTTTTTGGTTTTTTCCTAAGACAAAAGTACGTTTTCTAGCGTAAAACAATTAAATAATAACTTTCTACTACCGAAAACGATACAATGCGATAGGGGGCGCAACCAGCGCGATAGGCACTACTTAAAAAGCAGTCAGAAACTAATAATTTAGATAAAAGAAGTATTTTAAAGCCAAATAATTATAAAAATTTTACAAGTCTTTAAGAAAATGCGAAAAAGGTCAAAAAATCACGTTTTTTATATAAAACGTGTGTCTTATTAAGGTATTATCGCACAATAGGCACCGAGACGCTTAATTTGATATATCGCATGCGACTGTAAGTCAACAAATAAAAGTCGGTATTTGTATGAAGTATGTAAATTTGTCAGGGCTTAGGTGGATTTTGGGTCGACGGTTTCAGAGTGGTCGGGCAGTTTTTTCAATTTCTTGCTATAATTGGTGTTTTTTCTGTTGCAGGTACGTGCGGGGACGTCGGGCAAAGGTGAACCAGCCACGGGATGTGCAGAAACAAGCCAGGTGTTGGAGGAAATTTGAAAAAACGCGCAAAATCACCCTAAAACGGTCAAAATTTTCGGAAAATTGAAGTTTTTGAAGGATTTTTCTATGACACGTCAATAAATGCAGTCGCTCAGTAGATAGAGCGCCGCGAGCCGCTAATTATGATGTACCACACGGCTATATTCACTTGAAGAAAAAGTCAAGAAAAATCTTTTTTGGTTTTTTCCTAAGACAAAAGTACGTTTTCTAGCGTAAAACAATTAAATAATAACTTTCTACTACCGAAAACGATACAATGCGATAGGGGGCGCAACCAGCGCGATAGGCACTACTTAAAAAGCAGTCAGAAACTAATAATTTAGATAAAAGAAGTATTTTAAAGCCAAATAATTATAAAAATTTTACAAGTCTTTAAGAAAATGCGAAAAAGGTCAAAAAATCACGTTTTTTATATAAAACGTGTGTCTTATTAAGGTATTATCGCACAATAGGCACCGAGACGCTTAATTTGATATATCGCATGCGACTGTAAGTCAACAAATAAAAGTCGGTATTTGTATGAAGTATGTAAATTTGTCAGGGCTTAGGTGGATTTTGGGTCGACGGTTTCAGAGTGGTCGGGCAGTTTTTTCAATTTCTTGCTATAATTGGTGTTTTTTCTGTTGCAGGTACGTGCGGGGACGTCGGGCAAAGGTGAACCAGCCACGGGATGTGCAGAAACAAGCCAGGTGTTGGAGGAAATTTGAAAAAACGCGCAAAATCACCCTAAAACGGTCAAAATTTTCGGAAAATTGAAGTTTTTGAAGGATTTTTCTATGACACGTCAATAAATGCAGTCGCTCAGTAGATAGAGCGCCGCGAGCCGCTAATTATGATGTACCACACGGCTATATTCACTTGAAGAAAAAGTCAAGAAAAATCTTTTTTGGTTTTTTCCTAAGACAAAAGTACGTTTTCTAGCGTAAAACAATTAAATAATAACTTTCTACTACCGAAAACGATACAATGCGATAGGGGGCGCAACCAGCGCGATAGGCACTACTTAAAAAGCAGTCAGAAACTAATAATTTAGATAAAAGAAGTATTTTAAAGCCAAATAATTATAAAAATTTTACAAGTCTTTAAGAAAATGCGAAAAAGGTCAAAAAATCACGTTTTTTATATAAAACGTGTGTCTTATTAAGGTATTATCGCACAATAGGCACCGAGACGCTTAATTTGATATATCGCATGCGACTGTAAGTCAACAAATAAAAGTCGGTATTTGTATGGTTAGGTTAGGTTAGGTTAGGTTAGGTTAGGTTAGGTTAGGTTAGGTTAGGTTAGGTTAGGTTAGGTTAGGTTTTTTTTTTTTTTTTTTTTTTTTTTTTTTTTTTTTTTTCTCGTTCCTCTGACATAATCAGAGACTGTTTTTGCGGTTTTTAATTTATACTTTATGTTTTATGGTTATTGGTTAGGTTTAAGAATTTTTAACTCATGTGTTTTTTTTTTCATTTTTAAATTTACGAGTCTTTCTATTTATATCTTCTTCTTTGTTTATTTATATCTTCTGTTTTAGCTAAATGAGTGCTCTATTTTCCTTATATTATATTCTTTATATTATTTCTTAATATGATGTACTTGTCTGATTTTTAGTTTATTTGTCTGTGTTCTTTGTAATATTCGCTTGTTATTATATATTTATTATATGCCTTATTCAAAATTGTTCTCTGGTTCTATTATATCTATGTTGGTTATATATATGCTCAATATATATTCAACATATTGTGTTATGTATCCCTATTGTTTATTGGTCTTATATTTGTGCAGCTGTTTGAACTGGTTTTCCTGCGGGTACTTTATCATTTTTATGTTTCTAAATTTTGTTTTTGTTCTATTTCTCTTTTGTTTCCATTTGTTTTTGTTGCGTGCAATTGGGCCTGTTTCTTATGAAGCCGGTTCCAATGTGCTAATAAAGTAAGTATCCTCTATGTACCCGCAGGGTAACCACTTTGCGTTTGCTCACTGGGGAATTATCATAGCGTACTGCTAAGATCATCTTAGCAGTACGCTATGGTTGCCCGAGCCAGTGCATCCCACTTCCTTCGGATCGAGCAGTCCTGACTGAAAGCGTTGTGGTCAGTCCTGTCGATCTTTGCGTGCGTGCAGTTGCTGCACGAAGGGGCTGCACCGGCGAGCCAATCTGCGCATTCGGATCTCATGTGGGGTCCCCCACAGTGGCAGCATTTCTCGGTGGTTTCGGTGCAGAAACGCCTTCCATGTCCATACCCCAAGCAGAGTGAGCATTGGACAAGTGGCGATTGGTCCGCCACCCTCACCCGCTGGAGGTCAATAAGGACCGTTCCTGCATCGACCAGTTGCTGCCAAATTCTGGGGGACACCCTCATGACTATGTGTTGGGTGTGGGGGTTCCGCGTGCGCTTTTTAAAAGCGATTTCTATATTGTGACCCTTCAGTTCTCCGAGGACACCCTGGTTTTGGTTCCTTAGGGCATCGAGGACGTCTTCATCGGTGTTATATTTGAAGACGTCCCTCAGGATCACCAAAGGGTCTTTGTTTTTCATCTCTTCTACTTTAAGTTCTGTATCTCCCTTCAGCTTTTCTTTAACCTTCTCCCTTTCTTCAGCGGTCCTGCACCCTACTATTACCTTTTGGTCTTTCGCTTTCCTAATCCTTTCAATTGCTATTCCACTCACTTTAGCGTTTACCACCTTTCTGATCCTGTCTAGGACCTCCTCCCCAGTTTCTGTTTCATCAACAGCAGTCACTACGACGGAGTGTAGCGCGGTCTGTTCTGGCCTACTAGCCAGTCTACTGGCGGGCGCCGCTGCCACACTCGCGTAAGATAGTTTCTGCTGTATGATCTCTTGCTTTTCTAGGCTTTCCTTTAGTTTTTCCATTCTTTCATTGTTTTCCTGTATAAGCTTCGCGTGTTCGTCCATTTTCTTTATAAGTGTTGTTTCCTCTTTTCTCTTTTCCTTCTCTAGTTCTTTCTCATTTCCGGGTGCTTTTTCTTCCACTGGTACGATTTTCCGCCTATTTCCCTGTCCTTTAATGTTTTCCGCTTCCTTGACCAGTTGGTATAGCCTTTCTATGGCGAGTGTCACCTCTGTCTTGATCTCTGTTTTGATGTTTCTAGAGTTGCCGAGATGTAATTTGGCTTTGGTGACACAAGCTCTAGCTTCTGCCAACCGGTCAATGTACTTAGAATTTTGTTGCATGGGTGGGCTCCCCGTCGTCTCCACGGATAGTCCTCGAGCTTCTGCTCGGCTCTCCGGTGGAAGGACCTTTTTTGGTTTTGCTAGCTTTGGGGGTTCCATTGTCGAGGGTTTCTTTGGGGTGGTTAAAGTCTTCGTGTTGGGGTCTGCGTTTCCAGACTCCCACTCACCTATACTCCTACGAACATGAGAGGTTTGGATCCGCTTGCCCTCCTGCAAGGTCGAGCCAGAGTCCTTCGTTGCAAGTCCTGGTGATATGGAGCTTCGACAGTCTTCATTGCTGGCTCTTGAACCCTTTGCAGGCGTGCGAAATCCAAACATCTTGTAGGAGTAGTCAGAGGAACTCGTCAAAATTAAAAGTAAATTTGTAAAAGTTGTAAATATAATAAGAGTTCTATGTTAATTTGTATAAATATATATATGTATTTTAATTTATCTTTTAAAACTAATCCTATCTAATTCTAAGGTCAACAATATCATAAAGCGAAATAATACCGTTTATTTCGGTAAAAGGGCACTTTGGGTCTAAAAACCCAACTCGTCAGGGTCAAATTTTTTCTAGATCGGTATACGATCTATGTGTTAAGACAGGCAAATAACCTGTGCGCTTCCAATAACGATTTCCAAAATCCAGTCCAAAAATACGCTTTAGTTTTAAGAGATCTTGTCGGTTCCCACAGTGGATATTGACTATCTTTACCTTAGTAAGTACAATATGGGAGGGTGGGCGGGCGATTTTTTTCAATTTCTTGCTATAATTGGTGTTTTTTCTGTTGCAGGTACGTGCGGGGACGTCGGGCAAAGGTGAACCAGCCACGGGATGTGCAGAAACAAGCCAGGTGTTGGAGGAAATTTGAAAAAACGCGCAAAATCACCCTAAAACGGTCAAAATTTTCGGAAAATTGAAGTTTTTGAAGGATTTTTCTATGACACGTAAATAAATGCAGTCGCTCAGTAGATAGAGCGCCGCGAGCCGCTAATTATGATGTACCACACGGCTATATTCACTTGAAGAAAAAGTCAAGAAAAATCTTTTTTGGTTTTTTCCTAAGACAAAAGTACGTTTTCTAGCGTAAAACAATTAAATAATAACTTTCTACTACCGAAAACGATACAATGCGATAGGGGGCGCAACCAGCGCGATAGGCACTACTTAAAAAGCAGTCAGAAACTAATAATTTAGATAAAAGAAGTATTTTAAAGCCAAATAATTATAAAAATTTTAAAAGTCTTTATGAAAATGCGAAAAATGTCGAAAAATCACGTTTTTTATATAAAACGTGTGTCTTATTAAGGTATTATCGCACCATAGGCACCGAGACGCTTAATTTGATATATCGCATGCGACTCTAAGTCAACAAATAAAAGTCTGTATTTGTATGGGTTAGGTTAGGTTAGGTTAGGTTAGGTTAGGTTAGGTTAGGTTCCACGGACCTGCTGGGTTGTCCCAGTGGGCGGAGAGGTGAACTCCGACGTGGCGCGTCCCCGGGTGGCGGATAGGGGGTTCCGGTGTGCCGACAACCTCCAAGCGGGGGTTGTCGGCACACTGGCGCGGACCAAACACTGGGGGGGTTTTAGGGTTTTTAGGGGGGGTTAGCTTCTCCGCGCGTCCCTTTGACTCAGCAAAGGGCGCAGTGGATGAAGCAGGGGTGGGTGGTCATTTATGACTGCCCGCCCCACGGGGATTGACGTGGGGGTAGGCGACCTAGTGGTCCTGCCCTGACAGGTGGGTGTCGGGTTTCCGTTGGCCCGCACCGCCTGCCCCTTTTCAGGGGCGGTGAGAGGAAAACAACCTCATTAAAAAATTCATGGACGGCGTGAGCGACGGGGTGAGCTTTCTTGGGGGCCCCTAACCCCAACGATCGAAGCCCTGGAGCTCCCTGGACGTCAGGGGGGGTCGGAGTGCCACACCGATGCCGCCCCGGGTCTGCCTCTGAGTAGGGGTGCCCAGAGGAGAACAACCTCTTTAAAAAATTATAAGGCGGGAAAGCGATGGGGTGAGAGTTCTTGGGGGCTACTGACCCCCTATGAAAGAAGCCCCATTGCTTCCTGGCCGTTTTTTAGGGGGGATCGGAGCGAGGCCGATCCCGCCCGGGATGGTGACAGCGTAGGACTGCCGTTGCCAGCAACCCTCGTTGGTAACGGCAGCCTTGCGCCGTCTGCCCCGTGAGGGGGGCGAGCGGTAGCCCCTGCCGAGTGACAGGGGACTTTTCGGGTCCGTGGGTGGTCGGAGCGGGGTTCCGGCTGCTCGTAAGCGGATCCGGGATGGCGGCGGCACTCCGGGCAAGTGCCGCCGTGAGCTCCGCGCACTTCGTGCGCGGGTTCTGGTCGTGGCTATGGGTGCCATTCCCGGGATTGTGCTCCACACACAGGCAAAATGCGAGAGGGGCACCGGTGCGTTCCATTGGAGATCCCGGAGCCCCTTGACATGCATGGAGGCTGGCCAACGTGGTGGTTTTAGTCGGTAAGAGTCCGACATACCCTTCTTTTGCCCCCGCAAAAGGAGGGATCCATGAGGATTTCCCCACGTTAAAAAAAAAAAAAAAAAAAAAAAAAAAGGTTAGGTTAGGTTAGGTTAGGTTAGGTTGCGCGAGGAGGATGAACTGCGTAAGCAGGTTCTCGAGAGTGGCGCTTCTAGTGCGTGTGATAGTGAGGAGAGGCCTCGATCTCGGCTGAGACAGAGGGTGTCGGAGTCGGAGTGCTCTTACGTCAGCATTCGGGACCGCTCGGACTCCGACGTCAGTGTGAGGTCGGCGTCGCCGAGCTCTTCGAAAGGATTGTGGCGGAAACGTCCCAGTAGCACGGAGGCAGACATGGAGGGTGTGCCAGCATCCAAAGTAGCTCCAAGGGGACGTCGTGGACGTGGTGGGCGTGGTCGCCCTGTTACGACCGGGGACTACGCTGGGCTGGCTGAGGCTCAGGCTGCTCTCAATGCGGCCAAAGCCGAAGACATTCGGCTTCAGGCGGAGCAGGAGCTGGCCGAGGAGAACAGGCGGAAGATGGAGGCGGTACGGAACACTTTCCGCAAGTTCCCTACCGTCCCGGTGATGAGCGAAGAGGGAACGCTGGCTGCAGACATTGAGAGGCACGTGTCGGAGTCTTTGGCGACCATCCACAAAGTCGCCAAGGCATCCGGCAACCTTAAGGGGACCTTTGTAAAAGGCCTCAATGACGCGGCGGAGACCATAAAGGTCTCGTTCGCGCAGCTGAGGGGCCGATCAGCATCCGATGAGGTGTTACGGCTGGAGGCTGCCAACAGGAGGCTTTCGGCTGAGCTGCAGGACCTCCGAAGGGAGGTGGCAGAACTGAGGGCTTCGGTCCCGGCTCCGGCCCCGGCCCCATCTACGGCCCTGGCCCCAGCTTCGGCCCCGGCCCCGGAGCTTGAGGTGGTTTTGAGGGAGATCATGGTGCATGTGGGTACCATGATCAACGCCCGTTTTGAGGGCCTGGAGTCGAGGCTCCTGCCGGAGGAGCGCATCCGACCGACGCTTGCTGCCGACAGGCGCAACGCAGAGAAGACAGCGAAGGGCGCCAGGGTGGAGGCTGCTCCTCCCGTGGCTGCCTCTAGCAAAGCCCCAAAGGGTCCCAAGGGCCCTGCCGCCCCAGTGGCTGGTCCAGCTGCACCACGACCACCACCTCCTCCTTCGCAGGAGGCGTGGAATACGGTGACCAGGCGGGGGAAGAAGAAGGCGCGAGAGGCCCCCCCAGCACGGGAGGCCCCACCAGCGAGACCCGCCGCGTCAAAGGCAGCCCCTAAGCCTGCGCCGGGGCCGAACAGTGGGTCTACTAAATTACGACCCCCCCGCACAGCAGCCGTGGTAATCACGCTACTGCCGGGAGCGGAGGAGAAAGGCTTGTCCTACGCCAAGGTCTTGGCGGAGGCAAAGAGCCGCATTAGCCTTGGGGCTCTAGGGGTGCCACCCCTTAGGATGAGGACTGCTGCCACCGGGGCTCGCATATTAGAGATCTCCGGGGCCGAAAAGGATGCGAAGGCTGACTCTCTAGCGGCAAAGCTGAGTGAGGTCTTTGAGGTGGCGGCAGAGTCCGTCCGAATATCGAGGCCAAGCATGACCTGCGATCTGCGGGTGAGTGGCCTCGATGACTCTGTCACCACCTCGGAGTTGGTGGAAGAGCTCGCCAAGGCTGGAGGATGCAGTTCGTCGGACATAAAGTCCGGCGAAATTCGTAAGGGTGTGGCGGGAATGGGCACGGTGTTTGTGCGGTGCCCATTAACGGCCGCTAAAAATGTGGTGGCAAGTGGTGGTCGGTTGCTGGTGGGATGGGTGGCAGCGCACGTCCAACTTTTGGATGCGCGCCCCCGCCGCTGTTTCCGCTGCCTTGCGCTGGGTCATGTTCGGGCCCAGTGCAAGTCGGAGGTGGATCGCAGCGATGAATGCCATCGCTGCGGAAATAAAGGCCACAAGGCCAACATCTGTTCAGGCGCCCCACACTGCACTCTCTGTGCGGCAGCGGGAAAAGCGGCTGACCACCTCTCCGGGGGCAAGGCATGCGCCAAGCCCCCGACCAAGACAGGGGCGAGAAGGAGAAAGACTGGGACTGAGGCGAAGGCCAAGTCCAAGCCAACTCGCCCTGCAAAGGAGCCGGCGATGAACATGGAGGAAAATTAGTATGTCCCTAACTTTCCTCCAGGCGAACATCAACCACTCCGCTAGGGCCCAGGATCTCTTACTCCAGACCCTTGCGGAGCGGTTGATAAATGTCGCGGTTGTTGGGGAACCTTATCAGGTCCCGTCCAGAATGGACTGGGTAGGAGATCTGGATGGCTTGGTGGCGATCACCACGCAGTCGCCTGTCCATTCTCCTCCATTCCAAGGAGTAGTTAGGGGGAGAGGACTGGTCGCTGCGCAGGTTGGTGAGGTGGTGGTCGTGGGGGTTTACTTTTCTCCAAACCGCGTCCTCGCCGAGTTCGAGACGTTTCTCGACGAGGTGGGGGCCCTGGTCGGACAGAGTCGACCCCGGCCAGTGCTTGTTGTCGGAGATCTCAACGCCAAATCACTGGCGTGGGGATCTTCGAGGACGGATGCAAGGGGTGAAGCCGTTGGAGAGTGGCTGGTGGGGGCGGGCCTGTGCATTATTAACAGGGGGTCAACGGACACGTGTGTGCGACGGAGTGGCGGATCAGTAATCGATGTCACATTCGCCACTCCCGAGATCGCGCCGCGTGTACGGGACTGGGAGGTTCTGGTGGACGAGGAGACGCTGTCTGACCACAGATATATTCGGTTTAGCCTCTCCTCGTCCTCGACGGTCACACGGGCCCCCCCGCCTTTGGCGAATGGTCCACGGTGGGTGCTCGGCAGGCTCGAGCGAGAAGTGCTGAAGGAGGCGGCCATAGTCCAGTCGTGGAATTCCCCTTCCTCGGAGCCGGTGGACCTGGACGTGGATGCCGATGACCTGTGCAGGGCCATGGCACACGTCTGTGATGCCGCCATGCCCCGTGCTGGGGCGCCGCATCTCCGCCGCCAGGTCTACTGGTGGTCGGAGCAAATTGCTGAGCTGCGACGCCGCTGTGTAGCCAAGCGTAGGCGCTACCAGCGGTACAGAAGGAGGAGGCGCCAGGAGGAGGCCGAAGCGGACGCCCTCTATGTCTTGTATAGAGAGGCGTCCAAGGCCCTCCGCATAGCAATAACAGAGGCGAAGGCGGGGGCCTGGCTGCTGCTGCTGGAGTCTCTGGAGCGGGATCCATGGGGTAGGCCATACAGGCTGGCGAGGCAGAAACTTCGCCCCTGGGCCCCCCCCATCACAAGTACATTACAGCCTCCGGTCCTCCGGAGGGTGATCGAGGGACTGTTCCCGGGTAGCCCGGGAACCGATTTCGTCCCTCCCGTCATGGTAGCGCCTCAAGGGGCTTTGGAGGAGGATGAGGTGCCCGAGACCTCTGAAGCAGAGTTGGGTGCCGCGGTCCTGCGGATGAGGGCCAAGAACACAGCGCCGGGACCCGATGGAATTCCCGGTCGCGCGTGGGCACTGGCCCAGGACGCCCTTGCGCCCCGCATCCGGGACCTCTTCGACCGCTGTATGCGGGAGGGGAGGTTCCCGGTACGATGGAAGGCCGGCCGGCTCGTCCTGCTCCGGAAGGAGGGACGCCCGGTCGATGCGCCCGGGGGCTATCGCCCAATTGTGCTGCTTGATGAGGCGGGTAAGCTCCTCGAAAGAGTGGTAGCTGCCCGCCTTGTCAAACACCTGGAGCAGGTGGGTCCTGACCTGGCCGAAGCCCAGTTCGGATTCCGGAGAGGTCGCTCGACGGTGGATGCAATTTCCTACGTCCGCGACCTCTCCGAGGAGGCGTGCTCCAGTGGCGGGGTGTTGCTGGCGGTGTCACTCGACATCGCCAATGCATTCAACACCCTGCCGTGGAGCACGATTTTAGGGGCGCTGAGGTACCACAGGGTGCCCCAGTACCTCCAACGTCTCATCGGGGACTACCTCTCAAATAGGGAGGTTGTCTACCCAACGGAGGAAGGAGAGGGCCGGAGCCCGGTTGCACGTGGTGTTCCGCAGGGGTCAGTAATGGGCCCCCTGCTATGGAACATAGGGTATGACTGGGTGCTTAGGGCTGCTAACCTCGATGGCGTCAACGTAGTTTGCTACGCTGACGACACCTTGGTTACCGCCCGGGGGATGACTTATAGAGAGGCGTCCCTGCTGGCCACCGCTGCGGTGGCTGCGGTGGTGGCCAGGATCCGGCGGCTGGGCCTGGAGGTCGCGCTTAGTAAATCCGAGGCCATCTGCTTTTATGGTCCTCGGAGGGCGCCACCTGCAGGCTCCATCATTATGGTGGGGGGAGTCTCCATAGCTGTGCGATCGACGCTAAAATATCTTGGCGTCTTACTGCACAGCAAGTGGAGATTCGGGCCCCACTTTGAAGAATTAGCTCCGAGGCTTGTAAGGACGGCCGCCTCATTAGGCCGCCTCCTTCCGAACCTCGGAGGTGGAGGTGCGAGCTGCCGCCGCCTGTATATGGCGGTGGTACGCTCAATGGCCCTATATGGTGCTCCTGTGTGGGCGGGCACTCTTAACAAGAGGGAGACCGCCGTCTTAAATAGGGCTCAGAGGGTTATGGCGGTGAGAGTGTGTCGGGGATACCGCACTCTCTCACATGAGGTGGCCTGCGTCCTTGCAGGCTCACTTCCCTGGGAATTGGAGGCCGAGGTTCTGTCCTCGGTCTATTGGCGCAGAAGGCGGGCCTTCGAGGAGGACCTTCGGCCTGTGGCGCGGGAGGTTCTGCAGTGGCGGATGGATGCCAGGGAAGAGGCCCTGGCGTCCTGGAGTAGGCGACTGGCCCTCGCCAACCCTCGTCGGGGTGCTGGGGCCAGCCGGCTGATAGAAGCGGTTCAGCCCATTTTGTTGGAGTGGGTGAATCGGGAGCACGGGGCGCTTACCTTCCGGCTGACGCAGGTCCTCACGGGGCATGGATGCTTCGGGAGGTACCTGTGCAACGTTGCCCGAAGGGAAGCTTCCCCGGTATGCCACCAGTGCGGCTGTTTGGAGGAGACGGCACAGCACGTACTGGAGGCATGCTCAGGGCCGGAGGAACCGCGGCAAACTCTAGTTGCGGTTGTGGGGGCGGACCTCTCGTTGCCGACCATCTTACTTAATATGGTCCAAGACGAGGGGTCCTGGGAGGCGGTGGTCTCTTTCTGCGAGGTGGTGATGGCGCAGAGGGAGACGGAAGAGCGTGAGAGGGAGAGAGATTCTCTCGCTCTCCCGCTCCGGAGGGCGCGGACACGGAGGCGAGCTAGTCGAGCTCGCACTCCGTCTCCGCTTGGAGGGCCTGGGGCGATGGATGTGGGGCCATCCGTCGCTCCCTAGAGTAAAGGTCCTCCGAGAGTGGGATGACGCGCTGGATGTCCCGGCGCGTCGCCGGAGCCGAATGGGGGGGTCCTCCCCTCCCGAGGCGGGTTCGCCCTGTTGTTGTAAGGGTGGACGTCGGTGGATGGGGCTGCGTGGAGTGTGAAAACGGACCCGCGGCCTCATCTACAATCGTGGAAGAGGGACATCGTGCGGTTTTAGTCGGTAGTGCCGTTTTTTAGGCGAGCCCGACATACCCCGTCTGCTTCCCCAGCGGGCGGGGATGCGTAAATGCATTTCCTCACGTTAAAAAAAAAAAAAAAAAAAAAGGTTAGGTTAGGTTAGGTTAGGTTAGGTTAGGTTAGGTTAGGTTAGGTTAGGTTGGGGTGCTAGGTCGGATAACCTCCTCGTGGTGCACCCTGGTAACATCATGAAACAGTTCTGCTGAGTTTGGCAGAAATGTTTCATGATGGCCAATAATCCGACACGGTGGGCCTCTCCGCGTCCCCTTTCGTTTGTAAAGGCACTGCGTGATGAGGCAGGAAGGAGTTCCTTACTCTCTTCGCCTCATGTGGGTTGGGGTCGAGAGTTTCAGGAAGTAAAGGAGGTTTTCCTGTGTTCCTTTCAGGATCTTAAGGAAGTAGGGCATTAATTGCCGTGGAGATGAAGACGTTGTTGGTGGTACTTACCCTATCGCCCAGCCACGTCGGAGGGCATACGCCAACCCTCCAGCCGGTTTCGTGTTGCCTCGTCAACGACCTCCGTTTTGGCGCTAAGGAGGTACGTCGGGGTAGCGCGAGCCGAAGAAGGCTTGCCTTAATTGGCCGGTCTGAGAAAGGAAAATCTCGAGACAAAACCCGTGAGGCAACACGTTAAAACCTGTGGATACCGGGGGACCTCCACAGTAAATACCCTTCCCCGGTTACAGTGGGCACTGATCGGGGTGACCGTGTGTTTCCCACATACTCGTGGGACTTTAATGGAAATTGAAACTTTAAAACCCAAAGATGGCGGTGGACGTAAAGACCAACGCGTGAAGGAGGCTGGCGTATCTGCGCGTAGTTACGCTGAGAAGGCGAGTGGAGTTGTTGCCCTGAGGGGCGAAGAACAACTCGCATCGACTGAGAGAGGTTCGTGTGATGATATCTCTGTTTTGAGCTGTGAGTCCGAGACAGACTCAAGACTTAGTGCTTGCAGCGTGAGACTAGAACCTATAGAGGCTTCCAAATTCTGGAAGAAGAGGGTTACCCATGGTAAACGGCGGCATAAGGAGGATTCGGGGTCAGAATCCGCTTCCAGTGATGGAGCAGTATTGGCAACACCAAATCCTCAATTGGCGAAGAGAGGTAGAGGTCGGCCCCCCACGTCAGGTAAATACGTGGGTTTGGCCAAGGCTCAGTCAGAGTTAAATGCTCTAAGGAGAGAGGAGGCACGCCGGCTGGCTGAGGAAGACGTAGCTTCACAGGTGGCGAAACACAAAGCAAGGCGAGTGGTGGCCCCTCCTGTCCAAGATCAAAACAGTGGGCTAGCTTCTGATCTGGTGAAGCAGGTAGTTGATGCGGCAGAGGTAATTTTAATGGTCGCCACAAAATCGGGCAACCTAAAGGGCACCTTTACCAAGGCACTTAAAGAGTCGGCGGCTTCTATTAAAGCGGCTGTAGAAAAACTTCACACTTGTTCGGTGTCGGAAGAAATCGTGAAGCTTCAAGCCGACAACGCTCGTCTCCGAACGGAGATGTTGGAACTCCGCAAAGAACTGAGTAAGCGAAATACTGAAACTGCGCAGGCGCAGGTAGATGAAGAGGAAATGACCCCGGTGAGTGCACGACGTCCTGAAAAAAGGACGAGTCTATCGGCTCCGCCATTACTTGATAACAGCAAGCAAGAGGAACTGGCACGTACCATCATGCTACAGGTGGGTAGCATGATCAATGCCAGATTAGAAGGACTGGAAGAGAGGCTACTACCTCAAACAAGGATCCGCCCACCCCTAGCCTCGGATAAGCCGAAAGATGCTTCTGAGCGAGAAGAGAGTACGGTACCTGGAGCTCAGCCTTCAGGCCCTGAAACCCAAAAGGGCAAGAAGAAGAAAAAGAAGAAGCTCAGAAATACTACTTCCAATGAAGATGCAGTACCTACCCAGAGACTGCATCGTGACGCACCACCAACAGTAGAAACCATAAATACGGGCTGGTCCACAGTAACAAAGAAGGGCAAAAAAGCCAAAACGGTGGCTCCACAAATGATGGCCAAGTCAGCTAACAGAGGCACTGCTAAGCCTGCTTCCCGCCCTGCCTCGGCCAAGTTGCGTCCACCTCGGACTGCGGCCGTTGTGATTACGTTGCAGCCGGGAGCCGAGGAGAAGGGCGCAACGTATGGCAAAGTGCTGGCAGAAGCCAAGGCTAAGATCGACCTCACCAGCTGCGGCATCACCAGTCTTCGTTTCCGGAAGGCGGCCACCGGTGCTCGCATTCTAGAGGTAGCGGCTGGAGATGCTAGTGGCGAGAAGGCAGACTCCCTTGCCCAAAAACTTACGGAGGCCCTGGACGTGGAGGTGGCAAGAGTCGCCAGACCTACAAAATGTGCTGAGTTCCGAATTCTGGGTCTGGACGACTCTGTAACAAAAGAGGACTTAGTTGCAGCCGTAGCACAACGCGGTGGATGCCCTCAGGAGACAATTAAGGTCGGGGACATCAAACGCACATACCAGGGCACTGGAGGAGCATTAGTGAGCTGTCCGGTAGCCGCTGCCAAAAAGCTTACAGGAGAAGGCCGCCTGCTTGTCGGGTGGGTTTCGGCTCGAGTGGAGTTATTGCAGCCCAGACCAATGCGATGCTATCGGTGCCTGCAGAACGGGCATGTCCGCGCTCAGTGCACTGCAGAGATTGACCGTAGTGAGGAGTGCTACCGATGTGGTCAAGCCGGTCATAAGTCTTCTGCTTGTGTAGCCCCGCCAAAATGCTCACTTTGCGCGGCTGCAAACAGGCCGTCGGCGCACCGGCTAGGTAGTAAGACGTGTGCTCCTCCAAAACCACGGAGAAAAACACCAGAAAGTTCCTCAGGTACATCGCCGGCAGCAACCAGCTGTCCTCCGTCACAAGCGGGGGGAGAAGAGGTGGTGATGGAAGTCATATAGGATGGCTTTACGCTTCCTGCAGGCGAACCTCAACCACTCCGCCAGAGCTCAGGATCTCATGGTTCAGAGCTTGGCGGAGTGGTGTATCGATATAGCAATCGTATGCGAACCCTATTTCATCCCCCCAAGGTCTACCTGGGTAGGGGATGATGCAGGGTTGGTAACAATTATATCAGGAGGAGCCAACTTTGATAGAGTTATTAAGGGCCAGGGTTGCGTAGCGGCTTTGATGCGAGGAGTGATGGTGGTAGCGGCGTATTTCTCGCCCAACAGAACCCTTGCAGAGTTCGAGAGTTTCCTCGTTGATGTCGGGGCCATGGTTGGGCAGAATCAGTCGCACCCGGTACTTGTTCTTGGAGACCTGAACGCAAAATCAGCAGCGTGGGGGTCTCCTGTAACGGATGTGCAAGGAGAAACGCTGGAAGAGTGGGCTCTAAGCACTGGACTCGTACTACTAAACCGGGGATCTGTGTTTACGTGCGTGCGGCCGCAGGGACAATCTATTGTGGACGTATCCTTCGCCACTCCAAATCTAGCGAGCCGCACAAATGACTGGCGGGTCCTGGAAGATGTGGAGACGCTTTCAGACCATCGGTATATCCGGTTCGAGGTCACCCATCTCCCAGTCACCTCGAGCAGGACAAGCCGATCTAATGCGAGGGGGGATAGCCCACGATGGGCCCTAAAGCGCCTCGATCGTAATGCACTCGAGGAGGCTTCTCTAGTTCAGGCCTGGATAGATGCGCCGAGTGGACAGGTAGTCGAGAATGAGGCGGAGTGGTTTCGTAAGGCTCTGACGCATATTTGCGACGCCGCGATGCCCAGAGTCGGGTCTCATCCTACTAAGCGCCAGGTTTACTGGTGGTCGACAATACTTGCAGACCTGCGCTACGCATGCGTCGCAGCGAGACGTCAATATACGAGACAACGCAGAAGACGGCGCCGAGACGAAGAGAGAGAAGCTCATTTATATGGTTTGTACAGGGAAGCGAAGGGAGCTCTTCAGCTGGCCATCACCCAGGCAAAAATCCAAGCCAGAGATGAACTGCTGGAGACCCTGAATCGAGACCCATGGGGGCGACCCTACCAAATGGTGAGAGGTAAACTACGACAGTGGGCTCCTCCGTTAACACAGACTCTTGAGCCGCAATTCCTGAAAGGGGTGGTGACAACTCTCTTCCCAACCAGAGATGAACACGTGGCACCAACCATGACACAGCCAGGTGAGGAGAGCAGTCAAGATAACGAAGTCCCGCAGGTTACCGAGGTTGAGCTACGGATGGCGGTTCTGAGACTTAAAGCTAAGAACAGAGCCCCAGGACTGGATGGTATCCCTGGTAGAGCGTGGAGTCTGGCCTTAAAAGCTCTTGGACCACGATTTCAAGGCCTTTTAGACGCCTGCCTGGATCAGGGCATATTTCCGACTCAATGGAAGATTGGAAGGTTAGTTCTGCTCAGAAAAGTTGGACGTCCAGCAGATTCTCCGTCGGCTTATCGCCCTATAATTCTACTGGACGAAGCTGGAAAGCTGTTTGAGCGTATTATCGCAACTCGCCTTATCGCGCATATGAGCAATACCGGGCCGAACCTGGACGAAAACCAATTCGGCTTTCGGAAAGGTCGTTCGACAGTCGGGGCGATCTTACGAGTCAAGATGGCTGCGGAGGAGGCAGTTTCTCGGGGCGAAGTTGTATTGGCGGTATCACTCGATATTGCCAATGCCTTCAACACCTTGCCCTGGAGCTGTATACGGGAGGCCTTATTATATCATCAGGTGCCCACCTACCTCCGCAGTATTATTGGGGACTATCTCTCCAATAGGTATGTGGCCTTTGAGGGGCGTGAAGGGTGGAGTAATTACAGAATGTCGTGCGGTGTTCCACAGGGATCTGTCCTTGGTCCGCTCCTGTGGAACATCGGGTACGACTGGGTATTACGTGGTGCAACACTCAGGGGCATTAGCCTTACATGTTATGCGGACGACACCCTCGTCACAGCAAGAGGGAAAACATACAGAGAGGCTGCTCTACTTGCCACAGCAGGGGTGGCTCAGGTGGTAAGCCGTATTAGGCGTCTCGGACTAGAAGTGGCCCTGACGAAGTCTGAAGCCCTTTGTTTTCATGGGCCCCGGAAAAAGCCTCCGGTTGGGTCGCACATTATGGTTGGTGGTGTCCGCATTGGTGTCGAGTCGACGATGAAATACCTGGGACTTGTCCTCGACAGCCGATGGGATTTCCGTGCCCATTTTGAGCAACTAACACCTAAACTGATGGGGGCGGCGTCTGCCCTCGGGGGATTGCTGCCTAATATAAGAGGTGCTAAGTCGGGATGCCGCAAACTTTACATGGGGGTTGTGCGCTCCATGGCAACGTACGGAGCACCTGTGTGGGCCGACACTCTCAGCAGCCACAATATTACCTTACTGCACAAACCACAGCGAGCAATGGCACTGAGAGTAATTCGGGGATACCGCACGGTCTCCTACGAGGCAGCATGTGTTCTGGCGGGATCACTGCCGTGGGAACTAGATGCGAGGGGCCTCGCACTGATTTACTTTTGGCGGGAGGAAAGAGCAGTGCGAGGTCAGCGACCGGTGTTGCAAGAAGTCGAAATACAGAGAGAAAACATTCGTGAAAATCTTGTTGAAGAGTGGCTCGAAAGGCTTGGACAGCCTAGCGCGGGCATAAAGACGATTGAGGCGATACGCCCAATACTAAATGAGTGGCTCAGTAGGGAGCATGGATCTATGACCTTCCGATTGACGCAGATACTCACGGGACATGGCTGTTTCGCTGGGTACCTGTGTCGGATCGGAAGAGAGTCCACTACATCATGCCCCCATTGCCCTTCTAATGTTGACACTGCACAGCACACGCTCGAAGAATGTCCAGCATGGACAACACCTCGGCTTGAGCTTATTAATAAAGTGGGGAACAACCTGTCACTTCCAGCTCTTGTAAGAGCTATGGTTGGGAACGAAGAATCCTGGAAAGCAGCGATAACCTTCTGCGAGGAGGTCCTTTCACAAAAGGAAGCTGCGGAAAGGGAGAGAGAAATCTTAACCACGAACCCAATCCGCAGCAGGAAAACTGGGCGGAGAAGGAGGCGAAGCCTCCATGATATCCGTCCCCCATAAAAGAGGCTTTGGTGGCGACACTGGGGGGTGTTAGCCATCTACCGAGAAGCCTCGAGGTGGCGCGCGCGGAGGTCCCGCGTGCCTCTCACTTGAGACGTGGTGAAAAGAGAGCAACTCCAACAACATGATGGGGCTCATTTTGAGCCGACGCTGCCTGTGCCATGGACGAATGCACAAAGCGTACCCACAGCCCAGACACAAGGCGTTCAGAAGGACCCCGATGGTTTTTTAGTCGGTATGCCGTCGGTTGCTATTGTCTCATTAGCAATAGTAGCCGACGGAGAGCCCGACATACCCCTCCTGCTTCCCCTGGCAGGGGGGGATGCGTAACGCATTTCTCCATCGTTAAAAAAAAAAAAAAAAAAAAAAAAAAGGTTAGGTTAGGTTAGGTTAGGTTAGGTTAGGTTAGGTTAGGTTAGGTTAGGTTAGGTTAGGTTAGGTTAGGTTAGGTTAGGTTAGGTTAGGTTAGGTTTTTTTTTTTTTTTTTTTTTTTGTTCTCGTTCCTCTAACGTAATCAGAGACTGTGTTTGCTAATTTACATTTTCTTCTATTTCTTTTCCCTAGTGGTAGTGTTATTTAATTTTTTCATCCAAGGTTTCATTATCTATTTCATCTATCTATCTATTTCACGTTACGGGTATATCTTTTTCTATTCTAATCCTATTTCATTTTACTGTTACTCAATTTTAAATATTACAACTTATTTTCCTAATTTCGTTCGTTTTTGTACTATTCTTTCTTAAATTTAATTTCAAAGGTTACACAAGTTTTACTTATATATGCTGGGTATATATATCTTAGTATATATATTCATCATATTTATTTACTAGATTTTACTTTTGCATGGTCTTTTCATATTTGTACAATAATTTAAGTTTTCATGTTTGTTTTTCCGCAGGTACTCATGTTCTACTTGGGTTGGCGATGCTATTCGTATCCAGTGCTTCTTGATGACAGCTCTAGTATTCAGCTTCTGGTGAGTGTTTTCATTTATTTTAATTTTGCGTTCTATTTCTATTTTGTAAGCTATTTCTATTGTGTGATGTAATTTTCCAAATTTTGTTTTAATAATTTTGTTTGGTTGCCGCAATTGGGCCACTTTCTTATGAAAGTGGTTACAATATGCTTTTTTACTGGTGTTTGCTATTCTTCTAGTCGTTTCTATGAGTACCTGCCGGTTAAAAACGTTTTTGTTTGCAGGCTCGATGTTGCTTCTGTCCACCTTAGCAGTGGTATGATATTGTGGATCGAGCTATGGACTCCCACTTTTTTCTGATCACTGCTAAAAGCGTTATGGTCCACTTTTGCGAGCTTGGCGTGAACACAGTTGCAACAAGCTGGTACCGCACCCGCGAGCCAATCGGCGCACTTTGTTTTCATGTGGGGCCCCCCACAGTGGCTACACTTTTCTACAGTCTCCTCGCAGAACCGTCTCCCATGCCCATAGCCAAGGCAGAGCGAGCATTGCACCAGTGGCGATTGGTCCGCCACGCTCACTCGCTGGAGGTCTATCAAGACGGTTCCTACTTCGACTAGGCGCTGCCACACCTTGGGGGACACCCTCATGACAACATGGTGCGCTTGGGGATTTCTGGAGGGCTTCTTGTAGATAATTTCCACCTTGTTCTCTTTTTCCTCCAAATCTTTCAACACCTTTTTGTTTTGAGCCCACAAAGCATCAACAATATCTTTATCGCTGTTCAATTTAAAAACATCCCTGAATATTACAAGAGGGTCCTTGTTCTTCATGTCCTGGAAGTTAAGGTGCTCTTTTGCTCTCGTCAGTCTCTCCTTTATTTGTGTTCTTTCTTCCTCCGTTCTGCAGCCCACGATCACCTTCCTATCTTTCGCTTTTCGTATTCTTTCCACAGCTATTCCTCCTTCCTTTGCGTTCACAACTTCCCTGATCCTGCTAAGGATTTCTTCTCCTGTCTCCATTTCATCCTTTGCTGTAACTACTACGGAATGTAGCGCGGTCTGCTCAGGGGTCTGCCTCCTGGTGTGCGCCGCTGCTACATTCGCATATGTTATCTTTTCCTGTGTCTCTTGTTGCTTTTCAATCGTCTCCCTTAGCTTTTCCATCTTCTCGTTGCTATCTTGAATCAGCTTTGCATGTTCTTCCATTTTCTTAACTAGTGCGCTTTCTTCTATAGCCTTCTCCTTCACTGGTTCCTTTTCCTTCTCAGGTTGTTTATCCTTGTCTGATTCTTGCTGAGTCATTCTTTGTCCTTTTACACTATCCGCTTCTTTTACCAACTGGTATAGCCTCTCAATCGCTTGTGTTACCTCGTTCTTTATCTCGGTTTTGATGTTTCGCGAGTTACCAAGGTGCAATTTGGCCTTGGTAACACAAGCTCTGGCTTCTGTTAAGCGGTCAATGTATTTAGACTTCTGCTGTGTGGGTGGGCTCCCCACCGCCTCTGCTGACATTCTTCGAGTAACAACTCTGGGCTCGACTTGCGAGAGCGTCGTCTTCAGTTTCGGCTTTGGGGGCTCAAGCGTCCTGGACTTTGTCGGGGTGGTCGGGGGCTTGGGAAGTGCGTCCGGTTTTCCGGTCTCCCACTCCCCAATACTCCGTCTAACACTCGTAGTTGGACTCGAGTGAGCAACAGGGGTTGGGCTTCTTCTCTGCCTTGTCACTTTTGCGGGCGTCCGATGTCCAAACATCTTCTAATCACGGAGGAATACACAGGTATAACTTGTTAAAATGTCAGAGGGACTTGTTTTCGACTAATCTTTTATTTTTGTTTCAGGTTCGCCGTGATATGCGACGACGGGTCAACGTGAAGCGTCGAAAGGGTGGTAAGTATAACACTGCAGTAAAAGGTTTGTAAAAGTTTTAAATAAAAATACTTGCAGTAATATAAAAATAAATTTTGTCGAAATCCTAACTAAATATTTTAATAAAGATATTACGGTAAGCAATAAGCCTATCCTCGTACAATTGAGGTCGTAAAAACCCCGTGTCAAAATATGCCTTACTTTAGAAGTTATTGATGGTACCCACTGTGGACATCGACTATCTTTACCTTAGTAAGTACAATATGGGGGGGTGGGCGGGCGATTTTTTTCAATTTCTTGCTATAATTGGTGTTTTTTCTGTTGCAGGTACGTGCGGGGACGTCGGGCAAAGGTGAACCAGCCACGGGATGTGCAGAAACAAGCCAGGTGTTGGAGGAAATTTGAAAAAACGCGCAAAATCACCCCAAAACGGTCAAGATTTTCGGAAAATTGAAGTTTTTGAAGGATTTTTCTATGACACGTAAATAAATGCAGTCGCTCAGTAGATAGAGCGCCGCGAGCCGCTAATTATGATGTACCACACGGCTATATTCACTTGAAGAAAAAGTCAAGAAAAATCTTTTTTGGTTTTTTCCTAAGACAAAAGTACGTTTTCTAGCGTAAAACAATTAAATAATAACTTTCTACTACCGAAAACGATACAATGCGATAGGGGGCGCAACCAGCGCGATAGGCACTACTTAAAAAGCAGTCAGAAACTAATAATTTAGATAAAAGAAATATTTTAAAGCCAAATAATTATAAAAATTTTACAAGTCTTTAAGAAAATGCGAAAAAGGTCGAAAAATCACGTTTTTTATATAAAACGTGTGTCTTATTAAGGTATTATCGCACAATAGGCACCGAGACGCTTAATTTGATATATCGCATGCGACTGTAAGTCAACAAATAAAAGTCGGTATTTGTATGAAGTATGTAAATTTGTCAGGGCTTAGGTGGATTTTGGGTCGACGGTTTCAGAGTGGTCGGGCAGTTTTTTCAATTTCTTGCTATAATTGGTGTTTTTTCTGTTGCAGGTACGTGCGGGGACGTCGGGCAAAGGTGAACCAGCCACGGGATGTGCAGAAACAAGCCAGGTGTTGGAGGAAATTTGAAAAAACGCGCAAAATCACCCCAAAACGGTCAAGATTTTCGGAAAATTGAAGTTTTTGAAGGATTTTTCTATGACACGTAAATAAATGCAGTCGCTCAGTAGATAGAGCGCCGCGAGCCGCTAATTATGATGTACCACACGGCTATATTCACTTGAAGAAAAAGTCAAGAAAAATCTTTTTTGGTTTTTTCCTAAGACAAAAGTACGTTTTCTAGCGTAAAACAATTAAATAATAACTTTCTACTACCGAAAACGATACAATGCGATAGGGGGCGCAACCAGCGCGATAGGCACTACTTAAAAAGCAGTCAGAAACTAATAATTTAGATAAAAGAAATATTTTAAAGCCAAATAATTATAAAAATTTTACAAGTCTTTAAGAAAATGCGAAAAAGGTCGAAAAATCACGTTTTTTATATAAAACGTGTGTCTTATTAAGGTATTATCGCACAATAGGCACCGAGACGCTTAATTTGATATATCGCATGCGACTGTAAGTCAACAAATAAAAGTCGGTATTTGTATGAAGTATGTAAATTTGTCAGGGCTTAGGTGGATTTTGGGTCGACGGTTTCAGAGTGGTCGGGCAGTTTTTTCAATTTCTTGCTATAATTGGTGTTTTTTCTGTTGCAGGTACGTGCGGGGACGTCGGGCAAAGGTGAACCAGCCACGGGATGTGCAGAAACAAGCCAGGTGTTGGAGGAAATTTGAAAAAACGCGCAAAATCACCCCAAAACGGTCAAGATTTTCGGAAAATTGAAGTTTTTGAAGGATTTTTCTATGACACGTAAATAAATGCAGTCGCTCAGTAGATAGAGCGCCGCGAGCCGCTAATTATGATGTACCACACGGCTATATTCACTTGAAGAAAAAGTCAAGAAAAATCTTTTTTGGTTTTTTCCTAAGACAAAAGTACGTTTTCTAGCGTAAAACAATTAAATAATAACTTTCTACTACCGAAAACGATACAATGCGATAGGGGGCGCAACCAGCGCGATAGGCACTACTTAAAAAGCAGTCAGAAACTAATAATTTAGATAAAAGAAATATTTTAAAGCCAAATAATTATAAAAATTTTACAAGTCTTTAAGAAAATGCGAAAAAGGTCGAAAAATCACGTTTTTTATATAAAACGTGTGTCTTATTAAGGTATTATCGCACAATAGGCACCGAGACGCTTAATTTGATATATCGCATGCGACTGTAAGTCAACAAATAAAAGTCGGTATTTGTATGAAGTATGTAAATTTGTCAGGGCTTAGGTGGATTTTGGGTCGACGGTTTCAGAGTGGTCGGGCAGTTTTTTCAATTTCTTGCTATAATTGGTGTTTTTTCTGTTGCAGGTACGTGCGGGGACGTCGGGCAAAGGTGAACCAGCCACGGGATGTGCAGAAACAAGCCAGGTGTTGGAGGAAATTTGAAAAAACGCGCAAAATCACCCCAAAACGGTCAAGATTTTCGGAAAATTGAAGTTTTTGAAGGATTTTTCTATGACACGTAAATAAATGCAGTCGCTCAGTAGATAGAGCGCCGCGAGCCGCTAATTATGATGTACCACACGGCTATATTCACTTGAAGAAAAAGTCAAGAAAAATCTTTTTTGGTTTTTTCCTAAGACAAAAGTACGTTTTCTAGCGTAAAACAATTAAATAATAACTTTCTACTACCGAAAACGATACAATGCGATAGGGGGCGCAACCAGCGCGATAGGCACTACTTAAAAAGCAGTCAGAAACTAATAATTTAGATAAAAGAAATATTTTAAAGCCAAATAATTATAAAAATTTTACAAGTCTTTAAGAAAATGCGAAAAAGGTCGAAAAATCACGTTTTTTATATAAAACGTGTGTCTTATTAAGGTATTATCGCACAATAGGCACCGAGACGCTTAATTTGATATATCGCATGCGACTGTAAGTCAACAAATAAAAGTCGGTATTTGTATGAAGTATGTAAATTTGTCAGGGCTTAGGTGGATTTTGGGTCGACGGTTTCAGAGTGGTCGGGCAGTTTTTTCAATTTCTTGCTATAATTGGTGTTTTTTCTGTTGCAGGTACGTGCGGGGACGTCGGGCAAAGGTGAACCAGCCACGGGATGTGCAGAAACAAGCCAGGTGTTGGAGGAAATTTGAAAAAACGCGCAAAATCACCCCAAAACGGTCAAGATTTTCGGAAAATTGAAGTTTTTGAAGGATTTTTCTATGACACGTAAATAAATGCAGTCGCTCAGTAGATAGAGCGCCGCGAGCCGCTAATTATGATGTACCACACGGCTATATTCACTTGAAGAAAAAGTCAAGAAAAATCTTTTTTGGTTTTTTCCTAAGACAAAAGTACGTTTTCTAGCGTAAAACAATTAAATAATAACTTTCTACTACCGAAAACGATACAATGCGATAGGGGGCGCAACCAGCGCGATAGGCACTACTTAAAAAGCAGTCAGAAACTAATAATTTAGATAAAAGAAATATTTTAAAGCCAAATAATTATAAAAATTTTACAAGTCTTTAAGAAAATGCGAAAAAGGTCGAAAAATCACGTTTTTTATATAAAACGTGTGTCTTATTAAGGTATTATCGCACAATAGGCACCGAGACGCTTAATTTGATATATCGCATGCGACTGTAAGTCAACAAATAAAAGTCGGTATTTGTATGAAGTATGTAAATTTGTCAGGGCTTAGGTGGATTTTGGGTCGACGGTTTCAGAGTGGTCGGGCAGTTTTTTCAATTTCTTGCTATAATTGGTGTTTTTTCTGTTGCAGGTACGTGCGGGGACGTCGGGCAAAGGTGAACCAGCCACGGGATGTGCAGAAACAAGCCAGGTGTTGGAGGAAATTTGAAAAAACGCGCAAAATCACCCCAAAACGGTCAAGATTTTCGGAAAATTGAAGTTTTTGAAGGATTTTTCTATGACACGTAAATAAATGCAGTCGCTCAGTAGATAGAGCGCCGCGAGCCGCTAATTATGATGTACCACACGGCTATATTCACTTGAAGAAAAAGTCAAGAAAAATCTTTTTTGGTTTTTTCCTAAGACAAAAGTACGTTTTCTAGCGTAAAACAATTAAATAATAACTTTCTACTACCGAAAACGATACAATGCGATAGGGGGCGCAACCAGCGCGATAGGCACTACTTAAAAAGCAGTCAGAAACTAATAATTTAGATAAAAGAAATATTTTAAAGCCAAATAATTATAAAAATTTTACAAGTCTTTAAGAAAATGCGAAAAAGGTCGAAAAATCACGTTTTTTATATAAAACGTGTGTCTTATTAAGGTATTATCGCACAATAGGCACCGAGACGCTTAATTTGATATATCGCATGCGACTGTAAGTCAACAAATAAAAGTCGGTATTTGTATGAAGTATGTAAATTTGTCAGGGCTTAGGTGGATTTTGGGTCGACGGTTTCAGAGTGGTCGGGCAGTTTTTTCAATTTCTTGCTATAATTGGTGTTTTTTCTGTTGCAGGTACGTGCGGGGACGTCGGGCAAAGGTGAACCAGCCACGGGATGTGCAGAAACAAGCCAGGTGTTGGAGGAAATTTGAAAAAACGCGCAAAATCACCCTAAAACGGTCAAAATTTTCGGAAAATTGAAGTTTTTGAAGGATTTTTCTATGACACGTAAATAAATGCAGTCGCTCAGTAGATAGAGCGCCGCGAGCCGCTAATTATGATGTACCACACGGCTATATTCACTTGAAGAAAAAGTCAAGAAAAATCTTTTTTGGTTTTTTCCTAAGACAAAAGTACGTTTTCTAGCGTAAAACAATTAAATAATAACTTTCTACTACCGAAAACGATACAATGCGATAGGGGGCGCAACCAGCGCGATAGGCACTACTTAAAAAGCAGTCAGAAACTAATAATTTAGATAAAAGAAGTATTTTAAAGCCAAATAATTATAAAAATTTTAAAAGTCTTTATGAAAATGCGAAAAATGTCGAAAAATCACGTTTTTTATATAAAACGTGTGTCTTATTAAGGTATTATCGCACCATAGGCACCGAGACGCTTAATTTGATATATCGCATGCGACTCTAAGTCAACAAATAAAAGTCTGTATTTGTATGGGTTAGGTTAGGTTAGGTTAGGTTAGGTTAGGTTAGGTTAGGTTCCACGGACCTGCTGGGTTGTCCCAGTGGGCGGAGAGGTGAACTCCGACGTGGCGCGTCCCCGGGTGGCGGATAGGGGGTTCCGGTGTGCCGACAACCTCCAAGCGGGGGTTGTCGGCACACTGGCGCGGACCAAACACTGGGGGGGTTTTAGGGTTTTTAGGGGGGGTTAGCTTCTCCGCGCGTCCCTTTGACTCAGCAAAGGGCGCAGTGGATGAAGCAGGGGTGGGTGGTCATTTATGACTGCCCGCCCCACGGGGATTGACGTGGGGGTAGGCGACCTAGTGGTCCTGCCCTGACAGGTGGGTGTCGGGTTTCCGTTGGCCCGCACCGCCTGCCCCTTTTCAGGGGCGGTGAGAGGAAAACAACCTCATTAAAAAATTCATGGACGGCGTGAGCGACGGGGTGAGCTTTCTTGGGGGCCCCTAACCCCAACGATCGAAGCCCTGGAGCTCCCTGGACGTCAGGGGGGGTCGGAGTGCCACACCGATGCCGCCCCGGGTCTGCCTCTGAGTAGGGGTGCCCAGAGGAGAACAACCTCTTTAAAAAATTATAAGGCGGGAAAGCGATGGGGTGAGAGTTCTTGGGGGCTACTGACCCCCTATGAAAGAAGCCCCATTGCTTCCTGGCCGTTTTTTAGGGGGGATCGGAGCGAGGCCGATCCCGCCCGGGATGGTGACAGCGTAGGACTGCCGTTGCCAGCAACCCTCGTTGGTAACGGCAGCCTTGCGCCGTCTGCCCCGTGAGGGGGGCGAGCGGTAGCCCCTGCCGAGTGACAGGGGACTTTTCGGGTCCGTGGGTGGTCGGAGCGGGGTTCCGGCTGCTCGTAAGCGGATCCGGGATGGCGGCGGCACTCCGGGCAAGTGCCGCCGTGAGCTCCGCGCACTTCGTGCGCGGGTTCTGGTCGTGGCTATGGGTGCCATTCCCGGGATTGTGCTCCACACACAGGCAAAATGCGAGAGGGGCACCGGTGCGTTCCATTGGAGATCCCGGAGCCCCTTGACATGCATGGAGGCTGGCCAACGTGGTGGTTTTAGTCGGTAAGAGTCCGACATACCCTTCTTTTGCCCCCGCAAAAGGAGGGATCCATGAGGATTTCCCCACGTTAAAAAAAAAAAAAAAAAAAAAAAAAAAGGTTAGGTTAGGTTAGGTTAGGTTAGGTTGCGCGAGGAGGATGAACTGCGTAAGCAGGTTCTCGAGAGTGGCGCTTCTAGTGCGTGTGATAGTGAGGAGAGGCCTCGATCTCGGCTGAGACAGAGGGTGTCGGAGTCGGAGTGCTCTTACGTCAGCATTCGGGACCGCTCGGACTCCGACGTCAGTGTGAGGTCGGCGTCGCCGAGCTCTTCGAAAGGATTGTGGCGGAAACGTCCCAGTAGCACGGAGGCAGACATGGAGGGTGTGCCAGCATCCAAAGTAGCTCCAAGGGGACGTCGTGGACGTGGTGGGCGTGGTCGCCCTGTTACGACCGGGGACTACGCTGGGCTGGCTGAGGCTCAGGCTGCTCTCAATGCGGCCAAAGCCGAAGACATTCGGCTTCAGGCGGAGCAGGAGCTGGCCGAGGAGAACAGGCGGAAGATGGAGGCGGTACGGAACACTTTCCGCAAGTTCCCTACCGTCCCGGTGATGAGCGAAGAGGGAACGCTGGCTGCAGACATTGAGAGGCACGTGTCGGAGTCTTTGGCGACCATCCACAAAGTCGCCAAGGCATCCGGCAACCTTAAGGGGACCTTTGTAAAAGGCCTCAATGACGCGGCGGAGACCATAAAGGTCTCGTTCGCGCAGCTGAGGGGCCGATCAGCATCCGATGAGGTGTTACGGCTGGAGGCTGCCAACAGGAGGCTTTCGGCTGAGCTGCAGGACCTCCGAAGGGAGGTGGCAGAACTGAGGGCTTCGGTCCCGGCTCCGGCCCCGGCCCCATCTACGGCCCTGGCCCCAGCTTCGGCCCCGGCCCCGGAGCTTGAGGTGGTTTTGAGGGAGATCATGGTGCATGTGGGTACCATGATCAACGCCCGTTTTGAGGGCCTGGAGTCGAGGCTCCTGCCGGAGGAGCGCATCCGACCGACGCTTGCTGCCGACAGGCGCAACGCAGAGAAGACAGCGAAGGGCGCCAGGGTGGAGGCTGCTCCTCCCGTGGCTGCCTCTAGCAAAGCCCCAAAGGGTCCCAAGGGCCCTGCCGCCCCAGTGGCTGGTCCAGCTGCACCACGACCACCACCTCCTCCTTCGCAGGAGGCGTGGAATACGGTGACCAGGCGGGGGAAGAAGAAGGCGCGAGAGGCCCCCCCAGCACGGGAGGCCCCACCAGCGAGACCCGCCGCGTCAAAGGCAGCCCCTAAGCCTGCGCCGGGGCCGAACAGTGGGTCTACTAAATTACGACCCCCCCGCACAGCAGCCGTGGTAATCACGCTACTGCCGGGAGCGGAGGAGAAAGGCTTGTCCTACGCCAAGGTCTTGGCGGAGGCAAAGAGCCGCATTAGCCTTGGGGCTCTAGGGGTGCCACCCCTTAGGATGAGGACTGCTGCCACCGGGGCTCGCATATTAGAGATCTCCGGGGCCGAAAAGGATGCGAAGGCTGACTCTCTAGCGGCAAAGCTGAGTGAGGTCTTTGAGGTGGCGGCAGAGTCCGTCCGAATATCGAGGCCAAGCATGACCTGCGATCTGCGGGTGAGTGGCCTCGATGACTCTGTCACCACCTCGGAGTTGGTGGAAGAGCTCGCCAAGGCTGGAGGATGCAGTTCGTCGGACATAAAGTCCGGCGAAATTCGTAAGGGTGTGGCGGGAATGGGCACGGTGTTTGTGCGGTGCCCATTAACGGCCGCTAAAAATGTGGTGGCAAGTGGTGGTCGGTTGCTGGTGGGATGGGTGGCAGCGCACGTCCAACTTTTGGATGCGCGCCCCCGCCGCTGTTTCCGCTGCCTTGCGCTGGGTCATGTTCGGGCCCAGTGCAAGTCGGAGGTGGATCGCAGCGATGAATGCCATCGCTGCGGAAATAAAGGCCACAAGGCCAACATCTGTTCAGGCGCCCCACACTGCACTCTCTGTGCGGCAGCGGGAAAAGCGGCTGACCACCTCTCCGGGGGCAAGGCATGCGCCAAGCCCCCGACCAAGACAGGGGCGAGAAGGAGAAAGACTGGGACTGAGGCGAAGGCCAAGTCCAAGCCAACTCGCCCTGCAAAGGAGCCGGCGATGAACATGGAGGAAAATTAGTATGTCCCTAACTTTCCTCCAGGCGAACATCAACCACTCCGCTAGGGCCCAGGATCTCTTACTCCAGACCCTTGCGGAGCGGTTGATAAATGTCGCGGTTGTTGGGGAACCTTATCAGGTCCCGTCCAGAATGGACTGGGTAGGAGATCTGGATGGCTTGGTGGCGATCACCACGCAGTCGCCTGTCCATTCTCCTCCATTCCAAGGAGTAGTTAGGGGGAGAGGACTGGTCGCTGCGCAGGTTGGTGAGGTGGTGGTCGTGGGGGTTTACTTTTCTCCAAACCGCGTCCTCGCCGAGTTCGAGACGTTTCTCGACGAGGTGGGGGCCCTGGTCGGACAGAGTCGACCCCGGCCAGTGCTTGTTGTCGGAGATCTCAACGCCAAATCACTGGCGTGGGGATCTTCGAGGACGGATGCAAGGGGTGAAGCCGTTGGAGAGTGGCTGGTGGGGGCGGGCCTGTGCATTATTAACAGGGGGTCAACGGACACGTGTGTGCGACGGAGTGGCGGATCAGTAATCGATGTCACATTCGCCACTCCCGAGATCGCGCCGCGTGTACGGGACTGGGAGGTTCTGGTGGACGAGGAGACGCTGTCTGACCACAGATATATTCGGTTTAGCCTCTCCTCGTCCTCGACGGTCACACGGGCCCCCCCGCCTTTGGCGAATGGTCCACGGTGGGTGCTCGGCAGGCTCGAGCGAGAAGTGCTGAAGGAGGCGGCCATAGTCCAGTCGTGGAATTCCCCTTCCTCGGAGCCGGTGGACCTGGACGTGGATGCCGATGACCTGTGCAGGGCCATGGCACACGTCTGTGATGCCGCCATGCCCCGTGCTGGGGCGCCGCATCTCCGCCGCCAGGTCTACTGGTGGTCGGAGCAAATTGCTGAGCTGCGACGCCGCTGTGTAGCCAAGCGTAGGCGCTACCAGCGGTACAGAAGGAGGAGGCGCCAGGAGGAGGCCGAAGCGGACGCCCTCTATGTCTTGTATAGAGAGGCGTCCAAGGCCCTCCGCATAGCAATAACAGAGGCGAAGGCGGGGGCCTGGCTGCTGCTGCTGGAGTCTCTGGAGCGGGATCCATGGGGTAGGCCATACAGGCTGGCGAGGCAGAAACTTCGCCCCTGGGCCCCCCCCATCACAAGTACATTACAGCCTCCGGTCCTCCGGAGGGTGATCGAGGGACTGTTCCCGGGTAGCCCGGGAACCGATTTCGTCCCTCCCGTCATGGTAGCGCCTCAAGGGGCTTTGGAGGAGGATGAGGTGCCCGAGACCTCTGAAGCAGAGTTGGGTGCCGCGGTCCTGCGGATGAGGGCCAAGAACACAGCGCCGGGACCCGATGGAATTCCCGGTCGCGCGTGGGCACTGGCCCAGGACGCCCTTGCGCCCCGCATCCGGGACCTCTTCGACCGCTGTATGCGGGAGGGGAGGTTCCCGGTACGATGGAAGGCCGGCCGGCTCGTCCTGCTCCGGAAGGAGGGACGCCCGGTCGATGCGCCCGGGGGCTATCGCCCAATTGTGCTGCTTGATGAGGCGGGTAAGCTCCTCGAAAGAGTGGTAGCTGCCCGCCTTGTCAAACACCTGGAGCAGGTGGGTCCTGACCTGGCCGAAGCCCAGTTCGGATTCCGGAGAGGTCGCTCGACGGTGGATGCAATTTCCTACGTCCGCGACCTCTCCGAGGAGGCGTGCTCCAGTGGCGGGGTGTTGCTGGCGGTGTCACTCGACATCGCCAATGCATTCAACACCCTGCCGTGGAGCACGATTTTAGGGGCGCTGAGGTACCACAGGGTGCCCCAGTACCTCCAACGTCTCATCGGGGACTACCTCTCAAATAGGGAGGTTGTCTACCCAACGGAGGAAGGAGAGGGCCGGAGCCCGGTTGCACGTGGTGTTCCGCAGGGGTCAGTAATGGGCCCCCTGCTATGGAACATAGGGTATGACTGGGTGCTTAGGGCTGCTAACCTCGATGGCGTCAACGTAGTTTGCTACGCTGACGACACCTTGGTTACCGCCCGGGGGATGACTTATAGAGAGGCGTCCCTGCTGGCCACCGCTGCGGTGGCTGCGGTGGTGGCCAGGATCCGGCGGCTGGGCCTGGAGGTCGCGCTTAGTAAATCCGAGGCCATCTGCTTTTATGGTCCTCGGAGGGCGCCACCTGCAGGCTCCATCATTATGGTGGGGGGAGTCTCCATAGCTGTGCGATCGACGCTAAAATATCTTGGCGTCTTACTGCACAGCAAGTGGAGATTCGGGCCCCACTTTGAAGAATTAGCTCCGAGGCTTGTAAGGACGGCCGCCTCATTAGGCCGCCTCCTTCCGAACCTCGGAGGTGGAGGTGCGAGCTGCCGCCGCCTGTATATGGCGGTGGTACGCTCAATGGCCCTATATGGTGCTCCTGTGTGGGCGGGCACTCTTAACAAGAGGGAGACCGCCGTCTTAAATAGGGCTCAGAGGGTTATGGCGGTGAGAGTGTGTCGGGGATACCGCACTCTCTCACATGAGGTGGCCTGCGTCCTTGCAGGCTCACTTCCCTGGGAATTGGAGGCCGAGGTTCTGTCCTCGGTCTATTGGCGCAGAAGGCGGGCCTTCGAGGAGGACCTTCGGCCTGTGGCGCGGGAGGTTCTGCAGTGGCGGATGGATGCCAGGGAAGAGGCCCTGGCGTCCTGGAGTAGGCGACTGGCCCTCGCCAACCCTCGTCGGGGTGCTGGGGCCAGCCGGCTGATAGAAGCGGTTCAGCCCATTTTGTTGGAGTGGGTGAATCGGGAGCACGGGGCGCTTACCTTCCGGCTGACGCAGGTCCTCACGGGGCATGGATGCTTCGGGAGGTACCTGTGCAACGTTGCCCGAAGGGAAGCTTCCCCGGTATGCCACCAGTGCGGCTGTTTGGAGGAGACGGCACAGCACGTACTGGAGGCATGCTCAGGGCCGGAGGAACCGCGGCAAACTCTAGTTGCGGTTGTGGGGGCGGACCTCTCGTTGCCGACCATCTTACTTAATATGGTCCAAGACGAGGGGTCCTGGGAGGCGGTGGTCTCTTTCTGCGAGGTGGTGATGGCGCAGAGGGAGACGGAAGAGCGTGAGAGGGAGAGAGATTCTCTCGCTCTCCCGCTCCGGAGGGCGCGGACACGGAGGCGAGCTAGTCGAGCTCGCACTCCGTCTCCGCTTGGAGGGCCTGGGGCGATGGATGTGGGGCCATCCGTCGCTCCCTAGAGTAAAGGTCCTCCGAGAGTGGGATGACGCGCTGGATGTCCCGGCGCGTCGCCGGAGCCGAATGGGGGGGTCCTCCCCTCCCGAGGCGGGTTCGCCCTGTTGTTGTAAGGGTGGACGTCGGTGGATGGGGCTGCGTGGAGTGTGAAAACGGACCCGCGGCCTCATCTACAATCGTGGAAGAGGGACATCGTGCGGTTTTAGTCGGTAGTGCCGTTTTTTAGGCGAGCCCGACATACCCCGTCTGCTTCCCCAGCGGGCGGGGATGCGTAAATGCATTTCCTCACGTTAAAAAAAAAAAAAAAAAAAAAGGTTAGGTTAGGTTAGGTTAGGTTAGGTTTTCTGCTGAGTTTGGCAGAAATGTTTCATGATGGCCAATAATCCGACACGGTGGGCCTCTCCGCGTCCCCTTTCGTTTGTAAAGGCACTGCGTGATGAGGCAGGAAGGAGTTCCTTACTCTCTTCGCCTCATGTGGGTTGGGGTCGAGAGTTTCAGGAAGTAAAGGAGGTTTTCCTGTGTTCCTTTCAGGATCTTAAGGAAGTAGGGCATTAATTGCCGTGGAGATGAAGACGTTGTTGGTGGTACTTACCCTATCGCCCAGCCACGTCGGAGGGCATACGCCAACCCTCCAGCCGGTTTCGTGTTGCCTCGTCAACGACCTCCGTTTTGGCGCTAAGGAGGTACGTCGGGGTAGCGCGAGCCGAAGAAGGCTTGCCTTAATTGGCCGGTCTGAGAAAGGAAAATCTCGAGACAAAACCCGTGAGGCAACACGTTAAAACCTGTGGATACCGGGGGACCTCCACAGTAAATACCCTTCCCCGGTTACAGTGGGCACTGATCGGGGTGACCGTGTGTTTCCCACATACTCGTGGGACTTTAATGGAAATTGAAACTTTAAAACCCAAAGATGGCGGTGGACGTAAAGACCAACGCGTGAAGGAGGCTGGCGTATCTGCGCGTAGTTACGCTGAGAAGGCGAGTGGAGTTGTTGCCCTGAGGGGCGAAGAACAACTCGCATCGACTGAGAGAGGTTCGTGTGATGATATCTCTGTTTTGAGCTGTGAGTCCGAGACAGACTCAAGACTTAGTGCTTGCAGCGTGAGACTAGAACCTATAGAGGCTTCCAAATTCTGGAAGAAGAGGGTTACCCATGGTAAACGGCGGCATAAGGAGGATTCGGGGTCAGAATCCGCTTCCAGTGATGGAGCAGTATTGGCAACACCAAATCCTCAATTGGCGAAGAGAGGTAGAGGTCGGCCCCCCACGTCAGGTAAATACGTGGGTTTGGCCAAGGCTCAGTCAGAGTTAAATGCTCTAAGGAGAGAGGAGGCACGCCGGCTGGCTGAGGAAGACGTAGCTTCACAGGTGGCGAAACACAAAGCAAGGCGAGTGGTGGCCCCTCCTGTCCAAGATCAAAACAGTGGGCTAGCTTCTGATCTGGTGAAGCAGGTAGTTGATGCGGCAGAGGTAATTTTAATGGTCGCCACAAAATCGGGCAACCTAAAGGGCACCTTTACCAAGGCACTTAAAGAGTCGGCGGCTTCTATTAAAGCGGCTGTAGAAAAACTTCACACTTGTTCGGTGTCGGAAGAAATCGTGAAGCTTCAAGCCGACAACGCTCGTCTCCGAACGGAGATGTTGGAACTCCGCAAAGAACTGAGTAAGCGAAATACTGAAACTGCGCAGGCGCAGGTAGATGAAGAGGAAATGACCCCGGTGAGTGCACGACGTCCTGAAAAAAGGACGAGTCTATCGGCTCCGCCATTACTTGATAACAGCAAGCAAGAGGAACTGGCACGTACCATCATGCTACAGGTGGGTAGCATGATCAATGCCAGATTAGAAGGACTGGAAGAGAGGCTACTACCTCAAACAAGGATCCGCCCACCCCTAGCCTCGGATAAGCCGAAAGATGCTTCTGAGCGAGAAGAGAGTACGGTACCTGGAGCTCAGCCTTCAGGCCCTGAAACCCAAAAGGGCAAGAAGAAGAAAAAGAAGAAGCTCAGAAATACTACTTCCAATGAAGATGCAGTACCTACCCAGAGACTGCATCGTGACGCACCACCAACAGTAGAAACCATAAATACGGGCTGGTCCACAGTAACAAAGAAGGGCAAAAAAGCCAAAACGGTGGCTCCACAAATGATGGCCAAGTCAGCTAACAGAGGCACTGCTAAGCCTGCTTCCCGCCCTGCCTCGGCCAAGTTGCGTCCACCTCGGACTGCGGCCGTTGTGATTACGTTGCAGCCGGGAGCCGAGGAGAAGGGCGCAACGTATGGCAAAGTGCTGGCAGAAGCCAAGGCTAAGATCGACCTCACCAGCTGCGGCATCACCAGTCTTCGTTTCCGGAAGGCGGCCACCGGTGCTCGCATTCTAGAGGTAGCGGCTGGAGATGCTAGTGGCGAGAAGGCAGACTCCCTTGCCCAAAAACTTACGGAGGCCCTGGACGTGGAGGTGGCAAGAGTCGCCAGACCTACAAAATGTGCTGAGTTCCGAATTCTGGGTCTGGACGACTCTGTAACAAAAGAGGACTTAGTTGCAGCCGTAGCACAACGCGGTGGATGCCCTCAGGAGACAATTAAGGTCGGGGACATCAAACGCACATACCAGGGCACTGGAGGAGCATTAGTGAGCTGTCCGGTAGCCGCTGCCAAAAAGCTTACAGGAGAAGGCCGCCTGCTTGTCGGGTGGGTTTCGGCTCGAGTGGAGTTATTGCAGCCCAGACCAATGCGATGCTATCGGTGCCTGCAGAACGGGCATGTCCGCGCTCAGTGCACTGCAGAGATTGACCGTAGTGAGGAGTGCTACCGATGTGGTCAAGCCGGTCATAAGTCTTCTGCTTGTGTAGCCCCGCCAAAATGCTCACTTTGCGCGGCTGCAAACAGGCCGTCGGCGCACCGGCTAGGTAGTAAGACGTGTGCTCCTCCAAAACCACGGAGAAAAACACCAGAAAGTTCCTCAGGTACATCGCCGGCAGCAACCAGCTGTCCTCCGTCACAAGCGGGGGGAGAAGAGGTGGTGATGGAAGTCATATAGGATGGCTTTACGCTTCCTGCAGGCGAACCTCAACCACTCCGCCAGAGCTCAGGATCTCATGGTTCAGAGCTTGGCGGAGTGGTGTATCGATATAGCAATCGTATGCGAACCCTATTTCATCCCCCCAAGGTCTACCTGGGTAGGGGATGATGCAGGGTTGGTAACAATTATATCAGGAGGAGCCAACTTTGATAGAGTTATTAAGGGCCAGGGTTGCGTAGCGGCTTTGATGCGAGGAGTGATGGTGGTAGCGGCGTATTTCTCGCCCAACAGAACCCTTGCAGAGTTCGAGAGTTTCCTCGTTGATGTCGGGGCCATGGTTGGGCAGAATCAGTCGCACCCGGTACTTGTTCTTGGAGACCTGAACGCAAAATCAGCAGCGTGGGGGTCTCCTGTAACGGATGTGCAAGGAGAAACGCTGGAAGAGTGGGCTCTAAGCACTGGACTCGTACTACTAAACCGGGGATCTGTGTTTACGTGCGTGCGGCCGCAGGGACAATCTATTGTGGACGTATCCTTCGCCACTCCAAATCTAGCGAGCCGCACAAATGACTGGCGGGTCCTGGAAGATGTGGAGACGCTTTCAGACCATCGGTATATCCGGTTCGAGGTCACCCATCTCCCAGTCACCTCGAGCAGGACAAGCCGATCTAATGCGAGGGGGGATAGCCCACGATGGGCCCTAAAGCGCCTCGATCGTAATGCACTCGAGGAGGCTTCTCTAGTTCAGGCCTGGATAGATGCGCCGAGTGGACAGGTAGTCGAGAATGAGGCGGAGTGGTTTCGTAAGGCTCTGACGCATATTTGCGACGCCGCGATGCCCAGAGTCGGGTCTCATCCTACTAAGCGCCAGGTTTACTGGTGGTCGACAATACTTGCAGACCTGCGCTACGCATGCGTCGCAGCGAGACGTCAATATACGAGACAACGCAGAAGACGGCGCCGAGACGAAGAGAGAGAAGCTCATTTATATGGTTTGTACAGGGAAGCGAAGGGAGCTCTTCAGCTGGCCATCACCCAGGCAAAAATCCAAGCCAGAGATGAACTGCTGGAGACCCTGAATCGAGACCCATGGGGGCGACCCTACCAAATGGTGAGAGGTAAACTACGACAGTGGGCTCCTCCGTTAACACAGACTCTTGAGCCGCAATTCCTGAAAGGGGTGGTGACAACTCTCTTCCCAACCAGAGATGAACACGTGGCACCAACCATGACACAGCCAGGTGAGGAGAGCAGTCAAGATAACGAAGTCCCGCAGGTTACCGAGGTTGAGCTACGGATGGCGGTTCTGAGACTTAAAGCTAAGAACAGAGCCCCAGGACTGGATGGTATCCCTGGTAGAGCGTGGAGTCTGGCCTTAAAAGCTCTTGGACCACGATTTCAAGGCCTTTTAGACGCCTGCCTGGATCAGGGCATATTTCCGACTCAATGGAAGATTGGAAGGTTAGTTCTGCTCAGAAAAGTTGGACGTCCAGCAGATTCTCCGTCGGCTTATCGCCCTATAATTCTACTGGACGAAGCTGGAAAGCTGTTTGAGCGTATTATCGCAACTCGCCTTATCGCGCATATGAGCAATACCGGGCCGAACCTGGACGAAAACCAATTCGGCTTTCGGAAAGGTCGTTCGACAGTCGGGGCGATCTTACGAGTCAAGATGGCTGCGGAGGAGGCAGTTTCTCGGGGCGAAGTTGTATTGGCGGTATCACTCGATATTGCCAATGCCTTCAACACCTTGCCCTGGAGCTGTATACGGGAGGCCTTATTATATCATCAGGTGCCCACCTACCTCCGCAGTATTATTGGGGACTATCTCTCCAATAGGTATGTGGCCTTTGAGGGGCGTGAAGGGTGGAGTAATTACAGAATGTCGTGCGGTGTTCCACAGGGATCTGTCCTTGGTCCGCTCCTGTGGAACATCGGGTACGACTGGGTATTACGTGGTGCAACACTCAGGGGCATTAGCCTTACATGTTATGCGGACGACACCCTCGTCACAGCAAGAGGGAAAACATACAGAGAGGCTGCTCTACTTGCCACAGCAGGGGTGGCTCAGGTGGTAAGCCGTATTAGGCGTCTCGGACTAGAAGTGGCCCTGACGAAGTCTGAAGCCCTTTGTTTTCATGGGCCCCGGAAAAAGCCTCCGGTTGGGTCGCACATTATGGTTGGTGGTGTCCGCATTGGTGTCGAGTCGACGATGAAATACCTGGGACTTGTCCTCGACAGCCGATGGGATTTCCGTGCCCATTTTGAGCAACTAACACCTAAACTGATGGGGGCGGCGTCTGCCCTCGGGGGATTGCTGCCTAATATAAGAGGTGCTAAGTCGGGATGCCGCAAACTTTACATGGGGGTTGTGCGCTCCATGGCAACGTACGGAGCACCTGTGTGGGCCGACACTCTCAGCAGCCACAATATTACCTTACTGCACAAACCACAGCGAGCAATGGCACTGAGAGTAATTCGGGGATACCGCACGGTCTCCTACGAGGCAGCATGTGTTCTGGCGGGATCACTGCCGTGGGAACTAGATGCGAGGGGCCTCGCACTGATTTACTTTTGGCGGGAGGAAAGAGCAGTGCGAGGTCAGCGACCGGTGTTGCAAGAAGTCGAAATACAGAGAGAAAACATTCGTGAAAATCTTGTTGAAGAGTGGCTCGAAAGGCTTGGACAGCCTAGCGCGGGCATAAAGACGATTGAGGCGATACGCCCAATACTAAATGAGTGGCTCAGTAGGGAGCATGGATCTATGACCTTCCGATTGACGCAGATACTCACGGGACATGGCTGTTTCGCTGGGTACCTGTGTCGGATCGGAAGAGAGTCCACTACATCATGCCCCCATTGCCCTTCTAATGTTGACACTGCACAGCACACGCTCGAAGAATGTCCAGCATGGACAACACCTCGGCTTGAGCTTATTAATAAAGTGGGGAACAACCTGTCACTTCCAGCTCTTGTAAGAGCTATGGTTGGGAACGAAGAATCCTGGAAAGCAGCGATAACCTTCTGCGAGGAGGTCCTTTCACAAAAGGAAGCTGCGGAAAGGGAGAGAGAAATCTTAACCACGAACCCAATCCGCAGCAGGAAAACTGGGCGGAGAAGGAGGCGAAGCCTCCATGATATCCGTCCCCCATAAAAGAGGCTTTGGTGGCGACACTGGGGGGTGTTAGCCATCTACCGAGAAGCCTCGAGGTGGCGCGCGCGGAGGTCCCGCGTGCCTCTCACTTGAGACGTGGTGAAAAGAGAGCAACTCCAACAACATGATGGGGCTCATTTTGAGCCGACGCTGCCTGTGCCATGGACGAATGCACAAAGCGTACCCACAGCCCAGACACAAGGCGTTCAGAAGGACCCCGATGGTTTTTTAGTCGGTATGCCGTCGGTTGCTATTGTCTCATTAGCAATAGTAGCCGACGGAGAGCCCGACATACCCCTCCTGCTTCCCCTGGCAGGGGGGGATGCGTAACGCATTTCTCCATCGTTAAAAAAAAAAAAAAAAAAAAAAAAAAGGTTAGGTTAGGTTAGGTTAGGTTAGGTTAGGTTAGGTTAGGTTAGGTTAGGTTAGGTTAGGTTAGGTTAGGTTAGGTTAGGTTAGGTTAGGTTAGGTTTTTTTTTTTTTTTTTTTTTTTGTTCTCGTTCCTCTAACGTAATCAGAGACTGTGTTTGCTAATTTACATTTTCTTCTATTTCTTTTCCCTAGTGGTAGTGTTATTTAATTTTTTCATCCAAGGTTTCATTATCTATTTCATCTATCTATCTATTTCACGTTACGGGTATATCTTTTTCTATTCTAATCCTATTTCATTTTACTGTTACTCAATTTTAAATATTACAACTTATTTTCCTAATTTCGTTCGTTTTTGTACTATTCTTTCTTAAATTTAATTTCAAAGGTTACACAAGTTTTACTTATATATGCTGGGTATATATATCTTAGTATATATATTCATCATATTTATTTACTAGATTTTACTTTTGCATGGTCTTTTCATATTTGTACAATAATTTAAGTTTTCATGTTTGTTTTTCCGCAGGTACTCATGTTCTACTTGGGTTGGCGATGCTATTCGTATCCAGTGCTTCTTGATGACAGCTCTAGTATTCAGCTTCTGGTGAGTGTTTTCATTTATTTTAATTTTGCGTTCTATTTCTATTTTGTAAGCTATTTCTATTGTGTGATGTAATTTTCCAAATTTTGTTTTAATAATTTTGTTTGGTTGCCGCAATTGGGCCACTTTCTTATGAAAGTGGTTACAATATGCTTTTTTACTGGTGTTTGCTATTCTTCTAGTCGTTTCTATGAGTACCTGCCGGTTAAAAACGTTTTTGTTTGCAGGCTCGATGTTGCTTCTGTCCACCTTAGCAGTGGTATGATATTGTGGATCGAGCTATGGACTCCCACTTTTTTCTGATCACTGCTAAAAGCGTTATGGTCCACTTTTGCGAGCTTGGCGTGAACACAGTTGCAACAAGCTGGTACCGCACCCGCGAGCCAATCGGCGCACTTTGTTTTCATGTGGGGCCCCCCACAGTGGCTACACTTTTCTACAGTCTCCTCGCAGAACCGTCTCCCATGCCCATAGCCAAGGCAGAGCGAGCATTGCACCAGTGGCGATTGGTCCGCCACGCTCACTCGCTGGAGGTCTATCAAGACGGTTCCTACTTCGACTAGGCGCTGCCACACCTTGGGGGACACCCTCATGACAACATGGTGCGCTTGGGGATTTCTGGAGGGCTTCTTGTAGATAATTTCCACCTTGTTCTCTTTTTCCTCCAAATCTTTCAACACCTTTTTGTTTTGAGCCCACAAAGCATCAACAATATCTTTATCGCTGTTCAATTTAAAAACATCCCTGAATATTACAAGAGGGTCCTTGTTCTTCATGTCCTGGAAGTTAAGGTGCTCTTTTGCTCTCGTCAGTCTCTCCTTTATTTGTGTTCTTTCTTCCTCCGTTCTGCAGCCCACGATCACCTTCCTATCTTTCGCTTTTCGTATTCTTTCCACAGCTATTCCTCCTTCCTTTGCGTTCACAACTTCCCTGATCCTGCTAAGGATTTCTTCTCCTGTCTCCATTTCATCCTTTGCTGTAACTACTACGGAATGTAGCGCGGTCTGCTCAGGGGTCTGCCTCCTGGTGTGCGCCGCTGCTACATTCGCATATGTTATCTTTTCCTGTGTCTCTTGTTGCTTTTCAATCGTCTCCCTTAGCTTTTCCATCTTCTCGTTGCTATCTTGAATCAGCTTTGCATGTTCTTCCATTTTCTTAACTAGTGCGCTTTCTTCTATAGCCTTCTCCTTCACTGGTTCCTTTTCCTTCTCAGGTTGTTTATCCTTGTCTGATTCTTGCTGAGTCATTCTTTGTCCTTTTACACTATCCGCTTCTTTTACCAACTGGTATAGCCTCTCAATCGCTTGTGTTACCTCGTTCTTTATCTCGGTTTTGATGTTTCGCGAGTTACCAAGGTGCAATTTGGCCTTGGTAACACAAGCTCTGGCTTCTGTTAAGCGGTCAATGTATTTAGACTTCTGCTGTGTGGGTGGGCTCCCCACCGCCTCTGCTGACATTCTTCGAGTAACAACTCTGGGCTCGACTTGCGAGAGCGTCGTCTTCAGTTTCGGCTTTGGGGGCTCAAGCGTCCTGGACTTTGTCGGGGTGGTCGGGGGCTTGGGAAGTGCGTCCGGTTTTCCGGTCTCCCACTCCCCAATACTCCGTCTAACACTCGTAGTTGGACTCGAGTGAGCAACAGGGGTTGGGCTTCTTCTCTGCCTTGTCACTTTTGCGGGCGTCCGATGTCCAAACATCTTCTAATCACGGAGGAATACACAGGTATAACTTGTTAAAATGTCAGAGGGACTTGTTTTCGACTAATCTTTTATTTTTGTTTCAGGTTCGCCGTGATATGCGACGACGGGTCAACGTGAAGCGTCGAAAGGGTGGTAAGTATAACACTGCAGTAAAAGGTTTGTAAAAGTTTTAAATAAAAATACTTGCAGTAATATAAAAATAAATTTTGTCGAAATCCTAACTAAATATTTTAATAAAGATATTACGGTAAGCAATAAGCCTATCCTCGTACAATTGAGGTCGTAAAAACCCCGTGTCAAAATATGCCTTACTTTAGAAGTTATTGATGGTACCCACTGTGGACATCGACTATCTTTACCTTAGTAAGTACAATATGGGGGGGTGGGCGGGCGATTTTTTTCAATTTCTTGCTATAATTGGTGTTTTTTCTGTTGCAGGTACGTGCGGGGACGTCGGGCAAAGGTGAACCAGCCACGGGATGTGCAGAAACAAGCCAGGTGTTGGAGGAAATTTGAAAAAACGCGCAAAATCACCCCAAAACGGTCAAGATTTTCGGAAAATTGAAGTTTTTGAAGGATTTTTCTATGACACGTAAATAAATGCAGTCGCTCAGTAGATAGAGCGCCGCGAGCCGCTAATTATGATGTACCACACGGCTATATTCACTTGAAGAAAAAGTCAAGAAAAATCTTTTTTGGTTTTTTCCTAAGACAAAAGTACGTTTTCTAGCGTAAAACAATTAAATAATAACTTTCTACTACCGAAAACGATACAATGCGATAGGGGGCGCAACCAGCGCGATAGGCACTACTTAAAAAGCAGTCAGAAACTAATAATTTAGATAAAAGAAATATTTTAAAGCCAAATAATTATAAAAATTTTACAAGTCTTTAAGAAAATGCGAAAAAGGTCGAAAAATCACGTTTTTTATATAAAACGTGTGTCTTATTAAGGTATTATCGCACAATAGGCACCGAGACGCTTAATTTGATATATCGCATGCGACTGTAAGTCAACAAATAAAAGTCGGTATTTGTATGAAGTATGTAAATTTGTCAGGGCTTAGGTGGATTTTGGGTCGACGGTTTCAGAGTGGTCGGGCAGTTTTTTCAATTTCTTGCTATAATTGGTGTTTTTTCTGTTGCAGGTACGTGCGGGGACGTCGGGCAAAGGTGAACCAGCCACGGGATGTGCAGAAACAAGCCAGGTGTTGGAGGAAATTTGAAAAAACGCGCAAAATCACCCCAAAACGGTCAAGATTTTCGGAAAATTGAAGTTTTTGAAGGATTTTTCTATGACACGTAAATAAATGCAGTCGCTCAGTAGATAGAGCGCCGCGAGCCGCTAATTATGATGTACCACACGGCTATATTCACTTGAAGAAAAAGTCAAGAAAAATCTTTTTTGGTTTTTTCCTAAGACAAAAGTACGTTTTCTAGCGTAAAACAATTAAATAATAACTTTCTACTACCGAAAACGATACAATGCGATAGGGGGCGCAACCAGCGCGATAGGCACTACTTAAAAAGCAGTCAGAAACTAATAATTTAGATAAAAGAAATATTTTAAAGCCAAATAATTATAAAAATTTTACAAGTCTTTAAGAAAATGCGAAAAAGGTCGAAAAATCACGTTTTTTATATAAAACGTGTGTCTTATTAAGGTATTATCGCACAATAGGCACCGAGACGCTTAATTTGATATATCGCATGCGACTGTAAGTCAACAAATAAAAGTCGGTATTTGTATGAAGTATGTAAATTTGTCAGGGCTTAGGTGGATTTTGGGTCGACGGTTTCAGAGTGGTCGGGCAGTTTTTTCAATTTCTTGCTATAATTGGTGTTTTTTCTGTTGCAGGTACGTGCGGGGACGTCGGGCAAAGGTGAACCAGCCACGGGATGTGCAGAAACAAGCCAGGTGTTGGAGGAAATTTGAAAAAACGCGCAAAATCACCCCAAAACGGTCAAGATTTTCGGAAAATTGAAGTTTTTGAAGGATTTTTCTATGACACGTAAATAAATGCAGTCGCTCAGTAGATAGAGCGCCGCGAGCCGCTAATTATGATGTACCACACGGCTATATTCACTTGAAGAAAAAGTCAAGAAAAATCTTTTTTGGTTTTTTCCTAAGACAAAAGTACGTTTTCTAGCGTAAAACAATTAAATAATAACTTTCTACTACCGAAAACGATACAATGCGATAGGGGGCGCAACCAGCGCGATAGGCACTACTTAAAAAGCAGTCAGAAACTAATAATTTAGATAAAAGAAATATTTTAAAGCCAAATAATTATAAAAATTTTACAAGTCTTTAAGAAAATGCGAAAAAGGTCGAAAAATCACGTTTTTTATATAAAACGTGTGTCTTATTAAGGTATTATCGCACAATAGGCACCGAGACGCTTAATTTGATATATCGCATGCGACTGTAAGTCAACAAATAAAAGTCGGTATTTGTATGAAGTATGTAAATTTGTCAGGGCTTAGGTGGATTTTGGGTCGACGGTTTCAGAGTGGTCGGGCAGTTTTTTCAATTTCTTGCTATAATTGGTGTTTTTTCTGTTGCAGGTACGTGCGGGGACGTCGGGCAAAGGTGAACCAGCCACGGGATGTGCAGAAACAAGCCAGGTGTTGGAGGAAATTTGAAAAAACGCGCAAAATCACCCCAAAACGGTCAAGATTTTCGGAAAATTGAAGTTTTTGAAGGATTTTTCTATGACACGTAAATAAATGCAGTCGCTCAGTAGATAGAGCGCCGCGAGCCGCTAATTATGATGTACCACACGGCTATATTCACTTGAAGAAAAAGTCAAGAAAAATCTTTTTTGGTTTTTTCCTAAGACAAAAGTACGTTTTCTAGCGTAAAACAATTAAATAATAACTTTCTACTACCGAAAACGATACAATGCGATAGGGGGCGCAACCAGCGCGATAGGCACTACTTAAAAAGCAGTCAGAAACTAATAATTTAGATAAAAGAAATATTTTAAAGCCAAATAATTATAAAAATTTTACAAGTCTTTAAGAAAATGCGAAAAAGGTCGAAAAATCACGTTTTTTATATAAAACGTGTGTCTTATTAAGGTATTATCGCACAATAGGCACCGAGACGCTTAATTTGATATATCGCATGCGACTGTAAGTCAACAAATAAAAGTCGGTATTTGTATGAAGTATGTAAATTTGTCAGGGCTTAGGTGGATTTTGGGTCGACGGTTTCAGAGTGGTCGGGCAGTTTTTTCAATTTCTTGCTATAATTGGTGTTTTTTCTGTTGCAGGTACGTGCGGGGACGTCGGGCAAAGGTGAACCAGCCACGGGATGTGCAGAAACAAGCCAGGTGTTGGAGGAAATTTGAAAAAACGCGCAAAATCACCCCAAAACGGTCAAGATTTTCGGAAAATTGAAGTTTTTGAAGGATTTTTCTATGACACGTAAATAAATGCAGTCGCTCAGTAGATAGAGCGCCGCGAGCCGCTAATTATGATGTACCACACGGCTATATTCACTTGAAGAAAAAGTCAAGAAAAATCTTTTTTGGTTTTTTCCTAAGACAAAAGTACGTTTTCTAGCGTAAAACAATTAAATAATAACTTTCTACTACCGAAAACGATACAATGCGATAGGGGGCGCAACCAGCGCGATAGGCACTACTTAAAAAGCAGTCAGAAACTAATAATTTAGATAAAAGAAATATTTTAAAGCCAAATAATTATAAAAATTTTACAAGTCTTTAAGAAAATGCGAAAAAGGTCGAAAAATCACGTTTTTTATATAAAACGTGTGTCTTATTAAGGTATTATCGCACAATAGGCACCGAGACGCTTAATTTGATATATCGCATGCGACTGTAAGTCAACAAATAAAAGTCGGTATTTGTATGAAGTATGTAAATTTGTCAGGGCTTAGGTGGATTTTGGGTCGACGGTTTCAGAGTGGTCGGGCAGTTTTTTCAATTTCTTGCTATAATTGGTGTTTTTTCTGTTGCAGGTACGTGCGGGGACGTCGGGCAAAGGTGAACCAGCCACGGGATGTGCAGAAACAAGCCAGGTGTTGGAGGAAATTTGAAAAAACGCGCAAAATCACCCCAAAACGGTCAAGATTTTCGGAAAATTGAAGTTTTTGAAGGATTTTTCTATGACACGTAAATAAATGCAGTCGCTCAGTAGATAGAGCGCCGCGAGCCGCTAATTATGATGTACCACACGGCTATATTCACTTGAAGAAAAAGTCAAGAAAAATCTTTTTTGGTTTTTTCCTAAGACAAAAGTACGTTTTCTAGCGTAAAACAATTAAATAATAACTTTCTACTACCGAAAACGATACAATGCGATAGGGGGCGCAACCAGCGCGATAGGCACTACTTAAAAAGCAGTCAGAAACTAATAATTTAGATAAAAGAAATATTTTAAAGCCAAATAATTATAAAAATTTTACAAGTCTTTAAGAAAATGCGAAAAAGGTCGAAAAATCACGTTTTTTATATAAAACGTGTGTCTTATTAAGGTATTATCGCACAATAGGCACCGAGACGCTTAATTTGATATATCGCATGCGACTGTAAGTCAACAAATAAAAGTCGGTATTTGTATGAAGTATGTAAATTTGTCAGGGCTTAGGTGGATTTTGGGTCGACGGTTTCAGAGTGGTCGGGCAGTTTTTTCAATTTCTTGCTATAATTGGTGTTTTTTCTGTTGCAGGTACGTGCGGGGACGTCGGGCAAAGGTGAACCAGCCACGGGATGTGCAGAAACAAGCCAGGTGTTGGAGGAAATTTGAAAAAACGCGCAAAATCACCCCAAAACGGTCAAGATTTTCGGAAAATTGAAGTTTTTGAAGGATTTTTCTATGACACGTAAATAAATGCAGTCGCTCAGTAGATAGAGCGCCGCGAGCCGCTAATTATGATGTACCACACGGCTATATTCACTTGAAGAAAAAGTCAAGAAAAATCTTTTTTGGTTTTTTCCTAAGACAAAAGTACGTTTTCTAGCGTAAAACAATTAAATAATAACTTTCTACTACCGAAAACGATACAATGCGATAGGGGGCGCAACCAGCGCGATAGGCACTACTTAAAAAGCAGTCAGAAACTAATAATTTAGATAAAAGAAATATTTTAAAGCCAAATAATTATAAAAATTTTACAAGTCTTTAAGAAAATGCGAAAAAGGTCGAAAAATCACGTTTTTTATATAAAACGTGTGTCTTATTAAGGTATTATCGCACAATAGGCACCGAGACGCTTAATTTGATATATCGCATGCGACTGTAAGTCAACAAATAAAAGTCGGTATTTGTATGAAGTATGTAAATTTGTCAGGGCTTAGGTGGATTTTGGGTCGACGGTTTCAGAGTGGTCGGGCAGTTTTTTCAATTTCTTGCTATAATTGGTGTTTTTTCTGTTGCAGGTACGTGCGGGGACGTCGGGCAAAGGTGAACCAGCCACGGGATGTGCAGAAACAAGCCAGGTGTTGGAGGAAATTTGAAAAAACGCGCAAAATCACCCCAAAACGGTCAAGATTTTCGGAAAATTGAAGTTTTTGAAGGATTTTTCTATGACACGTAAATAAATGCAGTCGCTCAGTAGATAGAGCGCCGCGAGCCGCTAATTATGATGTACCACACGGCTATATTCACTTGAAGAAAAAGTCAAGAAAAATCTTTTTTGGTTTTTTCCTAAGACAAAAGTACGTTTTCTAGCGTAAAACAATTAAATAATAACTTTCTACTACCGAAAACGATACAATGCGATAGGGGGCGCAACCAGCGCGATAGGCACTACTTAAAAAGCAGTCAGAAACTAATAATTTAGATAAAAGAAATATTTTAAAGCCAAATAATTATAAAAATTTTACAAGTCTTTAAGAAAATGCGAAAAAGGTCGAAAAATCACGTTTTTTATATAAAACGTGTGTCTTATTAAGGTATTATCGCACAATAGGCACCGAGACGCTTAATTTGATATATCGCATGCGACTGTAAGTCAACAAATAAAAGTCGGTATTTGTATGAAGTATGTAAATTTGTCAGGGCTTAGGTGGATTTTGGGTCGACGGTTTCAGAGTGGTCGGGCAGTTTTTTCAATTTCTTGCTATAATTGGTGTTTTTTCTGTTGCAGGTACGTGCGGGGACGTCGGGCAAAGGTGAACCAGCCACGGGATGTGCAGAAACAAGCCAGGTGTTGGAGGAAATTTGAAAAAACGCGCAAAATCACCCCAAAACGGTCAAGATTTTCGGAAAATTGAAGTTTTTGAAGGATTTTTCTATGACACGTAAATAAATGCAGTCGCTCAGTAGATAGAGCGCCGCGAGCCGCTAATTATGATGTACCACACGGCTATATTCACTTGAAGAAAAAGTCAAGAAAAATCTTTTTTGGTTTTTTCCTAAGACAAAAGTACGTTTTCTAGCGTAAAACAATTAAATAATAACTTTCTACTACCGAAAACGATACAATGCGATAGGGGGCGCAACCAGCGCGATAGGCACTACTTAAAAAGCAGTCAGAAACTAATAATTTAGATAAAAGAAATATTTTAAAGCCAAATAATTATAAAAATTTTACAAGTCTTTAAGAAAATGCGAAAAAGGTCGAAAAATCACGTTTTTTATATAAAACGTGTGTCTTATTAAGGTATTATCGCACAATAGGCACCGAGACGCTTAATTTGATATATCGCATGCGACTGTAAGTCAACAAATAAAAGTCGGTATTTGTATGAAGTATGTAAATTTGTCAGGGCTTAGGTGGATTTTGGGTCGACGGTTTCAGAGTGGTCGGGCAGTTTTTTCAATTTCTTGCTATAATTGGTGTTTTTTCTGTTGCAGGTACGTGCGGGGACGTCGGGCAAAGGTGAACCAGCCACGGGATGTGCAGAAACAAGCCAGGTGTTGGAGGAAATTTGAAAAAACGCGCAAAATCACCCCAAAACGGTCAAGATTTTCGGAAAATTGAAGTTTTTGAAGGATTTTTCTATGACACGTAAATAAATGCAGTCGCTCAGTAGATAGAGCGCCGCGAGCCGCTAATTATGATGTACCACACGGCTATATTCACTTGAAGAAAAAGTCAAGAAAAATCTTTTTTGGTTTTTTCCTAAGACAAAAGTACGTTTTCTAGCGTAAAACAATTAAATAATAACTTTCTACTACCGAAAACGATACAATGCGATAGGGGGCGCAACCAGCGCGATAGGCACTACTTAAAAAGCAGTCAGAAACTAATAATTTAGATAAAAGAAATATTTTAAAGCCAAATAATTATAAAAATTTTACAAGTCTTTAAGAAAATGCGAAAAAGGTCGAAAAATCACGTTTTTTATATAAAACGTGTGTCTTATTAAGGTATTATCGCACAATAGGCACCGAGACGCTTAATTTGATATATCGCATGCGACTGTAAGTCAACAAATAAAAGTCGGTATTTGTATGAAGTATGTAAATTTGTCAGGGCTTAGGTGGATTTTGGGTCGACGGTTTCAGAGTGGTCGGGCAGTTTTTTCAATTTCTTGCTATAATTGGTGTTTTTTCTGTTGCAGGTACGTGCGGGGACGTCGGGCAAAGGTGAACCAGCCACGGGATGTGCAGAAACAAGCCAGGTGTTGGAGGAAATTTGAAAAAACGCGCAAAATCACCCCAAAACGGTCAAGATTTTCGGAAAATTGAAGTTTTTGAAGGATTTTTCTATGACACGTAAATAAATGCAGTCGCTCAGTAGATAGAGCGCCGCGAGCCGCTAATTATGATGTACCACACGGCTATATTCACTTGAAGAAAAAGTCAAGAAAAATCTTTTTTGGTTTTTTCCTAAGACAAAAGTACGTTTTCTAGCGTAAAACAATTAAATAATAACTTTCTACTACCGAAAACGATACAATGCGATAGGGGGCGCAACCAGCGCGATAGGCACTACTTAAAAAGCAGTCAGAAACTAATAATTTAGATAAAAGAAATATTTTAAAGCCAAATAATTATAAAAATTTTACAAGTCTTTAAGAAAATGCGAAAAAGGTCGAAAAATCACGTTTTTTATATAAAACGTGTGTCTTATTAAGGTATTATCGCACAATAGGCACCGAGACGCTTAATTTGATATATCGCATGCGACTGTAAGTCAACAAATAAAAGTCGGTATTTGTATGAAGTATGTAAATTTGTCAGGGCTTAGGTGGATTTTGGGTCGACGGTTTCAGAGTGGTCGGGCAGTTTTTTCAATTTCTTGCTATAATTGGTGTTTTTTCTGTTGCAGGTACGTGCGGGGACGTCGGGCAAAGGTGAACCAGCCACGGGATGTGCAGAAACAAGCCAGGTGTTGGAGGAAATTTGAAAAAACGCGCAAAATCACCCCAAAACGGTCAAGATTTTCGGAAAATTGAAGTTTTTGAAGGATTTTTCTATGACACGTAAATAAATGCAGTCGCTCAGTAGATAGAGCGCCGCGAGCCGCTAATTATGATGTACCACACGGCTATATTCACTTGAAGAAAAAGTCAAGAAAAATCTTTTTTGGTTTTTTCCTAAGACAAAAGTACGTTTTCTAGCGTAAAACAATTAAATAATAACTTTCTACTACCGAAAACGATACAATGCGATAGGGGGCGCAACCAGCGCGATAGGCACTACTTAAAAAGCAGTCAGAAACTAATAATTTAGATAAAAGAAATATTTTAAAGCCAAATAATTATAAAAATTTTACAAGTCTTTAAGAAAATGCGAAAAAGGTCGAAAAATCACGTTTTTTATATAAAACGTGTGTCTTATTAAGGTATTATCGCACAATAGGCACCGAGACGCTTAATTTGATATATCGCATGCGACTGTAAGTCAACAAATAAAAGTCGGTATTTGTATGAAGTATGTAAATTTGTCAGGGCTTAGGTGGATTTTGGGTCGACGGTTTCAGAGTGGTCGGGCAGTTTTTTCAATTTCTTGCTATAATTGGTGTTTTTTCTGTTGCAGGTACGTGCGGGGACGTCGGGCAAAGGTGAACCAGCCACGGGATGTGCAGAAACAAGCCAGGTGTTGGAGGAAATTTGAAAAAACGCGCAAAATCACCCCAAAACGGTCAAGATTTTCGGAAAATTGAAGTTTTTGAAGGATTTTTCTATGACACGTAAATAAATGCAGTCGCTCAGTAGATAGAGCGCCGCGAGCCGCTAATTATGATGTACCACACGGCTATATTCACTTGAAGAAAAAGTCAAGAAAAATCTTTTTTGGTTTTTTCCTAAGACAAAAGTACGTTTTCTAGCGTAAAACAATTAAATAATAACTTTCTACTACCGAAAACGATACAATGCGATAGGGGGCGCAACCAGCGCGATAGGCACTACTTAAAAAGCAGTCAGAAACTAATAATTTAGATAAAAGAAATATTTTAAAGCCAAATAATTATAAAAATTTTACAAGTCTTTAAGAAAATGCGAAAAAGGTCGAAAAATCACGTTTTTTATATAAAACGTGTGTCTTATTAAGGTATTATCGCACAATAGGCACCGAGACGCTTAATTTGATATATCGCATGCGACTGTAAGTCAACAAATAAAAGTCGGTATTTGTATGAAGTATGTAAATTTGTCAGGGCTTAGGTGGATTTTGGGTCGACGGTTTCAGAGTGGTCGGGCAGTTTTTTCAATTTCTTGCTATAATTGGTGTTTTTTCTGTTGCAGGTACGTGCGGGGACGTCGGGCAAAGGTGAACCAGCCACGGGATGTGCAGAAACAAGCCAGGTGTTGGAGGAAATTTGAAAAAACGCGCAAAATCACCCCAAAACGGTCAAGATTTTCGGAAAATTGAAGTTTTTGAAGGATTTTTCTATGACACGTAAATAAATGCAGTCGCTCAGTAGATAGAGCGCCGCGAGCCGCTAATTATGATGTACCACACGGCTATATTCACTTGAAGAAAAAGTCAAGAAAAATCTTTTTTGGTTTTTTCCTAAGACAAAAGTACGTTTTCTAGCGTAAAACAATTAAATAATAACTTTCTACTACCGAAAACGATACAATGCGATAGGGGGCGCAACCAGCGCGATAGGCACTACTTAAAAAGCAGTCAGAAACTAATAATTTAGATAAAAGAAATATTTTAAAGCCAAATAATTATAAAAATTTTACAAGTCTTTAAGAAAATGCGAAAAAGGTCGAAAAATCACGTTTTTTATATAAAACGTGTGTCTTATTAAGGTATTATCGCACAATAGGCACCGAGACGCTTAATTTGATATATCGCATGCGACTGTAAGTCAACAAATAAAAGTCGGTATTTGTATGAAGTATGTAAATTTGTCAGGGCTTAGGTGGATTTTGGGTCGACGGTTTCAGAGTGGTCGGGCAGTTTTTTCAATTTCTTGCTATAATTGGTGTTTTTTCTGTTGCAGGTACGTGCGGGGACGTCGGGCAAAGGTGAACCAGCCACGGGATGTGCAGAAACAAGCCAGGTGTTGGAGGAAATTTGAAAAAACGCGCAAAATCACCCCAAAACGGTCAAGATTTTCGGAAAATTGAAGTTTTTGAAGGATTTTTCTATGACACGTAAATAAATGCAGTCGCTCAGTAGATAGAGCGCCGCGAGCCGCTAATTATGATGTACCACACGGCTATATTCACTTGAAGAAAAAGTCAAGAAAAATCTTTTTTGGTTTTTTCCTAAGACAAAAGTACGTTTTCTAGCGTAAAACAATTAAATAATAACTTTCTACTACCGAAAACGATACAATGCGATAGGGGGCGCAACCAGCGCGATAGGCACTACTTAAAAAGCAGTCAGAAACTAATAATTTAGATAAAAGAAATATTTTAAAGCCAAATAATTATAAAAATTTTACAAGTCTTTAAGAAAATGCGAAAAAGGTCGAAAAATCACGTTTTTTATATAAAACGTGTGTCTTATTAAGGTATTATCGCACAATAGGCACCGAGACGCTTAATTTGATATATCGCATGCGACTGTAAGTCAACAAATAAAAGTCGGTATTTGTATGAAGTATGTAAATTTGTCAGGGCTTAGGTGGATTTTGGGTCGACGGTTTCAGAGTGGTCGGGCAGTTTTTTCAATTTCTTGCTATAATTGGTGTTTTTTCTGTTGCAGGTACGTGCGGGGACGTCGGGCAAAGGTGAACCAGCCACGGGATGTGCAGAAACAAGCCAGGTGTTGGAGGAAATTTGAAAAAACGCGCAAAATCACCCCAAAACGGTCAAGATTTTCGGAAAATTGAAGTTTTTGAAGGATTTTTCTATGACACGTAAATAAATGCAGTCGCTCAGTAGATAGAGCGCCGCGAGCCGCTAATTATGATGTACCACACGGCTATATTCACTTGAAGAAAAAGTCAAGAAAAATCTTTTTTGGTTTTTTCCTAAGACAAAAGTACGTTTTCTAGCGTAAAACAATTAAATAATAACTTTCTACTACCGAAAACGATACAATGCGATAGGGGGCGCAACCAGCGCGATAGGCACTACTTAAAAAGCAGTCAGAAACTAATAATTTAGATAAAAGAAATATTTTAAAGCCAAATAATTATAAAAATTTTACAAGTCTTTAAGAAAATGCGAAAAAGGTCGAAAAATCACGTTTTTTATATAAAACGTGTGTCTTATTAAGGTATTATCGCACAATAGGCACCGAGACGCTTAATTTGATATATCGCATGCGACTGTAAGTCAACAAATAAAAGTCGGTATTTGTATGAAGTATGTAAATTTGTCAGGGCTTAGGTGGATTTTGGGTCGACGGTTTCAGAGTGGTCGGGCAGTTTTTTCAATTTCTTGCTATAATTGGTGTTTTTTCTGTTGCAGGTACGTGCGGGGACGTCGGGCAAAGGTGAACCAGCCACGGGATGTGCAGAAACAAGCCAGGTGTTGGAGGAAATTTGAAAAAACGCGCAAAATCACCCCAAAACGGTCAAGATTTTCGGAAAATTGAAGTTTTTGAAGGATTTTTCTATGACACGTAAATAAATGCAGTCGCTCAGTAGATAGAGCGCCGCGAGCCGCTAATTATGATGTACCACACGGCTATATTCACTTGAAGAAAAAGTCAAGAAAAATCTTTTTTGGTTTTTTCCTAAGACAAAAGTACGTTTTCTAGCGTAAAACAATTAAATAATAACTTTCTACTACCGAAAACGATACAATGCGATAGGGGGCGCAACCAGCGCGATAGGCACTACTTAAAAAGCAGTCAGAAACTAATAATTTAGATAAAAGAAATATTTTAAAGCCAAATAATTATAAAAATTTTACAAGTCTTTAAGAAAATGCGAAAAAGGTCGAAAAATCACGTTTTTTATATAAAACGTGTGTCTTATTAAGGTATTATCGCACAATAGGCACCGAGACGCTTAATTTGATATATCGCATGCGACTGTAAGTCAACAAATAAAAGTCGGTATTTGTATGAAGTATGTAAATTTGTCAGGGCTTAGGTGGATTTTGGGTCGACGGTTTCAGAGTGGTCGGGCAGTTTTTTCAATTTCTTGCTATAATTGGTGTTTTTTCTGTTGCAGGTACGTGCGGGGACGTCGGGCAAAGGTGAACCAGCCACGGGATGTGCAGAAACAAGCCAGGTGTTGGAGGAAATTTGAAAAAACGCGCAAAATCACCCCAAAACGGTCAAGATTTTCGGAAAATTGAAGTTTTTGAAGGATTTTTCTATGACACGTAAATAAATGCAGTCGCTCAGTAGATAGAGCGCCGCGAGCCGCTAATTATGATGTACCACACGGCTATATTCACTTGAAGAAAAAGTCAAGAAAAATCTTTTTTGGTTTTTTCCTAAGACAAAAGTACGTTTTCTAGCGTAAAACAATTAAATAATAACTTTCTACTACCGAAAACGATACAATGCGATAGGGGGCGCAACCAGCGCGATAGGCACTACTTAAAAAGCAGTCAGAAACTAATAATTTAGATAAAAGAAATATTTTAAAGCCAAATAATTATAAAAATTTTACAAGTCTTTAAGAAAATGCGAAAAAGGTCGAAAAATCACGTTTTTTATATAAAACGTGTGTCTTATTAAGGTATTATCGCACAATAGGCACCGAGACGCTTAATTTGATATATCGCATGCGACTGTAAGTCAACAAATAAAAGTCGGTATTTGTATGAAGTATGTAAATTTGTCAGGGCTTAGGTGGATTTTGGGTCGACGGTTTCAGAGTGGTCGGGCAGTTTTTTCAATTTCTTGCTATAATTGGTGTTTTTTCTGTTGCAGGTACGTGCGGGGACGTCGGGCAAAGGTGAACCAGCCACGGGATGTGCAGAAACAAGCCAGGTGTTGGAGGAAATTTGAAAAAACGCGCAAAATCACCCCAAAACGGTCAAGATTTTCGGAAAATTGAAGTTTTTGAAGGATTTTTCTATGACACGTAAATAAATGCAGTCGCTCAGTAGATAGAGCGCCGCGAGCCGCTAATTATGATGTACCACACGGCTATATTCACTTGAAGAAAAAGTCAAGAAAAATCTTTTTTGGTTTTTTCCTAAGACAAAAGTACGTTTTCTAGCGTAAAACAATTAAATAATAACTTTCTACTACCGAAAACGATACAATGCGATAGGGGGCGCAACCAGCGCGATAGGCACTACTTAAAAAGCAGTCAGAAACTAATAATTTAGATAAAAGAAATATTTTAAAGCCAAATAATTATAAAAATTTTACAAGTCTTTAAGAAAATGCGAAAAAGGTCGAAAAATCACGTTTTTTATATAAAACGTGTGTCTTATTAAGGTATTATCGCACAATAGGCACCGAGACGCTTAATTTGATATATCGCATGCGACTGTAAGTCAACAAATAAAAGTCGGTATTTGTATGAAGTATGTAAATTTGTCAGGGCTTAGGTGGATTTTGGGTCGACGGTTTCAGAGTGGTCGGGCAGTTTTTTCAATTTCTTGCTATAATTGGTGTTTTTTCTGTTGCAGGTACGTGCGGGGACGTCGGGCAAAGGTGAACCAGCCACGGGATGTGCAGAAACAAGCCAGGTGTTGGAGGAAATTTGAAAAAACGCGCAAAATCACCCCAAAACGGTCAAGATTTTCGGAAAATTGAAGTTTTTGAAGGATTTTTCTATGACACGTAAATAAATGCAGTCGCTCAGTAGATAGAGCGCCGCGAGCCGCTAATTATGATGTACCACACGGCTATATTCACTTGAAGAAAAAGTCAAGAAAAATCTTTTTTGGTTTTTTCCTAAGACAAAAGTACGTTTTCTAGCGTAAAACAATTAAATAATAACTTTCTACTACCGAAAACGATACAATGCGATAGGGGGCGCAACCAGCGCGATAGGCACTACTTAAAAAGCAGTCAGAAACTAATAATTTAGATAAAAGAAATATTTTAAAGCCAAATAATTATAAAAATTTTACAAGTCTTTAAGAAAATGCGAAAAAGGTCGAAAAATCACGTTTTTTATATAAAACGTGTGTCTTATTAAGGTATTATCGCACAATAGGCACCGAGACGCTTAATTTGATATATCGCATGCGACTGTAAGTCAACAAATAAAAGTCGGTATTTGTATGAAGTATGTAAATTTGTCAGGGCTTAGGTGGATTTTGGGTCGACGGTTTCAGAGTGGTCGGGCAGTTTTTTCAATTTCTTGCTATAATTGGTGTTTTTTCTGTTGCAGGTACGTGCGGGGACGTCGGGCAAAGGTGAACCAGCCACGGGATGTGCAGAAACAAGCCAGGTGTTGGAGGAAATTTGAAAAAACGCGCAAAATCACCCCAAAACGGTCAAGATTTTCGGAAAATTGAAGTTTTTGAAGGATTTTTCTATGACACGTAAATAAATGCAGTCGCTCAGTAGATAGAGCGCCGCGAGCCGCTAATTATGATGTACCACACGGCTATATTCACTTGAAGAAAAAGTCAAGAAAAATCTTTTTTGGTTTTTTCCTAAGACAAAAGTACGTTTTCTAGCGTAAAACAATTAAATAATAACTTTCTACTACCGAAAACGATACAATGCGATAGGGGGCGCAACCAGCGCGATAGGCACTACTTAAAAAGCAGTCAGAAACTAATAATTTAGATAAAAGAAATATTTTAAAGCCAAATAATTATAAAAATTTTACAAGTCTTTAAGAAAATGCGAAAAAGGTCGAAAAATCACGTTTTTTATATAAAACGTGTGTCTTATTAAGGTATTATCGCACAATAGGCACCGAGACGCTTAATTTGATATATCGCATGCGACTGTAAGTCAACAAATAAAAGTCGGTATTTGTATGAAGTATGTAAATTTGTCAGGGCTTAGGTGGATTTTGGGTCGACGGTTTCAGAGTGGTCGGGCAGTTTTTTCAATTTCTTGCTATAATTGGTGTTTTTTCTGTTGCAGGTACGTGCGGGGACGTCGGGCAAAGGTGAACCAGCCACGGGATGTGCAGAAACAAGCCAGGTGTTGGAGGAAATTTGAAAAAACGCGCAAAATCACCCCAAAACGGTCAAGATTTTCGGAAAATTGAAGTTTTTGAAGGATTTTTCTATGACACGTAAATAAATGCAGTCGCTCAGTAGATAGAGCGCCGCGAGCCGCTAATTATGATGTACCACACGGCTATATTCACTTGAAGAAAAAGTCAAGAAAAATCTTTTTTGGTTTTTTCCTAAGACAAAAGTACGTTTTCTAGCGTAAAACAATTAAATAATAACTTTCTACTACCGAAAACGATACAATGCGATAGGGGGCGCAACCAGCGCGATAGGCACTACTTAAAAAGCAGTCAGAAACTAATAATTTAGATAAAAGAAATATTTTAAAGCCAAATAATTATAAAAATTTTACAAGTCTTTAAGAAAATGCGAAAAAGGTCGAAAAATCACGTTTTTTATATAAAACGTGTGTCTTATTAAGGTATTATCGCACAATAGGCACCGAGACGCTTAATTTGATATATCGCATGCGACTGTAAGTCAACAAATAAAAGTCGGTATTTGTATGAAGTATGTAAATTTGTCAGGGCTTAGGTGGATTTTGGGTCGACGGTTTCAGAGTGGTCGGGCAGTTTTTTCAATTTCTTGCTATAATTGGTGTTTTTTCTGTTGCAGGTACGTGCGGGGACGTCGGGCAAAGGTGAACCAGCCACGGGATGTGCAGAAACAAGCCAGGTGTTGGAGGAAATTTGAAAAAACGCGCAAAATCACCCCAAAACGGTCAAGATTTTCGGAAAATTGAAGTTTTTGAAGGATTTTTCTATGACACGTAAATAAATGCAGTCGCTCAGTAGATAGAGCGCCGCGAGCCGCTAATTATGATGTACCACACGGCTATATTCACTTGAAGAAAAAGTCAAGAAAAATCTTTTTTGGTTTTTTCCTAAGACAAAAGTACGTTTTCTAGCGTAAAACAATTAAATAATAACTTTCTACTACCGAAAACGATACAATGCGATAGGGGGCGCAACCAGCGCGATAGGCACTACTTAAAAAGCAGTCAGAAACTAATAATTTAGATAAAAGAAATATTTTAAAGCCAAATAATTATAAAAATTTTACAAGTCTTTAAGAAAATGCGAAAAAGGTCGAAAAATCACGTTTTTTATATAAAACGTGTGTCTTATTAAGGTATTATCGCACAATAGGCACCGAGACGCTTAATTTGATATATCGCATGCGACTGTAAGTCAACAAATAAAAGTCGGTATTTGTATGAAGTATGTAAATTTGTCAGGGCTTAGGTGGATTTTGGGTCGACGGTTTCAGAGTGGTCGGGCAGTTTTTTCAATTTCTTGCTATAATTGGTGTTTTTTCTGTTGCAGGTACGTGCGGGGACGTCGGGCAAAGGTGAACCAGCCACGGGATGTGCAGAAACAAGCCAGGTGTTGGAGGAAATTTGAAAAAACGCGCAAAATCACCCCAAAACGGTCAAGATTTTCGGAAAATTGAAGTTTTTGAAGGATTTTTCTATGACACGTAAATAAATGCAGTCGCTCAGTAGATAGAGCGCCGCGAGCCGCTAATTATGATGTACCACACGGCTATATTCACTTGAAGAAAAAGTCAAGAAAAATCTTTTTTGGTTTTTTCCTAAGACAAAAGTACGTTTTCTAGCGTAAAACAATTAAATAATAACTTTCTACTACCGAAAACGATACAATGCGATAGGGGGCGCAACCAGCGCGATAGGCACTACTTAAAAAGCAGTCAGAAACTAATAATTTAGATAAAAGAAATATTTTAAAGCCAAATAATTATAAAAATTTTACAAGTCTTTAAGAAAATGCGAAAAAGGTCGAAAAATCACGTTTTTTATATAAAACGTGTGTCTTATTAAGGTATTATCGCACAATAGGCACCGAGACGCTTAATTTGATATATCGCATGCGACTGTAAGTCAACAAATAAAAGTCGGTATTTGTATGAAGTATGTAAATTTGTCAGGGCTTAGGTGGATTTTGGGTCGACGGTTTCAGAGTGGTCGGGCAGTTTTTTCAATTTCTTGCTATAATTGGTGTTTTTTCTGTTGCAGGTACGTGCGGGGACGTCGGGCAAAGGTGAACCAGCCACGGGATGTGCAGAAACAAGCCAGGTGTTGGAGGAAATTTGAAAAAACGCGCAAAATCACCCCAAAACGGTCAAGATTTTCGGAAAATTGAAGTTTTTGAAGGATTTTTCTATGACACGTAAATAAATGCAGTCGCTCAGTAGATAGAGCGCCGCGAGCCGCTAATTATGATGTACCACACGGCTATATTCACTTGAAGAAAAAGTCAAGAAAAATCTTTTTTGGTTTTTTCCTAAGACAAAAGTACGTTTTCTAGCGTAAAACAATTAAATAATAACTTTCTACTACCGAAAACGATACAATGCGATAGGGGGCGCAACCAGCGCGATAGGCACTACTTAAAAAGCAGTCAGAAACTAATAATTTAGATAAAAGAAATATTTTAAAGCCAAATAATTATAAAAATTTTACAAGTCTTTAAGAAAATGCGAAAAAGGTCGAAAAATCACGTTTTTTATATAAAACGTGTGTCTTATTAAGGTATTATCGCACAATAGGCACCGAGACGCTTAATTTGATATATCGCATGCGACTGTAAGTCAACAAATAAAAGTCGGTATTTGTATGAAGTATGTAAATTTGTCAGGGCTTAGGTGGATTTTGGGTCGACGGTTTCAGAGTGGTCGGGCAGTTTTTTCAATTTCTTGCTATAATTGGTGTTTTTTCTGTTGCAGGTACGTGCGGGGACGTCGGGCAAAGGTGAACCAGCCACGGGATGTGCAGAAACAAGCCAGGTGTTGGAGGAAATTTGAAAAAACGCGCAAAATCACCCCAAAACGGTCAAGATTTTCGGAAAATTGAAGTTTTTGAAGGATTTTTCTATGACACGTAAATAAATGCAGTCGCTCAGTAGATAGAGCGCCGCGAGCCGCTAATTATGATGTACCACACGGCTATATTCACTTGAAGAAAAAGTCAAGAAAAATCTTTTTTGGTTTTTTCCTAAGACAAAAGTACGTTTTCTAGCGTAAAACAATTAAATAATAACTTTCTACTACCGAAAACGATACAATGCGATAGGGGGCGCAACCAGCGCGATAGGCACTACTTAAAAAGCAGTCAGAAACTAATAATTTAGATAAAAGAAATATTTTAAAGCCAAATAATTATAAAAATTTTACAAGTCTTTAAGAAAATGCGAAAAAGGTCGAAAAATCACGTTTTTTATATAAAACGTGTGTCTTATTAAGGTATTATCGCACAATAGGCACCGAGACGCTTAATTTGATATATCGCATGCGACTGTAAGTCAACAAATAAAAGTCGGTATTTGTATGAAGTATGTAAATTTGTCAGGGCTTAGGTGGATTTTGGGTCGACGGTTTCAGAGTGGTCGGGCAGTTTTTTCAATTTCTTGCTATAATTGGTGTTTTTTCTGTTGCAGGTACGTGCGGGGACGTCGGGCAAAGGTGAACCAGCCACGGGATGTGCAGAAACAAGCCAGGTGTTGGAGGAAATTTGAAAAAACGCGCAAAATCACCCCAAAACGGTCAAGATTTTCGGAAAATTGAAGTTTTTGAAGGATTTTTCTATGACACGTAAATAAATGCAGTCGCTCAGTAGATAGAGCGCCGCGAGCCGCTAATTATGATGTACCACACGGCTATATTCACTTGAAGAAAAAGTCAAGAAAAATCTTTTTTGGTTTTTTCCTAAGACAAAAGTACGTTTTCTAGCGTAAAACAATTAAATAATAACTTTCTACTACCGAAAACGATACAATGCGATAGGGGGCGCAACCAGCGCGATAGGCACTACTTAAAAAGCAGTCAGAAACTAATAATTTAGATAAAAGAAATATTTTAAAGCCAAATAATTATAAAAATTTTACAAGTCTTTAAGAAAATGCGAAAAAGGTCGAAAAATCACGTTTTTTATATAAAACGTGTGTCTTATTAAGGTATTATCGCACAATAGGCACCGAGACGCTTAATTTGATATATCGCATGCGACTGTAAGTCAACAAATAAAAGTCGGTATTTGTATGAAGTATGTAAATTTGTCAGGGCTTAGGTGGATTTTGGGTCGACGGTTTCAGAGTGGTCGGGCAGTTTTTTCAATTTCTTGCTATAATTGGTGTTTTTTCTGTTGCAGGTACGTGCGGGGACGTCGGGCAAAGGTGAACCAGCCACGGGATGTGCAGAAACAAGCCAGGTGTTGGAGGAAATTTGAAAAAACGCGCAAAATCACCCCAAAACGGTCAAGATTTTCGGAAAATTGAAGTTTTTGAAGGATTTTTCTATGACACGTAAATAAATGCAGTCGCTCAGTAGATAGAGCGCCGCGAGCCGCTAATTATGATGTACCACACGGCTATATTCACTTGAAGAAAAAGTCAAGAAAAATCTTTTTTGGTTTTTTCCTAAGACAAAAGTACGTTTTCTAGCGTAAAACAATTAAATAATAACTTTCTACTACCGAAAACGATACAATGCGATAGGGGGCGCAACCAGCGCGATAGGCACTACTTAAAAAGCAGTCAGAAACTAATAATTTAGATAAAAGAAATATTTTAAAGCCAAATAATTATAAAAATTTTACAAGTCTTTAAGAAAATGCGAAAAAGGTCGAAAAATCACGTTTTTTATATAAAACGTGTGTCTTATTAAGGTATTATCGCACAATAGGCACCGAGACGCTTAATTTGATATATCGCATGCGACTGTAAGTCAACAAATAAAAGTCGGTATTTGTATGAAGTATGTAAATTTGTCAGGGCTTAGGTGGATTTTGGGTCGACGGTTTCAGAGTGGTCGGGCAGTTTTTTCAATTTCTTGCTATAATTGGTGTTTTTTCTGTTGCAGGTACGTGCGGGGACGTCGGGCAAAGGTGAACCAGCCACGGGATGTGCAGAAACAAGCCAGGTGTTGGAGGAAATTTGAAAAAACGCGCAAAATCACCCCAAAACGGTCAAGATTTTCGGAAAATTGAAGTTTTTGAAGGATTTTTCTATGACACGTAAATAAATGCAGTCGCTCAGTAGATAGAGCGCCGCGAGCCGCTAATTATGATGTACCACACGGCTATATTCACTTGAAGAAAAAGTCAAGAAAAATCTTTTTTGGTTTTTTCCTAAGACAAAAGTACGTTTTCTAGCGTAAAACAATTAAATAATAACTTTCTACTACCGAAAACGATACAATGCGATAGGGGGCGCAACCAGCGCGATAGGCACTACTTAAAAAGCAGTCAGAAACTAATAATTTAGATAAAAGAAATATTTTAAAGCCAAATAATTATAAAAATTTTACAAGTCTTTAAGAAAATGCGAAAAAGGTCGAAAAATCACGTTTTTTATATAAAACGTGTGTCTTATTAAGGTATTATCGCACAATAGGCACCGAGACGCTTAATTTGATATATCGCATGCGACTGTAAGTCAACAAATAAAAGTCGGTATTTGTATGAAGTATGTAAATTTGTCAGGGCTTAGGTGGATTTTGGGTCGACGGTTTCAGAGTGGTCGGGCAGTTTTTTCAATTTCTTGCTATAATTGGTGTTTTTTCTGTTGCAGGTACGTGCGGGGACGTCGGGCAAAGGTGAACCAGCCACGGGATGTGCAGAAACAAGCCAGGTGTTGGAGGAAATTTGAAAAAACGCGCAAAATCACCCCAAAACGGTCAAGATTTTCGGAAAATTGAAGTTTTTGAAGGATTTTTCTATGACACGTAAATAAATGCAGTCGCTCAGTAGATAGAGCGCCGCGAGCCGCTAATTATGATGTACCACACGGCTATATTCACTTGAAGAAAAAGTCAAGAAAAATCTTTTTTGGTTTTTTCCTAAGACAAAAGTACGTTTTCTAGCGTAAAACAATTAAATAATAACTTTCTACTACCGAAAACGATACAATGCGATAGGGGGCGCAACCAGCGCGATAGGCACTACTTAAAAAGCAGTCAGAAACTAATAATTTAGATAAAAGAAATATTTTAAAGCCAAATAATTATAAAAATTTTACAAGTCTTTAAGAAAATGCGAAAAAGGTCGAAAAATCACGTTTTTTATATAAAACGTGTGTCTTATTAAGGTATTATCGCACAATAGGCACCGAGACGCTTAATTTGATATATCGCATGCGACTGTAAGTCAACAAATAAAAGTCGGTATTTGTATGAAGTATGTAAATTTGTCAGGGCTTAGGTGGATTTTGGGTCGACGGTTTCAGAGTGGTCGGGCAGTTTTTTCAATTTCTTGCTATAATTGGTGTTTTTTCTGTTGCAGGTACGTGCGGGGACGTCGGGCAAAGGTGAACCAGCCACGGGATGTGCAGAAACAAGCCAGGTGTTGGAGGAAATTTGAAAAAACGCGCAAAATCACCCCAAAACGGTCAAGATTTTCGGAAAATTGAAGTTTTTGAAGGATTTTTCTATGACACGTAAATAAATGCAGTCGCTCAGTAGATAGAGCGCCGCGAGCCGCTAATTATGATGTACCACACGGCTATATTCACTTGAAGAAAAAGTCAAGAAAAATCTTTTTTGGTTTTTTCCTAAGACAAAAGTACGTTTTCTAGCGTAAAACAATTAAATAATAACTTTCTACTACCGAAAACGATACAATGCGATAGGGGGCGCAACCAGCGCGATAGGCACTACTTAAAAAGCAGTCAGAAACTAATAATTTAGATAAAAGAAATATTTTAAAGCCAAATAATTATAAAAATTTTACAAGTCTTTAAGAAAATGCGAAAAAGGTCGAAAAATCACGTTTTTTATATAAAACGTGTGTCTTATTAAGGTATTATCGCACAATAGGCACCGAGACGCTTAATTTGATATATCGCATGCGACTGTAAGTCAACAAATAAAAGTCGGTATTTGTATGAAGTATGTAAATTTGTCAGGGCTTAGGTGGATTTTGGGTCGACGGTTTCAGAGTGGTCGGGCAGTTTTTTCAATTTCTTGCTATAATTGGTGTTTTTTCTGTTGCAGGTACGTGCGGGGACGTCGGGCAAAGGTGAACCAGCCACGGGATGTGCAGAAACAAGCCAGGTGTTGGAGGAAATTTGAAAAAACGCGCAAAATCACCCCAAAACGGTCAAGATTTTCGGAAAATTGAAGTTTTTGAAGGATTTTTCTATGACACGTAAATAAATGCAGTCGCTCAGTAGATAGAGCGCCGCGAGCCGCTAATTATGATGTACCACACGGCTATATTCACTTGAAGAAAAAGTCAAGAAAAATCTTTTTTGGTTTTTTCCTAAGACAAAAGTACGTTTTCTAGCGTAAAACAATTAAATAATAACTTTCTACTACCGAAAACGATACAATGCGATAGGGGGCGCAACCAGCGCGATAGGCACTACTTAAAAAGCAGTCAGAAACTAATAATTTAGATAAAAGAAATATTTTAAAGCCAAATAATTATAAAAATTTTACAAGTCTTTAAGAAAATGCGAAAAAGGTCGAAAAATCACGTTTTTTATATAAAACGTGTGTCTTATTAAGGTATTATCGCACAATAGGCACCGAGACGCTTAATTTGATATATCGCATGCGACTGTAAGTCAACAAATAAAAGTCGGTATTTGTATGAAGTATGTAAATTTGTCAGGGCTTAGGTGGATTTTGGGTCGACGGTTTCAGAGTGGTCGGGCAGTTTTTTCAATTTCTTGCTATAATTGGTGTTTTTTCTGTTGCAGGTACGTGCGGGGACGTCGGGCAAAGGTGAACCAGCCACGGGATGTGCAGAAACAAGCCAGGTGTTGGAGGAAATTTGAAAAAACGCGCAAAATCACCCCAAAACGGTCAAGATTTTCGGAAAATTGAAGTTTTTGAAGGATTTTTCTATGACACGTAAATAAATGCAGTCGCTCAGTAGATAGAGCGCCGCGAGCCGCTAATTATGATGTACCACACGGCTATATTCACTTGAAGAAAAAGTCAAGAAAAATCTTTTTTGGTTTTTTCCTAAGACAAAAGTACGTTTTCTAGCGTAAAACAATTAAATAATAACTTTCTACTACCGAAAACGATACAATGCGATAGGGGGCGCAACCAGCGCGATAGGCACTACTTAAAAAGCAGTCAGAAACTAATAATTTAGATAAAAGAAATATTTTAAAGCCAAATAATTATAAAAATTTTACAAGTCTTTAAGAAAATGCGAAAAAGGTCGAAAAATCACGTTTTTTATATAAAACGTGTGTCTTATTAAGGTATTATCGCACAATAGGCACCGAGACGCTTAATTTGATATATCGCATGCGACTGTAAGTCAACAAATAAAAGTCGGTATTTGTATGAAGTATGTAAATTTGTCAGGGCTTAGGTGGATTTTGGGTCGACGGTTTCAGAGTGGTCGGGCAGTTTTTTCAATTTCTTGCTATAATTGGTGTTTTTTCTGTTGCAGGTACGTGCGGGGACGTCGGGCAAAGGTGAACCAGCCACGGGATGTGCAGAAACAAGCCAGGTGTTGGAGGAAATTTGAAAAAACGCGCAAAATCACCCCAAAACGGTCAAGATTTTCGGAAAATTGAAGTTTTTGAAGGATTTTTCTATGACACGTAAATAAATGCAGTCGCTCAGTAGATAGAGCGCCGCGAGCCGCTAATTATGATGTACCACACGGCTATATTCACTTGAAGAAAAAGTCAAGAAAAATCTTTTTTGGTTTTTTCCTAAGACAAAAGTACGTTTTCTAGCGTAAAACAATTAAATAATAACTTTCTACTACCGAAAACGATACAATGCGATAGGGGGCGCAACCAGCGCGATAGGCACTACTTAAAAAGCAGTCAGAAACTAATAATTTAGATAAAAGAAATATTTTAAAGCCAAATAATTATAAAAATTTTACAAGTCTTTAAGAAAATGCGAAAAAGGTCGAAAAATCACGTTTTTTATATAAAACGTGTGTCTTATTAAGGTATTATCGCACAATAGGCACCGAGACGCTTAATTTGATATATCGCATGCGACTGTAAGTCAACAAATAAAAGTCGGTATTTGTATGAAGTATGTAAATTTGTCAGGGCTTAGGTGGATTTTGGGTCGACGGTTTCAGAGTGGTCGGGCAGTTTTTTCAATTTCTTGCTATAATTGGTGTTTTTTCTGTTGCAGGTACGTGCGGGGACGTCGGGCAAAGGTGAACCAGCCACGGGATGTGCAGAAACAAGCCAGGTGTTGGAGGAAATTTGAAAAAACGCGCAAAATCACCCCAAAACGGTCAAGATTTTCGGAAAATTGAAGTTTTTGAAGGATTTTTCTATGACACGTAAATAAATGCAGTCGCTCAGTAGATAGAGCGCCGCGAGCCGCTAATTATGATGTACCACACGGCTATATTCACTTGAAGAAAAAGTCAAGAAAAATCTTTTTTGGTTTTTTCCTAAGACAAAAGTACGTTTTCTAGCGTAAAACAATTAAATAATAACTTTCTACTACCGAAAACGATACAATGCGATAGGGGGCGCAACCAGCGCGATAGGCACTACTTAAAAAGCAGTCAGAAACTAATAATTTAGATAAAAGAAATATTTTAAAGCCAAATAATTATAAAAATTTTACAAGTCTTTAAGAAAATGCGAAAAAGGTCGAAAAATCACGTTTTTTATATAAAACGTGTGTCTTATTAAGGTATTATCGCACAATAGGCACCGAGACGCTTAATTTGATATATCGCATGCGACTGTAAGTCAACAAATAAAAGTCGGTATTTGTATGAAGTATGTAAATTTGTCAGGGCTTAGGTGGATTTTGGGTCGACGGTTTCAGAGTGGTCGGGCAGTTTTTTCAATTTCTTGCTATAATTGGTGTTTTTTCTGTTGCAGGTACGTGCGGGGACGTCGGGCAAAGGTGAACCAGCCACGGGATGTGCAGAAACAAGCCAGGTGTTGGAGGAAATTTGAAAAAACGCGCAAAATCACCCCAAAACGGTCAAGATTTTCGGAAAATTGAAGTTTTTGAAGGATTTTTCTATGACACGTAAATAAATGCAGTCGCTCAGTAGATAGAGCGCCGCGAGCCGCTAATTATGATGTACCACACGGCTATATTCACTTGAAGAAAAAGTCAAGAAAAATCTTTTTTGGTTTTTTCCTAAGACAAAAGTACGTTTTCTAGCGTAAAACAATTAAATAATAACTTTCTACTACCGAAAACGATACAATGCGATAGGGGGCGCAACCAGCGCGATAGGCACTACTTAAAAAGCAGTCAGAAACTAATAATTTAGATAAAAGAAATATTTTAAAGCCAAATAATTATAAAAATTTTACAAGTCTTTAAGAAAATGCGAAAAAGGTCGAAAAATCACGTTTTTTATATAAAACGTGTGTCTTATTAAGGTATTATCGCACAATAGGCACCGAGACGCTTAATTTGATATATCGCATGCGACTGTAAGTCAACAAATAAAAGTCGGTATTTGTATGAAGTATGTAAATTTGTCAGGGCTTAGGTGGATTTTGGGTCGACGGTTTCAGAGTGGTCGGGCAGTTTTTTCAATTTCTTGCTATAATTGGTGTTTTTTCTGTTGCAGGTACGTGCGGGGACGTCGGGCAAAGGTGAACCAGCCACGGGATGTGCAGAAACAAGCCAGGTGTTGGAGGAAATTTGAAAAAACGCGCAAAATCACCCCAAAACGGTCAAGATTTTCGGAAAATTGAAGTTTTTGAAGGATTTTTCTATGACACGTAAATAAATGCAGTCGCTCAGTAGATAGAGCGCCGCGAGCCGCTAATTATGATGTACCACACGGCTATATTCACTTGAAGAAAAAGTCAAGAAAAATCTTTTTTGGTTTTTTCCTAAGACAAAAGTACGTTTTCTAGCGTAAAACAATTAAATAATAACTTTCTACTACCGAAAACGATACAATGCGATAGGGGGCGCAACCAGCGCGATAGGCACTACTTAAAAAGCAGTCAGAAACTAATAATTTAGATAAAAGAAATATTTTAAAGCCAAATAATTATAAAAATTTTACAAGTCTTTAAGAAAATGCGAAAAAGGTCGAAAAATCACGTTTTTTATATAAAACGTGTGTCTTATTAAGGTATTATCGCACAATAGGCACCGAGACGCTTAATTTGATATATCGCATGCGACTGTAAGTCAACAAATAAAAGTCGGTATTTGTATGAAGTATGTAAATTTGTCAGGGCTTAGGTGGATTTTGGGTCGACGGTTTCAGAGTGGTCGGGCAGTTTTTTCAATTTCTTGCTATAATTGGTGTTTTTTCTGTTGCAGGTACGTGCGGGGACGTCGGGCAAAGGTGAACCAGCCACGGGATGTGCAGAAACAAGCCAGGTGTTGGAGGAAATTTGAAAAAACGCGCAAAATCACCCCAAAACGGTCAAGATTTTCGGAAAATTGAAGTTTTTGAAGGATTTTTCTATGACACGTAAATAAATGCAGTCGCTCAGTAGATAGAGCGCCACGAGCCGCTAATTATGATGTACCACACGGCTATATTCACTTGAAGAAAAAGTCAAGAAAAATCTTTTTTGGTTTTTTCCTAAGACAAAAGTACGTTTTCTAGCGTAAAACAATTAAATAATAACTTTCTACTACCGAAAACGATACAATGCGATAGGGGGCGCAACCAGCGCGATAGGCACTACTTAAAAAGCAGTCAGAAACTAATAATTTAGATAAAAGAAATATTTTAAAGCCAAATAATTATAAAAATTTTACAAGTCTTTAAGAAAATGCGAAAAAGGTCGAAAAATCACGTTTTTTATATAAAACGTGTGTCTTATTAAGGTATTATCGCACAATAGGCACCGAGACGCTTAATTTGATATATCGCATGCGACTGTAAGTCAACAAATAAAAGTCGGTATTTGTATGAAGTATGTAAATTTGTCAGGGCTTAGGTGGATTTTGGGTCGACGGTTTCAGAGTGGTCGGGCAGTTTTTTCAATTTCTTGCTATAATTGGTGTTTTTTCTGTTGCAGGTACGTGCGGGGACGTCGGGCAAAGGTGAACCAGCCACGGGATGTGCAGAAACAAGCCAGGTGTTGGAGGAAATTTGAAAAAACGCGCAAAATCACCCCAAAACGGTCAAGATTTTCGGAAAATTGAAGTTTTTGAAGGATTTTTCTATGACACGTAAATAAATGCAGTCGCTCAGTAGATAGAGCGCCGCGAGCCGCTAATTATGATGTACCACACGGCTATATTCACTTGAAGAAAAAGTCAAGAAAAATCTTTTTTGGTTTTTTCCTAAGACAAAAGTACGTTTTCTAGCGTAAAACAATTAAATAATAACTTTCTACTACCGAAAACGATACAATGCGATAGGGGGCGCAACCAGCGCGATAGGCACTACTTAAAAAGCAGTCAGAAACTAATAATTTAGATAAAAGAAATATTTTAAAGCCAAATAATTATAAAAATTTTACAAGTCTTTAAGAAAATGCGAAAAAGGTCGAAAAATCACGTTTTTTATATAAAACGTGTGTCTTATCAAGGCATTATCGCACAATAGGCACCGAGACGCTTAATTTGATATATCGCATGCGACTGCAAGTCAACAAACAAAAGTCGGTATTTGTATGGTTAGGTTAGGTTAGGTTAGGTTAGGTTTTACTCTTCCACAGTCGGCAGCGGTAATCATCACCCTGTTACCAGAAGCTCTGGAGAGGGGGGTGACATATACGGAGGCTCTGACTAAAGCTAAGGAGTCAATAAACCTTGCAGAGATGGGGATCGAAGGAATTCGATCGCGGCTAACGGCATCTGGGGCTCGAGTCCTGGAGCTCCCCGGATCCAGCAGTGGCCCTAAGGCGGACGTTCTTGCAGAGAAACTGCGGTCTACCCTTGCGGATGTTGCCAAAGTTGTACGGCCTGAAAAATGTGTGAGTTTACGCATTAAGGGACTGGACGACTCCATCTGCGAGAGTGATGTTGCTACGGCAATTGCTGCTACAACAGGCTGCAACTGCGAGAGCATTAAGGTGGGAGAGATAAGAGCGGGGCCTGGGGATTCGGGTGTAGCCATCGTGCAATGCCCTGTCCAAGCGGCCAAAGTTATTTTAGAGAAGGGCAGAGTCCTAGTTGGATGGAGCTCTGCCAAGGTCTTAGCACTAGACAGGCGCCCGATGCGGTGCTTTCGGTGCTTAGGTGTCGGCCATACTCGTCCGCTTTGCCCGTCAGACAAAGACCGTGGGGAACTTTGCTTCCGCTGTGGCAGGGCGGGGCACAAATCAGCGACCTGCACGGCTGAACCTCAATGCGCTATTTGTACGGATTTACGACGCCCATCTGGTCACACGATGGGAGGCAAAAAATGCAACCCCCCAGCAGTGAAGGGTAAAACGATTCCCGCTCGTCGATCTACCCCCAGAATGGCCCAGGAAAGGGTGGGGGAGGTTTTGATGTCTGACTAATATGTTTAGGTCACGACATCACAATCTCCTCCAGGCGAACCTGAACCACTGTGCCAGCGCCCAGAGCTTGCTTGCGCAGGTGTTGGCAGAGTGGTCAATCGACGTTGCTGTTGCTGCCGAGCCGTACAGCGTTCCTGACGGTCCCAACTGGGCCAGTGCCACGGACGGCTTGGTGGCCATAGTCACTTCTAATACAGCCCACTCCCCTCCTCTTTCGACAAGGGAGAGCGGACCTGGTTATGTTGCTGCAGCTTGGGGCAAAATAACAATTATAGGGGTATATTTTTCCCCCAATAAGAGCTTAGCAGAGCTTGAAGCATACCTTCAGGTACTTGACGGCGTTATTAGGAGGATATCACCGTCACAGGTTTTGGTGATGGGGGACCTCAATGCCAAGGCTATGGCCTGGGGCTGCCCTGCAACTAACGGACGTGGTGAGGCGGTCCTAGAGTTTGCTGCGGCAGCAGGCCTTGTCTTATTAAATCAGGGTACTGAAAATACGTGTGTAAGGCAGCGGGGAGGATCAATAGTCGACGTGACATTTGCCACCCCTGCTGTCGCCGCGTGTGTGCAGAATTGGAGGGTGCTTGTGAACGAGGAGACCTTATCGGACCATCGCTACATAAGGTTCGAGGTCTCCTCCGTCCCTGGTCTACGAGCGACCGGTTATGAGAATGGCCGATCAACGGTCTTCCCACGATGGGTATTGGGGCGCCTTAATAGAGAACAGTTGATGGAAGCTGCAATTGTACAGGCTTGGTGCCCAGTTTCAGAAACACTTGGGGTAGACGCCAAGGCAAATCGTTTTCGAGAGGCCCTCACGGCAGTGTGTGATGCCGCTATGCCCCGTGCGAGAAAGCTGCCGGAACGGAGACAGGTTTACTGGTGGACGGATGAAATTTCGTCTCTCCGGTCAACCTGCAACACCTCTCGCCGCGAGTACACGCGATGTCGAAGACGGCGGACCCACACCGCTGATGAGGAAATTAGCCTCTATCAGAGCTACCGTCAGGCCAAAAAGACCCTTGAATTCGCTATATACAAGGCCAAATCTCAGGCCTGGCAAGAGTTCGTAGATGACCTCGACAGAGACCCATGGGGACGACCTTATCGCACAGTGCGAAAAAAGCTGTGTAATCAGGCGCCCCCTACTGATTCATTTGACCCCCAACTCTTATCCAACATAGTTGTAGGGTTGTTTCCAGACTGCCCGCCGCACGAGCCACCTTATATGGCCCCCCCTGACTCGCCCGTTGGTAGCTCTGCTGAAGATATCCCCCCTGTTACTGAAGGGGAGTTTGGAAGTGCGGTCCTCCATCTGCGGGCTAAAAAGACGGCTCCAGGGCCAGATGGCGTGCCTGGCCGTGCTTTGGCACTTGCTCTACGGCACCTAGGGACCCATGCTCGGGAGCTTTTTGACTTGAGCCTCAAATCGAGCCGGTTTCCCAAAGTGTGGAAGGATGGCCGTTTATGCCTCCTCAGGAAGGAAGGACGTCCGCCTGATTGCCCATCTGGCTATCGGCCTATAATTCTGCTCGACGAGATGGGAAAAATGCTTGAACGCATAGTTTCTGCCCGTATTGTCGAGCACTTAACATCTGAGGGTCCTAATTTGGCAGAGGAGCAGTACGGGTTCAGAACTGGACGCTCGACTATTGACGCAGTGCTGCACCTTAAAAGGATCACGCAGGAGGCAGTAGCGAATGGGGAACGTGTATTGGCGGTATCTTTAGATATTGCTAATGCATTTAATAGCATCCCCTACGAATGTATAGACGAGGCCCTGCGGTATCATGCAGTGCCTGCCTATCTTCGGCATTGGGTGGAGCACTACCTGAGAGGGCGGGATGTGCTCTACCTTGATAACAAGAGAGAAGTTTGCGCTAGGCGCATGACGGCCGGTGTTCCACAGGGGTCAGTGTTGGGTCCCTTGCTCTGGAACCTCGGTTACAACTGGGTGCTTCGTGGTGCACTGCTTCCCCGAACGCACATATTGTGTTATGCCGATGACACGCTCCTTGTTGCTCGGGGAAACAGTCATGAGGAGGTTGCGCACCTGGCCACAGTTGGGTCCACCCTATTGGTAAGTCGAATCCGATTGCTAGGATTGAAAGTGGCCCTTAGTAAAACTGTGGCAATGTCGTTCTATGGGCGGGGAGGTAGGCCACCAGCTGGTGCCTACATTTACGTGGACGAAGAGCGGGTCATGGTGATGCCGTATATGAAATATTTGGGGCTCACACTGGATAGAGCCTGGAATTTCTCCGAGCACTTCCAGCGTCTGATCCCCAAAGTACAGGGTGCGGCAGGATCCCTTGCGCGTCTTCTGCCCAACCTGGGCGGGCCAAGTGCTCCTTGTCGTCGGCTGTTTGCAGGGGTTATTCGTTCCATGGCCTTGTACGGTGCACCGGTGTGGGCGGACGCTTTAACTACCAGTACTAGGGCCCTTCTGCGAAAACCACAAAAGATTATGGCGGTTAAAGCGATACGAGGCTACCGCACCGTGTCATTTGGCGCGGCCTGCGCCATAGCGGGATTGCTGCCATGGGATAAAGAGGCAGAAGTGCTTGCCCAGGCCTACCGCGACAAGGTGGCAAGACGGGCGCAAGGTGAACGTTTGGCTCCCCAAGAGGTTAGCCATGCTAGAGAGCAGGCTCGTGAAGAAGCTCTTCAGCATTGGTCTGAGGAGTTGGTATCCGCCAGGTATGGACGGTGGACCCTAGATGCCATAGGGCCCAATTTGAATGTCTGGGTGAACCGAGAACATGGTGCACTCACTTTTAGACTGGTGCAGGTACTGTCGGGACACGGATGTTTCGGCTGGTACTTGCACCAAATTGCAAGGAGGGAGGCAAGTCCGGCCTGCCATCACTGTGGAGCGGCCGAGGACACAGCGCAACACACATTGCAAGACTGTAGTGCTTGGGCGTCACAGCGTCAGGCACTTGAGATGATCGTGGGGCAGGATCTGTCGTTGCCGAGCGTAGTCAAGGCAATGCTTGATAGTGACAGAGCCTGGCAGGCCATGGTCTCCTTCTGTGAAGATGTTATTTTGCAGAAGGAGATAGAAGAACGGGTCAGGGAGTGTGATCCTCATGCTGATCCACAACGTCGACGGAGGACAGGAAGGCGACGGCGGCAATTCCACCGCCTTCTACCACTCGATGGAAGCCAGCAGGGTTCGGGTGCGAGGAGCCCTAGCTCTACAGTACACAGGCCTCCATTGCAGCGGGATGTTCCTAATGTTCCGGGACATCCCTCTCCCCTTCAAGGGGAGGGTCGAAGGGTTCGCTTAAGGCGAATAATCACTGACAGGGCCGCGGTAGAATCCGAACGGGAACCCGTGACCTTGTCAAGTGCTGGTGCGCCGTTGAACCAGACATCGGACGATGACTGGTTCGACGATGCATTGGCACTAAGGTGAATGACGGAACAATCGATGGTTTTTTAGTCGGTATGCCGCTGGTTACTAGTGTCTCATTAGCACTAGTAACCAGCGGAGAGCCCGACATACCCCTCCGCCTTTCCTCGAGACGGAGGGGATGCGTAATGCATTTTTCCATCGCAAAAAAAAAAAAAAAAAAAAAAAAAAAAAAAAAAAAAAAAAAAAAGGTTAGGTTAGGTTAGGTTAGGTTAGGTTAGGTTAGGTTAGGTTAGGTTAGGTTAGGTTAGGTTAGGTTAGGTTAGGTTAGGTTAGGTTAGGTTAGGTTAGGTTAGGTTAGGTTAGGTTAGGTTAGGTTAGGTTAGGTTAGGTTAGGTTAGGTTAGGTTAGGTTAGGTTTTTTTTTTTTTTTTTTTTTTTTTTTCCGGAACTCTTATAACTGTTGCTATTATTGTGCAACAACATTTATTGCTTAAAATAACTTAAATATTTAGTAGGAGCTACAAAATACTCCCTTAGCCTGAACTTAAATTACTTATTCATGCTCTTCAAATTTTAAATATCCTGTTTTAAATTATCAACTTTGCTAATTATTTTATCTCATATTATTCATTTTGAGGCAAAATAAGAAAATAAAGAAACAACAACATGGTCTTCAAGTTTACAATAATCATAAACCCGAAGACCAATAAATAATTCAGTATATATAATTGCAATTAAATAAAATCAACCCTACAACACATTAAAGACAAAACCAAACATTAGATGCAATTGAATTCAAAAATACAAAAATAAAATAAAAACAATTATTCAATATAGTTAAAATAATTTCATAACATTGCAAAAACATAATAAAAATACCTACATTATTAATAGGATAAGCAACTAAAACATTAATAACAAACCGTTAATAAGTCTAGTCACTCTAACTAAATTAAAAATTTTTGAAGACAATTTTATTACATCAAAACAACTAGACAAAAATAGCAATAATTGCTATTTAAGTCCAATCGCGCTTAATAATCATTACAGATACAACTCAGTAACTATACAAAAATAAAAATTAATAGAATTAATTCAACTTGATCCAATAAACAAATACAATACAATATCAATTAGGTATAACAACAATGATTACCACCGAAACACTAATGATTACTTGCCCCATAGATAATCAAATAAACAACCAGAGCCATGGCAAAACTAAATCGCATCATTGTAATGAACCCATCTGCATTTTAAATTTCATCTCTAAGACTTTAATCAAAATATTAATTCAACTTGATCCACTAACAAAAGATTATAAATAACACCACAAAATTTTCCATACGAAATAATAATAACTAGGTAATATCTATAACTAGGTATAACCAAAGAGATTACTACAAAATAAAACATTAACAATTAAAAAATCTTTACCCCATTAACAATCAAAGCCATAGCAAAAACTAGCCCAATGTAATCAATATGCCCATACCAATAACTTATCCAATAAAACATAGACAAATAAAACTAAACATACTATCCCTAACTATCCCGGTGTGAGGCGATCCCAAACTACTCGTCCATTTTAGCCTTATATTATGAGCGTTCAAACTGTCAAAGTCATAACCGTCAGCTGTCAAACTGTCATGCGTAAAACCGACGCCACAAAATAAGTAAACAAAACAAATTACTTTTATATTTTAGATTATGTGCGTATCTAGGTACTTATTTTGATTTATTCCTCTTTGTTCAAGGTTATTAACTATACAGTATAAAAATTGAATTGTTCGCAAAAGTTTCAAAGTATGAAATGAACACAAAAAAGGGATCCTTGAACAACTACTCAGAAAATTTAACTATCAACCTACATAGTAATGCTCACTGTGTATTGTCTAGTTCCAGAGCAAGCAAGCAGAGCGGCCCGCACCAATAACCTCACCCCAGGAGTACCCGACCATGAACCACCGAGTAAACAATGGCTTCAAGTAAGACATAACCTAAGACTATTAAAAATACTATCCTAGTGACAATTAATTAAATAAACCAATCCAAAAACTAATCAACAAAGGAGCCGTTCTCCCTTCCAATCTTGTGAAATATTAACCTCACAAAACTGAGAAAAAGAAACCTGCTATTGCTATCAACCAACAAAGTAGACAAACTATTCTCACTAATAGTAGCCTCCATTCTGCACTCGTAGTCATATCTGAGCCTTCCAAATTTAGAGCATTCAACCAAAATATGAAGCACAGTCTGAGCCTCTCCACTGCCACAAGTGCACAAAGGAGATTCCATCAACTTAAATCTATGTAGGTAATGTCTGAATCCCCCGTGCCCAGTGAATATTTGAGCCAAGTGACTATCAATGGAAATCTTTCTTAAAATTTTGTAAGCAATACCAACTTCTTTGAAAAACAACTTGGTAGTCCCCCCGGATGATGCGGTCTGATAAATTTTCTGCCATTCCTCAATAGTATTTGTTCTTGTAATGTACTTTGCAAAGGACAACGGGAACCTATCATAGCCAGGTAACTGCCTGTTATGTAAGGCTGCATGTTTTGCCAATTCATCAGCCCGCTCATTCCCAACTATTCCAATGTGAGCCTTAACCCAGTATAAATTCAATGTAACCCCTTCTTCATTCAACTGAGAGATGCAGTCTCTAATGTCACACGCAATAGGATGAACAGAATTAGCATCACAAATTAACTCTAGCCCAGACCTGGAATCGCTAAGCAAATAAAAATCCTTTTCTTTTCTTCCCTTTATCCAGTTGATGGCCCGAAGAATCGCCGAGAGCTCAGCCTGGAAGACGCTACAGAAATCCTCAAGCCGAAAACCAAAATGCTTGATTTCCTCGCCGTCCTTCCAACAGGATACCGCAGCACCGACTTTCCCCTCCAACTTACTACCATCAGTGTACAGAACTGGCGAGCCCGCTCCCAACAAAGCCACGTCCTCCGCAGAGGTAACCAGACCAAATCCCATACGCTTCCTTTTTGCTGGATGAGGAAGTACATAAGTGCTTCTTCTAAGCTCCAAACTTCGCCCCGGAAGACAATTCACCGCCTCGCCTCTTTTGATTTTATATATTGTTGCATGTTCCTTTACCCTTAAATGTAATGGAAGTATCTGTGCCAGCAACAGACTCGAAACAAAGGAGACGGTTCTATGTGATTTGCTGATTTTAATAGCAAAAGCTCTAGTCAATTTATTCAGTTCCGTTACCACATACACTCGTTCCGCCACGTCCACCCAACAGCTTCCTGCATATAACATAGTAGGTTCCACGACGGCTCCATAAATTAATCTTAATATTTCTGAGTTAAGGCCCCACTGGGCCCTCGCCGCTCTCGAAACAATTTTATAAAAGACAATAGCTTTTTTAGCAGTCACTTCCAGATGCTGGCGGAAGTTGAGACCCGGATCAATAGTCAATCCTAAAATTTTTAAACTTGTCCCATAATTCAACTCCACTCCCGCCATGACAAGTTTTGGCGTATAATATCGAAGCCTCTTCGTAATTAATAATGCCTGAGTCTTATGGGGTGCAAAACTAAGTCTTAGCTTACTTCCCCATTCCAAGATCGTGACAAGAGCTCTATTGATCTTCTCCTCAAGCTCTTGCCCGTTCGCTGAAGCTGCTATCATTACAATATCGTCTGCAAATGCCTGAACCAAAACGCCCCCATATTGATTCTGCTCAAGCGCAGGATCCAGTTGGACATTCCACAGTATTGGACCACAAGTAGAACCCTGAATACAGCCCTTATTAGTGTTCTTTATGACCGTCTCACCTGCATAACGCAATCTCACTTTTCTTTCAGACAGATAGCCTGCAACGAGTCTGACAATCCCCTGGTCAACACCTTTGACGTGCAATTGTCCCATAATCGCCGGCCACCAAGCATTATCAAATGCTCCCTCGATATCAAGCGAAACAATGGCCACAATCTTCTTATCGTCAAGATGCATCTTAATAGTAGACATGGCGTCGTACAAGGCGTCCTCAGTGCTTCGCTGCGGTGTGAAACCATATTGGTAATTACTCATTTTCTGTTCACTTCCTAACTGCCACTGTAGCCTATTGACGAACAACTTTTCAAGCATTTTCCCCAAAACCGGTAGCAAACCAATAGGTCTATAGGCTTTAGGTTTCTTATAATCTTCCCTAGCCGGCTTGGGGATTACTTTAATAGTGGCGATCTTCCAGATCCTAGGAAAGCAACCCAGCCTAAGGCACTGAGAGAACAATTCTAGTAGCAAATTTTTATAACTTCTGTATGCTCTAATACATATATCTAAGGAAAGTCCATCCCCCCCAGGCGCCTTCCTAGGGCTCATAGCACGAAGAACGGTTTCAAGTTCCACATCTGTGAAAGGAACTGTACTCTCCGTAATCACAGGGTCCGCCCTTAATGAGTCAATCAGCTGATCCACACCTTCCCTTAGTTCTGCCTGCCCCTCAGTGTCCTGTCCATTGTCATCCCAGGGGTAGAATGTGTCAGCTAACAAGAGAGCAGACTGCTGTTCATCCAGCATGACACCATCTGATGACTCCAATAATTTATCCTGAACATGGGCAGAGCAAGCTTTCATAACTCGGTAGGACCGCTGCCAAACAGTTTCCATTTCTTCACCAGTGCAAAAGTTTTTCCAGCTTTCAGTTATAGCCGCTTCTATAGCCATTTTGTAATACTTCTTGGCTTCAAGGTACTCCTCAATTACCAGTCTCTTTCTGCGTGAGTTAGCTTTTGCAATTCTCCTCCTGAGTCGTACTACATCAGCTTTTTTCAGTCCCAATTCAGGCGTCCACCATTTACAAGCCTTTTTTACAACTTTGGGCGGCAAATGAGGAATGGCTTTCTCGCACGCACTCAAAATGCAATCAGTGTACTGAACCACCAGCCGATCAATCCCCTCCACACCCTCAGCCGCAGCCACACAATCAACATCCAGCCCAAGAGTATCAAGTCCCTGTAAGAACTCAACTTCAAATAGCGTCCAATCAGCTCTATCAGTATTGTAGATTCTTGTGCTAGTGCGCTCAACCAGAGTGTTCCCATCACCCCGCCCAGTCTTAAGGTGAAGAGTATCGGCCTGTGATCAGATAGTGCACAGAATCTTTCATCTACTCTCCAATCCGTTATGCAAGCCAATAGCGAAGCTGAACAGGCCGTCACATCAATTATGCTGGAGCAAACTTGACCAGATCTGTACACGTGAAAGGTAGAAATTTCACCTTGATTGATCACTTCCAATCCCAACTCAGCCAGAGCTTCAACCAAAACAGGCCCCCTAGCATCCTCATCACCACAGCCCCACCAGTGACTTCGGGCATTGAAATCTCCGGCCAACACTACCCTATCTACACTCATATTAGCTATAATTCTCTTAATAATAGTTATATAATTATCTAAATCTAACATCTTATCTAAATAAACACTAATAATACCTACCTTTAAGCCCCTTATTTTAACAATTACCCCCACTATATCCTCTGTTATAAATTTTGAATTTTCAGCATAACTTAAACTAGGATTGGTGACAACAATAGCAGCCCTAACCGGTTTCCCGTCAGCACTAGACGTCTTCTGGACAACTCTGCACCCGGAAGGAACAGTCAAGTGAGTCTTAATACCTACATACGGCTCTTGCAAAAGTAAAACAGAAACACCTCGCGCAGTGGCCTCTCGCAAACACTCCTGCGTAGCAGCCCGCCCACGACCAAGATTGTACTGAACAACCTTAAAAATATCCTGCAGAGGGGCGGGATTGGTGCCCTCAGCAATACCGAACAGCCAGTCTGGCTATCCGATCCCACCTCCTCCACTCCGGGCAACTGTAACTGTAGGCGGGATGCTCGCAATCCTGATAGCGCTTGTCCCGGCAGTTAGTACACTGCGGAGCTCGGTCCCGGCTCTGACAATCCCTTGTGTCGTGAGTTCCCGCACAGTGCCCGCATCTTGGCTCAGACGCCTTGCATTCGGCCACCCTGTGCGAGAACCCGAGGCACCGGTAGCATTGTATAAGGGGGGACTGGTCGACCACGTTCACCATCTGGTACCCCAATCGCACCCTGCGGTCCCTAAGAGCCTCCCACACCGCTGGGCTCACCTGCACCACTACGCTGTTGAGTCCGATCGTCCTGCCCTTGATCCTCCTAACAACCTTAACCTTTCTCTCTGTTTCAAGTACCGTTCGAAGAAGAGAACCGTTCTGCTGGACGAGCGCCTCCTCCACCCTGGCGTCGCTGAGCTCGGAGATGACCGCCCCGAGACGAAGGAACGGGTCCTTGCCCGTCGGCTCCGTCACAGTGAAGCAATCCCCCAGCCCCTTGATGGCATCGCCCATCACCGTTCGCTCCCTCTCGGACTCCAGCGAGATGGCCACGCGACTGTTTCTGCACTTTCTAACCCCATTCACCCCCACCCCCAAACCTATAACATCTACGCCCTTCTTGATAACCGATATAATCTGGTCCCCCGTATGGCAAGAATTCTTAGACTCTATAATAATAGGATATCTATTGTGACTCACCGCTGCAGCATACGAGGCGCGAGTCTGATGGCCTCCCACCGAAGTCCCCCGAGCGTCGGCTCCGTCGGCCGACTCGAGCAGCGGAGAGCCCTCCGCGCGGTCCGCTCGGGCGCCGGGGGCGAGGGGGGCGAGGGGGGCGGGGGGCGCGGGGGCCGGGCGGCGGCGGCACTCCTCGCGCAGCGCGCGCACCTCCTCCGCCAGCTTGTCCAGCGCCGCGGGCGCCGCCGCCGCCTCGCCCCCCGCAACCCCCGCAACCCCCGCACCCGCCGCCAGCTCCAGCACCATCCGCAGGGTGGCCTCGGACGCCTTCATGGTCGCGTCGCTCGTGCGCCTCAGATCATCTAAGCCAGTCTGCACGTACATATGAATGCCCTCCAACTTACCAGCAAACACCTTCTGTTGCAGGGCGCCCTCCTTCTCCGCGCTCGCCTTGACCCTCTCCTTCTCGGCGATGTGTCGGCTGCGCGAGTCGGTGAGCCGCAGGATGATCTCGTACAGCCCGTTGAGCCCCGCCAGGAGCGACTCCTTGATGTCCCTGTTGAGGTTGCGGGACTTCTCCAACTCCGCTATGGTCTTCTTGAGAAGCTGATTAGCGACCCGCGGGGCCTCGTGAATCGGGCCACCCTCCCCCAGGGACATCATGGATAGCTCCAAGAACTGGCACATGCTCTCGGGCGAGCCGTACGAGCTCCCGCCCGCCTCGGCCGCCAGGTTGGGCAGCGACAACGCCTCCTGAGCCGCGTCCTGACCGAGCCGCATCGACTCCACCTCATCCATCGCCCTAGAGGCGGCCAGGTTGACCAAGCTCCCCGCCGGCGACATGACCGGCGACGCCAGGAGCAGAGCCCGGTCGCGGCGCATCGCGTCGGCCACGAGCGCGGCGCTGGAGGGCAGCTCGGGCGTCGGCGTCGTCTCCCTGTCGGCGCCGGCGGGGCGCGCGCGCAGCCGCGACTGCGACCGCTCGGAGCCCGACGCCGGCGCCGGCCGGCTCGCGGGGCCCGACGCGGCGGCCGGCTGGCTGCTCGCGAGCGACCCCGCGCCCGGCGGCGCCTTCTCCTCGCTCCTGCTGGTCTGCCTGACGACCCTCGGCTTGGGCATGGTCATCGCTCTCGGCCTAGATGACATTCTGCTGACCTACTGATCCCCCTAACCTATCTAACCTACCACCTAAGCTTCTAAAACCTAAAATAATACCTAAAAATAAATTAATGTAAAAAATTCCTGACTTGTACTTATTCTATAGATCTTAATAGATCTTAGCCTACCTATCCAGCCCGAATGAATCCTAATACTCCCACCCACCTATCGAATCTAAGCGCCGATCTGTATCCGAAAATAATTAAATAATAATCACTTCGAGCAAAAACAGACAGCAAGCAGGCCCCTAGCACCCCAAACCCTATCCCACCTATCCCCTAAGCTGCACCTCTCCTTCCGTAATCCTACGATCAAGTTTTCTAATGCTCCTAGGCTAGTAATAATAAAATTTGGCTTTTACATCAAATTGCAATGTGAATATTAGTAGGTGTTGAAAATAATACCACAGAAATGTACAATTATTTAGTAAGTAGGATGAATTAGGTGACTACAAATCATTAATTACCACTCCTCTGGATCAATTGTATGCAAATCAATCAAATTTAGAATCAAAGTAATCCTATTCGCTTCAATAATGTAACACTTACGTCGGCATTCGTACCATAAATGCACCTACAAAATAATAGGAGCAATCTGAAATCTTGAGATATTGCTCAACCAAAATGCAAAGCAATAATTATGATTCACTATATCAAAATCGAAATATTAACAAATTAGGTAGTAAAATCGCGATGAAAATCCCTATAATACACAAGGATATCAAAATAGGTAAAGTTAACCCTGAGCAACACAATAGAACTCCACAATAGAACCCCACAAAACAAACAAACCCGCAAACGTTGGGAACCTACTCAGTACCTAATTTGAACAAAGCAAAATTCTAGTGTACTTAAAAATTAAAAATTCGCTAAAGGTTTACTAAATTTGCAAGGCAATCAAAATTAAATCAATTAATAACCCAATTTTATACTTTCAATTGAATACCAATATCACTGCGTACCTATCCGCTACCCAGGAAGTGAGCAAGAATAAAAAGTTGTACCCAATGAAACAGATAGGTAGGTAAGTAGGTGCCCAGGCAAGTGTAAAGAAGCCTAATTAAGTACCTATTAATCCTATAATGTATCTAGGTTAAGTACAAATAACAATAAATAATATCAAAGTTTTATACTAGCAGCTAACCACTATAGCCTAAAAGGTAGGTAGGTAGGTGGGTATAAAACCCCTCGTACCTATGTACGCCCCTAATCTAATACAAATCCAGCAGTTAGATCCCCAAAAAGAAGGTAGATACGCATCCACGTACAACTGCCAGCCGCAGAAATGATGATGATGATACCAGCCGCTCGGCGCCCCGGCAACTAGCAAATTCCTAACTGATGGGCCGCACTGAGGATGATAGGTGGGGACGCTTCCCGTGCAATATCTTTCAAATACCCGACCAGAAGTTGCCCAAACAAGAACCTTCTCAAGTCCTACGATGTAGGCTTGAACCTGAGAGGGGTTAAGTTGCAAAATTAAATATAAAATTCAATTCGCCCACCCACTCGTCCTTACAAAAAGCACCATCCGTCCACTCTGAAAGGAATGTTATAAGAGTTAAATTATGTTAAGGTATTTGAAATATGCGGCCAAATCGCCTTCTTCACGAGCAAATGAACGTTCCCTCCCTATTTCAAACGCCAATAACCCAGCCACCAGTAGGCCGATTTCAAAAATCTTTTCACTGCTGGATTTATCTTGAGCAGTTTTATTCAGTGTAATAAAATTCTTATTAATTTTATTGATAAACATATGAGATATTTTACTTTAAAAATTGATCTTGCTGTATCCAAAAATTGTAATAAATTAATTAAATTCCATTATATATCTCGCACTGAATAATTTATAAATAAACCCAAGATAAATGAAATAACTTTCCACCCCCACTGATTACTTAGTTATTTCAATTTAAAAATACCTATAACTAAACTCCAAAAATGCCTCGTCCCAGTAATATGCTAATAACAGGAGAACTATAAATCGCAAAAATAAGATTTAAGTACTACTAAAAAGGTATTGAATTTATCTACCAAAAGATTAAATAATAAAAGGGTGTTATCGCTGCAGATCTAATAATAACTGGATTCAAAAACCAGTATTGCAAAAACAGACACTAAATTGAATACTATTTAGACAATATAGGCCTCAAATATTATTAGATTTTAATGAAACAAAATGTAATATAAAGTTTTAAATATTTTTAACCTAGTTATTATAAAATAAATGACAGAATAACTTAATTGCTATTAGTTTTAAAGATTTTAAAAAGCTAAATTTTTTCCTCCAAAAAGAAAACAGCGATAACTTAATAAAAAACTATAAATTTTACTTGATTCTAAGTTAAACAAGAAAGAAAATCAAAAAGTCCATTAAACTGTATCAGCGAAATTAATCTGGGACTTTATCTGTCGCTCCTGGAACCACAGGAGTGATTTCAGAATGATGACCGCGCTTAGAAAATCGCTAATAACTTCCTAAATAATCAACCGATTTTGATGGGAAATTTTTTGTACGAATATACACAAATCGTTGTATCTTATTTGAAAATAAAAACAATATGTTTAATATGGTTAGGTTAGGTTAGGTTAGGTTAGGTTAGGTTAGGTTAGGTTAGGTTAGGTTAGGTTAGGTTAGGTTAGGTTAGGTTAGGTTAGGTTAGGTTAGGTTAGGTTAGGTTAGGTTAGGTTTTTTTTTTTTTTTTTTTTTTTTTTGTTATTTCTCGTTCCTCTAACATAATCAGAGACTGTTTTTACTAATTTACATTTTCTTCTATATATTTTCCCTATGGTAGTGTTATTTAATTTTTCCATCCAAGGTTTCATTATCTATTTCATCTATCTATCTATTTCACGTTACGGGTATATCTTTGTCTATTCTAATCCTATTTTATTTTACTGTTACTCAATTTTAAATATTACAACTTATTTTCCTAATTTCGTTCGTTTTTGTACTATTCTTTCTTAAATTTAATTTCAAAGGTTACACAAGTTTTACTTATATATGCTGGGTATATATATCTTAGTATATATATTCATCATATTTATTTACTTGATTTTGCATTTTCATATTTGTACAATAATTTACATATTCTGTTTTTTGTGTTGCATTGATTTCATGTTTGTTTTTCCGCAGGTACTCATTGATGGGGTGTTCTACTTGGGTTGGCGATGCTATTCGTATCCAGCGCTTCTTGATGACAGCTCTAGTATTCAGCTTCTGGTGAGTGTTTTCTTTTATTTTAATTTTGCGTTCTATTTCTATTTTGTTAGCTATTTCTATTGTGTGATGTAATTTTCTAAATTTTATTTCAATTATTTTGTTTGGTTGCCGCAATTGGGCCACTTTCTTATGAAAGTGGTTACAATATGCTTTTTTACTGGTTTTAGCTATTCTTCTGGTCGTTTCTATGAGTACCTGCAGGTTAAAAACGTTTTTGTTTGCAGGCTCGATGTTGCTTCGGTTAGGTTAGGTTAGGTTAGGTTAGGTTAGGTTAGGTTAGGTTAGGTTAGGTTAGGTTAGGTTAGGTTAGGTTAGGTTAGGTTAGGTTAGGTTAGGTTAGGTTAGGTTAGGTTAGGTTAGGTTAGGTTAGGTTAGGTTAGGTTAGGTTAGGTTAGGTTAGGTTAGGTTAGGTTAGGTTAGGTTAGGTTAGGTTAGGTTAGGTTAGGTTAGGTTAGGTTAGGTTAGGTTAGGTTAGGTTAGGTTAGGTTAGGTTAGGTTAGGTTAGGTTAGGTTAGGTTAGGTTAGGTTAGGTTAGGTTAGGTTAGGTTAGGTTAGGTTAGGTTAGGTTAGGTTAGGTTAGGTTAGGTTAGGTTAGGTTAGGTTAGGTTAGGTTAGGTTAGGTTAGGTTTTTTTTTTTTTTTTTTTTTTTTTTTTTTTCCGGAACTCTTATAACTGTTGCTTTTATTGTGCAACAACATTTATTGCTTAAAATAACTTAAATATTTAGTAGGAGCTACAAAATACTCCCTTAGCCTGAACTTAAATTACTTATTCATGCTCTTCAAATTTTAAATATCCTGTTTTAAATTATCAACTTTGCTAATTATTTTATCTCATATTATTCATTTTGAGGCAAAATAATAAAATAAAGAAACAACAACATGGTCTTCAAGTTTACAATAATCATAAACCCGAAGACCAATAAATAATTCAGTATATATAATTGCAATTAAATAAAATCAACCCTACAACACATTAAAGACAAAAACAAACATTAGATGCAATTGAATTCAAAAATACAAAAATAAAATAAAAACAATTATTCAATATAGTTAAAATAATTTCATAACATTGCAAAAACATAATAAAAATACCTACATTATTAATAGGATAAGCAACTAAAACATTAGTAACAAACCGTTAATAAGTCTAGTCACTCTAACTAAATTAAAAATTTTTGAAGACAATTTTATTACATCAAAACAACTAGACAAAAATAGCAATAATTGCTATTTAAGTCCAATCGCGCTTAATAATCATTACAAATACAACTCAGTAACTATACAAAAATAAAAATTAATAGAATTAATTCAACTTGATCCAATAAACAAATACAATACAATATCAATTAGGTATAACAACAATGATTACCACCAAAACACTAATGATTACTTGCCCCATAGATAATCAAATAAACAACCAGAGCCATGGCAAAACTAAATCGCATCATTGTAATGAACCCATCTGCATTTTAAATTTCATCTCTAAGACTTTAATCAAAATATTAATTCAACTTGATCCACTATCAAAAGATTATAAATAACACCACAAAATTTTCCATACGAAATAATAATAACTAGGTAATATCTATAACTAGGTATAACCAAAGAGATTACTACAAAATAAAACATTAACAATTAAAAAATCTTTACCCCATTAACAATCAAAGCCATAGCAAAAACTAGCCCAATGTAATCAATATGCCCATACCAATAACTTATCCAATAAAACATAGACAAATAAAACTAAACATACTATCCCTAACTATCCCGGTGTGAGGCGATCCCAAACTACTCGTCCATTTTAGCCTTATATTATGAGCGTTCAAACTGTCAAAGTCATAACCGTCAGCTGTCAAACTGTCATGCGTAAAACCGACGCCACAAAATAAGTAAACAAAACAAATTACTTTTATATTTTAGATTATGTGCGTATCTAGGTACTTATTTTGATTTATTCCTCTTTGTTCAAGGTTATTAACTATACAGTATAAAAATTGAGTTGTTCGCAAAAGTTTCAAAGTATGAAATGAACACAAAAAAGGGATCCTTGAACAACTACTCAGAAAATTTAACTATCAACCTACATAGTAATGCTCACTGTGTATTGTCTAGTTCCAGAGCAAGCAAGCAGAGCGGCCCGCACCAATAACCTCACCCCAGGAGTACCCGACCATGAACCACCGAGTAAACAATGGCTTCAAGTAAGACATAACCTAAGACTATTAAAAATACTATCCTAGTGACAATTAATTAAATAAACCAATCCAAAAACTAATCAACAAAGGAGCCGTTCTCCCTTCCAATCTTGTGAAATATTAACCTCACAAAACTGAGAAAAAGAAACCTGCTATTGCTATCAACCAACAAAGTAGACAAACTATTCTCACTAATAGTAGCCTCCATTCATCTGAGCCTTCCAAATTTAGAGCATTCAACCAAAATATGAAGCACAGTCTGAGCCTCTCCACTGCCACAAGTGCACAAAGGAGATTCCATCAACTTAAATCTATGTAGGTAATGTCTGAATCCCCCGTGCCCAGTGAATATTTGAGCCAAGTGACTATCAATGGAAATCTTTCTTAAAATTTTGTAAGCAATACCAACTTCTTTGAAAAACAACTTGGTAGTCCCCCCGGATGATGCGGTCTGATAAATTTTCTGCCATTCCTCAATAGTATTTGTTCTTGTAATGTACTTTGCAAAGGACAACGGGAACCTATCATAGCCAGGTAACTGCCTGTTATGTAAGGCTGCATGTTTTGCCAATTCATCAGCCCGCTCATTCCCAACTATTCCAATGTGAGCCTTAACCCAGTATAAATTCAATGTAACCCCTTCTTCATTCAACTGAGAGATGCAGTCTCTAATGTCACACGCAATAGGATGAACAGAATTAGCATCACAAATTAACTCTAGCCCAGACCTGGAATCGCTAAGCAAATAAAAATCCTTTTCTTTTCTTCCCTTTATCCAGTTGATGGCCCGAAGAATCGCCGAGAGCTCAGCCTGGAAGACGCTACAGAAATCCTCAAGCCGAAAACCAAAATGCTTGATTTCCTCGCCGTCCTTCCAACAGGATACCGCAGCACCGACTTTCCCCTCCAACTTACTACCATCAGTGTACAGAACTGGCGAGCCCGCTCCCAACAAAGCCACGTCCTCCGCAGAGGTAACCAGACCAAATCCCATACGCTTCCTTTTTGCTGGATGAGGAAGTACATAAGTGCTTCTTCTAAGCTCCAAACTTCGCCCCGGAAGACAATTCACCGCCTCGCCTCTTTTGATTTTATATATTGTTGCATGTTCCTTTACCCTTAAATGTAATGGAAGTATCTGTGCCAGCAACAGACTCGAAACAAAGGAGACGGTTCTATGTGATTTGCTGATTTTAATAGCAAAAGCTCTAGTCAATTTATTCAGTTCCGTTACCACATACACTCGTTCCGCCACGTCCACCCAACAGCTTCCTGCATATAACATAGTAGGTTCCACGACGGCTCCATAAATTAATCTTAATATTTCTGAGTTAAGGCCCCACTGGGCCCTCGCCGCTCTCGAAACAATTTTATAAAAGACAATAGCTTTTTTAGCAGTCACTTCCAGATGCTGGCGGAAGTTGAGACCCGGATCAATAGTCAATCCTAAAATTTTTAAACTTGTCCCATAATTCAACTCCACTCCCGCCATGACAAGTTTTGGCGTATAATATCGAAGCCTCTTCGTAATTAATAATGCCTGAGTCTTATGGGGTGCAAAACGAAGTCTTAGCTTACTTCCCCATTCCAAGATCGTGACAAGAGCTCTATTGATCTTCTCCTCAAGCTCTTGCCCGTTCGCTGAAGCTGCTATCATTACAATATCGTCTGCAAATGCCTGAACCAAAACGCCCCCATATTGATTCTGCTCAAGCGCAGGATCCAGTTGGACATTCCACAGTATTGGACCACAAGTAGAACCCTGAATACAGCCCTTATTAGTGTTCTTTATGACCGTCTCACCTGCATAACGCAATCTCACTTTTCTTTCAGACAGATAGCCTGCAACGAGTCTGACAATCCCCTGGTCAACACCTTTGACGTGCAATTGTCCCATAATCGCCGGCCACCAAGCATTATCAAATGCTCCCTCGATATCAAGCGAAACAATGGCCACAATCTTCTTATCGTCGAGATGCATCTTAATAGTAGACATGGCGTCGTACAAGGCGTCCTCAGTGCTTCGCTGCGGTGTGAAACCATATTGGTAATTACTCATTTTCTGTTCACTTCCTAACTGCCACTGTAGCCTATTGACGAACAACTTTTCAAGCATTTTCCCCAAAACCGGTAGCAAACCAATAGGTCTATAGGCTTTAGGTTTCTTATAATCTTCCCTAGCCGGCTTGGGGATTACTTTAATAGTGGCGATCTTCCAGATCCTAGGAAAGCAACCCAGCCTAAGGCACTGAGAGAACAATTCTAGTAGCAAATTTTTATAACTTCTGTATGCTCTAATACATATATCCAAGGAAAGTCCATCCCCCCCAGGCGCCTTCCTAGGGCTCATAGCACGAAGAACGGTTTCAAGTTCCACATCTGTGAAAGGAACTGTACTCTCCGTAATCACAGGGTCCGCCCTTAATGAGTCAATCAGCTGATCCACACCTTCCCTTAGTTCTGCCTGCCCCTCAGTGTCCTGTCCATTGTCATCCCAGGGGTAGAATGTGTCAGCTAACAAGAGAGCAGACTGCTGTTCATCCAGCATGACACCATCTGATGACTCCAATAATTTATCCTGAACATGGGCAGAGCAAGCTTTCATAACTCGGTAGGACCGCTGCCAAACAGTTTCCATTTCTTCACCAGTGCAAAAGTTTTTCCAGCTTTCAGTTATAGCCGCTTCTATAGCCATTTTGTAATACTTCTTGGCTTCAAGGTACTCCTCAATTACCAGTCTCTTTCTGCGTGAGTTAGCTTTTGCAATTCTCCTCCTGAGTCGTACTACATCAGCTTTTTTCCGTCCCAACTCAGGCGTCCACCATTTACAAGCCTTTTTTACAACTTTGGGCGGCAAATGAGGAATGGCTTTCTCGCACGCACTCAAAATGCAATCAGTGTACTGAACCACCAGCCGATCAATCCCCTCCACACCCTCAGCCGCAGCCACACAATCAACATCCAGCCCAAGAGTATCAAGTCCCTGTAAGAACTCAACTTCAAATAGCGTCCAATCAGCTCTATCAGTATTGTAGATTCTTGTGCTAGTGCGCTCAACCAGAGTGTTCCCATCACCCCCGCCCAGTCTTAAGGTGAAGAGTATCGGCCTGTGATCAGATAGTGCACAGAATCTTTCATCTACTCTCCAATCCGTTATGCAAGCCAATAGCGAAGCTGAACAGGCCGTCACATCAATTATGCTGGAGCAAACTTGACCAGATCTGTACACGTGAAAGGTAGAAATTTCACCTTGATTGATCACTTCCAATCCCAACTCAGCCAGAGCTTCAACCAAAACAGGCCCCCTAGCATCCTCATCACCACAGCCCCACCAGTGACTTCGGGCATTGAAATCCCCGGCCAACAATACCCTATCTACACTCATATTAGCTATGTATAATTCTCTTAATAATAGTTATATAATTATCTAAATCTAACATCTTATCTAAATAAACACTAATAATACCTACCTTTAAGCCCCTTATTTTAACAATTACCCCCACTATATCCTCTGTTATAAATTTTGAATTTTCAGTTTTAGGTTAGGTTAGGTTAGGTTAGGTTAGGTTAGGTTAGGTTAGGTTAGGTTAGGTTAGGTTAGCCCTCGCTTTTCACGGGCCTCGGAATGCTCCACCGAGTGGGCAAAGTATTGTTGTGGGTGGAACCTCTATCGCCGTTGAGTCGAAGATGCGATACCTAGGCCTCGTCCTCGATGGCCGATGGAGGTTTGAAGAGCATTTCCGGACATTGGCTCCGAAGCTCATAGCCTTTGCCGGAGTGCTCAGTAGACTGCTCCCAAACATAGGGGGGCCAAGTGTAGCGTGCCGTCGGCTCTTTGCCGGTGTGGTGCGCTCCAAGGCGCTCTATGGAGCGCCCGTATGGGCGAATGCCCTGAACGCACGGAACCAGACTCTGCTACGACGTCCGCAGAGGGTTATCGCGATAAGGGCAGCCCGGGCGTACCACACCGTCTCTTTTGAGGCAGCGTGCTTGTTGGCCAGCACACCGCCATGGGACCTTGAAGCCGGGGTCTTAGCGGCGGTGTACTGGCGCAGCGCCGAAGTTAAAAAGGATGGGGGCTGGCCAATGCCGGAGGAGATTAGGCGGTGGAGAGAGCAGGGCCGCGAGGACCTCTTTAGGATCTGGTTGGAAAGGCTGGAGTCACCGACTGCTGGCCGGGAAGTGGTGGCTGCGATTCGGCCTGTACTAGTTGAATGGGTCGATCGTCGCCACGGCGCTCCAACGTTCCGTTTATCGCAGATCCTCTCGGGGCATGGTTGCTTCGGGAGGTATCTGTGTCGAGTGGCACGGCGGGAGCCAACTATGTCGTGTCATCACTGCGGAGCGGTGGAGGACACGGCGCAGCACACCCGCGCTGAGTGTCCTGCTTGGGCAGTACCGCGTGCAGAGATGGTGGCGGTGATAGGGAGAGATCTCTCGCTCTCGGCCATTGCAACTGCAATGACCGATAGCGAGACAAATTGGAGGGCAGTTGCCGGATTTGCTGAAACTGTAATGAGAGAAAAGGAGACGGCTGAGAGGGTCCGAGAGGACGATTCCCTCTCAGACCCTATACGCCGCAGGAGAATAGGTCGTAGACGGCTGGCTTTTGCCGGCCGCGTGCTATCTTAAATGGGGACCGTTGGGTGATAGATCGGGGGTTTTATCATCTGACCGCAGGTCCCAGGCTGTAAGGCACCTCGTCCTGTGTTCCGAGGTGCCTTAAGCGGAGTAAAAAGGGGCTGTACAACCCCCCTATGGAGGGTCCAAACGGACAACCGCTGAGGGAATTACGGAGGCGCAAAGCGATCCCGCGACTCCCTCTCTTCTGCGAAAATGTGGAACACCCCAGGTTTTTAGTGGGTATACTGCCTTTCTCAAGGCAGGAGTCCCACATAACCATCTGGTCTCCCCCGGCCAGATGGTACCTATAAAAGGTTTTCCTGGGAAATCAAAAAAAAAAAAAAAGGTTAGGTTAGGTTAGGTTAGGTTAGGTTAGGTTAGGTTAGGTTAGGTTAGGTTAGGTTAGGTTAGGTTAGGTTAGGTTAGGTTAGGTTAGGTTAGGTTAGGTTAGGTTAGGTTAGGTTAGGTTAGGTTAGGTTAGGTTAGGTTAGGTTAGGTTAGGTTAGGTTTTTTTTTTTTTTTTTTTTTTCCTACCCCTACCACCATCTCGAAATGGCACTATGTAGCGGCTATCCGTACCTCCTCTGACTTGATCAGAGTCTTTTTACATCGTTTATTGAAAGACAGGGTTTACTTTTTATTTGATTCTCACATGGGTGGGTTCCTAAGGTTAATACAATATTTCACGTCTTATGCTATCTTCTTTATAATATACAGGGTTGCAGGGTTTGCTTTATTATACTATTTCTATCTATGTTACATTTTCATTTTTCACTATTAGTTTTATAATCTAGTTTACATTTAATTATTGTACATATCTATTATCTTATTTTCTAGTTTACATTTTATGCATATTATATATATTTCATAATATATATAAATCATAAGTTATCTAACTATTTATTTCTTTTTATAACTTGTTTGGCTATTTCTATACAGTAATTTATGTATTCAGTTCTTATATACTTATTCTTTATAATTTCACAAGTGTTTTTTGCGTTTATTTCGCAGTCTATCAGGTTCTCAGCATCGTATCTCTTGTGACCAAAGATTGGGCATTCGAAAAGGGCATGTTCTATTGTCTCAGGTACGTCAGGATCGCAGATGCACGCTGGGTTCTCTTTACACTTAAAACGAGCTAGGTATTCGGAGAACCCACCGTGCCCTGTCATTACTTGTGTGAGTATGTTTGAAATTTCTAGTTTTTTTACGATTTTATAGGCCTCTACTGCGTCGGGAAAGAAGATTTTTGTGACGGCGGCTTTGTTCTCTGATTTGTATCTCCTGTTCCATACGTCAAGCGAGTCCGTACGGATTTGTCGCTTGACGTATGAGACAGGACATGCATCGTAATCGGGTTTTTTCTTAAGGTTAAGTGCCGCTTCCTTCGCCAGCTCATCGGCTCTTTCGTTTCCATTCATCCCTGCGTGAGCTTTTATCCAAAACAAAGACACTTCTTTGTTTTGGAGTGATATGGTTTCGAGATTTTTTCGGGTTTCTGTCGCAAGGGGATGAATGGATCCGTGGTTCGTCACCGTTTCTAGAGCCGACCGTGAGTCGCAATAGATGCCAAAGCAAGTGTCGGGGTGTTTTAAAATCTCGTACGTGGCTCTACATAGGGCGTAGAGCTCCGCCTGATAGACTGTGCAGTAAGATGGCAGCTTAAGTTTGAGGCTTTTGGTCTCCACATCGCTATCCCAAAAGGATAGCGCTGCGCCGACCTTTCCCTCAATCTTGCTGCCATCTGTGAATATGCGGACTGCTTGGTTGTTGTGTTGTTCAACGCTTTGTTGGTCTATCAGGTTTATGAACTCTAGGCTCCTATGCTTTGCCGGATGCGGGGTCAGACTGAAAGCCACCATTTGCTCCACCTCCCTGTCTCCCAACATTGGCTGGGGAACTCCCCGCTTGGCTTCGTACAATGCGGCTGCTTCTTGGATCCTGAGATCCAAGGGAAGCATTCCGGCCAGCAGTAAAGCAGAGTTGAGAGAGACAGTTCGGTAAGCTTTTGTCAGTTTTTGCATGAAGCCTCTTTGTACCGCGTTCAACTGTTTGAGTACGTTTAGTTTTTTCGTAGCTGGAGCCCAGACACTGGCCGCATACATTATTACCGGTTCAACGGTAGCTGTATAAATAATGCGGATCACTTCTGGGTGAAGGCCCCAGCTTATTCTGGCAGCTCTCGACAGCTGCTTGTATGTATTGAGTGCTTTTGTACATGTGTTTGCTACGTGTTCGTTGAATGTAAGTTTACTGTCTATAGTGAGCCCCAATAT